>JAGDQO010001173.1:0-673739 GCA_018342035.1 Solanum appendiculatum
GTTCTTCACCCAAAAAGATCTCAACCTTGCAGACAAAGAAGGTGGCTAGAATTTCTTAAAGATTATGATCATGAGGTGTGCATTATCATCCCGGTAAGGCTTAAATGTGGTGGCGGATGCTTTGAGTAAGGGTGTCTCATGGGAGCCTAGCTTCATGTTGAATCTTGGTGATAGGGGAAATGGCTAGGGAGGTCATCGGTTGGCTAGGTTGGGGGTTAGGTTGAAGAGGTTAGTAATGGTGGTGTGGTCGTTGTTCGAATGGTGCGAGTCCTTCCTTGGTTGATGAGGTGATAGCAAAACAAGATCTTGATTTCTTCCTTGTTTGAATTGAAGGCCTGGTGAAAGAGAGGCAAGGTGGAAGTTCTTTCTCCCAAGGGGGAGAATGGTGCCCTTCAGGTCACCAAGGTAGGTTGTCGGTGTGCCTTTTTTGATGGTTTTGAGGGAGAAAATTCTGGAGGAGGCTCATAATTCTTCCTACTCCATCCACCCCGGTTCCACCAAAATGTATAGAGATTTGAGGGATGTGTATTGGTGGAGAGGCATGAAGAAGGACATTGCCAAATTCGTCTCCGGTTGTCATAGTTGTCAACAAGTCAAGGCCGAACATCAAAGGCCGGGTGGTCTAACCAAGACATAGAGATTCCTACTTGGAAGTGGGAAGAAATTAATATGGATTTTGTAGTTGGTTTACCCAAGACTAGAAAAGGTTTTGATTCTATTTGGTGGCTGGTTGACTATGGATAGACAAAATCGGCTCATTTTCTCCGGTAAAACAACATATGGGGCGGAAGATTAGCAAGGTTATATTTCATGACTTGGTACAGGTTGCATGGGATCCTCTATGACAATCCATATTCGGACGTGGTACTCAATTTACTTCAAACACTTTTGGAAGTCTTTTCAAAAGCGGGTTCTAAGGTACGAGAGTTAAGCTTACTGACGGCCTTTCACCGCAAACGGATGCACAAGCCGACAAGGACTATCCAAACACTTGAGGATATGCTTAGGGCTTGTGTATTGGAGCTTAAGGGTAGTTGGGATGATCATCTTCCATTGATTGAGTTTTCCTATAACAATAGCTATCATTCTAGCATCGGTATGGCTCCTTTTGAGGCTCTCTATGGGAGGCGTTGTAGATCACCGGTTGGGTGGGTTGAGGTTGGTGAGGTGGCCTTGTTAGGACCAGACCTAGTTATGGAGGCTCTTGAGAAGGTTAGGATGATTAGAGAAAGGTTGAAGATGGCCCAAAGTCGCCAAAAGTCCTATGCTGATGCGAGGAGAAGGGCTCTTGAATTCCAAGTTGGTGATTGGGTTGATTTGAAGGTGACAACCCATGAAGGGTGTGGTTCGTTTTGGGTAAGAAGGAGCAAGTTGAGCCCAAGATCGTTGGGTCCTTAAGGTGATGAGGAGAATTGGCAAGGTAGCCTTAATGAGTTGGAATTGCCTAGCGAGAATGATTTGGTTCGTCCGGTATTTCATGTGTCTATGTTGGGGAAGTGTGTGGGTGATCCGAATGCCATTGTGTCTCTTGATGTTGTGGGTGTTGTTGAAGATAATTTGACCTATGAAGAGGTTCCGGTCCAGATTTTAGATAGACAAGTGAAGAGGTTGAGAAACAAAGATGTGGCTTCCATTAAGTCCTTTGGAGAAATCACCAAGTTGAAAGTGCTACTTGGGAGGCCGAAGCGGACATGCAAAGGCGATATCCTTATCTTTTCCACTCCACTCGAGCCTAAGGTATTGATCTAAGCCCTTTATAAAATCTCAGGTCTTAAGTTCAGCCCCATGTCATTGCATACATTCATGTTTAAGGTTTTGAAATAAGGTGTAAGTGCATTGTTGCATCCTTATGTGGGCTGAAATTGCCATGTTTGTGTCTCTCATGTACGTTTCTTTAACATTCGGGGATGAATGTTCCCAAGGGGGAGATATTGAAAGGACCCCAAAAATGCCCGAAAATGTGCTTCGGAAACACCTATAATTGTAATTTCCATATATCTCAAAATCCGTGCATGATTTCGGAAATTCGACTTCATATTATTATTTGTGGGGTCAAATTGAGTGGGTAATGGGTCTAACCCGAATTTTAGAGCAACCGTATCAAAATTCAAAAATCGCAAAAATTGCGATTTGGAGGGTCAACTTTAAAGGGGCATATCTCTTAGCACACAAGGAACTGGAAGGGCTGCAAACTATTAAATTAAAGCTTTTTGAGTTAGCTTTTCAACGCACTTGGTTTCACCTCATTCCGAGTTAGGATGAGGGAGTTATGACCATTTTCGTAAAACCTGTCTGTGCAGATTTGCAATTTCCAGTGAGCTTTTTTTTAGGCGGGTTGGAGACGTTTTTTTTTTTATAAAAAGGGGATATGTCCCATACTTAGTCATTTTTCTTAACTCCAAAAACACTCTCTAAGCCCTCTCCAAAAAATTCCACCAAGATCTTCAACCAAATTCAAACATCTCAAGCTCTAATTCCGGATTCAAGACTCAATCTCAAGCTTCGATTCTCCATTCCAATCTTCATCAAGGATTCTCCAAAGTTGAGGTGTGTGGGTTGATTGTGGAAACCTTCCTTTCCACAAGTCCAACCATTTATCCTCTATTTCTACTTCAAGTTTATGGGTCCTTATGATTATTTATGAACTCTTGAATTATGGAATTACTACTAATACACCCTATTATGGTCCATTTTGCATATTATCATGAAATGGAATTATTATGTGATGTTTATGGTTTACATGCTTCCATGATCAAATTATGAAGGTTGATATATATATGTATGTTGTTGGTGGGCTGATTTATATGGATTTTGGAATTGGTTGGACTTAGTATTCTTGAAATACATGATTTCATTTACATGAACAATTGCCCACCTTGTGTTTGATAAAATGCCCATTTATAGAATTCTTAGGAAAGGGAAGGTCCAAGGTACGTCCTATGAGTCGGATGGTTATGTAATTACTGAAATGATGATGAAATGGACACATGTATATGATTTTCCCTAAATAAGTGTTGTGAGTCGACCAAGCCTAGTACGGGGGGTAGTAGGCCCGTATAACCGTATCGAGGGGTTGGTACCTTGGTTGCCTAGTACGGGGGGTAGTAGGCCCGTAAACCATATCGAGGGGTTTGTACCTTGGTTGCCTAGTACGGGGGGTAGTAGGCCCGTATAACCGTATCGAGGGGTTTTGTACCTTGGTCCCTAGCTCGGGGGTTGGTAGGCCCGTGTAACCATATTGGAGGGGTTTGTACCTCTTTCGCCTCTCCAAGGGGGTGGTAGGCCTTGGAAATACTATATTGATGGTCACTCGCCACACATGTACTACGTCCCACTAAATATGATTTTTATGTAAGCATCATTATACATATCATTTCATTAATATGCTATCTATTGGGTATGATTACGCATTTTTTTATGATGTCCATCTAATGTAGCATTGCATTGCATCCCATATACTTAGTACATTCAAATGTACTAACGCATACTCTATGCCTACATGATGTCACCATGTAGGGATCGGAGCACCGCTTGACCATCCTCCTCCGCGTGGCTAGTACGATTTTCTATAGTGGTTATTGGTGAGTCCTCCATTTCGGGGACGTTGCTCATGATCTTTTGCTATGTATAAAACTTTTCCTTTCTAGTTATGTTTTGACCATGAGGGTGAGCCCGGTAGTTTGTCTTGGCCCCCGCTAAGTACTCATGTTTAGAGGTGGTGTTGGACAAGTTGTGTATTATGCTTGAGCTTGACTCATCTATGGTATTTATGTATCATTTCTTTTTTTTTTGCTCCCTTAGTCCCGATTTCCCCCTTGATTATGCTTATCGCTTATGGTCATTTAATTGCTTCCGCGACCAAGGATGTGTAATGATACGCTATGAGGCTTGTTTGGGGTTCCTTCGGGTTCCCCATTCGCCGGTCACATCTAGGCCCTAGGCTTGGGTCGTGACAAAAAATCTATTCAAGAGTTGAGATTCAAGAAAAAAAAACGACCCAATGGTATTGCAACAAGTTATCGACAATGCTAAGGCAAGCGACATTAAAATAGTTGAAGGAGGAAACAAGAGAAAAGCCAAAGACAGTGATTCTGGTTCAAGAACATCTGACGAGGTTGTGTCTGGTTCATTAGATCGGGACAAATCTAAAGAATCACAGATATTTGTATAAAATCGAAATGTATATATCAATTGGTATATTTGTTAGTTATTACTGATACATATACAACATTGTGATTTAATTTCATATATACATAACTATATTGAGGTGTATTTATATATTTGTATATTTAAATCATATATTCATATACATAAACTCATATACATATATAATTTATAATTATATACAAGTACAAATAGTTCTACATTCATACAAATATTTGTATATTTATACAAATGTATATACTTATATATAATAATTAATCTGTATAAATATTCGAGTTACAAATTATAATATATTTATGTTCTTGGTTGTATAGGGAGTTAGATTCATTTACAAACAGGGACCATAAAATGCTCCTCCCCCCCCCCCCCTCCACATGTAGTGTTATATCAACATCAAAATCATGCATAAATTAAAGAAGAAACTGCCTGACGTTTTTGTGAATTAACATGTTTTGGTCAATTAACTATAATGAGATGATGTCATGTTTAAGCACAATTGTTTAAGTGTTTTATGTTGCGGGAGTTGGAAGGTAGTTCTATCAAAGCTTTCCTTATATTGATAAATGGCACAAAGCTTCATTTCACAATTAGAGAGTTTGAAATTATATCTGGGCTGAATTGCTTTGACAATGAGTCTGATTTTTGTTTTAATATTGATCAACCAAATATAATTTTTCTTGAGTATTTCCCTGGCAAAATTTCTATATCTAAAGCTGAATTGATTGCTAGTTTTAAAGCTAAGGTATGGGGTAACAATGAGGATGCTGCATTTAAGTTTGGAATTCTATATTTTATACATACATTCTGTTGAACCTAATACAACATCAATAAATAGGATAGACTTTGATTTTGTTGTATCAGGTACATGGATTATTCATGGGGTAAGAAAGCTTTTGATGAACTTGCTACAACAATCAACAACAAGATGAAATTCGATGAAAAGTATTGCACGATTCATGGCTTTTCGCTTTCTATATAAGTTTGATTTTATAAATATTGTTCGGAGGTTGACCCCAAGATTGCTGTCCTACTCATATCCCTAGAATACTCAATTGGGTGACCAACACGGATCATCCTCGTCTTGATTACTTCATGAAAAATATGCTCAAAGACAATGACAATCTGATATATTTTGTAACCATCTACAATCAATTTATAATGTTAAATGTATTTATTATGTTCATGTGCAAACTACATATATTACAACTGCACTGTTAATGTAAGAGATTTACTTTTCTGTTAGATACATATACATTTTCTACAAATACAATTATTTGTATACCGATACAATAATTGTTTTCAATTATGTATACAAATGAACAAACATATTTGTATATGATATTATATTTTTATTATTATTAGTTACTACCAATTGTATATTTATACACATATTCAATTATGTTATTAAAGCTGCTAGTTATATATTTGATTGCAGATTACTATCATAAATATAGAACCAACAACAATGGAACTTCAGATACTTCAAGTGTTTCCTGCAGTACACGAAGCAGATACAATAGATCCTCAGATCGACCTTTTTGATAACAATCAAGCTATAGATTCAGACGATGATTTTCAACATCCTCCTATCCCAAAGAACAACAAAGGAAAAGAGAAAGTTGTAAAAGTTTCGTCTCCAGCGAAGAAGAAGAAAAGACAGTCTGTCCCCGTCAATCTAAAGAAGTCCTACCTAAAGGCAATTGAAAAAAAGACCACTATCACGACATCTCACACGATTACCACTCGTTAAGACCCATACTGCGAAGACACCTCTTGTTGCTAGTACTTCTGAAACAAACAACCGTATGGAGCGAAAAAGATTAGATAACACAAAGCAATAAGTCATCTGATATCTTCGTTTTACGTGATGAATTCAAATTGTTCAAAAAATTGATAACTATTCATTTTCTACATATAAGTTATTTATAGATATTGTTATATAATTATAAATTAAAACCATATGCTAATCACAAGTGAAGGATGAGTTCAGTGAGTTAAGGAAAATCGTTGAAGACAACTTCAAAATTGTGTTGAATGTCATCAATTTCAAGAAATCAGATGTAAAGATTTTCAAATTCGTATATTTGTATATTTTTAATTAAGAATGCATTCCACTAAGTTTATACCAATTTGTTTCAAGTATCTACTGTTGAAGTTCTACAAGAATCGCCTAACGCGAATGTTCATCATTCGCCTATACACTCTCTAACTTCAGATGCTGAAATTCAGCCACTAGGTCAATCAAGTAATTTGAATATTCAAGAGGTATTATTTTTCTATATTTATTTATATGTAAATTACACAATTGCTATTTATTCGATTTTAATTATATATATGTAATTCGATCATCAACTACACTAAATGCCCCGACTGTTTCTATTCATCAGTCGCATATACATTCCTCATTTATAAATTCAGCAATACAAAATTCAGGTCTATACATTAATCAAATTTTACAAATGTGAACTAATATAACCATTTATTTGTATATGTATATAATTTTTATAATTGTATATGTATTTATAACTTTACATTTCAATTTTCTTTCTTTAGTATATGCTTTAGTTTTTACGTTTTTGTATACATGTATAAATTGGTGAATTGGTATAAGAGGTCTATTCAAAACTATATTTGTATATACATATTAATTTAGTGTATGTTTATGCCCTTTTGGAAGGATGTTTCTCACAATTTGCCTACCAAGTCCCAGGATGAATCATACTTCATGGTTGATCAATCACATGGCAAAAAATCACTAGTTATACGTATTTATTTTTGTTGATGTTTTTTAATTTTATTTTATATTATTACACGATGTAACTATTTTTTTGATTAATCAGGAAGAGATATGGGATGATCCAAATGAGCAGACAAATAATGTGGAGTTACAAGAATCTCCTAATATTAAATATATTGTCCCCTTTGATCAAGTCATGACAGATGCTAATCTAGAAGAGCATCGGGATGATCGAAATGATCATACATATAATTTGGAGTTTCAGGTACCTCTTGATGCCAAATTTAATGCTCCCTCTGATGAATTCATTGAAGAAGCCAAAGAGGATATATTGTGTCCAGTATCAATACAGATGGTACCTATGGTTGATTCAATTTTGAAAATAATTATCATCGAATCTCAAGCAGAATTGTCCAATCATCTTTTTCCAAGTCCGAACCCACTAAGAAGCGTTGTAATATATCAACCACCAACTACTGATGACCTGACACCATTACCAACCCATAGGGAATACGTCGGGGTCCATTCAATACTTCATCATACATGACATCGTTCGGATCAGATTCTGATACGCAATAATATTTAATTATTTAACTATATTCATATATATTAACCAAATGTATACATTATATTCATATCAATGTTTTATATTTTTCAGGTTGTACGTCGAAGTGTACAGTAATATTCAAATTGAAACATTCATTTATTTCAATGTCTTATGTGGATGAGTCATCCTTGTATACGATTTTTTGGAGATGGTTGAAGAAATGCCTACCTGTTAAGCACTATACAAAGTAAATCATATCATTATGATATATATTTTAAGTTCGTTGTTTACAGTTGTTTTGTTAAAATAACTTTTTGTATTTCAGGAACAACGATGAGCATCGATACAGAAAGAACAAGGTAGCATTACCAGTGATGTTTAATTTTGCTGTTAATGTCATTACAGATAAAAATTGGTTCTATAAAGTTGGCTTTGAACGAAAATTGCTTGATGACTCGATATGTGTGTTATTTGCAGTTAAAATATACAATTAAACTGTAGTTGTATAATATACAATTTATAAAATTTGAATTTATTTTCTTACAGTACATAGATGTGATATTCTACTATCTAAGGAAAAAAGCCAAGTGCTCTAACAGTAGCACATACAAATTCACCAATTTTATGTTGCAACTTCAACACATTGATACACAATATTTGGGATGCATACTATGACGCTTCAAGTGGTTCTTCTAAGGAGACAATTCTTGAGTACATTAATGGATACAAAATACATGGTTCTGCACCGTGACATACAGTTGACAACATATTCATTCCTGTCAATGTGAAGGAGAGGTTACATTGGGTATTGATTGTTATATCCTTCAAGATCGTTGTATAAAAGTGTATGATTCAATCACAAACATCAGCCTCACCTGCTCTAGAAAATCAAAGATATGTAATTCTCTCACCGATACAAGTGCAACATTTATACTTTCAACAATATTCGATGTCATGTTCAACCCCGATGAACTTGTGCATAACACCGAGTCCACTTATAATATCCAGCTAACTCCAAGTAATATTTTACTCTTATATCTACCTTTTCTACTGTATCCATTAGCATATCAAATTTGTTTTGCATTCACACCTTGGCCATTGTATAGAATACACCAGATAGCTTTTCATGCGATTTTCTAAACTTCAATTAACATTATTTCACAAGTGCCACATACAAGAATAATGTGGTACATTATCGTATACTCTTGTAACAGCTTTTATAATGTTCTCATTTCTATCTGACACACCATACATATTACTCTTCTCTCCATACGCTTCTCTTAGCTGTTCAAAGAACCAAGTCCAAGCAACGTCATTCTCTAAATCAATTATATCATATGCTAGTGAAAAATATGTCCTACAATTATAACAGTATACAATTGTTGATTCACAACAAACAGACAGTAATCTAATTGTACATGAACGTGTCATTATACAACTACACACATATACACATTCACAATATATCTGCTTCATCTGTAGTGCTTGCTGCCACAAATGTCCAATTATATGGTTCTCCTAGGTGACTACCATCCACCACAATTACTGGTCTACAATGCACAAATTCTTGTATAAATGTATTTAGTGCAACAAATAGATACAAGAACTCATTATTAGAACTTTTCTTCATACGTAAATGAAATCTTGGGTAAGTTATATCCATCATATACAAATATGCAGGTAATTTGCCATACGATCCAGCTGGTGTACCCTTCAAAGATTTCAAAGCTTTCTCTTTAGCTCTCCAAGCCAACATATAGTTAACATCAACTCTAAGATCAATTTTCACATCTTTTTTAATGTCAACTGGTGTATATTTCCGCTTATGTTATGTCAATTTAGGTTTCATAATCCCCCAATCAAATTACTCGTTGCTTGTCTCTGGAAATAAACTTTATCCTTTAAAGGACATGTATGCTCTATGTTGAAAGCTTGGATTCTGAATATTCCAGATTTGTTGACATTCAACGCCTTCATTAACCAATCACATTCTTCAGAGAAACATTCTAGTGTATAACTACATGAAAATTACAACACAATCCATCAATATACATACGACAATCAAATATATACAAATGTATTTTTCAGTATACAAACAAAACCATATACATACAAATATAAAAAGAAATTATGAATGATGTTACCTGATTGAATTTGACCTTACAATTCTGTACTGAAATCTTTGTGCAATTGCATATTTCTCCATCACAGATTTCAAAGTTGCTTTGTCCCTATATACTTGATCAATTTTCACATATTTGTTTGATGGATCTGAAATCACCCCATTACTGTCGCTTGATACAAATGCAACATTTGTGTCTGCCAATTGTGCAATGATCATATGTTGTGAAACATAGCCTGCAATTCCATTAATACAAATTGGCGCCAAGAATCCACCACCTCTCCCTCTGATTAACTTTGGCACAGTTCATTGTGTGTATTACATATATCCAAAACAGCTATACAAATTAAAATTTTGTTAAAACTAGTGTTAACCCTTTTTAGCATTACATACACCCTAACACCCATATCATTGTGTATAACCATTGGTGTATTGCTTTCTTCAACCTTATACTCATCTTCAATATCTTCCTACTCGTGTCAACACCAATCTGATTTGCAATTACTGTATAAAACTCAAGATATAATACTTGTTCTTTAAAGACTATCCTCTCTATAGTATAATAGATGTAATAATATCAATCATTCCATTTTCCAGAATGCATAACCAAAATAGCTAAGACAGAAAATTCTGTAAAGATTTCAAGTATTGTAATCATTAATTAAAAATTAATATACTATTTAACACGTTTTTATACATGTTCCTATCCACAAATAATATACATATATAAATAAACATATTTGTATACGGGCAGAGTTATACATAAACAATACCTTCATAATCAAGACATTTATACAATCAATCACAAATATTACTCAAATATATTTTTACATTGATTAAATTAAAAAATATACAAATTTTACACATTTATATACAATGTTCATAAATTCATTAATTTATCAAATAAAAACACACACTTTTAACCGATATATATATATATATATATATAATATCAAGTGACAGCCGAAGTAATATACAAATAGTGTCATATAAATTATCGAACCAACAATTCAAATAGAATTGTTATTAGACAAATCAAAATACAAAATTTCCAAACAATTCATCATCAAAACAACAAACTCGTTGCTCAGAATTTCAATTGTATACGGTAAATATCAATTGTATTATATTTTGTCGTTCAAAAGATGAAATTTTCTCGAAAGAAACACTTACCTGGCGTTGAATAATCAAGAATATAGATCAACAATTTTTTTGAAGCTTCAGTGGTTTGAGGAACCCAGTTGTTATGATGTTTATATCGTACCCGAACTTATTTTTGGTAAAATACTTTATTAAAAACGTTTAGCTTGAATCATGAGATTTTGTAAATATTCTGTTACCATATTTAGCGCCCTTGTATCTATTTATTAAAAAAATATTTGTATAAATTTAAATCATAAAAAACAAGATACACAATTTTAAGGATTCATAGCAAACTAAACTATACGCATGGAGCGTAATTAGATAAAATTAACTATGGAGCATTATTTGCTTAAATCTGTTTGCCATATATGAAATTTACCCCTTTTTAAATTTATAATGATACTCTTTTTTTAGAAAAACTACACAAAATACACCTTAAAATTAAACTATTTGTGCCAAAATTGCCCCCCCTCGCATATTAATTTCAAAAAGGCCCAAATGACCAAAATTATTTACTCGAGATGCCCCTTAGTTTGCACAGACCAGTGCTCCTTTTGTTCTTCTTTTTTATCTTTTCATTTATTGTCTTTGTACTTCAATTTATTACTTTTATCCTATCATTTATTGTCTTTGTACTTCAATTTATTACTTTTCTTCTATTATTTATTATCTTCGTACTTCAAATTATTACTTTTGTTCAATCACTAATTACTTTTTTCCACTTGTCATTCATTATTTTTATTCTTACTTTTATTCTTCTCTCATTAATTATCTCATCTGTTCACTTTTACTTATCATATTTGAACTTGTGTCACGATCCAAAGTACACCCTAGACGTGACATGGCGTATAAGACCCCGAGAGACCCTGCACAAGCCACTTGACATACATACAACACAATATAATAGAAAATATGCGAATTTAAGGTAAAAAGTCTCATATCAAAGAGGAGTTTAACATAAGAGCAGAAGTCTAAACATGTCTTGATAAGCCAATCTAATACATCTAAAAAGTGATCGGGACGTAACCCATACACCACTTACAACATTCAAAAAGTAAATATATATGAAAACAAAGTAAAGATGACATGATCCTTGGAACATAAGGACTCACCACGTCTTCAACCTCGAACGATCAACTAGCCAGGAGCAGGAGGAAAGAAAGCGTCACATCCTACATTATTAAATAATGCAGGCACAAGTATGCACTAGTACATGAAATGTACTTTTAAAGAAGAATCATAAACCATGAACATGGTCAATGCATCTTAAAATCATAATACAGCTTCATAAGACCTTCAAAATAACTTTAGTTCTTTTTGTTGGATATCTACTATTAACTGACATAGACCAAATGAGCTATAACATGGAATTCGGTGTCTTGGTCCCATACTGAAAAGAGATGTCCTTACTTGCCAAGGCAAATTCCTTAAACTTCTAGCTTAGGTGGATCCACTAGTTATGTCACTTACGATAAATCCTGTGGGGGCACGTAGTTAGAGACAAAGAGATTGCTACTAGAGACCCAACTTCTATTAATGGAAGAGCCTCCATCTCAATATCCTCTCGGTGCTAAGAAAAAATCCCAGCGAAAATAGTCATATTCATAACATATCATCATAGATGGAAAAGTACAATTATGTTAGTAATCCAAGCTTAAATCATCATAGAGTAGCTCATTAAATCATGAATGATGCATGTGTGAGTAAACCTTTCACCAATCATGATTCCTTAATATATCATAAAATTCTTTCACAATTTCATTGATGCTTATCTAAAAGCAACCTAAATCATAAAACATTCTTTTTCATAAATCATGCGTAACCTTCATGGAAACATCATTCACAGGTTCATAGCTTCTTCATAAATTCATACCTTTTAAGAGTTAATAGTCAAAATCATGGAAATTGCATGGGTTCATATGAAATCAACGGGAAAGCATGTAATTGAGTCAAAACAATCATGATAAGATCAAAATCAAACAGTTGAGTAAACACAATTTGAACCCATGAAGAATTGAATTAAAACCTAATCAAATGGATGAAAATGAACTTGGAAAGTTAAGAAATCTTTGAAACTCAATGGGTGAATGGAACCCATTGATGAAACCCTACATACCTTGAGGATCAAGCCCAAAAGAAATGGAGGAATAGGAGACTTGAAGTTTGAAACCCTAGTCTTCTTCTTGGACTTGAGACAAAGTTATAGAAGATGAATGTATATGGGATTTGGGAATTTGAGTGAATGAGGGAGTTGGGGTAATTTTAGGAGTAGAAGAGTAGTTATAGGACTTGAAATTTGGGTCAAAACGATATAGTATAGGTATTAGATGCATAGGAAAAGACTCAATTTTCCTTAATAAATAACTACAGAGGACCCTGCGGTTTAGACCTACGGAGTACCGTAGAAATTCCTACGAACCATACTGGTCAACTGTAGGTCGAGTTACTGAGGCTTAAAGGTGGTCAACTTCCTATGACTACCTTCTATGGACCGTCAAACCTTTTACGGTCCGTAGACTCCATCTGTAGACCTCTCTTTTTAATTTAAAATTTCACTAAGTTTGGAACCTTTCTACGGAACCCATCTACGACCTGTCAAACTTCCTACGACCCGTCCTGTCTATTCGTAGGTCAAACTTCAGAAACTTGAAATTTCAAAAACTCATCTTCAAGTCCATGACTCTCTTCCTACATCCCGTAGAACTTCCTATTGCCTGTAGAACTTCCTACGACCCTTAGAACTTTCTACGGTTCGTAGAAAGGACTCGTGGTCATTTCCTCTGTGCCAAAAATAAAACATTTCCCTTTTCTTTCGACTTTCTAATTTCCAAGGTGTTACAATATCTCCCCCTAAGAACATTTATCCTCGAATGGAAATCAAGCTAGCATGAATAGAGTAGGAGAAAAACTAACAACCCAATCATTAATGGGCATTTCATCAAAATGCACATAAACATGGAGAGTCACTCCAAAATAAACTATATCATAAAAAATTAAGTTTTGTTGAACATGCATGCGTATGAATACATGAGAATGACTAAAATGCATGAATCCGAAATAATGAAACATGAGGAACTAATTCCTCAAGCTGGAGTAGGAGCGGAGGGAAAGATTTGAGGATATCGGGAAATTATATCGGCTTCGGCCTCTCAAGTAGCACCCTCAAGTAATTGATTCCTACAAAGAAATTTCATGGAAGCAATTTCCTTATCTCTCAACTTCCGGACTTGTCAGTCTAAAATCTTAACCATAACCTCTTCATAGGAAATATTTTCTTTAACTCCCAAACCTTCCAAATGTACAATGGATGTCGGATCTCTAACACACTTTTTCAATAAGGAGAAATGGAATATCGAATGTACTGATGCTAAATCATTAGGCCAATACAGTTCATAAGCAACCTTGCCAATACGCCTCAAAATTTAATATGGGCCACATAACGGGGGCTAAGCTTCCCTCTCTTTCCAAACCTCATCACACCCTTCATGGGTGAAATTTTCAAGTAGACCCAATCATTGACTTCAAACTCAATCTCTCTCCTTCTAACTTTATATAAGACTTTTGTTGACTTTGAGCCATTTTCAACCTTTCGCGAATGAGTCAAACTTCTTCCATAGCCTTATGACCAACTAGGGCCCTATCAAAGCAACTTCACCAACTTCAAACAAACCAATAGGAGACCTACACCTTCTACCATAGAGAGCCTCAAACAGATCTATTTGAATACTCGAGTGATAGCTATTATTATAAGCAAACTCAATCAAAGGCAAATGATCATCCCAATTACCCTTGAAATAAATCACACAAGCTCTTAACATATTTTCTAAAGTCTGAATGGTAAGGTCGACTTGTCCATCGGTTTGAGGGTGAAAAACCGTGCTAAGTTTCACTTGCGTACCAAGACCTTTATGAAACGACTTCGAAAACTGAGTATCATGATCGGAGATAATGGACAAAGGAAATCCATGCAACCTTACCATTACTCGAACATAAATCTTGGCATACTCCTCGGCTGAAAATGAAGTCTTAACGGGAAGAAAGTGAGCCCATTTCGTCATTTGGTCTACAATAACCCAAATCGAGGCAAATTGACGACGATTGCGAGGTAAATCCATAATGAAGTCCATATTCAAATCTTCTCACTTCCATGCAGGGATATTAATGTTTTGAGCCAAACCACCCTATTTCTAATGCTCAAGTTTCACTTGTTGAGAATTCAAACATTTAGCCACAAATTCCACAATATCCTTCTTTATTCCATTCCACCAATAGATTTTCTGCAAATCATGATACATCTTAGTGGCTCCCAGGTGAATAGAATACCGAGAACTGTGAGCTTTTGTCAAAATTTGATTCCTCAACTCGTCAACATTCTGAACACATAATCGACCTTGGTGTCGAAGGACACATCTCCCCCTTGGGAGAAAGCCTCAATGGCTTTTTCAAAAACTGACTTCTTCAAATCAACTAGTACCAGATCAAGATCTTACTAAGCCTTCATATCCGATGCAAAAGACTATTTCGATCCATTATGAACAATAACACCATCTTCATTAGAATCAACTAAGTGAACACCCAATAGGGCCAATCTATGAACATCACGAACTAACTCTCTCTTCTCATCCTCAACATGAGCAATACTTACCATTTATAGTCGACTAAGAGCATCCGTCACCACATTCACCTTCCCGGGATGATATTGGATATTCATATTGTAATCCTTCAATAACTCAAGCCATCTCCTTTGGCGAAGATTCAAATCCTTCTGAGTGAACACATATTTCAAACTCTTGTGGTCAGTAAACATATCTACATGAACACCATATAATTAATGCCTCCAAATCTTTAGGTCAAACACTACCGCCGATAACTCCAAATCATGAGTTGAATAGTTCTTTTCATGAACCTTCAATTGCCTTGAAGCATAAGCAATTACTTTCCCATGTTGTATCATAACACAACCAAGACCAATTTGTGAAACATCACACTACACCACAAAACCATCCGATCCTTTCGGTAATATCAATATAGGGGCTTAAGTAAGTCTATCCATCAATTTCTGAACACTCTTCTCACAAGATTTCGACCATAGAAATTTCACCTTCTTTTGAGTCAATGTTATCAAGGGCGAAGTGATAGAGGAAAATCCTTCTACAAATCTCCTATAAAAGCCATCTAAGCCTAAAAAACTCTCTATATCTAAAGCGGACAAAGATCTAGGCCAATTCTTTACCGCTTTGATTTTCTTAGGATTGACTTGAATAACTTCACCGGAGACAATATGTCCAAGGAAAGCAATGAACCTCAACCAAAAGTCAGAGTTGCTAACTTAGCATACAACTCACGATCCTTGAGAATTTGTAACACATTCCTCAAATGCTCAACATGCGCATCCTCACTCCGTGAGTAAATCAAAATGTCATCAATATACACAATGACAAACATATCAAGATATTGATTAAAGACCCTATTAATCAAATCCATGAATGCCACTGGGGCATTAGTCAAACCAAAAGACATCACTAAAAATTCATAATGACCATACCGAGTTTGAAAAGCTATCTTCAGAATGTCACTCTTTTTCATCCTTAATTGATTATAACACGATCGAAGGTCAATCTTAGAGAAGTAACTCTCTCATGGGAGTTGATCAAACAAATCCTCTATCCTTGGAATAGGGTGCTTGTTGTAACACCTTGGATTTTGGAAAAGCAGAAAAAGGCAGCAATTCAAAATTTGCTGGTGCAGTACCAACGAGACCATTCACGGTCCGTGGTCTGACCTACGGACCATAGGTGGAATCATGGTTGGCTTTGTCCAAGTTTTGAAAATGTCAAGTTTCAGAACCTTAATGACGGTCTGTCAGGACGGCCCGTCGAGCTATGAACGAGTCGTAGATGGGTCTCGTAGGTCTTCTCTAGACTTAGTTAAATTTTAAAGCCATAAGTTCAGACCTACGGTTACCATGTACGGTCCGTCAATAGACCCACGAGCTGTACATGGGTTTCATCGTTTGAAGGCTTAAAGTAGAAAATCTCTGAATCTATCTACGGTTGAAAAGGACGGTCTGTAGGTTGACTTACGGACCGTAGGTCCAACCGGAGATGGGCCCCGACAATTATTTTTAAAGGGCTCTTTGGTATTTTCCCTAAATGTTTAACTCCTAATCCAAGTCAGTTTGGCCCTTAACCTAGACCCTATATAAACCTTTTAAGCCTAATTCTACCTTTTTCCAATCACTTTACAAATTTCCCAAAACTCTCCTCTCTTAAATAATTCTCTCTCTAAAAGTGAGAAGAAGAAGAAGAAGAAGAGGGCAAGCTAGGGTCAAGGAGAATCAAGTTTTCTTTATCAATTGCTTAAGGAATTGAGACTCCAAGGTATGATAGTCTTCATCCATGGAACCCTTTCCTCCATGGAATCCCTTAAATCTTCACTTTTCAAGTTAGAAATTCCCAATTGAATTTAGGGTTTTCTTCCATGTCATGGGTTCTTTGCAATGTTGCTTCAATTGATTGTTTTATGAACTTTGAAGTATAAATTGAGCTGAATTTCATGAATTTAGATGAATCCCCATGAACCCAAGCCTCATTCCCCCAATTTCGAAATTATGCATTTGTGGGTGGGTTGGAATTGTGAAGAGAAGAATTTCATGAAGTCTATATGAACCTATGTATGAATTATGATTCCTAAGCTATGATTTTCATGATGAGATTATGAATGAACTAAGGATGGTTTTATGAAAGTAAGTATGTTCAATCAAAATCTATGATTTTCCTCTATCATGTGGGTTCCTCTAATTATGATCAAATTGCCTTAATTATGGTTTTCTAAGCATGATTTTGCATTGAATTGCATGATTTAAGATGATTTCTTATGAACCCATGTGAACTCTATGATTTTCAAGTTATGAGTATGATGAACTATGTGAAGATGAAGTTTATGAAATCATGCATGTCTCTTATGAAGTTAATGATGTATTAAGGGTGCTTTGAGATTGAAGCATCAAAGTTTATGATATGTTAATGTTGTTGTTGAGTTGTGAAAGGGATTCTCATATATTACTCAATCCATGAATGTGAAAGGTTTTCTTATATGTAAGGATTCATAAATTGTTGAAAGGTTTTCTTAACTAAGCTTGAATTGATGACTAAGGAGCTATTCTAATGAAGGGATAAGAGGCGATCACCCATGTTCCCTAATGTAGACAAGAGGCGATTACCCATGTCTACTAATAATGAACTTATGACTAATGATAGACAAGAGGCGATTACCCATGACTACTTATGATAATTGAACTATGTCTAATCCGTGGAAATTATGCTTAGCACCGAGTGGACAAGTGGCGATTACCCATGTCCCATAAACTATGTGCCCCATAGGATGATTGTCTAGATAGACATTAGCTAGTGGATCCACGTAAGCTAGAAGTTTATGGTCTTACCTTGGCAAGTAGGACACCTCTTTTCTGTGTGGGGTAGACACCGGATTCCATGTTGATAGCTCACATGGTCTTACATGTCGGTTAAGGATAACTTCCCACAATGATGAACTAAAGGGACTTTAAAGGCTTTTCTCAAAGTAATTGAAGTATGTTTAGCTTGCATTGACCTTAAATGATGACTTATGCTTTCCTACTCTTTCTATCATGTTTTGACTTTGTCATTGCATGTTTATGAATATATTCCCCTTTTTAGCATGTTTAAATGGTGTTGTGCATTGCTATCATAATTAGTACAGTCCTCGTACTAACACATACTTTTTGCCTACATTGTCTCATAATGTAGAGCTTGGTGATTCTCCATCTATTCGTGGCTAGAGCTTAGTAGAAGGTTTTCGGAAGACTTGGTGAGTTCTCATACATTCGAGGACACAACCTTGTTGTTCTTACTTTTATGTTCCTTTGCTTTGACATTGTATTGGGTTATGTCCCAAACATTATTTCTCATTCTTATGTTAGATTGGCTTTGAGATAGTTGATGTAGACTTCCACTATTTTCTTAAAAGCTTTGATATGAAATTCACTTTTGAACTCTTAAATCTCTATGATCTTGTATGTATGTATGCTAAGTATCTTATATGAGGCCTTTCGGGGTCTTGTACACCATGTCACGTCTAGGGGTACCTTGGGTCCTGGCACTTATTCTTAATGGTAACCTTATTCAACTATCGATAGTCAATGCACATTCGGAGGGAACCATCCTTCTTTCGAACAGACAACAACGGAGCATCCCATGGAGAGATACTCAGTCTAATAAAATCCTTATCCAATAAGTTCCTTAATTGATCCTTTAACTCCTTAAGTTCTGCCGAGGCCATGTGTAAGTAGAGATAGAAGATCCATTTCCACCATTTTCTTGAGGCTTAGGGTTAGATACCCTATCTTTGTTGAACTTAGAAGTTGGAGCATTTGAAGAACCTTGACTGAAAAAGTTTGTCGGAATTTAGCATGACCTTGTCCACCAGACCTAGAATGAGAAAAGTCACCATCACTGATCCTTTGCCTCTTGGACTCTCTTGCCCTTTTCTTGAGCTTTTACTTTTCAATTTGTTGGGCATGTATTATCAAATGTGAGATGTCCATATCCTTAATCAACATGGTGGTACGACACTCTTTGACCACTATTTCGGACACACCTGACACAAACTTACTCATTCACGCTCTAGAGTCGACAACCATAGTTGAACCATACTTAGCAAATTGAGTAAATTTCAAAGCATACTCCTTAACACTCATATTCCCTTGTTTAATATTGATATACTCAAGAACTTTTGCCTTCCTCATCTCAAGAGGAAAGAAACTGTCAAGAAAAGCTTCCTTGAATTTCTCCCAATCAAGAGGACTTGCATCCACGACCCTTGTCACGACCCAAAGTAGACCCTAGACGTGACATGGCGTATAAGACCCCGAGAGTCTCTATACAAGCCATTTATCATACATCATACAATATGATAGAAAATCAAGATATTTAAAAAGACAATTTCAAATCATAAGATTTTATCAAATGTAGTGGAAGTACAACATAGTCTCAAAGCCATTTAGTACATTAAGATTGATCGGGACGTAACCCGTACATCACACATAATACTGAAAGGAAGTAAAGACAATAAGCAATAAAGTTTGGTCCTCGAAACATGAGGACTCACCAATCTTCAATGTCTACTAAGGCAATCTCTAGCCACGGGTAGATGGAGAGATGTCATCACACCCTACATTAGTGAAACAATGTAGGCAAGAGTATGCGTTAGTACAAAAATGTACCAAGTATGGCATAGAGTTATAAAATCATGCTAAAAAGGACATTTCATGCCATGCAAAGACCAAGTTAAAACCATAAAGTAAGAGGTTAGAAAACATCATCGTAATCATGGTCAATGCAAGTAAAACTCATCTTTGAACACTTGTGAGATAATTCTTGAAGTAACCTTAGTTCATCATTATTGTGGGAAGTAGCTAACTGACATAGACACCATGTGAGCTATAACATGGAATCTAGTGTCTTCCCCACACCAAAAATGGGTGTCGTACTTGCCAAGGTAAGGCCATGAACTTCTAGTTTACGTGGATCCACTAGGTAAGGTCTATCTAAGACAATCATCCTATCGGGGCACATAGGTATGGGATAAGGAGATTGTTACTAGAAACCCGACCTTAAGCTACGAGAGAGCTTCCATCTCAATATCCTCTCGGTGCTAAGCATAAATCCCATGGAATAGTCATAATTCTTATTCATCTTATTATCCATGGAAAGGTACAACTAGAGTTACCAATCCAAGATAAAGTTCATTAGTATTGACGTTTCATCTTCGATGGACTAGTCCAAGCTTACGTCATTTAGAATAGCTGCTTAGTCTTGATTCAAAGTTTAGTTGAGAAAACCGTTCAACTCTAAGAATCCTTATGCGAGAAAACCCATTCACAACAATAACAACAACATTTATGCTTTACTCTCAAAGCAATCTTAAATCATTTTCATCACTTTCATAAAGAACATGCATATCTTCAGAAACTCATCTTTCATAGTTCAAACGCACATTATATCATCATAGCTTAGAAAACATGGGTGATGCATGGGTTCATGGGGATTCATCTTAAAACACATGGAATTATCTCAATTCATGCATAATAGGTCATAAAACAATCGATTATATCAACATTGAAGGGATCCCATAACATGGAAGAAAACCTTAACTTCAATTGGAGATTTCTAACTTGAAAATTTGAGAATTTAGGAACCCTATGGAGGAAAGGGCTCCATAGGTGAAGACTATCATACCTTGATGCCAAAAGCTTGAAATCAATGGTGAAATTGGAGACTTGATTTGTAACCCTAGCCTTCTTCTTCAACTTTAGAGAGAGAAATATTAGAGAGGATGACTTGATCTTCTTTTGAGAAATTGAGAGAATGAATTGAATTGGGTGATTTTAGGGGTAAAAATCCTTATATAGGGCTTTGGGTTGAAGGTAAAATGACGTAGTATTGAGTTAAAACAATTGAGAAAAGACCCAATATCCCCTAACTTAAAAACTACCGAAATGACTTCAAGAAGGCCTAAACAGCTCGTCTAGACCACCACGGCCCATCTAACAGGTCATGAAGAATTTCTTCCTGACATGCTTCACTATTTCAGGCATAACCTTTTTTCCAAACTTCAAATGGAGAAAAATCAGTGGCATTGGAAAGAGGACTCAAAGATCTTTAATTGGATAGCTCATGGGCTACCTAATTCATTTTGTGCTAAAAGATATGATCATTTGAAGTTGACCTTAAACTCTAAATCTGATAAACCCCCTTCAGGGACGACTTCACAGGCCGTGTGGGGCTTCACAGGCCGTTTAGACATCCGTGGTCCTTGACCAGTGACTAGGGAAGAAGCCTCTTTTGAGGGGGTCACTTGATGACCTCTTGGACGATCTGTCAACCTCACCACGGGCCATCTAGGCGTCCGTGGGAGGGACACCTTCTTGGGGTAGGTTCTGGAACATACCACGAGTGCCCAAATGGACCGTGGTCCCCTACACGGGCAGTCTAGGGCTCCATGGAGGGTTCCATGGTCCACTTTTGGGTTCTTGACATGCCCGCATGACCTTTTTCTAGCCTTTATCTAATCCAAGGTTTTACGATATCTCCCCCTTGGGAACATTCATCCTCGAATGAGATTCAAAACATCATAAGGAAGGTAGAAACTAGACCTAGCAGCCCAACACGAATGCAATCACATAAATGTACATATCAGAGGAGGAAACATCAACTCCAAGCTAAAGTATGTTCAAGGCATCATTTCTTAAAGTCTATATGCAACTTATACTCAAATGCACATAATCATGAAGTAATTAATCAATTTAACATATTTTCTCAAAAACTAAGCTTTTCATAAACATGCATACATGAGGAATCATGGGAATATCTAAGATATATGAGACCAAAAGAGTAAATCATGAGGAAGTAAATACCTCAAGCTAGAGTAGGAACAGAGAGAAAGGATGAGGATAACGGGACATCATATCGGCCTCGGCCTCTCAAGTAGCACCCTCAACTAACTGATTCCTCCAAAGAACCTTTACGAAAGTAACTTCTTTGTTTCTCAATTTTCGAACTTGCCGGTCTAAAATCTCAACCGGAACCTCTTCATAAGAAAGACTCTCCTTTACACCAAGACTCTCCAATGGCACAATAGATGCTGGATCACCAACACACTTCTTCAATAAGGAGACATGGAAAACCTGATGAATCGATGCTAAATCATTAGGCAAGTCACGTTCATAAGCAACCTTGCCAATTCACCTCAAAATCTGATATGGGCGCACATAACGGGGACTAAGCTTTCCTTTCTTTCCAAACCTCATTACACCCTTCATGGATGAAATTTTCAAGTAAACCCAATCATTAATATCAAATTCTAGATCTCTCCTTCTAACATCGGCATAGGACTTTTTTTGACTTTGAGCCATTTTCAACCTCTCTCTAATAAGCCGAACTTTCTCCATAGACTCATGAACCAATTTGGGACCTATCAAAGCAACTTTACCAACTTCAAACCAACCTATAGGAGATCTACACCTCCTACCATAAAGAGCCTCAAATGGAGCCATACCAATACTAGAATGATAGCTATTATTATAAGCAAACTCAATCAAAGACAAATGATCATCCCAATTACCCTTGAAATCAATCACACAAGCCCTTAACATATCTTCCAAAGTTTGGATAGTATGCTCCGCTTGCCCATCGGTTTGCGAATGAAATGCCGAACTAAGCTTGACACGAGTACCAAGCTCTTTTTTGAAAGATTTCCAAAACTGAGAGGTGAATTGAGTACCACGAATCAGATATGATGGATAGAGGAACTCCATGCAACCTAATCATTTCCCTCAAGTACAACTTAGCATAGTCTTTCACTGAATACGAGACCTTGACGGGAATGAAATGAGATGATTTCTTCATATGATCCACAATAACCCAAATCGAGTCATGTTGTCACCGGGTGCGTGGTATACCAACAATGAAGTCCATATTCAAATCTTCCCACTTCCAAGTAGGAATACTAATATCTTGGGAAAAACCTCCCGGCTTTTGATGCTCAACTTTCACTTGTTGACAATTAGGACACTTAGCCACAAATTCCGCAATGTCCTTCTTCATTCCATTCCACTAATAGACCTCCCACAAATCACGGTACATCTTGGTGGCTCCTGGGTGATTGGAATATCGGGAACTATGGGCTTCCGATAAAATTTGTTCCCTCAAGTTATCAACATTCGAAACACACAAATGACCTTGATATCAGAGTACACCATCTCTCCCTTGGGAGAAAGCCTCAATGGACTTCCTAAGCACCACTTCTTTCAATTCCATTAAGATTGGATCAAGACCTTGCTTTGCTTTCACATCTAATACAAAAGACAATTATGAACCATTATGAACAACAACACCTCCTTCATTGGAATCAATCAAATGAACGGCCAATCAGGACAATCTATGAACATCTCGAACCAATTCTTTCTCATCATCCTCAGCATGATCAATACTACCCATAGATAACCGACTATGGGTGTCTGTCACCACATTCGCCTTGCCGGGGTGATAGAGGAAACTCATGTTGTAGTCCTTTAGAAACTCAAGCCACCTTCTTTGGCGAAGATTCAAATCCTTTTGCTTTAACATATATTGCAAACTGTTGTGGTCTGTAAAGACATCCACATGAACACCATATAAGTAATGCCTCCAAATCTTTAAAGCAAATACAACCGCCGCTAGTTCTAGGTCATGGGTAGGATAATTCTTTTCATGAGCCTTAAGGTTCCTTGAAGCATAAGAAATAACATTCCCGTTTTGCATAAGAAAACACCCTAATCCAACCCTTGAAGTGTCACAATAAACCACAAACCCATAGGATCCTTCCAGGAAAGTCAATATTGGAGCGGAGGTAAGTCTATCTTTTAATTCTTGGAAACTCTTCTCACATGCTTCAGATCATACAAACTTAACTTTCTTTTGGGTCAATGCCGTCAATGGAGAGGAAATCAAAGAGAACCCCTCAACAAACCTTCTATAGTAACCAGCCAAACCCAGGAAACTTTGAGTATCTGAAGGGGATAGAGGTCTAGGCCAACTCTTAACCACATCTGTCTTCTTAGGATCTACCTGAATACCCTTACCGAAAACAATGTGACCAAGAAAAGCCACGGACCTCAACCAAAACTCGCATTTACTAAACTTCGCAAAGAGCTGTTGGTCCTTAAGAACTTGCAACACAATCCTCAAATGATTAGTATACTCATCCTCACTCCTTGAGTAAATCAAAATATCATCGAAGAACACAATCACAAACATATCTAAGTATTGTCTAAACACCCTATTAATCAAATCCATAAATACAGCCGGAGCATTTGTCAAACCAAATGACATTACTAAGAATTCGTAATGGCCATATCTAGTCTGAAAAGCTGTCTTCAGAATGTCATCTTCCTTCACCCTTAATTGGTGATAGCCCGACCGAAGGTCAATCTTGGAAAAGTAACTCACTCCTTGAATTTGGTCATACAAATCATCTATCCTTTGGAGAGGATACTTATTCTTAGTAGTAACCTTATTCAATTGCTTATAATCAATGCGCATGTGAAGCGAATCATCCTTCTTTGGAACAAACAAAATCAGAGCACCCCATGGAGAGATACTCGGTCGGATGAAGCCCTTATCCAGTAAGTCCTTTAATTTCTCCTTCATGCTCATTTTTCCTTGACGAAGGTTGATAAATTCAAGTACCTTTGCCTCCCTCTTCTCAATGAGAAAGAACCTATCAAGGAAAGCAATTTTAAACTTTTCCCAATCAAGAGGACCCACATCAGCTACCCTCTCACTCTTCCATTATTCAAACCACACTTGAGCAACACCCTTAAGTTGATAAGCGGCCAACTTCGCCTTTTCTACCGGCGTCGCGCCCACGATCATTAGCACCTTGTACACCTCATTAATGAACTCTTGAGGATCTTCCTCAACCTTAGAGCCATGAAACTCCGGAGGATTAATTCTAGTGAAGTCCCTCACTATAGATGCCGCCGTACCCACATTTGGGTTCACGGGGGCCACAACCTCCCTATTGGCTTGAGCCATCATGGCTTGAGCCAACACTTAAAAAATAGCCCTAGACTCTGCATTGGTTACTTGCTCGGCTAAAGGGTCGGCCAAAACTTGAGGAGCTTTTTGTTCCACATTCTCGTTCACATTCCTCCTAACGTATGCTCTTTGTGGGGCCATATCCTGAAAAGCATCAAATAGAGATTAGGAGAAAAGACATATAGAGTTACACTCTATCACACGACTTAGAGTAATGAAAGAAGTGGAATTTCTGAAACATCTTATAGTCTCTCATTCATAAATGTGGCGCACTTCACACTCATGAGAAAGACTCTACTCGACGTGGCTTATGAGATATCCTAAGACCTTTCTAAACCTTATGCTCTGAATACAAAATTTGTTATGACCATAAGTAGACCCGAGATGTGACATGGCATATAAGACCAAGAGAGGCCCTATACAAGCCACTTAGCATACATCATACAAGATAATAGAAAATCAAGAGATTTAAAAAGACAATTTTAAATCATAAGAGTTTATCAAATGTAGCGGAAGTCCAACATAGTCTCAAAGCCATCTAGTACATCAAGAGTGATTGGGACATAACCCGTACATCACATACAATACTGAAAGAAAGTAAAGACAATACGTAATAAAGTTCGGTCCTCGGAACATAGGGACTCACCAATCTTCAATGTCTACTAAGGCAATCTCTAGCCACGGGTGGATGGAGAGGAGTCGTCACACCCTACATTAGTGAAACAATGTAGGGGGGAGTATGCGTTAGTACAAAAATGTACCAAGTATGATAGCAATGCATAGATTTATAAAGTCATGCTAAAAAGGACATTTCATGCCATGCAAAGACCAAGTTAAAACCATAAAGTAAGAGGTTAGAAAACATCATCGTAATCATGGTCAATGCAAGTAAAACTCATCTTTGAACACTTGTGAGATACTTCTTGAAGTAACCTCAGTTCATAATTATTGTGGGAAGTAGCCTTAACTGACATTGAAACCATGTGAGCTATAACATGGAATTCGGTGTCTGCCCCACACCGAAAATGGGTGTCCTACTTGCCAAGGTAAGGCCATGAACTTCTATCTTACGTGAATCCACTAGGTAAGGTCTATCTAAGACAATCATCCTATGGGGGCATATAGGTATGGGATAAGGAGATTGTTACTAGAAACCCAGCCTCAAGCTACGGGAGAGCTTCCATTCAATATCCTCTCGGTGCTAAGCATAAATCCCACAAAATAGTCATTATTCTTTTTCATCTTATTATCCATGGAAAGGTACAACTAGAGTTACCAATCCAAGCTAAAGTTCATTAGTATTGATTTTTCATCTTCCATGAACTAGTCAAAGCTTACGTCATTTAACATAGCTCCTTAGTCTTGATTCATAGTTTAGTTGAGAAAACCTTTCAACTCTAAGAATCCTTATGTGAGAAAACCCTTTCACAACAACAACAACATTCATGCTTTACTCTCAAAGCAATCTTAAATCATTTTCCTTACTTTCATAAAGAACATGCATATCTTCATAAACTTATGTTTCATAGTTCAAACCCACATTATATCATCATAGCTTGGAAAACATGGGTGATGCATGGGTTCATGGGGATTCATCATAAAACACATGGAATTATCTCAATTCATGCATAATATTTCATAAAACAATCAATTATATCAACATTGAAGGGAACCCATAACACGGAAGAAAACCCTAACTTCAATTGGAGATCTCTAACTTGAAAATTGGAGAATTTAGGAAACCTATGGAGGAAAGGACTCAATAGGTGAAGACTATCATACCTTGATGCCAAAAGCTTGAAATTAATGGTGAAATTGGAAACTTGATTTGTAACCCTAGACTTCTTCTTCAACTTTAGAGAGAGAAATATTGGAGAGGATGACTTGATCTTCTTTTGGGAAATTGAGAGAATGAATTGAATTGGGTGATTTTAAGGGTAAAAATACTTATATAGGGCTTTGGGTTGAAGGTGAAACGACGTAGTATTAAGTTAAAACAATGGGAAAATACCCAACAAGCCTTGACTTAAAAACTGCCGAACTGACTTCAAGAAGTCCTAAACAGCTCGTCTAGACCACCACGGCCCGTCTAACGGGTCGTGAAGAATTTCTGCCTCACAGGGCTTCACTATTTTAGGAATAACCCTTTACTCCAAACTTCAAATGAGAAAATGTGGTGGCGTTGGAAAGAGAGCTCAAAGATATTTAATTTGATAGGTCATGGGCCACTTAATTCATTTTGGGCTAAAAGATGTGATCATTTGAAATTGACCCTAAACTCTAAATCTGATAAACCCCTTTCACGGATGACTTCACGGGCCATGTGGGGCTTCATAGGCCATTTAGATGTCCGTGGTCCTTGACCAGTGACTAGGGAAGAAGCCCCTTCTTATGGGGGCACTTGACGAGCCCTTGGACGGTCTGTAAACCTCACCACGTGCCGTCTAAGCATCCGTGTGAGGGACACTTTCTTGGGGCAGGTTCTGGAACATACCACGAGTGCCCAAACGGACTGTGGTCCCCTACATGGCCTGTCTAGGGCTCCGTGGAGGGTTCCATGGTCAACTTTTGGGTTCTTGATATGCCCGCACGACCTTTTTCTAGCCTTTCTCTAATCTGAGGTGTTACAACCCTCTAACTTTTCCATTGTTCAAACCAAACTTGAGCAACATCCTTGAGTTGATCAGCGGCAAACTTCACCTTTTCCACAGTAGACAATCCCATAATTTCCACTCTCTTATACACCTCATCAATGAACTCTTGAGGATCCTCATAACCCTTGGAACCATGGAACTCCGGGGGATTCATCCTAGTGAAGTCTCTTATCCTTGTTGCCGCTGTACCAGTTGATCAGCGGCAAACTTCACCTTTTCCATAGTAGACAATCCCATAATTTCCACTATCTTATACACCTCATCAATGAACTCTTGAGGATCCTCATAACCCTTGGAACCATGGAATTCCGGGGGATTCATCCCAGTGAAGTCTCTTATCCTTGTTGCCGCTGTACCCATATTTGGGTTCATGGGAGCAACGACTTCAATATTTTCTTGGGCCATCATAGCTTGAGACAACACTTGGAAAACGGCTAAAAACTTGACATGAATTACTTGCTCGGCCAAGGTATCAACCAGAACTTGAGAAACGTCGGGCTCCATATTCTAACCCGCATTCCTTCTCACGTAATCTCTTCGAGGGGCCATGTCCTAAAAAGCATCGGACAAGATTAAGGAGAAGGATCTTTATAGAGATAGACTCTATGGTACGACTTTAGAGTAATGAAAGAAGTGAAGTTTCCTAAACACTTTGTATCCTCTTATTCATAAATGCAACGCGCTTCACATTCATGAATAAGACTCCACTCAACGCGGCTTGTCAGACATCCTAGGTCTTTTTCTAAAACCCTGTGCTCTGAATATTAAGTTTGTCACGACCCAAAGTACACCCTAGACGTGACATGGAGTATAAGACCCCAAGAGACCCTACACAATCCATTTGACATAAATACAACACAATATAATAGAAAATATGAGTATTTAAGGTAAAAAGTCTCATATCAAAGAAGAGTTTAACATAGAGTGGAAGTCTACACATAGTCTTGACAAGCCAAACTAATACATCCAAGAAGTGGTCGGGATGTAACCCATACACCATGTACAACATCTGAAAAGTAAAGATACATGAAAACAAAATAAAGATGACGTGGTTCTCAAAACATGAGGACTCACCATGTCTTCAACCTCAAACGATCAACTAGCCATGAGTGGGAGGAGAGGAAGCATCACACCCTACGTTATTAAACAATGCAGACACAAGTATGTATTAGTACATGGAATATACTAAGTATGAGGGATATGCATAAAAAGATAAAAACATGATCATAAGAGGACATAAGGGGAAAACAGGATATGTATGACCAAGCTTTAGCATTGTAAAATCTTTAAAGAAGAATCATAAATCAGGAACATTGTCAATGCATCTTAAAATCATAATAAAAGCTTCGTAAGACCCTTAAAGTAACTTTATTTCATTTTGTGGGATATATTTACTATTAATGGACATAGACCACATTAGCTATAACGTGGAATCCGGTGTCTTGCTCTCACACCGAAAAGAGATGTCCTTGCTTGCGAAGGCAAAGACCTTAAACTTCTAGCTTAGGTTGATCAAATAACTATATCACTTATGAAAAATCCTACAGGGGCACGTAGTTAAGGACAAGGAGATTTCTACTAGAGACCCAACCTCTACTAACGGGAGAGCCTAAATCTCAATATTCTCTCGGTGCTAAGTAAAAATCCCAATGGAAAGAGTCATATTCATAACATATAATCATAAATGGAAAAGCAAAATTAAGTTATTAATCCAAGCTTAAATCATCATAGAGTAGCTCATTAAGTCATGAATGATGCATGTTTGAGTAGACCTTTCACCAATCACTATTCCTTAATATGTGAGAAAATCCTTTCACAATTTCATTGACGCTTATCTTAAAGCAACCTAGATCATAAGACATTCCTTTTCATAAATCATGCATAACCTTCATGGAAACATCATTCATAGGTTCATAGCTTATTCATATATTCATGTCTATTATGAGTTCATAGTCAAAATCTTGGAAATTGCATGGGTTCATGTGAAATCAATGAAAAATCATGTAATTGAATCAAAAAAATTGTGATAAGATCAAAATCAAACAATTGAATCAACACAATTTTAACCAATGAAGAATCAAATGATAACCTAGTCAAATTGATGAAATTAAACTTGGAGAGTTAAGAAATCTTTTAAACTTAATGGGTGAATGGAACCCATTGATGAAACCCTACATACATTGAGAATCAAATCCCAAAAGAAATGGAGGAATAGGAGACTTGAAGCTTGAAACCCTAGTCTTCTTCTTGGACTTGAGCGAGATTTGGAGAAGATAAATGTAGATGGGATTTGGGAATTTGAGTGAATGAGGGAGTTGGGGTTATTTTAGGAGTAGAAGGGTAGTTATTGGACTTGAAATTTGGGTCAAAATGACATAATATAGGTATTAGATGCATTGGAAAAGACCCAATTACCCTTAAGAAATAACTATTGGAGGACCCTACGGTTTAGACCTATGGACCGTAGAAATTCCTACAGACCATACTGCTTAACCGTAGGTTGAGTTACTGAGGCCTAAATTTGGTCAACTTCCTGGACTACCTTCTACGGAACACCAAGCCTTCTATAGTCCTCAGACTCCATCTGTAGACCTCTTTTTTTAATCTAAATTTCACTATGTCTGTAACCTTTCTACGGAATCCATCTACGACCTGTGAAACTTCCTATGGCCCATCCTATCCATTCATAGGTCAAATTTCAGAAAGCTTGAAATTTCAAAAACTCATCTCCAAGTCTACGACTCCCTTCCTATGGCCCGTAAAACTTCCTATGGTCCATAGAAAGGACTCGTGGTCACTGCCTTTGTGCCAAAAATCAAAATTTTCCCTTTTCTTGTAACTTACAAATTTTTGAGGTGTTACAATATCTCCCCGTTGGGAACATTCGTCCTCGAATGGGACTCAAGCTAGCATGAATATAGTAGGAGAGAAGCTAGCAACCCAATCATGAATGCAAATTTCATCAAAATGCAAATAAATATGAAGAATCACTCCAAGTTAAACTATAACATAAAAAATTCAAGTTTTAATGAACATGCATGCATATAGAAACATGAGAATGACTAAAACGCATGTATCCGAAATAATTAATCAAGAAGAACTTATACCTCAAGCAGGAGTAGGAGTGAAGGAAAAGAGATAAGGATACCGAGACATCATATCGGCTTCGGCGTCCCAAGTAGCACCCTCAACTAATTGATTCATTCAAAGAACTTTCACGGAAGCAATTTTCTTATTTTGAAAATTCTTGACTTGTCGATCTAAAATCTCAACCGGAACCTTTTCATAGGAAAAATTTTCTTCAACTCCCAAACCTTCCAAATGTTCAATGGATGTCGGATCTCCAACACACTTTTTCAACTGGGAGACATGGAATACTGGATGTACCGATGCTAAATCATTAGGAAAATAAAGTTCATAAGCAACCTTGTCAATGCGCCTCAAAATATGATATGAACCCACATAAAGGGGACTAAGCTTTCCTTTATTTCCAAACCCCACACACCCTTCATAGGTGAAATTTACAAGTAGACTCAATCATTGACTTCAAACTCAAGCTCTGTCCTTCTAACATCAGCATAAGACTTTTTTCAACTTTGAGCCATTTTGAACCTTTTGCGAATGAGTTGAACCTTTTCCTTAGCCTCGTGCACCAACTCGGGACCTATTAAAGCGACCTCACCAACTTCAAACCAAATAATAGGAGACGTACACCTCCTACCATAGAGAGCCTCAAATGGAGCCATTTGATTACTCAAGTTGTAGCTATTATTATAATCGAACTCAGTCGAAAGGAAAATGATCATCGCTATTACCCTTGAAATTAATCACACAAGCTCTTAACATATCTTCTAAAGTATGAATAGTACATTCGGCTTGTCCATTGGTTTGAGGGTGGAAAGTTGTGCTAAGTTTCATTTGGGCACCAAGACCCTTCTAAAATGACTTCCAAAACTGGGATGTAAACTGAGTACCATGATCGTAGATAATGGACAAAGGCACTCCATGCAACCTTACCATTTCCCGAATATAAATCTTGGCATACTCCTCGACTAAAAATAAAGTCTTAACGGGAAGAAAGTGAGTCGATTTAATCATTCGGTCCTCAATAATCCAAATCGAGTCAATTTGATGACGAGTGCAAGGTAAACCTATACTGAAGCCCATATTCAAATCTTCCCACTTCCATGTAAGGATACTAATGTTTTGACCCAAACCACCTGATTTCTGATGCTCAGCTTTCACTTGTTTACAATTCTGACATTTAGCCACAAATTCCGCAATATCCTTCTTTATCCCATTTCACCAATAGAATTCCCACAAATTACGATACATCTTGGTGGCTCCCGGGTGAATACAATACCGAAAACAGTGAGCTTCTTTCAAAATATGATTCCTCAACTCGTCAGTGTTTGGAACACATAATTGACCTTGATGTCGAAGGAAACTATCACCCCTTGGGAGAAAGCCTCAATGGCCTTTTTGGAAACTAACTTCTTCAAATTAACTAGTAGCGGATCAAGATCTTTCTTAGCCTTCACATTTGATGTAAAAGACGATTCCGATCCATTATGAACAATAACACCACCTTCATTAGAATCAACTAAGCGAACACATAATCGGGCCAATCTATGAACATCATGAACTAACTATCTTGTCATCCTCAACACGAGCAAGACTTCCTATTGATAGTTGACTAAGAGAATCCACCACCACATTCACCTTATTGGGATGAAATAGGACACTCATGTTGTAATCCTTTAATAACTCAAGCTATCTCCTTTGCAAAAGATTCAAATCCTTCTGAGTGAACTCATATTTCAAACTCTTGTGGTCAGTAAACACATCTACATTAGCAATGACTTTCCCATGTTGCATTAAAACACAACCTAGATTAATCCGTGAAGCATCACACTACACCACAAAACCATTTGATCCTTTCGGTAATGTCAATATAGGGGTTGAAGTAAGTCTATCCTTCAACTCCGTGATATGCTTCTCACAAGCTTCCAACCATAGGAATTTCACCTTCTTTTGAGTGAATGTTGTCAAGGGCGAAGCGATAGAGGAAAATCCATCTACAAACCTCCTATAGTAGCCGGCCAAGCCTAAGAAACTCCGTATATCTGAAGCGAACAAAGGTCTAGGCCAATTCTTAACCGCCTCAATTTTCTTAGGATCAAATTGAGTACCATCACCGGAGATAATAAGCAACAGACCTCAACAAAAACTCATATTTGCTAAACTTAGCATACAACTCACTATCTTTGAGAATTTGTAACATAATCCTCAAATGTTCAACATGGCATTCTCACTCTGTGAGTAAATAAAAATATCATCAATAAATACAATCACAAACATATCAAGATATTGCTTAAAGACCCTATTAATCAAATCCGTGAAAGCCACCGGGGCATTAATCAAACCAAAAGACATCACCAAAAATTCATAATGACCATATCGAGTTTAAAAAGCCATCTTCGGAAAGTCACTCTTCTTCACCCTTAATTGGTGATAACCTGACTGAAGATCAATCTTAGAGAAGTAACTCGCTCCTTGGAGTTGATCAAACAAATCATCTATCTTTGGAATAGGATACTTATTCTTAATGGTAACCTTATTCTATTACTGATTGTCAATGTACATTCAGAGGGAACCATTCTTCTTTCAAACAAACAACACCAGAGTACCCCATGGAGAGATACTTGATCTTACAAAACCCTTATCCAACAAGTCCCATATTTGATCCTTTAACTCCGTAAGTTCTGCCGATGCCATGCAGTAGGGAGAAATAGAAATAGGCTACGTATCTGGGAGAAGGTCATTACTGAAATCTATTTCTCTTTTGGGAGGAATACCGGGAAGATCATCAGAAACACTTCCGAAAACTCATTTACAATCGAAACTGACTCAAGAGTAGGAGTTTCAGAATTTGTATCCCAAACCCAAACTAGATGATAAATGCAACCCTTAGAAATCATTTTCCTAACATTTAGGCAAGCTATGAACTGACCTTTAAGAGTAGAATTTCCCCCTTCCAATTACATGATAGGTTCATTCAGAACCTTGAAAGTGAGCAATCGGGTCCTATAAACTATGAAAGCATAGCATGCATGGACCCAATACATCCCAAGAATAACATCAAAATCTAACATATCAAGCTCTACAAGATCAACAAGAGTGACTCTATGAGAAACGAAATAAGGATAATTTCTATAAACCCTTTTAGCAACAATAGATTAACCAACGGGAGTAGAGACATAAAAGGGATTAGAAAGGATTTTGGGACCAACATGAAATCGCATGGCTACATAAGGAGTAATAAATGATAAGGTAGCACCTGGATTAAGTAAAGCATAAACATTAAGATGAAAGACTTTCAACATAGCGGTGACAATATCCAGAGAACCCTCGCGATCCTATCGAGTTTGAAGAGTATAGAATCTATTTTGCTTCGGAGCACCAGAATCAAAACCACTAGGCTGAGCTTGCCTACCATACCTTCCATTTATAGCAAGCAATGGACAATCTCAAATCTTATGACAACTCTTTACACAATTGAAGCAACCATCCGTACCGTCCAAACATTTATCATCATGTTTCTTACCGCATCTTGTGCAAGTAGAGATAGAAGATCAATTTCCATTATTTCCTTGAGGCTTAGGGTTAGAAACCCTATCTTTGTTGAACTTAGGAGTCAGAGCATTAGAAGAACCTTGTTAGGAAAACTTTTGCCAAAATTTAGAATGACCTTGTCCTACAGACCTAGAATGAGAAAAGTCACCATCACCGGTCCTTGACCTCTTAGAATTTCTTGTCCTTTCCTTGATATTTTCCTCTTTAATTAGTTGGGCATGTATCATCAAATGGGAGATGTCCATCTCCTTAATCAACATGGAGGTACGACACTCTTTGACCACCATTTCGGACACACCCGACACAAACTTACTTATTTGTGCTCTAGAGTCGGCAACTATAGTTGGAACATACTTAGCCTATTGAGTAAACTTCAAAGAATACTCCTTAACACTCATATTCCCTTGTCGAAGGTTGATGAATTCAAGCACTTTTTCCTTCCTCATCTCAAGAGGAAAGAAACAGTCAAGAAAAGATCCCTTAAATTTCTCCCAATCAAGAGGACCCGCATCCACACCCCTCTCACTTTTCCATTGTTCAAACCAAACTTGAGCATTACCCTTGAGTTAATTAGCGGCCAACTCTGTCTTTTCCACCATAGACAATCCCATAATTCCCACTATCTTATACACCTCATCAATGAACTCTTGAGGATCCTCATTGACCTTGGAACCATGGAACTCCTGAGGATTTATCCTAGTGAAGTCTCTTATCCTTGTCGCCACCGTACATACATTTGGGTTCATGGGAGAAATGACTTCTCTATTTGCTTGGGCCGTCATAGCTTGAACCAACACTTGGAAAGTGGCTCAAAATTTAGCATGAGTCACTTGCTCGACGAAGGGATCAACCGAAACTTGAGGAACCTCAAACTCTACATTCTCACCCGCATTCCTTCTCACATAATCTCTTCGAGGGGCCATATCCTGAAAAGCATCAAACAAGATTTAGGAGAAGGATGTCTATAGAGATAGACTTTATGGCATGACTTTAGAGTAAAGAAAGAAGTAAAGTTTCCTAAACGCTTTGTAGCCTCTTATTCATAAACATGGTGTGCTTCGCATTCATGAACAAGAATCTACTCAAAGTGGCTTGTTTGACATCCTAGGTCTTTTTCTAAAACCTAGTGCTCTGAATATCGAGTTTGTCATGACCCAAAGTATACCCTAGATGTGACCTATCATATAAGATCCAGAGAGGCCCTACACAAGCCACTTGACATACATACAATACAATATAATAGAAAATATGAGAATTTAAGGTAAAAAGTCTCATATCAAAGAAGAGTTTAACATAAGAGCGGAAGTCTACACATAGTCTTGACAAGCCAATCTAATACATCCAAGATGTGGTCGGGACGTAACCCGTACACCATGTACAACATCCAAAAATTTAAGATATATTACAACAAAGTAAAGATGACATGGTCCTCAGAACATGAGGACTCACCATGTCTTCAGCCTCGAACGATCAACTAGCCACGAGTGGGAGGAGAGGAAGCGTCACACCCTACATTATTAAAGAATGCAGGAACAAGTATGTATTAGTAAATAGAATGTACTAAGTACGAGGAAAATGGATAAAAATATAAAAACATTATCATAAGAGGACATAAGGGGTAAATATGATATGCATGACCAAGCTAAAGCATAGTAAAATCTTTAAAGAAGAATCATAAATCATGAACATGGTCATTGCTTCTTAAAATCATAACGAAAGCTTCCTAGGACCTTTAAAGTAACTTTAGTTTGTTTTATGGGATATTTACTATTAACCGACATAGACCACATGAGCTATAACGTAGAGTCCAGTGTCTTGCTCCGACACCAAAAGGAGATGTCCTTGCTTTCCAAGGTAAAGACCTTAAACTTCTAGCTTAGGTGGATCCACTAGCTATGTCACTTATGACAAATCTTACGGAGGCACTTAGTTAGGGACAAGGAGATTTCTACTAGAGACCCGATCTCTAATAACGGGAGAGCCTCCATCTCAATATCCTCTCGGTGCTAAGTAAAAATCTTAACAAAAATAGTCATATTCATAACATATCATCATACACGAAAAACATAATTAAGTTACTAATCCAAGCTTAAATCTTCATAGAGTAGCTCATTAAATCATGGATCATGCATGTGTTAGTAAACCTTTAACCAATCATGATTCCTTAATATGTGATAAAATCCTTTCATGATTTCATTGATGCTTATCTTAAAGCAACCTAGATCATAAAACATTCCTTTTCATAAATCATGCATAACCTTCATGGAAACATCATTCATAGGTTCATAGCTTCTTTATAAATTCATGCCTTTTAAGAGTTCATAGTTAAAATCATTGAAATTGCATGGGTTCATGTGAAATAAATGGGAAAGCATTTATTTGAGTCAAAGAAATCATGATAAGATCAAAATCAAACAATTGAATCAACACAATTTGAACCTATGAAGAATTGAATCAAAACCTAATCAAATTGATAAAATTGAACTTAGAGAATTAAGAAATCTTTGGAACTCAATGGGTGATAGAACCCATATATGAAACCCTACATACCTTGAGGATCAAAGCCCAAAAGCAATGAAGGAATAGGAGACTTGCAGCTTGAAACCCTAGTCTTCTTTTTAGACTTGAGAGAGAGTTGGAGAAGATAAATGTAGATGGGATTTGGAAATTAGAGTGAGTGAGGGAGTTGGGGTAATTTTAGGAGTAGATGGATAGTTATACGACTTGAAATTTTGCTAAAAACGACATAGTATATGTATTTGATGCATAGAAAAGGATCTGGAGGACCCTATGGTTTAGACCTATGGATCGTTGAAATATCTATTGACCATAATGGTCAATCGTAGGTCGAGTTACAGAGGCCTAAATCTGGTCAACTTCCTATGACTACCTTCTACGGACCGTCAGGCCTTCTACGATCCGTAGACCCATACGTAGACCTCTATTTTTAATCCAAAATTTTACTAAGTCTGGAACCTTTCTACGGAGCCCATCTACGATCCATCTAACTTCATACGACCTGTCTGGACCATTTGTAGGTCAAACTTCAGAAACTTGAAATTTCAAAAAACTCATCTCCAAGTCTACGACTCCCTTCCTACAGCCCGTAGAACTTCCTACAGTTCATAGAAAGGACTCGTGGTCACTACCTCTATGCCAAAAATAAAACTTTTCCCTTTTCTTCTGACTTTCCAATTTTTGAAGTGTTATAATTTGACACAGTTGTTAAGAAAATAATAATTGTCATGATTATTTTACTATACTATCCCCTATTAATTGATGTTTCACTGGGTTATTTTTAAAATCTAAATTAATGAAATATATGTTTTTATATATTTATTTACTTTTGCAAATAAAAACAACACATATACTCTTTCTGTTTAATTTGTTTGTCATTTCTACTTGGCATGTAGTTTAACAAGTAAAGAAAACTTTTGAATTTTGTGGTCTATTGAAGTATTGAGGCATACCTCAATAATACTATGATAATTTACAGATATATTTTGATGATATCATAGAGGAATGTAGAGTGTCTCACTGAAGGATTAAAGTTGACCTCAATGATACTATGTTGATATATAGATGTAATGTGATTGTATCATGAAGGATTAAGGTATCTCACTGAAAGACTGTAACAAACGTAAATTATACCACGACAATATATTAATATACTTTTGTGGTATCAATATGGACTAAAACAAACCCCAATGATACCATGTCAATATATACATATACTGCGACAGTTTCATGGAGGTCTCACTAAAGTATTGAAGCATACATCAATGATACCATGACAATATATAGATATACTATGATGGTATTATACATGATCTGAGGAGTGTTATAGATTATATGAAATAGTCCTTAATGATACTATGTTAGTATATTGATGAGTGGTAGATTTTTACTCATTTGAGGCCTTTTTAGTTCAACAATTAGTTTTCTGAATGCCTATTTGTGTCCTATTTTGATGATATTTTGAAGTTTTTCTAAAGGACAAGGCAAGGATGAATACATGAAAAAGAGGCCAAGAATATTGAAAGGAGTATAAACTCCCAACTGGTAGTCACCTAACCTAAAGGGCGGATCGCCCAATAAGCCAGACCTCGCCCAATTTTATAGTGTTCACAATTGAAAATATTCAAGGCAGGTTGGTGAACTAAAGTTGAAACGGCAATTTGCCAAAACTATTGGGCGAGATAAAAGTTCCATCACCAAAGGTGACATACTTCTCCATAAAAATAAAGGCTGAATGGGTGAACAAGGTGGTAATTGGTGATCCACCGAATGTGAAAGGCTAACTCAATTGAGTTCGTCAACTAAGGTTCAAACACCTGAAGCCTGAAGCAAAGGATGGGCTAGCTAAAGAGAAAACAATGATCCGCTGAACATGAAAGGCGAGCCCGACCAATATCGCCGAACAGGTCAAGCATGGAATTTTGGGAGGAACTATAAATAGCCCAAAAGAGAGAAAATGTATCAAAAAATAAATGAGATCCTGAATTAAGTTTTTGTTTTTGAAATTGAGCTTGAGAAATAGACTTCTTAGTTTTTGAGATTTTTGAACAATCTTGTAATTGGCATTTTAGAGTTCAAATCAAAGTGGGTGTTGAAGATTATTGCTTAATTTCAACTCTCCAATGGATGTAAACATAATTGGTATATATATATTTTTATGGTTCTTGGCTAAAACTCCAATTCTAGGGGTGTGATTATTGAGTTGGGTGTTGATTTAATTTAGTAGATCTTGTGTCTTGCTATGTTTTATAATTTTTCATCCATAGATTTGAGTTATTTAACATGAAATTAATTTATGGGTTAAGGTTGCAAACTTAATCCTAGTCTAGATGTTTGATTGATGCTTGAAAGAGATCAATTGAAGTGGGTAAATAGCTTGATACATGCAATTTAGGTTTGATTTCTATAGTTTGCTCGAAAGAAAAATTATGGTTCAATTCTAATTGCCAAATTTGCTCAAAAAAGAGATTTTAGTAAGGTATTGGATTGATTTGTAATTCACATAGATGAGACCGAAAGGAGATTCTGTGATATGATGCTTTGAGATCGAAAGAAGATAAGTGTCATTGAAGATTACCCAGCTTATCCATGTTTGTCCAACATTATTTATCAAGCACTTGTACCCCTATTTAATATCGATACAAATCCCCACACCCATAGATTGTCTCTTATTTATTTGAATCCCTGATTTTAGTTTAATTGTGATATTTGACACCAAAACTATTTTAGTAAATTTGGTAGAATCATCCACCCATTTGTCCTAATTACTATAATGAATCGATTTGCATTCTTAATTTTCTAGTTGAATTTCTTGCATTATATCGCTCCTTGTGGGATTCGATCCTAATTCTCTTGTAGGGTATTTTTATTACTGATGATCGCTTACTCTACTAATTATTTTTGAGAGTAATTTGAGCATTATAAAAAATGGTACTGTTGTTGGGGAGTGATGGCTAAGAATTCAATTTATGAAGTTAGTTTGTAAACTTGTTTATTTGTAGTAGATTATTGTTTGGAGTTGTTGTTGTGCCCTAATCGTAGGTGGAACTATGAGTGAACATGGAAGTGACGATGCTAGTCACTATGAGTAGAATGATTATATGAGAGATATGAACGACATGCATGTTAACATCTTTGAAAGTATAGGAGCAATCAGGTTACCTCCTACAACAGAGAGATCCTTGTTTCATGTAACCGGAACTATGCTCCAATTACACCAGATGAGAGGAATGTTTGGACGTCTTGCTCATGAAGACCTTCATGAACATCTTCAAAATTTTGTAGACATTTATGGACCTTTAAACTTTAAGAACATCTCACAAGAATCTATTTGGTTGAGGGTGTTCCCATTTTCCATAATAAGGGAAGCAACTAGTTGGCTGGCTGAACTACCAAATGATTCTATCACTTCGCGGGAGGAACTAACTAAAGCATTCCTTGGGAGATTTTTCACTCCCTCAAAAATGGTAAAGCTGAGAGATAGCATCCAGAACTTCAAAGAGTGGTAGGTGAACCTCTCTACGAGACTTTGTTAAGATTTCAAAAGTTATTACTATGATATCCAACACATGGAGTTCTAGATAATTTGTTGCTGCAATACTTCTATTGTAGCCTTGACTTGGTCAACAAAGGGTTGGCTGATCAACTTATCCAAGGGGGCTGATGCAACAACCGTTTGATGTAGCAACAATGTTTCTTGATGACATGATTAAGATAAATCGATCATGGCATACAAGAAAGGATCAAGTATCTCCTCTATAGCTGAGTATGAGTAAGGAACAAATGGAGAAGAACCATGACCATGATGAAAATATGGCCAAGATGATGACTCAACTCGATTTGTTATCCAAACATGTCATGGGAGGTGGATTCAAAATGGTAAATGTAGTTGGAACAAGCAGTGGGTAGTGCCTAGAGGATGCCAAGTTTGAGGCATTATACAATGAAGAAGTTCAATACTTGGGAAATCAAATGTGGGGTTCTCATCCAAATTATCCTAGACAGATTGGGAAGCCAGGTTGGAACAAAGAAAGAGATAATGGCTGGAGAGATTGGAGAGTTTGAGGTGGCGATTGGAGAGATCGTGAAGCTAAAAAAGGTAGATACATTCCACCTTATGATCGTCCCAAACCAAAAGAGCAAGGGGGACCGGAGGTAAGCCGAACTGATGATATGTTAACAAGGATCTTCAACAAGGTTGAAGGATCCGACAAATATTGAAAGACCTGAAAAATGACTTCTCCACTTTTACTCAAATGGTTACTTCTCACTTCGTGTCAATCAAGCAGCTGGAAACTCAAATGTGTCAAATCTCTACCCATTTAAATCCAAGGCAAAAAAGGGATGTTTCCTAGTGACACCATCCCCAACCCCAAGAATGATGCTTGATGAGTAAGAAATACGTCGTGCCATGACATTCTTCTTGGGAGGCCACCTAAGTTTATTGTATTGCTTTCAATAACTTGTGTTGTGAGTGTAGGGTGAAATGAAGTCAAAAAGTTGAAAAGGATGCATTGGGTGATGCAAGTACCTAGTTGACGATGCACCGAAATGGTTTGGCTGACATCTTCAGGTTCGCCTTCGAAGTCAAGAACTTTGAAAAATGGTACTGTCAACTTTGGCGTAAAAGGACCTATTCGGCGATTCGCCGAATAACACTAGGCAAACTACATCGGGTCCACCGTGTTGAACTTCAGGTTTGGTAGTTGTTCAAGCCTCATTGGTGAGCTTAAGATTCTTCGGTGATTTGATGAACACGTTCGATGGCGTTAGTCGTAGATCACCGAACGCGCCTAACATAAAAAGGCCAGAGTCTTTTCAAATTTTAAAAGGAACTTTTTGATCTTTTTGTGCATTATCACCTTCTAAACTCTCGATCCTTTGCCTAAATACTAGTGTGTATTCATTATGTATCGATTTTCTTGATTGGAGTGCGTCACTTGTGATTCTTGATGCCAAACCCTTCCTCCTTCGATTGTTGCTGTTTGTGCTTGCCTAAGGTTGGTTCTCGAGATTATTTTTGTTGTCCTTGCTTTACATTGATTCATATTGACTGGACTAAGTATTATTGTTGATTTTGTGCTGCTTGAATCTTATGGGTAGCTTAATTTAAGTCGATTGAATGATGCCCATGAAATAGGATAGTGAATTTTGTGCTTAAACTTTCTAAAATTGATTGTGAAAGTTGAAAGTTGAAATTGAGTTGTTAAATTGAATGGGTTTTGATTGAATTTGAACTAGGTGAAGTCTGATCAGCCAGTGTTGTCCTTTCGTAATGTATTTTCCAAATGATAGATAAGGGGGCATCTTTCTTAAGGGCAAATCATTGATTTGTCAATGCTTTGTGAATTTTGGGGGAAGTCTGAGTACCCATGGGTAGATTAGCATATGGGTAACTTGTGAAATTGATTGGGTACTAGGTAGTGTTGCTTTTTGTTGTTTAAATTTTTGAAAACTTGACGTTGGGTTGAAATTACCTGTTCGACGGGCTTGTCTTAGCTCACCAAAGTGATTATGTAAATCACCGAGTAAGCTCCAATCACCTTTTGAGTTTAAATTTGTGACTTGGGTTTTGTCACATTTAGCTGGCTTGTCTTAGCTCATCGAAACAAACTCGGTGGATCACTGAGTTGGAGTTGACATCGCCCTTATGCCTGTTCCTAAAATGTTTTGCGTTGTCACATTCATCGAGCTTGTCTTAGCTCACCGAAACTGACTCGGTAAATCACCGATTTGGAGTTGACACCGCCTATCATGCCTGAGTGAAATTTCATTTTGTTCTATCAACTTTGACGAGCTCAGCTAAGCTCGCCTAACATGTTAGGCGAATCACTTTTTCATTCAGCGAGCCTCATAACATAATTTTAACTGTGATTATTTTGAACTTCTTTTCAACTAACCTTCACCTGGTCTTCATTTTGAAATGTTGTGCTTTGAAGGAAATGGGAAAATCTAAAGGTAAAAGAGGTGTCCTCTGAATTTGAGCACGACTCTCCTCCTCCGCCTCTTCTTAAACGGAACATGCGGATGATAATTAATGAACTCTCTGAGCTGCAACAAGTCACTCCGCGTGCCTCTACGTGTGTGAGCGAACAACCCAAGAAAGTGATTGCTAAGAAGAGGAAAGACATCTGATCCAAGTTGCTGCAAAACCCAACATCACATGCCTCCAGAGTGCTCCTAGTCATAGCTCCAAGAGCCCACAATAAGCTCAAAGCAGAGAGGGAGAGGACAATACTTGAAGAGAGGCAGTTGTCTACGGATGGAGTCATGAGCGACTACCCGGTCATATGGGACACTATCAAGTCCCATGGGTTTGAGAGTTTCACTTGAACTTGACCCCCTTATGTCCCGTCTTGGGTTCGTGAGTTCTATGTGGCCTACGCAAAGGCCTTGCCCAAGAAAAGGAAGGGTGTTGTTTGGAAACCCTTGGACAAGGTCGAAGTCCTAGGGAAGATGGTGCAATGTCTCGCAAGTGCCATTAATGATATTTTTGTCACGTAGGGCAACAAGGCTGATCTATACAAGATTCGTATGAAGCAAATCTTGGATGCACTTAAGGGATGGATGGCACCCTTAATCTCTGAAATTACGCCCCCATGGATGGCTGATGGGGCAAGCATTGAAAAGAAGGATGATGACTAGTAGATTTACACTCATTTGAGGCCTATTTAGTTTAACAATTAGTGTCCTCAATGCCTAATTATGTCCTTTTCTGATGATATTTTGATGATATGCAGCTATGAAGGCTAAGGAATAAGGCAAAGATGAATACGTGAATGAAAGGCCAAAATATGAAAAGAAGTATCAACTCCACATTGTTGATCACCTAATCAAAATGGCGGATCGCCTAACTGACACAACCTCGCCTAAAGTGACGACGCTCAAAATTGAAAATGTCAATAGAGGATTGGTGAATTGAATCATGAATCGGTGACTCACCGAATGTGATGGGTGAACTAAATAACTATCACCAAAGGTAATCAGTGATTTGCCAAACGTGATAGGCAGACTCGAACAAGCTCACTGACTGAGGTTCAAACACCTGAAGCTTAAAGCAAGAGAAAGGTGAGCTAAGGAGCATACGATGATCTGCTGAATCAGCTTGGCGAGCCCGACTAATATCACCGAAGTGGTCACGCAGTGAATTTTTGGCTAAATTTTGAGAAACTATAAATAGCCCTAAGGAGAGAAAATAGAGTACTTTGGAGAGATATTTTTACAAAAGACTTTTACAGAGATTTTTAGAATAGAGTAAATCATGCCAATGGGATGCTTTCATATAGGAAATCATGCTAGTGAGATATCATCATGAACATGCAATGACCAAACTAAATCATCTGACAAAAGGGATAGAAACTCAATGCACAAACATGGTCAATACAAGCTAGTCATATCATAAGTCTTGTGAGATACTTCTAGTACCCTAGTTCTTTATTATGGGATTTTTAAGTTTAATCGAAATAGACCATGCGAGCTATAACATGGAATCTAGTGTCTGCCCCACATCGAAAAGGGGAGTGATGTTTACCCCACACCACTGGAAGGGGTGTCCCACTTGCCAAGGTAAGGACTATAAATCTGTAGCTTATGTGGATCCACTAGCTATGTGTCTATTTGAGACAAAAATCTACGAGGCACGTAGTTATGGGACTTAGGGATTGCTACTAAAGGTCCACGGATGCTAAACGGAAACCTTCATCCCAAAAGCCCGCTCGGTGCTAAGTAAAATCCCAAGGAATAGTCAATTAAGCTTATTCATATTTTAACCAAGGAAGAGGTACATCTAGGGTTACCAAATCCAACTTAAGATAATATCAAGATGTTTCAACTACCATAGGCTTGCCCAAGCTTACGTCATTAGAATAGCTCCTAATTGATTCATAGGTGAGAAAGACTTTCAACCATATGAACCCTAATTTATGTGAGAAAACCTTTCACATTCATATTCTTTGCTTATTGTGAAGAAAACCTTTTCACAACTCATGGATGCCATCATCTATATGCACCCTAACAATTATAAGCATAATTCTCGTGAAACATGCATCTCTTATGCAAGCTATTCATATATTCATAAATCATGATCTAGTATGGGTACATCTCAATTCATCTTAGAATCATGCAATAAACTAGAATCATGCATATTTTCATCAATTTCATAAGTTCATAAACGCATGGATCATACTTCATCATGAATTCATAACTAGGAATCATGGCTCATGCATGGGCTCATACAATTTCTACTCAAATAATATAAATCACGCTAAATCGTGCACTAAATTACTTTATCACGCTAGATCGTGCACTAGGAATCATAAAATCAACAATTTGAAATCATAATTGAAGAGCACATAAGAATTGATCAAAAACCCTAACTCAATTTGGGGAAATTTAACCTTGAAAATTTAAGAAAACTAGGGAGCCATTGGAGGAAATGGCTCCAAATGGTGAATGCTAACATACCTCAACAAATCCCACAAGAATTTTCTAGAGATCAATGACCTTCAATGGAGGATCCTAGCCCTTCTTCTTCCTTGAGAATTGGGAGAACTTTTCTAGAGAGAGAAATATTGTAGAAGTTGGGGAATTTGAGAATGAGAATAATGAAGAGAAATTTGGGATAAAAGACTTATATAGTAGGTCAATTTAGGGGCAAAGTAATAATTTAAAAGACTTAAAAGAATTGGGAAAAAACATAAAAACCCTGGAAAAATAACTGTCAGACCCTATCTACGGTTGGACTTATGGTCCGTAAGTCAAACTATGGACCGTCCTGTTCCTCCGTATCAGAGAGTTTTCCCACTTGGACCGCCAATGACGGGTCACCATGTATGGTTCATGGGTCCATCGACGGACCATACATGGCACCCGTAGATCTGAACTTAAGGCTTAAGAATTTTACCAAGTCTGGAGGGGACCTACGAGACCCATCTACGGCTCGTACACTGGATGACGGGCCATCCTGGCAGGCCATTGTTGAGGTTCTGAAACTTTTCAGTTTGAAGACTTGGGCCTGCCACCCACGGTTCCCACCTACAGGTCGTAAGTCAACCTACGATCCGTAGGTGGCTTCCGTCATTGCTGGCGCTAACCCAGAAAATCTGAAATTTTCCCACCCTTTCGAGTCTAGGGTATTACATTATCTCCCCCTTGGGAACATTTATCCTTGAATGAGAGTCAAGACATCATATGGAGAGTAAGAAGTAAGAACTAATTACCCAACCTAGAATGCAATCACATAATCATAGAGAAAACAATCAAGTTAACTCATTTTTCTTAAAATTTAGACTCTTCATGAACATGCATAAATGAGGAATTATGGGAACATCCACGACACATGAGACCAAAAGAATGGACCATGAGGAACTAGATACCTCAAGCTAGAGAAGACTCGGAAGGAAAGAGATGAGGACAACGGGACATCATATCGGCCTTGGCCTCCCATGTAGCACCCTCAACTAATTGATTCCTCCACAACACCTTAACGGAAGCAACTTCTTTGTTTCTCAACTTCCGGACTTGTCGGTCTAGAATCTCAACCGGAAGCTCTTCATAAGATAAACTCAGCAGCACTGAAAAAATTAGTTCACAAAACTTAGAAGTAACTTTGGAGAAACACGTAGCTACTGAACTAGAATTTGGAGATATAGTTGAACATACTCTGTTGATATCTGACTTATTAGAAGTACTACTACATACTCTCTTCATGATATCATGATTCCTGAGTTCATTTACAGTTGATCAACTAATGAATTGTTTTTTTTTAAGACAGTCTGTTATCAAGCCATAGTTGAAGAATATATAATGAAGAATTTCATTTGATGAGATTTCGGAGATAAACACGAGAGGAAAATATGACATAGGTACAAAATCAATGAGGAATACATTACACAAATTATCAAATGCTAGAAGAAAAACTACATTAAAGATCAGTTTCTGCAGATTACAATGCATAAGGAGGTCAAGTAGCTAAACTTCTTCGACGAGATAATGCCCTATTGATATATTCTTTAATTCACCTATCTTAGAAATGAAATGGACCATAATGATGAGTATCACGAAGGTACTTTAAATTAGTTTCGGAACAAAGTGTTTGGAGAGGTTTAACAATTAAAAGGTAAAAGAAGATTGAATTCAATTGAATGACATTTCATTGAGAAAATGTTAAAGGAGATTGGATTTCCTAGTATGATGGTTAACTGGCTCATGACTTGTATAAGAACTGTTTCGCTATACATTTCTGATCAATGGTGCCTTATCAGAAACTATCAAAGCTAAGAGAGGTCTCAGACAGGGGATCCTATATCCCCTTGTATCTTTGTCATAGTGATAGAATATCTTAACAGATGCTTGGGTACCTTGTGTTTGCAAGAGGAGATGAAACATCTGTGCAAATACTCAACGACAAGTTTGAGTTATTCTCAGCAACTTCAGGACTCCAGGAAAATCTAAGAAAAAGTCAGGTTTATTTTGGAGGAGTAAGCAGTCATGTTCAACAGAGGATATTGGAAATACTGGGGTATGAATTAGGAGAGTTGCCTTTCAGGTATCTTGGAGTCCCTCTCTCTACCAGGAGATTAACAATTCTACAATGCAAACCATTGGTCAACAAAATCACAGCTAAAATAACCACATGGATGGCTAAGAGCCTATCATATGCAGGTAGAATCAAACTTATCAAAGCAGTCTTGTTTGGTTTACAGGCTTATTGAGAAAACTACTAGAAATTGGTCAGATACTAGAAAGAAAGGAAAACTACATTAAAGGAAAGATAGCTGAACTTCTTCTACGAGATAAAAGAGACAGAGAACTAGATATTCCAGAAATCTCATTACTGAACATTTACCATTTCAACAACAACAACTAAAAGACACAGAGAGCTAGAAAACCAAATACACTACTACGGGCCATTTACCATTTCAACAAAACAAATCGATGGAAAGCTACGATAATAAGAAACACAACTAATGATTTAGGCATTGTCTATCCATCGACAACTAGCTTCAACTTTCAATTTCAAGTTAAATGAATAACACAAACTCTTGTTAATGGTTATTACTTAGAAAATGATCATATTCTGGAAAGAAAGAAAAACTACATTGAAGGATCAGTTGCTGCACATTACAATGCATAAGAAGGCCAAGTACTGACCATTTACCCATTCAACAAAAAAAGAAGTCAGAGAGCTACGATAATCAGAAACACCACTATAATGCAAAAGAAGGCCAAGTAGTTGAACTTCTTCGACGAGATAAAAGAGACAGAGAACTAGATAATCAGAAATATCATTACTGACCATTTACTATTTCAACCAAAAAAAAGAAAGACAAAGATCAAAGTACATTACCATCATATAAGCAACAATCTTATTTTTTGCTAGATCAGGAACTCCCTTCCAATTCTTGACATTTTGGAGAACTTTCACTGAGAGCTTGTTAAAAAAACCTTTAGCTCCAGGAACTACCGCTACTGTTCAATCTTGTGGGATAATCACCTTCAACTTTCCATTATCATTTTCCTTACGTTTCTTGTTGGTTGAAAGCCCTGTTGTCATTCCTCTTCCTTTCTCTTTTTTTTTCTTTAACAATACACACACATATATATATATATATAAACATATATGATCTAGAGATTTTGAAGAGATAAAATTTAACAAATGGATAAACTTACCTGGAGGTTGGAATGCAGTTACATCGGCAGTTTCACTATCTTTAGAAATATGCATATTTGTCATCATGATTGGCAGCAACCAAAACAACAAAAAATCGAGTAAAATCCCACTACATGATTAGCTGCTACATACTATAATATTATATAAATAAAGACTAGTCAAAAGTACAAATCATGAAAGTAAAAGATAGCAATTAAAAAACAAAAGCAATGCCAAATTGATAAAGTATAAAATAATGTTAAAAAATTGAGAGAAACAAATAAAGCTTCTAAGCAAAAAGATAAAGAAATACGGTAAAAGTAGAAAATAGAAATTAACTATTTCGGCAAGGTGAAAAACAAAACTTCTACGGACAAACTGATTCGAGAAAAAAGTATCTTGATGACAAGTTGAAAATCACAACCAACCATCATCCTCAACTACATCATATTCACTAGTATCTTCATCTATTTTAGAATCACTAAAGTCATCCACATCTTCATGATCAGACTCATCTACAACTACTAAGTCGATTTCTTCCTCGTTATTGAGAGAAGGTGCTTCAACACTCACTCCATCAATATCTTCTCTTTGTATTCTGATGTTATCATTCTCTAACTCTACCTGTGAATTTGCTTCTCCTCTTTCAACTAAGTTAATCAATTTATATGGTTCTATTTCATCTTTTTATTCAGGAAGATCATACAAATTTTGTGGTCTTACCCTTATCACTAAATGCCATTATTCACTTTGACTATGTTTAACATAATACACTGATTGAGCCTGTGAGCCTAGAATGAATGGATCACTTGTGTAATGAAGTCATGTTATATCTACACACAAATCCATACTGATCTTTTTTGTAACCTCTACTTTGACTACGACCTTGAGGAGGAACTTCAGACCAGTCACATTGAAATAATATTATTGATTTGTTGTTCATATATTAAATCTCTAAAATTCTTCTTATCTTTCAAAAATAATCAACATTTCCTGTATGATCATCACTCTTCACAAGCACACCACTATTTTGAGTTTTCAAACCTAGCTCAGATTCCATTGTTCGAAAATGAAAATCATTTAAGATATATCCGCTATAGCAAAAAACTCGAGGATCTGAAGGTCTTGCCAAAATTAGTAATTCTTGAGTAATTCGCTTATCACCATTTTCTTTTAATTTTATCATTTGTAGTATTTTAATTACAAAATCATAAATATTAATGTTATTTAAAAATATAAATTTACGAACCATCAAATGAAAGATTTTACTTTTTTAAAAAACCATAAGGAAATTCCTCCTTGTGTCTCTTCGCTACATTTCTATTATTCTCCTTTATTAAAATTTCTAAATGTTCCCTATAGATTGTGGAGATTTGAAATTTTTTTAAAAAGTAATAAAAAATACAACGCAATTGTTAAGTGTTTGTAAGAAAATTATGTAAAGGTGAAACATATCATACTCAATTCAAGGTCAGACTTCCTCACAATATTGGAGAATGTAATAGTGAGCCTGATTGATTTCTAAAGTACACAAATTTGTCCAAGAACCCCCTGCTAGTGGTTTACCATGACAATTAGATATATATAAGCTATTGTGATCTATGTTAGAAGAATTAGAATTCCTATCTGGACGATTTTCCTTCGTTTTCATATCAGTCAAATATCTAGAGAACAATGTCATGCACTCCCTTGAAATATAACCCTCAACAATTGATCCTTCTGCACGATATTTGTTTACATAACCTTTCAAGGTTCACAAAAATCTGTGAAGTAAAATATATTAATATTTTAATAAATTCTAATTAAAAGAATAGATTTAAAAAGTATGAAATCAACCTTTCAATGTAATACATCCATTGAAATTGAACAAGATAACCCAACTTCGCCTCGTTTGCCAAATGAACAATAACATCAAAGAACGTTGGCATGAACACACATTCTAATTTATATAATATCATTCGTATGCTTTTATCTAGCTGATCTAGCTTCTCCACAGATAACTCTTTAGAGCACAAATCATTAAAGAACAATGACAATTAAGTTAACGGGACATGTGCATCTTTTGGTAAAATTTCTTTAACGATAAGTGGTACAATACGCTGAAAAAGAACATGATGATCATGACTTTTAAGCCCAAAAGTTTTAGCTTCCTTGATACAACGACTGATGTTAGAAGCGTAAGCATCAGGAAACTTAACTTCTTTAGTGAGCTGAGAAAATTGAATCCTTTCAGCCTTCGACATTTTATAACTTGCTGGAGGAAGTATGTATTTATCCCCAATTTTTATGGGATGGAGGGACTTTTTTATCTTCATTTCTTGTAAGTCCAATCGAGATTTCTGGGTGTCTTTTATTTTTCCTTCGATATCCAACAATGTTCCAAGCACACTTTCACTAATATCCTTTTCAATTTGAATCACATCGAAATTATGTCTCAACAATAAAGTCTTCCAATATGGAAGTTCAAAGAATATACTTTTCTTTATCCAATTATCATATCTTTTAGTATCTTGTTTTCTTTTTCTTGTGTTGTCATCGGCTGACCTTTGTGAAGAGATATTAAGTTGCACAAGCACGTCTTCACCACTCAAAGCATGTGGTGCAATTCTTTCTTCCTTTGTGTTATCAAAAAAACTTTTATTCCGACGATAAGGATGATTTATCTCCAATAACCTACGATGACCCATATAGCACTGCTTTCGACTATGTTTCAAGTAAGCAGAACAAGTATGCATATGACAAACTGGACAAGCTAGTTTACCTTTAGTGGTCCAACCAAATAAAATACCATAAGCAGAAAAATCATTGATTGTCCACAACAAAGAAGTACATAATTGAAAATTTTATTTCATAAAAGCATCATAAGTCTCAATTCCATCCCTCCATAAGATTTTCAAATCATCAATCAAAGGTTGGAGATACACATCAATATCCATACCAGGACCTTTTAGTCCAGGAATAATTAAAGACAACAAAAGATTAGATTTTTTTATCCATAGCCATGGGGGAGATTATATGGAATCAAGATAACTGGGCACATGCTATATGAATTACTCATTGAACCAAAAGGATTAAAGCCATCTGAAGCAAGTCCAATTCTTACATTATGAGGATCTGAAGCAAAATTTGTATGTTTCATCAAAATATTTCCATGCCAATGAGTCAGCTTGATGTCGTAACACTCCATCATCAACTCGTTCATTCTTATGCCACCTCATTTCTTTTGCGATTCCTTTTGTTATAAACAATTGTTGTAATCTAGGTATAATAGGAACATATCTAAGAATCTTTCTAGAAATTCCTTTCTTTTTCTTATTCAAATTACCTAAAGCAACCTCACTATTGGCATCTTCTCCTTTTTTCATTGTCCATCTTTTTTCACCACATTTAGGACACTGTTCAAGATCCGCATATTCCTTTCTATATAAGATGCAATTGTTAACACATGCATCTATCTTCACATAATCTAAACCCAAATCTTTTATTATCTTTTGAACTTCATATATAGAATCTAGGAGCACATTTTCTTTAGGTAAAGCATCACTCAGTAATTTCAACAAAGAATCAAATGAAGTATTATTCCATCCATGCATTCACTTCATTTGAAAAAGACGCACTATAAAAGAGAGTTTGGAGAACTTTGCACAATTTGGATACAATTGATTTTCTGCATCCTTCATTAACTTATAGAATCTCTTAGCTTTTGAATGAGGCTCTTCGTGTCCTAACTCAGTTGTCTCATCAATGTCATGACTATTATTGGTAACGCCATGATATATACCATGCAATATTTCAAAAATTGAAGTATCATCATTTTCTAAATCTAAATCTTCACTAATATTTGTTTCATCATCTGAAGATAAATCTAGCTCACCATGATGAATCAACTTATTATAAGTTTGATTCATTCCCAACCTACATAAATCTGTTCTCACTTCGTCTCACGTTTTCCAAAGAATATTATTGCATTTTATGCACGGACATTGAATTCTTACACCAACCTCAAGATTGGAAAATGCAAAATTCAAAAATTACTCCACACCATTTAAGTATTGCGGTAATGCTCTATTTCCAATAAGTATCCAACTTTTAGCCATTATATACTTACCTACAAGCATTTTTAAATCAATTAATATAAAGTTATATGATTCTTTTTATCAAAAACTAAGAAAGAAAATGTTAGAGAAAAACTTCATATTATAAAAGGTTAATATAAAGACCAAAAAGTTCTTTTAAGACCAGTAATTCTTTTGTCTACATTTACAGCTACATCTTCTGAAATCATTCATATATATACAACCTCTCATACAAAAGAGTATAAAATAAATAAGATTAGAATAGCTAAACAATTTAAATCCAAATCTACATGTTATATTTTAAAATCAATATAAGCAACTTAAAAAAAAAAGATGGCTTAAAAAAGGAGTGGTGCAACTATGGAATTATAGGACATGGAAATACATCTCTCCAAATTGGAAACATGTTGCAATTTAGTACTAGGACATATCACGTGTATCTTTACCATATAGCAAAAAATAACCTGTAAGAAAGTATGCCAAAGATAGCTATGCAGGCAAGTTATATGTCCTGTCTTAAGTGTGAATATAACAAGCTCATATGCACCAATGGCAACTAGTTGGTCAACCAAATCTACATACAAGCATACACATGACCAAACTGAATTACTTCAAAATGTAAGGAAGAACTGAAATAACAGAGTAAATTTTGATCACACCTGTTTACCACTGAAAACAGGCCGCAGTATTGCTCCAGCACCTACAACCTAAGGTTTAACCGTGGCAATAGATGGAAGACGAGACCCTGCAGAACAGTAAACCATGCTAAGAATCTTAGTATGTTTAATCTAAATTCTTAGATTATTCAACCAAGCAAATGTTTTCACCTACGAGAAGAAAAAAAATTTCATCTTGAGAGACCATACCTTAAAACTAATGAGGTGTTAGAAGAAAAGTGCAATTTAGTAGAAGGAACAAGCTTTCAGATGCAATTAAGAAAACTATACATATAGTAGCAACGCAATGTAACATAAACATAATCCTTGACTTTGAACTATCAATAGTGTGGAAACTCGACAATGAAGATCACGATGTCAAACTATACCAATAGATACCAAAGATAATTAACTCATTTTTTTGAAAGTGGAATAGACTAGTTTTTGGTCAAAAACCAAATTTTGTAGAAGTTTAAAAAAGCCACAGCAGAGACTAACCTAAACAGATCTTACACTTAAAAGAAAAAATAAGAGAAACACATTAATCAATCAATAAATAATAATGCACACGTGATATTTTAAAATCAGTATAAGCAACTTTTTTTTAAAAAAAAGATGGCTTAATAAATAGCATTGTTGAAAGTTAAAGGAGTGGTGCAAGTATGGAATTACAGGAAATGCAACTCCATCTCTCCATATTGGCCGAGATGTTGAAATTTCATACTACTAGGACATGCTGCGAGTATCGACCTTGCACTTGGAGTATTGACCTTGTACTATTGATTCACTAAATTTACTTTTGAACTTAGACATCAACAGTTCTTGAACTTACATAAATGATTTTGGAAATGTGAAAAAAGATTTATTTGAAAGGCTTAAATGGAAGAAGGATTATCAGGAAAAAAAAACCTCTCTACCCTGAGGTTAAGGTAAACGTACACTCTAACTTCTCCGGACCCCAATATTGAAAAACGATTTATAAGGTATCACGTACCAAATACACTGGGTATGTTTTGTTATTGCTTACATGGAACCCTTTTAAATACCTGATGGTAGATACAAAACATCAGTGGGGCCCTTTCCAATAACCTAACTCTTGAGCTACCTTTAGGTGCAAATTTAAAGGCTAACCAGATATGGTCAAGAATAATTGAGAAGTTTGAAAAAATACTAGCAACAGGGCGAATGTAGTATCTTTCTTTTGGATAAATTGAAATGGGGTAGCTCAAGAAAAGGTCACTACATAGTGAAGGAAGGCTATCACAACTTATGCTCAAGGAACTCAATGATTGACAAATACTCAAGGAAGCATATATGGAAGACTAAATTATCTACCAAAGTGTTCTGTTTCAGCTTGACTGCACTACACAACTCATGCCTCACACAAGATAATCTCTCCAAAAAGAAATTCTAGCTTGCCAACTGATGCTACTTCTGCCACAAGCACACATAAAGTGTCAACCACTTGCTACTGCACTGCCCAGCTTCCTCAGACCTCTGGAATATGATTTGTTATTCTTCTTGGTCTTTCCTGGGTCATGCCTCTCTCTGTTAGGGATGCTATTGAAAGTTGGAGTTCCTGGGAAGTTTACAAAGCCATCAAGAGTATGTCAATGATGATCTATGGTGCTATCTTTTGGTGTTTACGGACAGAGAGGAACAAAAGATGCTTTTATGGAATTTCAACTTCTAGAAATCTTTTGCGAGGCAGATGTCTAGTTAGCCTTTTTAGTTGGTCAAAATTGACCTCTGTAAATAATTTAGAACTCTTTTTGGACTTTGTTAGCTCTATGGTTTAGAAAGAGTCTACAAATCCTTTTTTTGTGAGCTTAACTGATCTATCCTTGTAGTTTTCAATGATGATTTGGATCCAATATATTATACTTATTTTTGCACATATCAAACGCATTACTGATCTATATAGTATTTCTCTAACTTCTATTCATGGTTTTAGATAGCTTGAGTTGCTATCTTTCATGTTGGACGAGCTTGGCCTTGTGGAATATGAAATATTCAAGTTTTCACCATTCTTCATAGTTGCAACAACAATCTATATGGAATATGAAACGGTCAAGTTTCCACCATCCTTCATTATTGCTACAACAATCTATACAGCTCAGACCACACTCTACGGTGTCTATTAATGGAGCAAGACATGTGAGATGCATACAAGTAACTCCAAAGATAAACTTTTGTGAGTCTACAAACTCTCCATTTTGAGGAATCTTCCAACGCACCTTGTTCTTCTTATTTTGTTACTTGTTTTTCTATCTTTGTTGTTTAGGGAGTGTTCGAAATTTATTGTGGGCTATCACCAGAAGGCAGCAACAAAAAAATTAACAGGGCACATAGGAAATACAGCATATCAAAATTTTGTTATGCAGCAAAGTGTAAGCCTTCCCATTTTCTGGTGCATTCAATAATAGAGGACATTTTTTAGCACTATTCAAGCTTAACGGAGTTCTGGTGCAACTATGGGATTACAGGAAATCCATATTGGGGATGTTGCATGTACTATGACATAATGCACGTATCAACCTTGCACTTGGAGTAGTTCGTTGATATTTTTGAAGAATTCGAGTAACATAAGGTTATTAAGTGTTGCTAATATTATTAGTAGGTTCTTTCCTAGGAATAGAAATAGGATCAAACAAAACTAAAAAATAAAATCAAACCAAATCGAACAAAGTAGTTCAACCAAATTCAAATATCCAGAAACCCCAAAAAAATCAAATCTTTTTCTATGGGAAAGTATCATAAATAAAAGGCAATTGAAATTTAACAAAGTATCAGAAGCTCTTCCTTTACCAGCTTCACCATCTGACCTCATCTTCCTTATTTCATAAAGAAATTATCAAGGAGAATTATAAGAAGAATAATTTGAATTGTAATCTCTCATTTAATTCACGAATTACGCATCATAATAATTTATACAATCCCATCCCACTACTCTCACCAAAGAGACTAAATCAAAAGCAATTGAAATTTAACAACATAACCAAGGAGACTAAATCATAAGTGTCATGCCCTGAGCCTACACCTTGGACGTGGCCGGAACTCGAGAATCATTGCTGGTCCCCAAGCGAACCCTTGGCCTGACTAACTATAGACATGAGACTCAATATGATACGCAAAAGCCTTATATAGATGAGCATTTAAATCTTTTCAATAAAAACTTTGAAACACTGTCTTGAAATACATAACATGAATAAGTTCCAATAAAATTATCGGGAGGAAAACATGAAAATTATCAAACTCTGCCTATCTATGAAGTCTCTCTTGTTCAAGATAGGTGTCGGGATAAGACCCACGACACCTCAGTACAACTAAATAGAATATAAAGAATTGAGTCCTCTGGAAGCAAGGAGGTCTCACCAAAAGTTAGCTGAAGCAATACACTGATCTCAACAGAGTACCTGTTGATGATCCTAAACACCTGTATTTGTATCATAAAAAAAAGATGCAGGTCGAATGACATCAGTACATTGAATGTACGAGTATGTAATATGGCTGAATAAACAAATAACTGAACTGAAGGGCGAAAAGCAACTCAACTGAATCAATACATGAATATGAAGTGAAAACAATTTAAGCTTCACAATAAGATACGCAATAAAAGCAATATGAAAATAATATACTATACTCTGTGTGGAGGTTCTCTAACCGACAACTATTACTATGATCCTAGCAATGATACAACGTTTTGCCCATATTGCAAAGGTCATCCTATACCTTGCTAGGGTATAGGATGCTATTGTAACTCTGGATCCATCTAATAGCCCTTCTCAGAGGCAGTGAGTAGTCGCACGAAGAATCAGTGCTATCCTATCCTAAGCTGGCTATGTAGATTTATGGGACTTTTGAGTTATAATAGACTCTTATCCAATTCGGTGCTTGATACTACTCCCAAAATATTTAATACACTTTATGCTCAATCACCCTTCAACAAGAAAGGGACTATTACTTTACTTTACTTTTCACTTTGCTCAATCACCCTTTACAACGAAAGGGACTATTACATTACTTTACCTTTCACTTTGCTCAATCACCCTTTATAAAGAAAGGGATTATTACATTACCGAAGAACTTTTCAAAAACATCAATCATAATTATTTTTTTCTCAACTGTCAAATAGTACATAGGAAATCATTTGATTCTTCCTTTAAAGACTCTGTTCAAAACTTGCATTTAAAACGTATACTTATGGACTTATCTTCCAGGTCCAAGATCGATATATAAAAACTAAAAACTCTTATACTTTTATGAAAATAGTGCTTTCTATTTCAATATAAAAATGATACATTCGGAACCCTTTAAGTTCCCTTAAACTCTTTTTCAAAATAATGCTTCTAAACTTTTCTCTTAAACTCACTTTAGTTCCAAAAATCAATGTAAGGAAAATTTCTGAATCAAAATACTTTTAGTAAAACTCAATATATATAGGGTTCATGTGGAACTACAAGCATGAACAATAATTCAAGAATTTCAATGCATTAAGTATCGCAATCTCATAATATAGGAATCTCATAGAAGTGAGGCAAAAACCCTATATTCAACTTGCTACTGACTGAATTGAGATGCAGGACGTGAGGAACTAGTCCAACGCTATGAATAGTCTTACATGCATGATTATGAAGATTTTAGAATGGAACTTTTGGTGGAGACTTGATTTATCTTGAGATTGAGGAGGAACATTAGCGTTTTGGAGAAAACCTTTGATCATGGAATCTTGGTGCTTGCTCTTGATAAAAGAAATTCTTTTATGAAGTTCTTAGAGTGGAAGAACATAAGAACAGCCTTGGGTGGAAGGATTTTCTTTGTATCTTCGATTTTTGACTTGAAGGTTTTAGGGTTCTTGTTGGAGAAGATGAACCCTAGGTGCGTCTTAAGATAATTTCTAAATACTTGAATGTTTTAATTGATGAAAACTAGTTAGTTGAATGATATACTCACTTAAAACACTCAAAAATGACTGAGAATAGGGTTAAAAATGACATAAGGGAAAGACAAACTGACCCCAACTTAAAAATTGACGAAGTCCTAAAAAGGGAGGTTTCACAGACCGTTTAACGCTTCACGATCTGTGAAACACTTCACGGGCTGTATAGCCGGCCGTGAAAGTTCACCTGCCTGATAGTGATTCACTAAAACAGATATAACTCTTTACTCCGAACTCGAAATGAGTTAAACTTGGTGGCGTTGGAAAGAGGACTCAAAAACCTTAAATTTGATAGGTCATGGGCTACCTAATTCATTATATGGGGAGAGATATGGTTATTTGAAGTTGACCTTAATAGAATCTTATGTCAAAACTTAATCGCTAAGGAAGCTTTCAACTCAACTTTGTGCTAGGGGGTCCTTGTGACCTTAATTCATATCCAAATCCATTCCCACACTAAAGAATTAACCTTCACTCATATGAGAAAGTTAAGAATCACCCGATACAATCTTACATTTAAATAAAGAATGGTTCGGACCTTAGCTTAGAAATTTTTGGAGTATTACAATATCTCCCCCTTAGGATCATTCGTCCTTGAATGATGGTTAAACTGAACATGGATGGCAAAGGCGTTACTCTAACTATTGTTCTGACTTTTGAACTTTCCTACTAATATAGGCAGAGCTAATTCATACTAAGTGTTTGGAACTCTCTATAGCACATAGGTTGCGAGCGATATGAGTTTAACCATAGTCTCACTCTATCTGAAGCTATTTGATAGAAAACAAGGATATCTAGACACAAAGTAAGAATAGGAATGCTATGCCTTGAGTGATATGACTAGTAGCTTTCAATCTTAGCAACACTTCTCAACTATGCTCTCATTTCTGATTACTAACTTCATTAGCTGCAACTCATAGCTCCCACTAGAGTATATGACTACTCTTGAAAACGTCTAAGTCAAATCGCTTGCTCTTACTGTGTTCAAGCCTAATCTCTAATTCAAAAGGTGCTAAACGTGAGATGGTTATACTTACCAAAACCATGAGATTCAGATTCAATACCTCTATAGGGAATTTCATCCCAAGAATACTTCTCATTACAACAACATTCAACCAACCTTGAGCCCATATCAAGAAACACCTAATGCATGATGTATTTGTCCACATGTTAACAACACCACATTCAATTCTAGTACTATAACCACTCCATGGACTCCTACTAACCAATCCTTCTATGAATTTCTCATTCTCTCATCATCTCTATCAACTGAAATTTCACACATTACTATCAGGAAGAGATTACTTGCTCTCATTTAACTATTACTCATAGTAAAACCTCATCCCCTTCTTCCTCTACATTTATAACCTTAGATGTAATAAGCACACCACCACTATCACAATAAAAAAACATCAACCTTCTCGTTCTATCACTACTCAACTACTATCATCAGCATCACTATCAAAACTTAAAAGGATCACTGAAAGAGCTTAGGGCGAAAGATCATAAGTACGATTCATTCAAGATATCTGATATAAGAATATGCATGACATAAAACAACGTTGCTATCCATTGAGAGTAAATCATGAATTCACAACACTAAGCATACTATGAGATTCAAGTGCTTATATGAATAGGTTCATATCATGAGGCTGATATCCATAACTTTATGGAGTAAGATTGAGATCAATGGGCTAAAGTATTTGCCCCTCATTCTATGAACTGAGCATAGATGTAATCTGTCTGTAGTGTATGAGCATAGGTCATGAACACAATTATGATATTAGAGGCATCAAACGAATAATGTAATGATTGAACTTTGAGGAATACGCTAGAGTATGAATGGATTGATATAACACCATAACTCTATTTTAACACATCATTATATGAATCTCCACACTTGACTTGGTTTCTCATATTATCATCTCTCCCTTAGGTCTAAAGCTAAAACTTTAAAGCTATGGATCTATTCCATCATCTCTAAACTAGTCTATATTCGATTTATTTTAATACTCGGGACAGGCTAATCTGATGGCTACTAAACTCTCCATATGCAGGTACTAAGATTCCTTCTAAAACCTCCTTCTGATATGATTCTCCTAACCTCTTCTCATTAGCTTATAAAGCCACTTAGTCTAACTCTTACTAGTCTGACTTCTCCTTCTTACTCTACTAATACCATCTTTCTAAGTTCATATCTATCTAATGGGAGGAAACTTGAACTATATAAAATCTCTTCTATCTAACTCTTAAGGGTAATAAATAATACTTACATTAGTCTGCCCTACATTGACAGCTCAACTATACTACCTAGGCACACATGAAAAAAATCATAAACTTAATTAGAACCTCGTCTGACTACATACGATCTTGGGTACACCTCTTAATGCTCATGCTAATATAATGACTTAGTCATACTTCATTTCTCTCATCTAAGGGTAATAACACCACACTCGAACCATTCACATGCATTGCAACTAACACCTTAATTCCTCACCTACTCTATGTCAAATCTATCAGATCAAATCTTAAATTAACATTATCACCCTTATGTTGCCATCCTTTTGATCACGACACTCATCTCAAATTCAAGCTTAGTGTCTATTACTAAACATGGATATAATATAATTGCTCGCTTACTATACTATCTTATAACTACTAGATAAAATTAAGAAATACTCACCCACTAACATCTCATGACAAGTAGTCAATCTTTATCTCTCAGTCTACCTATTTGTAGGTTACCGTCACATTCCCTTTCACAACTTAAAGTACTATTTACCCATTCACTACACATCATTGCCTAATTAGTTCTATAACCCTCTAAATATCATGTGGCTCTGATACGTCAAAACTTATACCTCAACTAAGAAGTACAAATGGTCGAAGTCTATTTATAGAACTCAACTAGAGTTGAGGTCGATCCCACAGGCAATTAACTGCAGAAATAGTTTAACTGGCGCTTTTATTCAATTGTCGTTGATATTTCCAGAAAAAAAAGTAAAATGCGGAAAGTAAATAATGCGCGTTTGATGTTTTAACACCAATTGTTAAGTTGATAATACTTCAGTCAAACAGTAGTAACAATATTCTTAAGGCTTTATCAAGTTGTAAATGAGACTAGAACTGTGTTCACCATGACATTATTGTACTCTTAAGACCAACCCAAATGATTTTCGCTCATTTATGTCTGATGTTCGTAGAAATATAGATACATCTAAACACTTCTCAGTCTTATTAGATGATTTCCACTCTTTTCTTCTCAGTCTCAGAGTACTTAGAACCTCACTCTTGCTTAGTTAGTGTGACAATTATCTTCCCTCGAACTCTAACTTTTCACACCACTTATATGGAGTTTAATCTTGCTTTGTCCTAATCATTACTTTTCTCTCGAACAAATAAGGAATACAGGCTGCCTCTAATGCGTGCACTCATTAGAGATCAATTAATTTGAAAGCAAAAACAACATAGAAAATTTACAAGTTGGCATCATTCATGCTAAATCCGGAGTTACATTCACGTCATGGTACCCACAACCCTAGTTGTGGTATTTAACTGCTCATTTGATCGAGGAACATACCATAAAACAATATTGAAAGAATAATATAACTTACAATAATGGAAATCCAAAGGTTCCTTGATTATTGATATCAACCTAAGAACACAAAATCCAAATCCAAGTCATAGCCAGTAAAGGTTAATCTACGTTTGAGTTTTTAAGATAGAGTTTCTCCTCTCTCCCAAAAAATATTCAAAAACCAGTCGATCGTCCAAAGATACCCTACAAAAATGAACTCTAAGTAATTAAAATAATCTGTAAAAACAAGTCCTATTCTACTTAGCAGTCTTCTGTCGCCTGCCTTCACGAAGGACTTCACGCTTCGTATCATGTTGTACGGCTCGTACAATGCTTCGTGGTCCATACTTGGACTTCTCCACAGTAAGGAGTACAACTCATCATGTTCTCAACGGTTCGTGGAGTATGTCGTAGTTCGACACTTGGAGCCACAGATTCCAGGGCTTCATTGTTTCCTCTCCATGAGCCATCAGATGGCTCGTGGACATGATTACGGCTTGTCATAGTGATGGTGGTCTTCAGTCCAGTTGAGCAACATTTCAGGACTTCACTGTATCCTCTCCATGAGCCATCAGACGGCTCGTGGACGTGATTACGGCCCATCTGGGTGGTCGTGGCCTTCAGTCCAGTTGAGCAACATTTCAGGGCCTCACTGTCTCCTTTCCATGAGCCATCAGACAACTAGGGGCATGATCACCGCCCATTAGGAGGTCCGTGAGGTCTACTTCAACTCGTTTTCCTTCATTTTTTCTATCTTCTGTTGACAAGTGTTTTACCTGTACAAACCCAAAGAAAACATCACGGCCACATAGAAACACTTGATTTCTTGCTTTTAATCCTTTGTTTTGAGCGTCAAATGTGCCGTAAAATCATGAAACATAAACACCCTCAACTTAGACTATTGCTTGTTCTCAAGCAATAAAAATAAAAATAACACATGCTCAAAACTCAAGACAAGCACAAAGATGTAGCAGCTATCTTAACAACAATCCTATCCGCAATCATCTTATTTAACATGCCAGAATCAATGGATGACATCTCATTACACACAGTCGATCATACTTATGCTAATACTCACAATCAGCTAGCTTAATTAACTGTCAAGTGCAAACGTAGTGCCCTCACAACAAATAAATCCCACACACATGATATTTTGAAATTGACGACTACTCTCGCTCTCAAAAAGAACTTCTAACACTGCAAATATTTAGACCATAGGCTTGCCCTTGTTTTCTACGCTTCAACCATCAAACAACCAAAATAGGATCACTATAGGACTTTTATTGGCTTGTAGCATTGGCTCGGGTTAGGGATTGGAACATTTGGTTCACAAGTGACTAAATTACCCAGTTCCTCCAAATTTCTTTTCAGCACACAACTCTTGCTCGTGTAGTCCCATCTTTTCTTATTTCAGTACATCCTGACACTGACACCTTTTCTTTTATACTACTTCTTTTTGCATTTCACTTTTTCTTTTCTTTTTTTCTTCTTTTTTTTATATAACTACCACTTGTGTAACCCATTTGCACTATACCCATTCAAATAACTATTTTGGTTTCGTGCCTTCGGAGTAGCCAAGGATACGATCCAGCTAAGCTCTTTCTTTTCATTCGGTTCATGACCACCCTCAACTTAAGCTTTTGACTTGAGTTATAGCATCGTGCCTTCGGAGAACAAAGGGTATGATTTCAAGGGTGACAATAAGATTAGCTTCACAGCTCAAATAGGGTTCAAGGGTCCATGATTTCATCAGGTGGTTATCTTTGTTTAAACTGGACTAAATGAAAAAATGGCCTATGATCCCTTCCTATCCAGTCATTCAACTATTTCAGCAAGACTGCATAGGCAAGTTCTAGCTTCTACATACAGCGTTAGTCTTCAACCAAACCTCACACTCACATGGCACATGCTTACAGTTCCAGTATTTCAGTAAACTAAATCAGATACTAGCTAGCAATGATCAACACGTACATATATAAGATGTCACACAAAGAGCCTGCCAGTCAAATCTCAAACTCATGATTATTTCATATCGTTTCACCCAAATACAAGATTCAGCTGCTAATCAAAACAAACAAAGACTAAAAGAAAACTAAACAATGACTGAAACACTACTACTTTCACAAAAACCAAAAACAAAACAACTTTTTAAAACAAGAGCCAACCTCCTTGTGCTAACACCTATTGGCAGGTTGCTCGAACACCCCCTTCCCCAAAAAAAAGAACTTTGCCATCAAAGTACATAATACAAGGGCTATGAGGAATGGTCATACCTCCAACGCCTTAGGCGTCGGGATCCGGAGTGATATTGGCACCCTTAGTACTGGGTGCGCTCTCGGGTGTAGAAACTACGTCGGGATGACTGCTATCTACCGGAGCAGGAAGCTTACTATCGGAGGCTCCAGACCTCTTTGCATCACGCTGCTGCCGCTCCAATGCTTCCTGCTCTCTAGCAAGTTCCCTGGACTCCCGTCTAGCTTTCTTTGCTCTCCTCTTCTCTTCTCTGGAAAGGTCTGCATGCTCCTCTACCGAACCTGTATCTTTTGCTTTTCCTTTGGTAGTTTCAGGGCAAACTAAATCACCCAAAATATCTCCAACTGTTGGCTCTACCGGAGCCGTGCTAAAAAGATTCATCAAATAATCTGGCACAACTGGTGGGGGCACAGTGACCAGCTTCTTTTTCAGTTTGTCAATATCCGCCTTCATAGCAGCCATCTTGACCTGTAGATCCTCACCATCTAAGGAGCTTAAGGAACTCAACCGGTTGTTAACATGAGCTTCTAAGCCGTCCATCCTGTTCTTGAGTACTGAAACCTCTTGCCGAAGTTCATCTCGCAAGCGCTGCTTCGTACTCTGGACCTGACCTTGAACCACCTGTGGTAGTCTTTCAACTACCTGATCTAGCATAGCCCAAGTTTGTCTCTGCTCTACAACCAACCTCTCAATGAATATGGTGGGCAAAAAATTAAAAGTACCCGCAATATCAAAAGGTGGTGCTGGTGTGGGTTGCACTCCCTCAGCTGTCTGAGCTATTCCCTCAGCTGGCGCACTACCACCTTCAGCTCTCGAAAACTCAACTAGAACATGAGGAAGAACTGCTAAGGGTCTTATTGGCCCTGCTCTCGCCCCATATAGATGGTTTGCCACATCATTTATCTTTTTCACGGCAGTCACCTTTGTTGCCTCGACATATCGGTCTACAAATTTCTTGTGTGGTATGTTAGCATGCACAAAAAGTCTCCTTATCAGACAAGGAAATGGCAGGCTTGCCTGTTCATTCAATGCCCGATCTCTCATCTCCATGGAAATTATTCTTCTAACATTCAATGGATAACCTGCCATAATGCAAGCCATTAAAGAAGCAAGTGAGGGGGAAGAGTGTTATCATTAGCCGTTGGGCGGAATTGTGCATGAACTACTGCCAACCATATTTTTGCCGGAAATGGCAAGGATGCTTTAGTGATGTGCATCCGTGGGTTATCTACCCATGCTGCTGCCTTGCCTTCAGAAGCAATCAAACTGGTAATCCACTTCATGACATTTTTCCTAGAGATTGGATCCGCCATCTCGGTCTCACTAGTCACTGAATGGTGGTGACCCTCAAGTAGACCAACCAAATCAGGTGCTTTGTACTCTAGGCCATGTAGAAACCTATTTATTGTCGTCTCTAAAATCTTGATCGTCTCTCCTAGAACAACCACCTCAGCCAATGGTATCCATGTTGCTGCAACCACTATCTTTCCTTTCTTAGTTGACTTTGTGTGGGCAGCAAAGTTCATCAAAGACGCTGCATAGAAGGCGTAGAATTCCTTGGTTAAGTGTTGTATATACTCTCCAGGATTTTTAGTCATTCATTCAAACTTATGTTGTTTAAATAGGTTGTAAATCTCTAGGAAAGCTCGCACATCTGCCTCCACCACTCTCGACTTAGGGCTAATTGCTCTCCCGGCAATGCCACCTGACTTAGACAGAATGACATTCTCAAAGATATCCTTCGATCCATGAATCGCCCACATTCGATGAAAGACATCGATGAGATGTTGCCACATCACTGGGTTAGAATCCCTCTGATGAACAAACTGCACCAACGACACCTCAGGCTCACTAGCAGCACTCTCATCATGGCTATTGTGTTCTTCCTCTGCACCCTCAACTGGTTGTGGGTCATTCATGGATGCTTGGGATTCATCATCAGACCCCTGCTTGGTCTTTTGTAGATGCTTGGGATTCATCATCAGACCCCTGCTCGCTCCCAGAACCCTCCTCTTCTTCTTCAGACTGAGAAGGAGTGTGATCCTCAGTGGCCCTCGTAGTCCGAGATCTAGTAGCTCGGGGGGAGTGATCTTCAATAACCGTATCTCTTTGGACCCCAAGACTACTCGATGTTTCTTCACTCGAACTTGGCTCCGGAGAAGCAAGGGGTGAGGTCCGTGCTGATTTTTGCCTTGCTTTTGCCATTGAACCTGCGATAACACGAGTTACAACCATTGAAATCAAATGACTAAACCAACGGGTACTCAGACTTCCCTTGCGTAATTATACAAAACAACGCCTTGCCTTAAGAATGGCATCACTCAATCTATCATTGGGAAGGGCCATGCTATGAATAAAAATTAAAATAAGAAAAGAAAATATTTTTGGTATTTTGGTATTTCCATATTTTTTTATACGAGGCACTATACGGTCCGTGTTGAGTACCACAGCTCATCTAGGCCATTGTGAAGTGGTCTAGTGAACACCCAACATCTAGGTGTGGTTCACGAAGGATTTCACGCCCGTGAAAACTTACAGGGTTTGTGAAACCTGTCATGTACTTACACCCAGAATTTACCCTCTTTGATTTAGCCCAACACTCCACAAACAACATACTTATGAATCCCACAATCAGAATACCACTTATTTGATCAACTCATCAAACATTTCGCATGAATTTCAATATCTAAACATGCAATTTATGAAATTTGTGCAATACCCACCATATATGTTCATCCCTAAATCAACTAACAATCAACTTTCCATAAAAATGAACAATAAGAGCAACTCTATAATTGATGTAGATAAGATCAAACTTATACCAAGTAAAAGAGAACTTACTTCGTTTGTGAGCCTCAATTTTGCACAACAAAACAAAAAAAATTTAAATTGGAGATGTCTTGCTATGTGGACTTAGGGTTTTTGCTTGAACTGATGATTCCTCTATATAGATGCCAAAAAAAAAACTTTTGATCACCCTAAGAAGCCGTTATGAAGATGAAAAAAGGGGAAGAACCTGACTTTTGGCGCTTTGGTTGCTTTTAATGCAAGGAATTTACTTCCAAGTCGCGTGGGCTGGGTTCGGTCTGTTAGTGCCGACCTATTATAGAAGGGTCGTGAAGTTACTCGTGAGGGGTACCACTGCCCGTATAGGGCCTTGTGAAGAATACTTAGACAAGAAAACTTACCTGGAAGTTCACGAGAGGCTAAACAGTCCGTCTAAGATGAGACGAGCCATAAACCTTTCCATGAACTCTTTCTTGTTTTTCCAGTAAGCTTCCCATGTTTTGACGGACTACTTCACAGACCGTGAGGTGTAGTATGACCCGTATAGTAGCTCGTGAAAGGCATTCAAGAATTCTACTTTTAACAACTTGCTCAGACATTTTCCTACACACATACAAACACCATGACTCTATAAAAACAAGAACTATTACGTAAACTTAAACTACCTATTACAATTGCATCTTGGGCTGCCTCCCAAGTAGCGCACAATTTAATGTCGCAGCACGAAGCAGGATCCTTGATTACTCAGACTTCATCAAGTTTGCATTCCTCAATGATCTTCACATCTTCCGAAGCCCCCATGTATGCTTTGACTCATTGACCATTTGCCTTTCACCTTTCACTTTTTCCATTTTCAAGTTCAATGGCTCCCGATTGAAACACTTGAGTAACTTTGAAAGGTCCAGACCACTTGGTACTCAACTTACCTGGAAATAGGCATAGCCTTGAGTTGAACAACAACACCAAATCACCTGGACTAAAAGTTCTTTTCTCAATGTGTTTGTCATGATACAACTTCATCCTTTCCTTGTATAAGGCAGATCTCTTATATGCTCTCAAACGAAATTCATCCATTTAATTTATTTGTTCCAACCACAAATTTGCCGCTTCACTCCAACTCAAGTTTAACTTCTTTAGTGCCCAAAGGGCCTTATGCTCGAACTCTACAGGCAAATGACATGCCTTTCCAAACACTAACTGATATAGTCACATACCAATGGGTGTTTTGAAAGCTGTCAGATATGCCCATAAAACATCATCTAATTTCCTTGCCCAATCTGTTCTGTTGGCATTAACTGTCTTTGCCAATATTGCTTTTATTTCTCTGTTTGACACCTCCACCTGGCCACTTGTTTGTGGATGATAAGGTGTCTCCACTTTGTGCTGTTTCACCCCGTATTTGGCCAAAAGTGTGCTGAACACTTTATTACAGAAATGTGATCCACCATCACTGATAATAGTTCTAGGTGTGCCAAACCTAGAGAAAATATTTTTCTTCAGAAATCCTGCCACACTCATACCATCATTCTCTGCCAATGCTACTGCCTCAACCCATTTGGAGACATAATCAATTGCCACAAAAATGTACTTTTGCCCGCACGAGCTCATAAATGGTCCCATGAAGTCAATCCCCCAAACATCAAATAACTCAACCTCCAAGATAGATGTCATAGGGAGTTCATGACGATGGGAGATACCTCCTTGCCTTTGACACACATCACACCCTTTCACCAAGTCGAAAGCATCTTGATAAATTATGGGCCAATAGTATCCACTTTGGAACACCTTGTGGGTAGTACGGGTACCCTCATGATGTCCCCCAATGGGGGATGAATGGCATGCCTCTAATATTCTCAACATCTCAGCTTCAGGTACACATCGCTTGATAATGTTATCAGCAGAGACCATGTATAAGTAAGGTCATCCCAGAAGTACATACCAACATCGTGCAGAAACTTCTTCCTTTGTTGGAAGGTCAAACCTTCCGGCATCAAGTCACTGACAAGATAATTTGCAAAGTCAGCAAACCAAGGAATAAGGCCAAGAGTAGCGGCTAGTACCTGCTCATTCGGGAATGAGTTATCAATGTCTAGCTCATCTCCTTCGTTTCTCTCTATATCCAATCTAGATAAGTGGTCTTCCACGTGATTTTCACAACCTCTGCGGTCTTTGACTTCAAAGTCAAATTCTTGTAGCAACAGTACCCACCTTATCAATCTCGGCTTAACATCTTTCTTCGCCATCAAGTATCACAATGCTGCGTGGTCGGTGTGGACTATCACTTTAGTTCCAAGTAAATATGCTCTAAACTTTTCGAATGCATATACTACTGTGAGCAACGCTTGCTCAATGATAGTGTAGTTTCTTTGAGCTCCATTCAATGCCTTGCTCGCATAATAGATCGGATGGAAAATCTTATTTCTTTTCTGACCAAAGAGAACCCCTAATGCAACACCACTTGCATCGCACATTACTTCAAATGGCTTCGACCAGTCTGGATCAATAATTATTGGGGCTGAGATCAGTTTAGCTTTCAAGCTCTCAAAAGATTTGTTGCATGCCTCATCAAAAGTGAACTTCCTCTCCGTTTCTAACAGTTTACACAGAGGATGTGCAATCTTAGAAAAATCTTTAATGAAACACCGATAAAACCCTGCATGAGCTAAAAAGCTTCGGACCTCTTTTATCGAGATCGGTAGAGGTAGCTTTTCAATGACTTAAATATTTTCTCTGTCCACCTCCAAGCCTTTTTCAGACACTTTATGGCCTAGGACTATGCCTTCTTTTACCATAAAGTGGCATTTTTCCCAATTTAGTACCAGGTTTGCTTCCTCGCATCTCTCTAGTGCCCTGCTAAGTGAACAAACAGTCATCAAAAGTATCACCTACGACGGAGAAATCATCCATGAATACCTCCAGAGTTTCCTCGACCATATCTGAAAAAATACACATCATACACCTCTGGAAAGTTTCTGGTGCATTACACAATCCAAATGGCATACGCTTGAACACAAAAGTGCCATAAGGACATGTAAATGTGGTTTTTTCCTGATCCTCTAGTGCAATGGATATCTGATTATAACCAGAGTATCTGTCCAAGAAACAGTACCACCCTTTACCTACCAGCCGATCTAACATTTGGTCCATGAAAGGCATTGGAAAATGGTCTTTCAAGGTCCATTTGTTCAGTTTCCAATAATCCATACACACTCGCAACCCTGTGACTAGTCTTTGTGGGATCAACTTGTTCTTGGCATTAGCCACAACCATCATTCCACCCTTTTTGGGCACATATTGCACCGGGCTGACCCAGTGACTATCAGAAATGGGGTAAACTACCCCAACATCCAACCACTTGATATTTTCCTTCTTTACCACCTCTTGCATTAGTGGATTTAGCCTTCCCTGGTGTTCTATAATTGGACTGCAATCTTCTTTTAGATGAATTTTGTGAGTGCAGATGCCTGGAGGTATTCCTATGATAGTCCACCCAATCGCTTTCTTGAACCTCTGCAACACTTTCACCACTGCTTGCACCTGTTCTTCATTAAGATCTGCAGCTAAAATCACAAGCAAAGTGTTATTGTCGCCTAAAAATACATACCTCAGATGACTAGGTAGTTGTTTCAACTCAAGGACTGACGGTTCCTCAATAGATGGTTTTGTTAGAGGACTCGGCCTATTTTTCAAGTCCAAGTTTAACTTCTTGGGGGTATATGAATCTGACCCCATGCCTTGCAGTGCATTTACAGTCTCACCACAGTCTATTCAAAAGTCTTCATTGAAATTCATTATTACTACGGCCAATGTCTCCACAGCAAGTCTTTCCTCTATAGACGTTGTCATGTCACCATACTCCACAATACCTATTGCAGACACTAACTCATGTCCTGTAATTGCTTCATCGACTTGCACACTTTGAATTTTGCTTCCTCACCATTCAGTCGAAATTTTAACTCTCCTCTTTCCACATCAACTCATGTTGTTCCCGTGGCCAAAAAGGGTCTTCCCAAAATTATGGGAACCTCAAAATATACTTCACAATCCAAAATCACAAAGTCGGCTGGGAAGATGAACGTTCCTACTTTAACAAGTACATCACATAAAATACCCATATGTCTCTTCACCAATCTATCCGCCATTATCAACCTCATGGTGGTGGGCTTTGGGGTTCCCAACCCCAGCTGTTTGTATATGGCTAACAACATAAGATTGATACTTGCCCCTAGATCACATAACGCTTTCGCAAACTCCAAGTCAGCAATGGTACATGGTATAGTGAATGCACGTGGATCCTCTTTCTTTTGAACCAAACACCTTGTAGCAATAGCACTACAATGGTGAACATTATCAGCCGAATCAAAACTTGCAGTTCTCTTCTTCGTTACTAAGTCCTTCATGAACTTAGCATATCCTGGCATCTGCTCCATAGCCTCCACAAGTGGAATGTTCACTGATAGTTGCAAAAGCATAGATATAAATTTCAAGAATTTTCCATCTTCAGCTTTCTTCTTAAGCCTTTGAGGAAATGGAGGGGGAAGTCTAGGTACCGATTGTAAAGGAAAAGTTGCCTCTACTTCCACTTCCTTTGTTCTTGATGGCTTCTCCATCTCTTTGCTCCTAGATGCTTCGTCATCCAATTCAACATCATCTTTTGCTTCCTCACTTCTTTCAATGCTTTCTTCCTGCTTAATACTTGCATGTTCTGGTTCAGGAAGTGCTTTACCACTTCTAGTAGTGATTGCCATACAATGGCATCTTTTTTTAGGTTTTGAATGGCATCACTAGGTAGTGTTCCATTCTATCTCTGATTCAGTGCGGCTGACAGTTGCCCCAACTGCTTAATAGATGTTGAGTGTGAGTCAACAGTCTGACTCATACACAAAAAATCATTCTTCAGCTCTTTCACCCCCGCATCTGTAGATTAAACCTTTTGGAGAACCTTGTTTAACATGTCCTCCATTTTTCTTCTGCTAGAACTACCTCCTGCTCGATCTATGTTCCCTAGAGGTACATATATGCCACTGCGGTCATTCTTATATCCCTCATTATTCTGCCAATTTCCTTGCTCTCTGTAACTCGGCTTATCATACGACCCTTCTCTGTGATAGTTTCGACCTTGATTTCCAGAATTATATCCTTGGTTACCCGAGTTATAATTCTGGAAACCCCCTGGTTATTCAAGTATTTGGCTTCCTCATCGAAATCAACATCTTGTTCATCTACCTATTTGCAGCACCAACAACATTTACCTTTTCGTGACCCACCGTGAGATGTTTGGTGACGAAGTCCAATTGGGTTTTCAGGTGAGCCGTATCCTGATCTCTTTCCTCCTCTCTCTTTCTCTACTCAGCTGACATTTCAAAAGTGAACCCAAGATCTCCAACCTCTGCATTCCTTGTGTTCCAAGCTTTGTTGTTCTTAGATACTTTATTCATAATGTCCATAATCTCAGGGAATGGTTTGCTCATGAATGATCCCCCACATACTGCATCCACGACTGGTTTGGTCATGAAATTTAATGAGCTGTAAAATGCTTGTTTCAAGTGTCTTTCAGTGAGGCCATGATCTGGGAACTTCCTTAGCTTTTGGCTAAACATCCACCATGTGTCATGCATTGCTTCACCTGGAAACTATTTATGAGCACCTATGTCATCCTTTATCTGCAGTTCCTTTGACTCTGGGAAGAATCTCTCCCTGAAAACCTCTCTTAGCTCTGCCCATGTTCTGATGGAATGAGGGGGTAACTCATTTAATCAGTTTATCGATTCTCTAGCTAAGGATAAGGGAAACAACCTTAACCTCATTGCTGTTTGGTTGCCCCCAGGAATCTCAGTAGACTTGCATATTGCAACAACGTTCATCAAATGTTGGTTGCCATTCTCACCAGCAGTTCCTCTTAACATCCCTTTGAGATTCAGCAGTTGAATCATAGTATTGGTGATAATAAACTTCACCCCTGGATTTAGTGCTGGTAATACTATAGCTCCAGTCGCTCCCGCTTCATCCAAGTCCACATCATCCTCTTCAAATCCTCTCTACACCTGCTGTTGGGCTCGACCCTTGGAGCTAGTTGTTGATGTTGACGTGGAGCTATCTGTTCAACTCCTTCATTTCCCTCAACCACCCGATTTGGGTCATTAACATTATCCTGAGCACCTCTAGCCTGGGCCTCAACATCTTGTCTCAGTCTCTGCCTTTGGGCCTCGAGTTCTTATGCATTAACCATCTTCCTTAATGTTTTACTTAACTTGGGGTCGTAAGGAACTAACGATGCTCCTCTACTTCTTGTATTTGGCATGCACTAGGAAACTCACCTGTGCTACACACAGAGAAAAAGCAAGAAGTAAAATTAGGAAATATAACTTCGACTAACTAAATAGCTAGTAAACTATTTTTGAACTGAAATTCCCCGGCAGCGGCACTAAAATTTGATACGTCCAAACTTATACCTCAATTAAGAAATTCAAACGGTCGAAATCAATTTGTAGAACTGAACTAGAGTTAAGGTCGATCCCATAGGGAATTTACTGCAGAAATAGTTTAGCTGGTGCTTTTATTCAATTGTCGTTGATATTTCCAAAAAGAAAAGTAAAATGTAGAAAGTAAATAATGGGCGTTTGATGTTTTAACACTAATTGTTAAGTTTATAATACTTCAGTCAAACAGTAGTAACAATATTTTTAAGGTTTTATCAAATTGTAAATGAGACTAGGATTGTTTTCCCCATGACATTACTGTACTCTTAAGATCAACCAGAATGATTTTTGCTCATTTATGTCTGATGTTCCTAGCAAGATAGATACATCTAAACACTTCTCAGTCTTATTAGATTATTTTCACTCTTTTCTCCTCAGTCTCAGAGTGCCTAGAACCTCACTCATACTTAGTTAGTGTAACAGTTATCTTCTCTTGAACTCTAAATTTTCACACCACTTATATGGAGTTTATTCTTGCTTTGTCCTAATCATTACTTTTATCTCGAACAAGTAATTAATACAGGCTGCCTCTAATGCGTGCACTCATTAGAGATTAATTGATTCGAAAGCTAAAACAACATAGACAATTTACAAGTTGGCATCACTCGTGCTAAATCCGGAGTTACATTCACGTCATGGTTCCCACAACCATAGTTGTGGTATTTAACTGCTCATTTTATCGAGGAACATAGCATAAAACAATATTGAAAGCATAATATAACTTACAATAATGGAAATCCAAAGGTTCCTTGATTATTGATATCAACCCAAGAACACAAAATCCAGATCCAAGTCACAGCCAGTAAAGATTAATCTACGTTTGAGTTTTTAGAGATAGAGTTTCTCTGGTCTCCCAAAAAATATTCAAAAACCAGTCGATCGTCCAAAGATACCCCACAAAAATGAACTCTAAGCAATTAAAATGGTCTATAAAAACAAGTCTTATTGTACTAAGAACTCTTCTGTCGCCTGCCTTCACGAAGGAGTTCACGCTTCGTATCATATTGTACGGCTCGTACAATGCTTCATGGTCCATACTTGGACTTCTCATGTTGCACATCTCCACGGGAAGGAGTACGACTAGTCATAATCTCAACGGTTCGTAGAGTGTGTCGTGGTTCGAAACTTGGAGCCACAGATTCTAGGGCTTCACTGTTTCCTCTCCACGATCCATCAGATGGCTCGTGGACATGATTATCGCCCATCTGGGTGATCGTGGTTTTTAGTCCAGTTGAGTAACATTTTGGGACTTCACAGTCTCCTCTCTACGAGCCATCTGACGACTCGTGGACATGATTACGACCCATCTAGGTGGTCGTGGCCTTCACTCTAGTTGAGCAATATTTCAGGGCCTCACTGTCTCCTCTCCACGAGCCATCAGACGACTCGTGGGCATGATCACGGCCTGTGAGGAGGTCCGTGAGGTCTACTTCAGCTCATTTTCCTTCATTTCTTCCATCTTCTGTTGACAAGTGTTTTACCTGTACAAACCCAAAGAAAACATTATATCCACATAGAAACGCTTGATTTCTTGCTTTTAATCCTTTGTTTTGAGCGTCAAATGTGCCGTAAAATCACGACACATCAAACTCTCCCTAAAAATCATAAGCCTAGCTTAGATCTATCACCTTATGAATACTTTGCTCTTTTATTCAACACTTTTACTTGGCCTTCACTAACACAATGTTACATTGACATAAACTCCCTTCTGGTAAAAGTATACTCTAACTCATCCATACTAGTAACTCTTACTTTACCTTCTATCATGAAATCTACACAAACTCATCACTTCTTAGTCTACCCATAAGGGAAAACTCCTCATTAATAACTTATAGGGTGTATGACTGCAATAACATAATTTGCCTCATCACTATCTTCCTTTCTTAGATTACTATACCTCTGCATGCATTCTTCTAATTCTGGGCACTTTTACTACTAGTGGCTCATAACATCGTAACTCATACTATCTTTTCGGTTGGAAATACTACCCAAGCTGTAAAACACACTTCCTCTTAAGGGGCTCAACTGAAACTGGGTTTAGAGAAAAGAGTCTGGGAGTACATTTCGCTTTTAGCTCGAATGCACGATTCATATGAATAAGAGTGCATTCTTTTGAATCTCAACACTTAAGCTTATTCACGGGCTTCTCTCAAGCCCCTCTGCAGTCTCATGACTTTCTGAAGACTTTTGCTGAGAGCAACTCATCTATAAGGATCTGGGCTTTGCTTTTCAACCACCTTGAGTATGAGGGGTAGTTGAATGGATCTAAAAAATGCACGAGTTATATTTCCTTATGACACAGGTCTAGTGCACGATTTATAGTATTAAAGAAGAAAAACATTTCTTAAATGCCTGAAGTCCCTCATTTATAGAAATGGTGCCCTCATAACCATAAATAAGATCCTACTGACACGGCTTCATAGACACCCTAGAACACTTGAACTCTGTTCTCTTATACCAAGTTTGTCACACCCCGAGCCTACACCCTAGACGTGGCCGGCACTCGAGAACCATTGCTGGTCCCCTAACGAACCCTTGGCCTGGATAACTATAGACATGAGACTCAATATTATATGTAGAAGCCTTAAAGAGATGAGCATTTAAATATTTTAAATAAAAACTTTGAAAAACTGTCTTGAAATACTTAACATGAATAAGTCCCAGTAAAGTCATCGGGAGAAAAACATGAAAATATCTAACTCTGCTTATCTATGAAGACTCTATTGTTCAAGAAATGTGTCGGGACAAGACCCACGGCACCTCAATACTACTAAACAGAATATAAAAAATGGAATCCTCCAGAAGAAAGGAGGTCTCACCAAAAGTTAGCTGAAATGTAGAGTGATCTCAACAGAGCACCTGTTAATGATCCTAAACACCTGTATCTACATCATAAAAAAAAGATGCTAGTCGAATGAGATCAGTACATTGAATGTACGAGTATGTAATATGACTGAATAAACAAATAACTGAGCTGAAGGACAAAAAGCAACTCAACTGAATCAATACGTGAATATAAAGTGAAAACCATTTAAGCTTTACAATAATATAATCAATAAAGGCAAAATGAAAATAATATACTTTACTCTATGGGGAGTTTCTCTAACCGACAATCATTACTATGAGTCTAGCAATGATACAATATTTTGCCCACGTTGCAAAGGCCATCCTATACCTTGCCAGGGTATAGAATGCTACTATAACTATGGATTCATCTAATAGGCCTTCTCAGAGGAAGTGAGGAGTCGCACGAAGAATCAGTACTATCCTACCCAACACTGGTTATGCAGTTTTATAGGACTTTTGAGTCATAATAGATTCTTACCCAATTCGGTGCTCGATACTACTCCCAAAATATTCAATATACTTTATGCTCAATCACCCTTTACAAAGAAAGGGACTATTACTTTACTTTACTTTTCACTTTGCTCAATCACCCTTTACAAAGAAAGGGACTATTACATTACTTTACCTTTCAGTTTGCTCAATCACCTTTTACAAAGAAAGGGACTATTACATTACGAAAGTACTTTTCAAAACCATCAATCATACTCTTTCTTTTTCTCAACTGTGAAATACTACATATGAAATCATTTGATTCTTCCTTTAAAGACTCTGTTCAAAACTTGCATTTAAAACGTATATGTATGGACTTATCTTTCAAGTCCAAGATCGATATATAAAGGTTGAAAACTGTTATACTTTTATGAAAATAGTGCTCTTTTTTTAAATATAAAAATGATACATTCGGAACTCTTTAAGTTCCGTAAAACTTTTTTTCAAAATAATTCTTTTAAACTTTTCTCTTAAACTCACTTTAGTTTCCAAAATAAATGTAAGGAAAATCTCTGACTCAAAATACTTTTAGTAAAACTCAATATATATATATATATATGGTTCATGTGGAACTAGAAGCCTGAACAATAATTTAAGAATTTCAATGCATAAAGTATCGCAATCTCATAATATAGGAATCTCATAGAAGTGAGGGAAAAACCCTAAATTCAACTTGCTACGGACTGAATTGTGATGTAGGGCGTGAGACCGAACTAGTCCAACACTATGAATTGCCTTACATACCTGATTATGAAGATTTTAGAATGGAAACTTTTGTGGAGACTTGATTTATCTTGAGCTCGAGGAGGAACATTAGCTTTTTGGAGAAAACCTTTGATCTTGGAATCTTGGTGCTTGCTCTTGATAAAAGAAATTCTTTTATGAAGTTTTCAGAGTGGAAGAACATGGGAAAAACCTTGGGTGGAAGGATTTTCTTTGTCTCTTGGATTTTTGCCTTGAAGGTTTTAGGGTTCTTATTGGAGAAAAGGCACCCTTGGTGAGTCTTAAGAGAATTTCTAAATACTTGAATATTTTGATTGATAAAAACTAGTTAGTTGAATGATATACTCAGTTAAATCTCTCAAAAATGACTTTGAATAGGGTTAAAACGAAATAAGGGAAAGACCAAAATGACCCCAACTTAAAAACTGATGGAGTACCTAAAAAGGGAGGTTTTCACGGACTGTTTAAGGCTTCATGGTCCGTGAAGCACTTCACGGGCCGTATAGCCGACCGTGAAACATCACCTGCCTGACAGTGCTTCACTAAAATAGGCATAACTCTTTACTTCGAACTTGTAATGAGGCAAACTTGGTGGCGTTGGAAAGATGACTCAAAGACCTTTAATTGGATAGGTCATGGGCTACCTAATTCATTATATACTGAGAGATATGAGCATTTGAAGTTGACCTTAGTAGAATCTTATGTAAAAAACATAATCGGTACGGAAACTTTCAACTCAAATTTATTCTAGGGGGTTCTTGTGACCTTAATTCATATCAAAATTCATTCCCACACTAAAGAATTAACATTCACACATATGAGTAAGTTGAGAATCACCTGCTACAACCTTACATTTAAATAAAGAATGGTTCAGGCATTAGCTTATAAATTTTGGGGTGTTACAATAAGATAATCATACGCGAGAATTCAGTAAACTTTGTGAAAAAAAACTAAATAATAAAGAAAATTCACCTGAGATGACTTCAAGAACAAGGTTCTTCTCCGTGAAACATTGAAAAAGAAAACCTAACTTCAGTTTTTTGAAAAACTGAAGAGGCGCAACCTGTGGCAAAGGAAAATAAAAAATTGGGGAACTTCTACTACTTTTTAGCAGAAACAAAAAGACCACAATTGATTTTTGCAGAAAACTAAAACAAATTCTATTTTTTTCCACAATGTATAAATTATTTTCAAATTAAATATATTAGAAACAATAAAAAATTATTGTTGCCAAATATTTTTTAAGATAGAAACAAATTAATTAAATTGCTGCCATTTATTAAAGTTGGGCAACAATATCATGATTGTTGCAAAAACATTGTTATAATTTTTTAATATTTGAAACTTTTTATATTAATTATTATTAACAATAAAATATTGCAACAATACTAACATATTTGGCAACAACAAAAATATTATGGTTAAAAATTAAAGGATGTACCAACAATTAAATCAAGTTGTTGCGGTTTAACAATATAAGCCAACAATAATAGAGTTGTTGCTACTCGTCCCGCTCCTTCCGTGAAGCCTTCAGGTAAAACTCTTCCCTCGACTGTGCCTTCTACTTTTACTGCACCACCCACTTCGACTGCACATCCCCTTGCATCCCAGCCTCCCTTGACCTAGATCTTGATTTATCAGATAGGCAACCTATCCCTTTCTGCGGATGCTAGGGCATCTAGACTTGAGAGAGAGATGCCCAAGATTTTATTGAGAGGGCCACTCTAGCTTCGTATGGGGAGAGGTTGGACAACCTCACCACTAGAGTTGAGGTGAGAGAAAAGTATGAGGGTAGCTCTACTGATTTGACTGAGTTGAGAGGTGATATAGCTACCCTTAGGGTTTATGTGGACTAGCTAAGATCCACTGTTATTTTGATGTTGTAGGGTGAGGTTCCCTTGCCCAAGATGCCTGAGATTGTGCCTCCTACTCAACCGAGAGCTGATAGACCTAGTGGGGTAGCTGAGCAGCCAACAGTTGTTGATGAGGAAGTTGATGATGACGCTGAGAATGATGTAGCTAAGGAGATTGAAGAGAGAATGAGTTCCAAAGAGACGATGAGTTGGTGATTGCTGAGACCTTAGCGGAGCGGCAGGAGATAGAGGAGTTGATAATTCACACGACTTTTGGTTTATCTTGTCATGAGAATTCCACAGTTGGCACTAGTGGGGTCTTTTCTACAAACTCTACTATTCCTCCTCCCGATGTGCCGGGCACTGATGCCTCGGCATATGCTACATTGCTGCCTGCTATTTCAGTTGTGTTGGGTACTGATGCCCAAGATGATGTCATCCTCTCTGAGCCTCAAGACCAGAGTTCTTCATAGGCATAGCCTGTCAGGGGGACTTTTCTCTCATTATCCTCCTGTACTTATATTTTGATGGCATTGAGGACACTACTAGATATTATTTTGTGGGGTGAGGGCACCTGTACCTATATTCCCCCTTTTGGATTGTATTTTGTCATTTCAGTTTTTTTGAGATATTATTGTATGTTGGTTTTCTTTATTATATTTGACTGGTTTTGATTTCATTTTGTCTCTCTATCCATTTCCCCTTGATTTGTGGAGTTGTGAATTGATGTTTGTGTTTTCATTGTTGATGTTCAAGGATAAATTTTGTCCAATATCAATGTCTTGGATAGTACTCATAATGAGAAAGGTGTTTTGTGCTGATATTGCAAGAAGAAATTGGTGTGGCTTTACTTTTAAATGATCTTTTTGATTCATGTGTTGACTAGCTACGTATAGATGGGAGCCTTGTAATGAACATCACATGCAATCTTCTTGATTTTGTAGAGTTGTGCTAAAGGATTGTGTTTAAAGTGTCATATATGGTGAGGTCCTACTTGAAAGCATGCTTGTTGATTCCAAGAATTTACCTTATTAGTTTAATTGTCTAGCCTTGGTGAATGCAAGAAATAATCTTGGGCACATATTTTGAGAGGAAATCCAAATATTCATACCTTTTGTGACTATCTTGTGAGGGTGTGCAACCATCTTGGCATCATTTGAGCCTAAACCATTTGTTATCAACCTTGTTGAAACCTCTTGAACCAAATACGTCCCTAACTTCTCACCCATAAATCCTTTTCTAAGCATTGGTTTGTTTGAATAGCCAACTTAGGCTTTTGCCCTAAGTTGGGGGTGTGGAAAGAAAGGAGGAGAGAAAGCCAAGTGAAAGTGAGAAAAGAAAAGTGAGACTCAACCTTGAAGTTTGTTGTAGAAAGAAGGAGCCTCTTCTTATAAAAAAAATAAGAAAATGTGTGTGAGCAAAAGCTTGAAAATGAAATGAAAAAGAAGGTTGTAATGAAACAAAAGAGGTGTCCAATAAATTTAGTGAAAAATTAAGGTTTGAGTCTCCAAATTAAAAGAATGAAAAGAACTTGAGAAGAGGTGAAGATGAGTACTAAAATGCTTTGAAAAGCTGAAGTCACTGAGCCAAATTGACCATACCTTTACCCTTAGCCCCGTTACAAGCCTGGAAAGACTCTTGAGATCTTGTGTAAAGTAGGCTGTTTGAGATTGGATAATATGGGCAAACATATGGGAAGAAGCATGGATGTATTTCTCTTTTTGAGAGTGAGAGTTGTATTGATTTCTAACTTTTTTGTGGATGTGCTTTGTGAGAGAATGAAATCGTTTTTGTTGTGAGGCCACTTGAATGCTTTTATTGAATCACGGTTTTGTATTATAAGGGAGCATTAGTGAGCTTGAGCTTGTATTGATACCAGCTAGTCATCATTTGAAGCTTCTTGAGCAGGATTGAGTTATTGCATCTACTTGGTAGTATTCTTGTGATGACACTTGCATGTTAACTCACATATGAGAACTGTTGCCTTGTTGAACTAATTGTGTTCTTGATTTACTTGAGGATAAGTAAAATTTTAAGTTGTGGGTGTTGATGAGTGGTAGATTTCCACTCATTTAAGGCCTTTTTAATTCAACAATTAGTGTCCTCAATGCCTATTTATGTCCTATTCTGATGATATTTTGATGTTTTGTAGCTATGAAGGCTAAAGGACAAGGCAAGAATTAATACATGAAAAAGAGGCCAAAAACATTGAAAGGAGTATAAACTCCCAACTAGTAGTTGTTTAACGTAAAGGGAGGATCGCCCAATAAGACAGACCTCGCCCAATTTGACAATAATCACAATTCAAAATATTCAAAGCAGGTCAGCGAATTCGTCGAAGTTATTGGGTGAGCTAGAAGTTCCATCGCCGAAGGTGACAGACTTCTAAATAAAAGTAAAGGCTGAATGGGTGAACATGGTGGTAATCAACGATCCGCCGAATGTGAAAGGCTGACTCGATTGAGTCTTCCAATTGAGGTTCAAACACGTGAAGCCTGAAGTAAAGGAAGGGCGAGATAAAGAGAAAACGACGCTCCATCAAACGTGAAAGGCAAGCCTGACTAATATCGTCGAACAGGCCGTGCATGGAATTTTGGACTAATTTTGGGGAAAATATAAATAGTACAAAAGAGAGAGAAAATGTGTCAGAAAATAAATGAGATCCTGGATTAAGTTTATGTTTTTGAAATTGTGCTTGAAAAATAGTCTTCTTAGTTTGTGGAGTTTTTGAACAATCTTGTAATTGACATTTGAGGGTTCAAATCAAAGTGGGTGTTGAAGAATATTGCTTTATTTCAACTCTCCAATGGCTGTAAACATAATTGGTATACATTCTTTTTCTTTTATGATTCTTGGCTAAAACCCCAATTCTAGGGGTGTGATTATGGGGCTGAGTGTTAATTTAATTTAGTGGATCTTGTTTCTTGATCTGTTTTATTGTTATTTATCCATGGACTTGAGTTATCTAGCAAGAAACTAATTTATGCGTTAAGGTTGCAAACTTAATCCTAGTCTAGATCTTTGATTGATGCTCGAAAGAGATCAATTGAAGTGGGTGAATAGCATGATGCATGCAATTTAGGTTTGATTTATATAGTTTGCTCGAAAGAGAAATTATGGTTCAATTCTTGTTGCCGAATCTGCTCGAAAGAGAGATTTTAGTAAGGTATTGAGTTGATTTGTGGTTCACATAGATGAGACCGAAATGAGATTCTATGATATGATGCTTTGAGATCGAATGAAGATTAATGTCATTGAAGATTACCCAACTTATCCATATTTTCTAGCATTATTGAGCAAGCACTAGTACCCCTATTTGTTATTGATACCAATCTCCACACCCCTAGATCGTCTATTATTTGTTTGAATCCATGATTTAAGTTGAATTGTGATAGCTAACAGCAAAACTCTTTTAATAAATTAGGTGGAATCATCCACCCATTTGTTCTACTTACTACAATGAATTAGTTTGCATTCTTTATTTCCTAGTTGAATTCCTTGCATTATATCACTCATTGTAGGATTCAACCCCGACTCTCTTGTTGGGTATTTTTATTGCTAACAATCGCTTACTCTTCTAATTATTTTTAGAGTAATTTGAGCATTATCATATATGATATGTTGTGATGATATCATTAAAAAATTATGAGTTTCTCCCTTGAAGGACTGCTCATTAGTCAATGATATGACGCTTTTATATATATAATGTGTTGGTATCATTAAGGAATAAGTTGGTTGTACATTAATGAATGTAGGAACCTTAATGATACCATAGAAGTATATGAATATACTATTATGGTATCATTAATGAATGAGTAGTTTTGTGAATTAATGAATGAAGGAAACCTTAGTGTTACCATAATAGTATATTCACATATTGTCAAGGTATCATATATGATCAGAGGATTTTACTGATTATATGAAACAATCTTTAATGATATCATGTCAGTCTATAGATAAATTGTGAGGGTATCATGGAGGTCTCACTGAAATATTGAAGCAGACATCAATAATACCACGACAGTATATAGATATATTGTGATAGTATCATGGAGGTATCACTAAAGGGCTGAAGCAGAAACTAATGATACCATAATAGTATATAGATATAGTGTGATGGTATTGTAATGACCTGTTTATTTATGGGTTTCTGCCTCCTGTTTGATGTTTAGAGCGCTCCTGTAGTGACCCCAAGTAATTATGACTTGCTGGGACTGACAGTTCAGTCACTTGGTCATTCATTTGGGATTTGCCTGAGTTTTAGTGTTTTGGAGCTTCTAAACCTTGAACGGTTAGTTTTGATAATAATTTCAAGAAGATGACCTTATAATCAAATTCTGACAATTCCATCAGGTCCGTAAGGGTCATTTTAAACTATTAGCATGGTTGGCCCGAGGCTTTCCATGCAAGTCTATGCGATTAGGCATTTTAACTTTCAAGTTAAGACCTAATTTTGACTTTAGTTAACATTCTGAGGTGTTCGGAATGTTGAGTTTAGTCTAGAATGACCCTTCATTTGGATCCCGAGGTGTTCGGGCTAATTCTGAGCCCACTTGTGGATTTTGGCTTAGAACAGAGTTTTGGGGTGGGACCCACTTTTTGCCGAGATGACCTCATATGGGAATTTTGAGTGCTTTGTTGAGTGCTAAATGTCGAACTTGACTGGTTGGCATATCTCGTTTGTGTGTATGGGGTTTCGAACTAATCCCAACCCCTGAGCGAAGTCCAAGGGACTTTGCTAAAAAATTCTTGTTCCTGAGTTCTGGTGCGGCCACTTTTGCGCCACTGGGTTCGCTTAAGCAAACGTCGCTTATGCGATTAAGGCTCTGCTTAAGCGAGACCAACTAGTAAGGCGACTATCGCAAAAGTGACTCCTAGTCCACTTTTTGCGGCCCTCACTTTTGCGAACTGGGTTAGCTTAAAAGAGGCTCGCTTTTGCGGCCAGGTGCTCGCAAAAGCAATGCCTGCTTTTTAGGGGAGTAGCTCGAAAAATCAAGTTCTGCATTTTGAGGTTTGTCTCTTAAGCGACATTAATGGCCGCTTAAGTGAGGTTTGGGCAATGGTAATAGCTGAGTTAGATGCGAATTTCAGCATTTATTGAATATTGTTTTGGTGATTTCTCCTTTGTTTGAGCTCCAATTTCAGTGATTCGAAGTCCTATGTGATTTTTTGGTTTGTGGCTACTTGAGTTTGTCATTGTAAATTATTGAAGAACCTCCGTTTGATCTGAATTTGTGTATCCTTAGGCTGCCTTGACCTATATGTTGTGGTAATTGCATGGTTGTTTGTTTTGGCTGTTTCGCACCTCGGATTGTGCCCAATTTTGAAACACAAGTTCGGGGCATAGCTTAGGACCTCTTAACTGAGTCAATTATGAAAATTTTGATGCAGGTCCCGTAATTCCTATTTGACTCCAAATTCGGTACGTTTATATTTTATATGATTTTGGTGTCTAAACAACTGTGCTAATATTGTGATCCTATTTTTGGTAGCGTAGCAGCATTCAGAGGCCATTCAAAAAGGAAAAGCTCTAGCCTTGTGATTTAGACCATGTACGATCGGCCTACAGGTAAGCTACAATTTTTTTACTAATTAGATTGAGCATGATTGTGTGAATTCATGATTATTAGAGTGAATTTGGGGGGGGGGGGTACCTAGTTATTCTTACTTTTCTTCTTAGAAACCATTTTTAGGGCTGATCGGTACAATTCGGGGGTAGTACCATGCTAGCTGGGGTTGTATGTGTGTTGTTGCATGCTATTGTGAGTTACTTGTGTGTTTACTTGTTATTTGAAGCATGTTCAGCCTTAGTTTAGGATAGACTAGTATTGCCTTAGACTTCCAGCCTCGTAGCCTTGTTCTTGTCTCCGATGTTTCTTGGATAGACTAGATTCTTGTAGACCAAAGTTGCAAGCTTGGGTCTGATAGTATGAGCCTTAGTCTAGGCATTTTCGCAGCTTGTCAACTTTTTGCCTTCCCTCCCTATTTCTGAGGCTCCGATGTGTTACAGGAGTTTGGGTGCTTCTTAGGAGTGGGAGTATTTCAGGCTTGGAGCCTTTTTTGATTCTTATGAGTGGATGTTGATCCACAATGGCTTGGAGCATACTTGAGATCCTCTATGGAGTCGACATGCCCCCGAGTCACTCTTACTAGTTGGGTGGCTTATGCCCCTAGGAGTGGACTGGTTGGCTAGGCGGCCTTGATATCTTAGTTCCTTTATGGAGTCGATATGCACCCGAGTAAGTCTTGCTAGCTGGATGGCTTACGCCCCTAGGAGTGGACTGTCTGGCTAGGTGGCCTGGATTGATTGTCACTCTTGCTACTGGGTAGGGAGTTAATTGGCTTCTTTGTTACGTGGTTACTTGGGCTGGGAGCCCGACTAATGTTCTACGGTCTGGATTTGGGTTAGTCTTCATTCTGGTTGTCTTAGCTATTCTGTACACCTGTCGGGCTTATGGGGTTCAGTTCAGATTTTATTTAAACTTGCGCACGAATGTACCTTCTAGGCTTATGGGGTCCAATTAGGTTTAGTTTAGTTATTTATGACTGGTGAATTTGCACTCATTTAGAGCTATTTTCTTGTGATTTTGTGGCACTCAAAATAGAGAAAGAGGCTAATTATCCTTTAAATTGTATGGTTACAGGTGTTTTGATGCTCGAAAGAAAATGCTTATCAAAAGTGGGATCAAAACTGAAAAAGAGCAAAACCTAGCATAAAAGAAGTCCCAAGTATCGCACCTACGAAGGACTGGTCGCTTAAGAGAACCAGTCAAAGAAGTCCAAGCCAGCTTAAGCGAGGACGCGAGGTTCGCTTATGAGGAGTGAGCGAAAAGGTGGAGGTCTCTTAAGCGAACCAATCTTCGCTTTTGTGAAGTTCGCTTATGCGAACCTCCTGCCGCTTTTGTGAAGCCTGCCTTTTTCAGATAGGACCAAAATGGGAACTTCTCAAGCTTTTGACCTAAAAATGCAAAAAATGGGCTAGGTTGGAACATCATGGAGAGAGAGAATTTTCTTTAGAGAGAGAAGAAGCATGCATCTTAGAGTAGATTTTACATTGTTCTTGATCTAGGGGTTGAGACATTTAAGGCAAGTTACCGCATATTTCAATTGTGGATTTGATGATTGTGCTTTAATTAAGTAATATCTTTTACGTTTCTTCATTTCATTGTTTTTAATTGCTAGAAATGTGGGCGTAATGAATTGTATGAAATTGGGGCTTTTGTGCTAGAAATAGACAAAGCTATTTTGGTGTTTGATTAATTACCTTATTGCTTTTGTAATTCCTTGTTTCCATGTTGATTTCATGAAATAGGTTATATCTAGTTTTCATGTTTAAATTTATAGATTGAGAGTGCACGCTCAATCTCAACTTCCGATCTCCGATTGATACTCAAAAGAGATTGATTGGAGTGGAGAATTTGATTGATAATTGCATTGTGACTTTGAGATCGAAAGATGATAGTTTATGGTTTCATTGTTGGGAGCAAGGCTTTTTTCAAAGGAGAGATCTAAGTTAAGGTAGTGGGTTGTTTGTATTAATGCGATTGAGACCGAAAGGAGATATCATAATATAACCCTTTGAGACTGAAAGGAGATTAGGGTTGAATTAAGATGATGTAGCCTACCTATTTGTGATTGATCTTGGATTGAATTATAATGGATCATTGAGTGTTGATTGAATCTCAAATTTTGCCAATTCCCATACATCCCTTGCTAGATATCGTCTCTACCCCCGTTTATAGTTTTAATTAGAAAAATTGTCTTATATTTGATAATTTTGTATTTTGCTTGTTTAGATTCAAACTAGTACTTAGTTAGCCTTTATTTCCTCAATTACCATTACATTGTTCCCTGTGGGATTTGACCCTGACTCTTAGTTGGGTATTTTTATTAATGACGACCACTTAATCTTTGGACTTGTTTTAGAGGGTGATTTGAGCGTTATAAAAAATGGTGCCATTGCTGGGGAACAATTAGGCATATTGAATTGATTTAGGATTTCTAGTTTACTTGTTTCTATCTAGATTGTGAATAGTTGTCTTTAGTTTCTTTTGTTTTATTTTGTTTCTGTGGCTTTTTGTGATCATTGCATCTTTGGGAATGGTATGCCATCTACTGGCCCATGTTATTGTGTGGGCATGCATAATAAGCTCGAGTGGTGCAAGAAAACCCTATGCCGATCCTCTATTGCATTGGAATGTGTTCTAGAAGTGTTCCTAGCTCGATGCTATGAGCTATCCCACTTTGAGATGAGGCTAGATACTCTTAGGCTAGATCAACCATGAGGATGGAAAATCCTCATTATCCAATGGCCAAAAAGAGCAAAGAAGAGTCTCACGACTTGCACCTTACTTGGTGTGATGAGACAAGACACTTCGTCCTTGAAGTTAAACGGTTTGAAAATGAGCGAAGAAAGGAGGTGAAGGTAGATATAGAGGATATCTTGAGCTTGTGCAACAAACCCAAAGCAGTAACAATCCAAGAAGCCGAACTAAGTGGCATGATACTAAAGTTGCAAAAAAGTGCAAAAAAGATCATAAATGGCAACTTTGGTACTTGCACAACTGAGGGTGTCACACTATTGAGGGCCACAAATCTTGCAAAGCAACATTCAAGTGGGCCAATGACCCTCTCATCCTTACTCTTGCCCAAGGTTCCAAAATAGATAAATGATGCAAAGTTGGGTAAAAAATTCAAGTCTTCGAAGTGGAGAGATCGGGTGAAACGCTTGATGCTCTCTTGTACTTCCCATGCTCTTAAGATTAAAATTGATCTCAAGTTGGGGAGATGGTTCATCGCCTTGAAGTGGAAAGAAAAAGGATGATGTGATCGACGTCACACCGCGACATTAAATTGTATGCTTGATGGGAGGCACCCCATTGGTATAGATAGCTTAGTCTAATTTTGAGTTTCTTTTTAATTTTTAATTTTGTATTTTGACTAATCCTCATGATTTTGGAGTTTTGGAATTAATTTGAACAAGTTTGGAGGCATAAATCTTGAAGGAAATGAAGTTTGGGGTCAAAACCCCATTGGAAAATTACTTGGGAGGTATTTTGGGTGCTCAGGCTCGCCTAATGAGACTGGGCGAATCGCCTAATGAACCCAGGAGCCGCAAAAGTGAACAGAAGTTTGCTTAAGCGAAATCCACAAAAGGGGCTCCCTCTCGCTAAAGTGAAGTTCGCTTAAGAAGAGGGGCACTCGCTTAAGTGAACCCCGCATTTCCTCAGAGGTCGCAAAAGCGACCCAACGTCACTTAAGCAAAGGTAAGCAATTCAAAAGGAAAGGGTCAGAATCCAAATGGACAAAAGGCTCAAAATAAAAGGTCCAACTTCTTGTTCTCCTTTTTCACTTGTTCCAAAACGATTCCAACTCCTTCGTCTTCATTGTGCGATCCCAATCTTGTATGCTTCTCTCACTCTTAGTATCTTGAAAAGGTGGTGATCACTCTTGCTTTGAATTTCTTAAGTTGAAAGTTGGGGCTGCTCCCCTTTAGGTTGTTATATTTGTTTTTTTGATTGACATGTTGGATTGTTGTTTTGGATGTTTTGTTGGATTGGTCTTTTTTTTTTTGGCTTTATTATATTAGTATGCTTTGTTAGTTTTAGTTTATGTTTTGTTTTAATAAATGGTGAATGATGGTGTTTCATGCTTGGATGCCCTGAAGCTGGGGAAGTCAGAGTACCCGTAGCTTGTGAGTTTGGGAAGCCCTTGTGAAGGCTCAACGAAAAGGCTTGAATTTGCCCAATCATAGAGTGGGTGATGTCATTCTTAAGGGAAAAGTCATCATTTTGTTGAGCTTTGTTGGCTTATGGTGTACGGTGAGGTTGTGACTTGTTTGGTACTAATAGATTTAGTCAAGCCTTGTGAAGTGTGAAATAAGCTCCCCTCCAAAAAAGTTTTGTGAATATGAATGATTTTGTGACAATGGGGTCACTCTTTTTGTGACTCTAATTTACTAGATGGTGAAGTGTAAAACAACTCTCTTGTTCTTGACTAGTAAGTGAAATTGATCCATCTTGAATAGTGTTCATGCCATGTGTGGTGAGTCTTTGTGAATAATGCCTTGTGTTCACTCGTGTTAACTAGAACTTGCCTGGTTAGTCTTGAAATGTTGGTCTTGATTGAGTTTGGTTGGAGAAATGATCTTAGGCTTTCTTTGATTGTCCTTGAAGTCCACTTAGCCTAAAAATCCCACATTTGCACTAAATGTATCCTTAGTTGTCCCCTTTGAGCCTTATCCTTTTTATTGGAAACCACATGACAAGCCTTGAACCTTTTTAAAAAGTAACATTCTTTTGAACCCTTCCCTGCTTGAACTTAAAAATGGTGAAAGTTGAGGCTAAACGCCTAAGTTGGAGATGTTATGGAAAACGTATAGATGGATGCTTACCACATGAAGGCTTGATGAAAAAAAGAGTTTGAAAATGGAGGAAAAAGTTTCAAAGAAAGAAAAAAATTGTGAAAAAGAAAGAAAGAGTTTGAATAAATAAAACTTGAATCTTCCAAAAGTTGAATATGGTTTCATGTGGGGCATCTAGAATAAGAATAAGAAAGGAAAAATAAGAAAATAATGTGAAATGTGCATTGAATTGAAAAATGAAGAAAAAGTGAAAAAGTTGATGAATGATGAGTTGTTGTGTAGTGTTCAAGGAGGGTGTAGTCACTTTTTACCCAAATTATATCCTAACCTTTCCTAAGCCTATAATACAAGAATAACAAAGTCCTTTGAGATATCCAATCGAATAAAATTGAGTTGATGTTGATTGAAAATATGGGAAAGCCTATGATGTGGTATTTGTGTGCATGAGATGATTCATTTTGAGTGTGAGTGTTTGTAGTATTGTCCCTTGTGTTGTGAATACTTGTGTGTTTTTGTGGGACATTTCTTTTCTTGTGAGGGCATGAATGCTAGGATGGATTTGTGAAGTTAATAGATTCCAAAATTGAGTCAATGGAAGTTGTTAGAGTACTAGTGATTGTGAGTCACTTCTTGAGAATCCTGGTTGTCAAATGATCATTTTTGAAAGCCATGAGGTTTTTAAAATTGTGCTTGAACTTGAGGGAGTTGCTTGGATTGGAAATCACTTGTGTGCTTGCTAATTATTAGTACCAACCATCTCCATGACCATGATCCTTTGAGGAAATGAAAGAGTGTTGTGCTTGAATTACGTGCTTATTGCGTTTTGGATGTTTGTTTTGCTTGAGGACAAGCAAAGTTTTAAGTAGGGGGTGTTGATGAGTGGTGAATTCACACTCATTTAGAGCTCTTTTCTTATGATTTTGTGGCACTCAGAGTAGAGAAAGAGGCTAATAATCCTTTGAATTGTATGATTTCAGGTGTTTTGATGCTGGGGAAGAAAATGCTGATCAAAAGTTGAATCAAAGCTGAAAAAGAGAAAAATCTAGCAGAAGACAATTCCCAGGTGTCTCCCCTGCGAAGGACTAGTCGCTTAAACCAACCAGTCAAAGAAGTCAAAGCCTGCTTAAGTGAAGACACGGAGTTTGCTTATGCGAATTGAGCTGGGAAGTAACACATGGGAAAATATTCATGTCAAGCTTCAGACATCAAATGGCACCGGAACAATATTCATGACTAGCTAACAACTCAATAGCTTTCTTTGTAAACTTAGGCGTTCACGTCCATATAGGCGGCATGCCATGCAAGATCATCAAAAAATAGCTAACACAAGTTTTAGGCTACACAACCATCCAAGACTCCGCGAGATTCCAATCACAATAGCTGCCTTACTTTAAAGTAGTAAGCCATACAGTAGATAATACAACTTTTCCTGACAAAACATTTGCTTTTTGCAGCTCCCCTGGCCTATAGAGCCCTTCAATAGTCCAGGAACAAGTCCTACTCTACCATTACCGATTTATGTACTTAATTACTTTCAGAAAGCTATTATAATTCAACGATCGGTGAGATGGTAAACTTACTTTTTAGTTGTATCAAGATGATTATGATAAACACAGAAAGCCATTGAAATCACCAACAGTCAAACTTGCCGGATATTAGAACCATTGAAATAAAAAACAAGCATACTTGTCGAGTGTTTTCTCTTACCCCACTATTCAAACTATCGGACCAAACTTTCCATCCCCCCCAAGAGTGAAGAACAAGAGAGAGATTTAACCAACAATCTTTTTATTCGTCACAAAATATTTACAAAAGTGTAGTAAAACTAAAGAGATTTTTGAAGAAGAAGAAAAACTCTTAAGACTTCTAAGCTAAGCTATGTGTCACGACCCAAGGTACCCCCTAGTCGTGACATGGCGTACAAGACCCCGAAAGGCCTCGTACAAGCCACTTAGCATACATACATACAAGATCATAGGGAATTTAGAGTTCAAAAGATAATGTCATATCAAAACTTTAGAGAAAAATAGCAGAAGTCTACATCTCATGTCACAAAGACAATCTAACATAAGAAAGAGTAATAAAGTTTGGGACGTAACCCAATACAATGCCACACTGAAAGAACATAACAAATATAACAACTAGGCTATGTCCTCGAATGGATGAGGACTCATCAAGTCTTCAACAATCTTCTACTAAGCTCTAGCCACGAATAAATGGAGAATCGCCGGACCCTACATTAACAAGTCAATGTAGTCAAGAGTATGCGTTAGTACAATCAAGTACCAGTATGATAGCAATGCATAAAATCTTTAAAAACAGGCTAAAATGGGACATTTTCATGACATGCAATGACCAAGCTAAAACATGATAAAGGTTAAGAAGCACGAAACATAAACAATGGCCAAAGCAAGCTAAACATCTTCACTTTACTTAAGGAACATCATAAAAATACTTTAGTTCATTGCTGTGGGAAGTAGCCTTAACCGACATATAAGTCCATGTGAGCCATCAACATAGAATCCGGTGTATAATCCTACACCAATAGGGCCATCCTACTTTCCAAGGTAGGACCTTTTACTTATCATATAGCTTACGTGGATCCACTGGCTATTGTTTATCATAGACTATTATCCTACGATGGCACAAAGTTTATGGGACATGGGTAATCGCCACTTGTCCACTCGGCGATAAGCATAATTCCCACTGATTAGACATAATTCAATTATCATAAGTAGACATGGGTAGTCGCCTCTTGTCTACATTAGGGAACATGGGTGATCACCTCTTGTCCCTTCATTAGAATAGCTCCTTAATCATTGATTCAATTTTAGTTGAGCAACCCTTTAAACAAGTTATGATTCCTTACATGTGAGAAAACCTTTCACATTCATAGGTTGAGTAATATATGAGAATTCCTTTCACAACTCAACAACAACATCAACATATCCTAAACTTTGGCACTTCAATCTCAAAGCACCCTTAATTAATCACTAGCTTCATAAGAGACATACATGATTTCATAAACTTCATCTTTACATAGTTCATCATGCTCATAACTTACAAATCATAGAGTTCATATGGGTTCATGAGAATTTCCCTTAAATCATGCAATTCAATGAAAACTCTTGCTTTGAGAACCATAAACAAGGCAATTTTATCCATAATTGAAGGAACCCACATAATAGAAGAAAATCATAGTTTTTGATTGAACATGCTTACTTCCATAAAATCATCCTTAAGTCATTTGTCATCTCATCATGAAAAGTCTTATGTTAGGAATCAGAATTAATACATGGATTCGTAGAGATTTCACAACAACTCATCACTTCATAATTCAACCCACCGATCAAAGCATAAATTTCAAATTTTGGGGAATTGGCATGGGTTCATGGGGATTCATCCAAATTCATGAAATTCAACTCGATTTACACTTCAAAGTTCATAAAACAATTGAATCAACATTGCAAAGCACCCATGACATGGAAGAAAACCCCGAATTCAATTAAGAACTTCTAACTTGAAAATTGGAGATTTTAGGTATTCCATGGAGGAAAGGGCTCCATGGATGAAAACTATAATACCTTGAGGTCTTAATTCCTTAAGCAATTGATGAAGAAAAGCTTGATTCCTTGAACCCTAGCTTGCCCTCCTCTTCTTCTTCTAACTTCTAGAGAGAGAAATATTTAAGAGAGGAGAATTTGGGGAAATCTTGTAAAGTGATTGGGAAGGGTAGTGTTTAGGATTAGAAGGGCTTATATAGTGTTAGGAGTAGAGGGGAACCGACCTTGATTAGTAAATAGGCCATTAGGTGAAAAGACAAAACGACCCCTTAAAATATAACTGACAGGCCCTATCGACGGTCTGACCTACGGTCCATAGGTCCATCGACGGACCGTCCTGGTCAACCATCGTTGGGTTCAGAGACTGCCAATTTTGACCCTGCAACGACGGGTTCTATGTACGGCTCGTGGGCCAATCGACGGACCGTACATGGCAACCGTAGGTCTAAACTTATGGCCTAAGAATTTTAAAAAGTCTGGAGGAGACCTACAAGACCCATCTACGATTCGTACACTGGACAACGGGCCGTCCTGGCAAGCCGTCGTTGGAGTTCTGAAAGTTGTCATTTTGAAAACTTGGGCTTGCCATCTACGGTTCCCACATATGGGTCGTACGTCAATCTACGTTCCGAAGGTGTCTTCAGTTGTTACTGGAACCAACCCAGAAAATCAGAAATTTTCCACCCTTTCAAATTCGGGGTATTACATTATCTCCCCCTTGGGAACATTCGTCCTCGAATGAGAATCAAGACGTCATAAGGAGGATAAGAAACAAGAACTCAAAACCCAACCTAGAATGCAATCACATAAATGCACATAAACCATGGTCAAATCAAGCTAAACATCTCTACTTTACTTAAGGTACATCATAAAAACACTTAAGTTCCTTGCTGTGGGAAGTAGCCTTAACCGACATATAAGTCCATGTGAGCCAGAAACATAGAATCCGGTGTATAACCCCACACAAATAGGGCCATCCTACTTTCCAAGGTAGGACCTTTTACTTATCATATAGCTTACGTGGATCCACTAGGTAGTGTTTATCATAGACTATTATCCTACGGTGGCACATAGTTTATGGGACGTGGGTAATCGCCACTTGTCAACTCGGTGCTTAGCATAATTCCCACTGATTAGACATAGTTCAATTATCATATGTAGATATGTGTAGTCGCCTCTTGTCTACATTAGGGAACATGGGTGATCACCTCTTGTCCCTTCATTAGAATAGCTCCTTAATCATTGATTCAATTTTAGTTGAGCAACCCTTTAAACAAGTTATGAATCCTTACATGTGAGAAAACCTTTCACATTCATAGGTTGAGTAATATATGAGAATTCCTTTCACAACTCAACAAAAACATCAACATATCTTAAACTTTTGCACTTCAATCTCAAAGCACCCTTAATTCATCATTAGCTTCATAAAAGACATGCATGATTTCATAAACTTCATCTTTACATCGTTCATCATGCTCATAACTTACAAATCATAGATTTCATATGGGTTCATGAGAATTTCCCTTAAATCATGCAATTCAATGCAAACTCTTGCTTTGAGAACCATAAACAAGGCAATTTTATCCATAATTGAAGGAACCCACATAATAGAAGAAAATCATAGTTTTTGATTGAACATGCTTACTTCCATAAAATCATCCTTAAGTCATTTGTAATCTCATCATGAAAAGTCTTATGTTAGGAATCACAATTCATACATGGATTCATAGAGATTTCACAAAAACTCATCACTTCATAATTCAACCCACCAATCAAAGCATAAATTTCAAAATTTGGGGAATTGGCATGGGTTCATGGGGATTCATCCAAATTCATGAAATTCAACTCGATTTACACTTCAAAGTTCATAAAACAATCTATTGAATCAACATTGCAAAGCACCCATGACATGGAAGAAAACCCCTAATTCAATTAAGAACTTCTAACTTGAAAATTGGAGATTTTAGGTATTCCATGGAGGAAAGGGCTCCATGGATGAACACTATAATATCTTGAGGTCTTAATACCTTAAGCAATTGATGAAGAAAAGCTTGATTCCATGAACCCTAGCTTGCCCTCCTCTTCTTCTTCTAACTTCTAAAGAAAGAAATATTTAAGAGAGGAGAATTTGGGGAAATCTTGTAAAGTGATTGGAAAGGGTAGTTTTTAGGATTAGAAGGGCTTATATAGTGTTAAGAGTAGAGGGGAACAGACCTTGATTAGTAAATAGGCCATTAGGTGAAAAGAGCAAACGACCCCTTAAAATATAGCTGACAAGCCCTATCGACGGTCTGACCTACGGTCCGTAAGTCCATCGACGGACCGTCCTGGTCAACCTTCGTTGGGTTCAGAGACTGCCAATTTTGACCCTGCAACTACGGGTCCTACGTACGGCTCATGGGTCAATCGACGGACCGTACATGGCAACCGTAGGTCTAAACTTATGGCCTAAGAATTTTACAATGTCTGGAGGAGACCTACGAGATCCATCTACGATTCGTACACTGGACAACGGGCCGTCCTGGCAAGCCGTCGTTGGGGTTCTGAAACTTGTCATTTTTAAAACATGGGCTTGCCATCTACGGTTCCCACCTTTGGGCCGTATGTCAATCTACGATCCGGAGGTATCTTCAGTTGTAACCGGCACCAACCCGGAAAATAAGAAATTTTCCACCCTTTCGAATCCGAGCTATTACATTATCTCTCCCTTGGGAACATTCGTCCTCGAATGAGAATCAAGACGTCATAAGGAGGATAAGAAACAAGAACTAACAACCCAACCTAGAATGCAATCACATAAATGCATATAAACCATGGTCAAAGCAAGCTAAACATCCAACCTAGAATGCAATCACATAAATGCACATAAATCATGGTCAAAGCATGCTAAACATCTTTACTTTACATAAGGAACATCACAAGAACACTTTAGTTCATTACTATGGGAAGTAGCCTTAACCGACATATAAGTCCACGTTATCCATAAACATAGAATCTGGAGTATAACCCCACACCAATATGGCCATCCTACTTTCCAAGGTAGGACCTTTTACTTATCATATAGCTTACGTGGATCCACTAGCTAGTGTTTATAATATACTATTATCCTACGGTGGCACATTGTTTATGGGACATGGGTAATCGCCACTTGTCCACTCGGTGCTAAGCATAATTCCCACTGATTAGACATAGTTCAATTATCATAAGGAGACATGGGTAGTCGCCTCTTGTCTAGATTAGGGAACATGGGTGATCACCTCTTGTCCCTTCATTAGAATAGCTCCTTAATCATTGATTCAATTTTAGTTGAGCAACCCTTTAAACAAGTTACGAATCCTTACATGTGAGAAAACCTTTCACATTCATAGGTTGAGTAATATATGAGAATTCCTTTCGCAACTCAACAACAACATCAACATATCATAAAATTTGGCACTTCAATCTCAAAGCACCCTTAATTCATCATTAGCTTCATAAGAGACATACATGATTTCATAAACTTCATCTTTACATAGTTCATCATGCTCATAAGTTACAAATCATAGAGTTCATATGGGTTCATGAGAATTTCCCTTAAATCATGCAATTCAATTCAAATTCTTGCTTTGAGAACCATAAACAAGGCAATTTTATCCATAATTGAAGGACCCCACATAATAGAAGAAAATCATAGTTTTTGATTGAACATGCTTACTTCCATAAAATCATCCTTAAGTCATTTGTAATCTCATCATGAAATGTCATATCTTAGGAATCATAATTCATACATGGATTCATAGAGATTTCACAAAAACTCATCACTTCATAATTCAACCCACCAATCAAAGCATAAATTTCAAAATTGGGGGAATTGGCATGGGTTCATGGGGATTCATCCAAATTCAACTCGATTTACACTTCAAAGTTCATAAAACAATCAATTGAATCAACATTGCAAAGCACCCATTACATGGAAGAAAACCCCTAATTCAATTAAGAACTTCTAACTTGAAAATTGGAGATTTTAGGTATTCCATGGAGGAAAGGGCTCCATGGATGAACACTATAATACCTTGAGATCTTAATTCCTTAAGAAATTGATGAAGAAAAGCTTGATTCCTAGAACCCTAGCTTGCCCTCCTCTTCTTCTTCTAACTTCTAGAGGGAGAAATATTTAAGAGAGGAGAATTTGGGGAAATCTGGTAAAGTGATTGGAAAGGGTAATTTTTAGGATTAGAAGGGCTTATATAGTGTTAGGAGTAGAGGGGAACCGACCTTGATTAGTAAATAGGCCATTAGGTGAAAAGACCAAAAGACCCCTTAAAATATAACTGACAGGCCCTATCGACGGTCTGACCTACGGTCCGTAGGTCCATCGACGGACCGTCCTGGTCAACCATCGTTGGATTCAGAGACTGCCAATTTTTACCCTGCAACGACGGGTCCTATATAAGGCTCGTGGGTCAATCGACGGACCGTACATGGCAACCGTAGGATTAAACTTATGGCCTAAGAATTTTACAAATTCTGGAGGAGACCTACGAGACCCATCTACGATTCGTACACTGGACAACGGGCCGTCCTGGTAAGCCGTCGTTGGGTTTCTAAAACTTGTCATTTTGAAAATTTGGTCTTGCCATCTACGGTTACCACCTATGGGCCGTATGTCAATCTACGATCCGAAGGTGTCTTCAGTTGTTAGTGGCACCAACCAAAAAATTAGAAATTTTCCACCCTTTCGAATCAGGGGTATTACATTATCTCCCCCTTGGGAACATTCGTACTAGAATGAGAATCAAGACGTCATAAGGAGGATAAGAAACAAGAACTAACAACCCAACCTAGAATGCAATCACATAACTGCACATAAACCATGGTCAAAGCAAGCTAAACATCTTTACTTTACATAAGGAACATCACAAGAACACTTTAATTCATTGTTTTGGGAAGTAGCCTTAACCGATATATAAGATCACGTAGGCCATCAACATGGAATCGGGTGTATAACCCCACACCAATAGGGCAAACCTACCATTCAAGGTAGGACCCTTTACTTATCATATAGCTTACGTGGATCCACTAGCTTGTCTATCATAGACCATTATCCTACGGTGGCACAGAGTTTATGGGACATGGGTAATCACAACTTGTCCACTCGGTAATAAGCATAATTCCCACGGATTAGACATAGTTCAATTATCATAAGTAGAAATGGGTAGTCACCTCTTATCTTCATTAGGGAACATGGCTTATCGCCTCTTGTCCCTTCATTAGAATAGCTCCTTAATCATTGATTCAGCTTTAGTTGAGCAATCCTTACAACAAGTTATTAATCCTTACATGTGAGAAAACCTTTCACATTCATAGGTTGAGTAATATATGAGAATTCCTTTCACAACTCAACAAAAACATCAACATATCATAAACTTTTGCACTTCAATCTCAAAGCACCCTTAATTCATCATTAGCTTCATAAGAGACATGCATGATTTCATAAACTTCATCTTTACATCGTTCATCATGCTCATAACTTACAAATCATAGAGTTCATATGGGTTCATGAGAATTTCCCTTAAATCATGCAATTCAATGCAAACTCTTGCTTTGAGAACCATAAACAAGGCAATTTTATCCATAATTGAAGGAACCCACATAATAGAAGAAAATCATAGTTTTTGATTGAACATGCTTACTTCCATAAAATCATCCTTAAGTCATTTGTAATCTCATCATGAAAAGTCATTTCTTAGGAATCATAATTCATACATGGATTCATAGAGATTTCACAAAAACTCATCAACTTCATAATTCAACCCACCAATCAAAGCATAAATTTCAAAATTGGGGGAATTGGCATGGGTTCATGGAGATTCATCCAAATTTATGAAATTCAACTCGATTTACACTTCAAAGTTCATAAAACAATCAATTGAATCAACATTGCAAAGCACCCATGACATGGAAGAAAACCCCGAATTCAATTAAGAACTTCTAACTTGAAAATTGTAGATTTTAGGTATTCCATGGAGGAAACGGCTCCATGGATGAACACTATAATACCTTGAGGTCTTAATTCCTTAAGCAATTGATGAAGAAAAGCTTGATTCCTTGAACCCTAGCTTGCCCTCCTCTTCTTCTTCTAACTTCTAGAGAGAGAAATATATAAGGGAGGAGAATTTGGGGAAATCTGATAAAGTGATTGGAAAGGGTAGTTTTTAGGGTTAGAAGGGCTTATATAGTGTTAGGAGAAGAGAGGAACCGACCTTGATTAGTAAATAGGCCATTAACTAAAAAAAGACCAAACGACCCCTTAAAATATAACTGACAGGACCTCTCGACGGTCTGACCTACGGTCCGTAGGTCCATCGACGGACCGTCCTGGTCAACCATCGTTGGGTTCAGAGACTGCCAATTTTGATCCTGCAACGACGGGTCCTATGTACGGCTCGTGCGTCAATCGACGAACCGTACATAGCAACCGTAGGTCTAAACTTATGGCCTAAGAATTTTACAAAGTCTGGAGGAGACCTACGAGACCCATCTACGATTCGTACACTGGACAACGGGCCATCCTGGCAAGCCATCGTTGTGGTTTTGAAGCTTGTCATTTTGAAAACTTGGGTTAGCCATCTACGGTTCCCACCTGTGGGCCGTATGTCAATCTACGATCCGAAGGTGTCTTCACTTGTTACTGGCACGAACCAAGAAAATCAAAAATTTTCCACCATTTCAAATTCGGGGTATTACATTATATCCCCCTTGGGAACATTCGTCCTCGAATGAGAATCAAGACGTCATAAGGAGGATAAGAAACAAGAACTAACAACCCTTCCTAGAGTGCAATCACATAAATGCACGTAAACCATGGTCAAAGCAAGCTAAACATCTTTACTTTACATAAGGAAAATCATAAGAACACTTTAATTCATTGTTGTGGGACGTAGCCTTAACCGATATATAAGATCATGTGGGCCATCAACATGGAATCGGGTGTATAACCCCACACGAATAGGGCCAACCTACTTGCCAAGGTAGGACCTTTTACTTATCATATAGCTTACGTGGATCTGCTAGCTAGTCTATCATAGACCATAATCCTACGGTGGCACAGAGTTTATGGGACATGGGCAATCACCACTTGTCCACTCGGTAATAAGCATAATTCCTACGGATTAGACATAGTTAAATTATCATAAGTAGAAATGGGTAGTCACCTCTTGTCTACATTAGGGAACATGGCTTATCGCCTCTTGTCCCTTCATTAGAATAGCTCCTTAATCATTGATTCAATTTTAGTTGAGCAATCCTTTCAACAAGTTATGAATCCTTACATGTGAGAAAACCTATCACATTCATAGGTTGAGTAATATATGAGAATTCCTTTCACAACTCAACAAAAACATCAACATATCATAAACTTTTGCACTTCAATCTCAAAGCACCATTAATTCATCATTAGCTTCATAAGAGACATGCATGATTTCATAAACTTCATCTTTACATAGTTCATCATGCTCATAACTTACAAATCATAGAGTTCATATGGGTTCATGAGAATTTCCCTTAAATCATGCAATTCAATGCAAACTCTTGCTTTGAGAACCATAAACAAGGCAATTTTATCCATAATTGAAGGAAACCACATAATAGAAGAAAATCATAGTTTTTGATTGAACATGCTTACTTCCATAAAATCATCCTTAAGTCATTTGTAATCTCATCATGAAAAGTCTTATCTTAGGAATCATAATTCATTCATGGATTCATAGAGATTTCACAAAAACTCATCAACTTCATAATTCAACCCACCAATCAAAGCATAAATTTCAAAATTGGGGGAATTGGCATGGGTTCGTGGAGATTCATCCAAATTTATGAAATTCAACTCGATTTACACTTCAAAGTTCATAAAACAATCAATTGAATCAACATTGCAAAGCACCCATGACATGGAAAACCCCAAATTCAATTAAGAACTTCTAACTTGAAAATTTGAGATTTTAGGTATTCCATGGAGGAAAGGGCTCCATGGATGAACACTATAATACCTTGAGGTCTTAATTCCTTAAGCAATTGATGAAGAAAAGCTTGATTCCTTGAATCCTAGCTTGCCCTCCTCTTCTTCTTCCAATTTCTAGAGAGAGAAATATTTAAGACATGAAAATTTGGGGAAATCTGGTAAAGTGATTGGAAAGGGTTGTTTTTAGGATTAGAAGGGCTTATATAGTGTTAGGAGTAGAGGAGAACCAACCTTGATTAGTAAATAGTCCATTAGGTGAAAAGAGCAAACGACCCCTTAAAATATAACTGACAGGCCCTATCGACGGTCTGACCTACGGTCCGTAGGTCCATCGATGGACCGTCCTGGTCAACCATCGTTAGGTTCAGACACTGCCAATTTTGACCCTGCAATGACGGGTCCTATGTACGGCTCGTGGGTCAATCGACGGACCGTACATGGCAACCGTAGGTCTAAACTTATGGCCTAAGAATGTTTCAAAGTCTGGAGAAGACCTACGAGACCCATCTATAATTCGTTCACTGGACAACGGGCCATCCTGGCAAGCCGTCGTTGGGGTTCTGAAACTTATCATTTTGAAAACTTGGGCTTGCCATCTACGGTTCCCACCTATGGGCCATATGTCAATCTACGATGCGAAGGTGTGTTCAATTGTTACTGGAACCAACTCAGAAAATCAAAAAATTTCCACCCTTTTGAATCCAGGGTATTACATTATCTCCCCCTTGGAAACATTCGTCCTTGAATGAGAATCAAGACGTCATAAGGAGGATAAGAAACAAGAACTAACAACCCAACCTAGAATGCAATCACATAAATGCACATAAACCATGGTAAAAGCAAGCTAAACATCTTTACTTTACATAAGGAACATCATAAGAACACTCTAATTCATTGTTGTGGGAAGTAGCCATAACCGACATATAAGATCATGTGGGCCATCAACATGGAATCGGGTGTATGACCCCACACCGATAGGGCCATCCTACTTGCCAAGGTAGGACCCTTTACTAATCATATAGCTTACGTGGATCCACTAGCTAGTCTATCATAGACTATTTTCCTATGGTGGCACAGAGTTTATGGGACATGGGTAATCACAACTTGTCCACTCGGTGCTAAGCATAATTCCCACGGATTAGACATAGTTCAATTATCATAAGTAGAAATGGGTAGTCACCTCTTATCTTCATTAGGAAACATGGATGATCGCCTCTTGTCCCTTCATTAGAATAGCTCCTTAATCAGTGATTCAATTTTAGTTGAGCAATCCTTAAAAAAGTTATGAATCCTTACATGTGAGAAAACCTTTAACATTCATAGGTTGAGTAATATATGAGAATTCCTTTCACAACTCAACAAAAACATCAACATATCATAAACGTTTGCACTTCAATCTCAAAGCACCCTTAATTCATCATTAGCTTCATAAGAGACATGCATGATTTCATAAACTTCATCTTTACATAGTTAATCATGCTCATAAGTTACAAATCATAGATTTCATATGGGTTCATGAGAATTTCCCTTAAATCATGCAATTCAATGCAAACTCTTGCTTTGAGAACCATAAACAAGGAAATTTTATCAATATTTGAAGGAACCCACATAATAGAAGAAAATCATAGTTTTCGATTAAACATGCTTACTTCCATAAAATCATCCTTAAGTCATTTGTAATCTTATCATGAAAAGTCTTATCTTAGGAATCATAATTCATACATGGATTCATAGAGATTTCACAAAAACTCATCAACTTCATAATTCAACCCACCAATCAAAGCATAAATTTCAAAATTGGGGGAATTGGCATAGGTTCATGGAGATTCATCCAAATTTATGAAATTCAACTCGATTTACACTTCAAAGTTCATAAAACAATCAATTGAATCAACATTGCAAAGCACCCATGACATGGAAGAAAACCCCGAATTCAATTAAGAACTTCTAACTTGAAAATTGTAGATTTTAGGTATTCCATGGAGGAAACGGCTCCATGGATGAACACTATAATACCTTGAGGTCTTAATTCCTTAAGCAATTGATGAAGAAAAGCTTGATTCCTTGAACCCTAGCTTGCCCTCCTCTTCTTCTTCTAACTTCTAGAGAGAGAAATATTTAAGAGAGGAGAATTTGGGGAAATTTGGTAAAGTGATTGGAAGGGTAGTTTTTAGAATTAGAAGGGTTTATATAGTGTTAGTAGTTGAGGGGAACCGACCTTGATTAGTAAATAGGCCATTAGGTGAAAAGACAAAACGACCCCTTAAAATATAACTGACAGGCCCTATCGACGGTCTGTAGGTCCATCGACGGACCGTCCTGGTCAACCATTGTTCGGTTCAGAGACTGCCAATTTTGACCCTGCAACGACGGGTCCTATGTACGGCTCGTGGGTCAATCGACGGACCGTACATGGCCTAAGAATTTTACAAAGTCTGGAGGAGACCTACGAGACCCATCTACGATTCGTACACTGGACAACGGGCCGTCCTGGCAAGCCATCGTTGGGGTTCTGAAACTTGTCATTTTGAAAACTTGGGCTTGCCATCTACGGTTCCCACCTATGGGCCATATGTCAATCTACGATCCGAAGGTGTGTTCAATTGTTACTGGAACCAACTCAGAAAATCAAAAAAATTCCACCCTTTTGAATCCGGGGTATTACATTATCTCCCCCTTGGGAACATTCGTCCTCGAATGAGAATCAAGACGTCATAAGGAGGATAAGAAACAAGAACTAACAACCCAACCTAGAATGCAATCACATAAATGCACATAAACCATGGTCAAAGCAAGCTAAACATCTTTACTTTACATAAGGAACATCATAAGAACACTTTAATTCATTGTTTTGGGAAGTAGCCTTAACCGACATATAAGATCATGTAGGCCATCAACATGGAATCGGGTGTATAACCCCACACCAATAGGGCCAACCTACCATCCAAGGTAGGACCCTTTACTTATCATATAGCTTACGTGGATCCACTAGCTAGTTTATCATAGAGCATTATCCTACGGTGGCACAGTGTTTATGGGACATGGGTAATCACAACTTTTCCACTCGGTGCTAAGCAAAATTCCCACGGATTAGACATAGTTCAATTATCATAAGTAGAAATAGGTAGTCACCTCTTTTCTACATTAGGGAACATGGTTGATCGCCTCTTGTCCCTTCATTAGAATAGCTCCTTAATCATTGATTCAATTTTAGTTGAGCATTCCTTCCAACAAGTTATGAATCCTTACATGTGAGAAAACCTATCACATTCATAGTTTGAGTAATATATGAGAATTCCTTTCATAACTCAACAAACACATCAACATATCATAAACTTTTTCACTTCAATCTCAAAGCACCCTTAATTCATCATTAGCTTCATAAGAGACATGCATGATTTCATAAACTTCATCTTTACATAGTTCATCATGCTCATAACTTACAAATCATAGAGTTCATATGGGTTCATGAGAATTTCCCTTAAATCATGCAATTCAATGCAAACTCTTGCTTTGAGAACCATAAACAAGGCAATTTTATCCATAATTGAAGGAACCCACATAATAGAAGAAAATCATAGTTTTTGATTGAACATGCTTACTTCCATAAAATCATCCTTAAGTCATTTGTAATCTCATCATGAAAAGTCATTTCTTAGGAATCATAATTCATACATGGATTCATAGAGATTTCACAAAAACTCATCACTTCATAATTCAACCCACCAATCACATAAATTTCAAAATTGGGGGAATTGGCATGGGTTCATGGGGATTCATCCAAATTCATGAAATTCAACTCGATTTACACTTCAAAGTTCATAAAACAATCAATTGAATCAACATTGCAAAGCACCCATGACATGGAAGAAAACCCCTAATTCAATTAAGAACTTCTACATTGAAAATTTGAGATTTTAGGTATTCCATGGAGGAAAGGGCTCCATGGATGAACACTATAATACCTTTAGGTCTTAATTCCTTAAGCAATTGATGAAGAAAAGCTTGTTTCCTTGAACCCTAGCTTGCCCTCCTCTTCTTCTTCTAACTTCTAGAGAGAGAAATATTTAAGAGAGGAGAATTTGGGGAAATCTGGTAAAGTGATTGGAAAGGGTAGTTTTTAGGATTAGAAGGGCTTATATAGTGTTAGGAGTAGAGGGGAACCGACCTTGATTAGTAAATAGGCCATTAGGTGAAAAGACCAAAAGACCCCTTAAAATATAACTGACAGGCCCTATCGACGGTCTGACCTACGGTCCGTAGGTCCATCGACGGACCATCCTGGTCAACCAATGTTTGGTTCAGAGACTGCCAATTTTGACCCTGCAACGACGAGTCCTATGTACGGCTCGTGGGTCAATCGACAGACCGTACATGGCAACCGTAGGTCTAAACTTATGGCCTAAGAATTTTACAAAGTCTGGAGGAGACCTACGAGACCCATCTACGATTCGTACACTGTACAACGGGCCGTCCTGGCAAGCCGTTTTTGGGGTTCTGAAACTGGTCATTTTGAAAACTTGGGCTTGCCATCTACGGTTCCCACCTATTGGCCGTATGTCAATCTACGATCGGAGGGTGTCTTTAGTTGTTACTGGCACCAACCCAGAAAAGCAGAAATTTTCCACCCTTTCAAATCCGGGGTATTACACTATGTCTAAGATTGAGGGAGTTGGATATCTAAGCTTTTATTTTCTCTCTATCTTGGCCTCCCTTTTATAGGATAAGGTGACCTTATGCAAACAAATCAAAATTTAAAAACATTATCACACTTGGCGCACTATTCTAGAAATTGATGAGCCCTATCCTATCTAAAAATAGTAAATCCTATCCGGACTCACCATCTTTATCTAATATAATGAAAAGACAGCAAACTTAATTCAAACTGGGCCCACCTAACATGTGAAGGAGCCTACTAAAACAAAACAAACTAAATTTTTGGAATGTGACAGCATGTGCAAGCAGGAGGGTGAGCAGATTTTAGGCGACTTCAAGCAGGTGTGTAAGCTACTTGTGGACATCTATCAAGCAGGTGGATAAGCTACTTGTAGGCAACTCCCAAGTAGGTGGATAAGCTACTTGTAAGCAGCTTGCAAGCAGGTGGATAAGTTGTTTATAGGCAAACTTGGCTAGGAAGTTTTGTGACAAACTTTGCTAGGAAGTTTTGCGGTAAGTGTTTACTCGTGAGTAGGGTAAATGGGTAAGTGGTAATTTCATGGTGGATGTGGTAATTTCTTGCACATGTCATTGAGTATCATTTGATTATGCAGAGGTTGGAGGTTTTGAAGATGAGCTTGAATATCTTTCTTCCATCCACCAATCGAAACCATGCTTCTTCCGAGGGTGAAGAAGCTTCGCCGCCGGTTCCATTTATTCCTTGTCAGACCCAGTTTTGAATTTTTTTGAAAATGTCTCAGGTCTTGAAAAGAAATCTTCCATGATATTTTTTTTTCCTTTGAGATGCTTTACTTGGAATTTGTAAGGAGAGAACCATTGTGCCCAACAAAGAATCTACGGGTTTGGGATAATCTTTGGGTTTATTTGAATCATCTTTGGGAAGGCTCTCATATCCATCTCAATTAAAAATTCTATGCGAATTAGGAAGAAGTTGAACTTCTTAATTCCATTTTTGACAACAAGAATTTCCTAGAATGTGGAATGATAATGTTGTTCTACATCTTTAAACTTTCCACTAGCATATCCACATATTTTGCGTTGGCCATCTTTTTCCTCTAAAAGGATAGCACTCCAGTTTTCATTGCTAGCATCAGTCTAAAATATCTTTAAACCATCTGAAGGAATATGGAGGGTTATAACCTCTTTGGATATGTCTTTGATTTTGCGGACTGCTTCATCCTTGTCTTTTCCCCAAGCTGGAGCCTTTTTTGTTGGCAAGTTTGTAAGTGGAGAAATGTACATAGAGACATCTGGGATAAAATCTTGAACGTAATTTATCACGCCAAGGAATTGCTGGAGTTGCTTGACTGTGAAATTAGTATCACGAAATACAACTAACTCCTGGCAAATGTGTGGCCCTAGATTATATGCTCTGTGAGGAAAATGCATTCCTAAGAAGTCTATTTTATCCTTCATAAGAATCATCTTCTTTTCAGATAACATAATACCGTATTGCTTCACCAATTCATGGAATTTGCGAAGAAGAGCAAAGTGTTCCTCCATAGTATCACTGAATAATAAGATGTGATCGATATATACTAGTGATATGAGAAATATTTCCTGGAAAACCTTGATTATAGCCTTTTGGAAGAGAGAGGGTGCCGACTTAAGTCCAAACGGCATAACCTTCCACTGATAGTGGTGGTCGGGTATGCAGAAACCTGTTTGGGGCTTATCTTCAAGGTGTATGCCCAATTGCCAAAAGCTTGATTTAAGATCAAACTTGGAGAAGTATTTGGCTTTGGCTAAATGTGAAAACAAGGTTAGCTTGTTTGGAATGGGGAATTTATAATCTAGAAGGAAGTGGTTGAGAGGCTGGTATGACCAATCTGAGTTTACCTCTTGCTTGTTCTGCTCGCTTATTAACGTAGAAAGCTTCAAAGGACCATTGGGAATTAGATGATTCAATTAATCCAAATGCTAGTAGTTCATCACATTCCTTCATGGCTAGTTGCAAATGTTCTGGATTCATTCCTAAGTGGCTTTCCCTTGTAGGGTTGATATTCTCATTCTTCTTGAGAGGGAGTCTGATAAAGAAATACTCATTTAGCCACAGTGGTTTGTCATGCTTCTTCAAAAACTCTTTGTGAGAATCAGCACATGATTCGTCCACTAGCTGATCGTCGACATTAGTGACTCGTTCTTCCTCAATGATTGGGAATAGCCTTGTAATTGTAGTATATGGTTTAAATTTATCTCTTAAGGTTATACCTTGTGTCCTTACTTGGAGTCGATCGTGGAGCTGCTTGTAGATATCAAATCCAATTATGAGGTCCGTCCCTGGGATAATAGAGCCAAGTAGTTTGGTTCTAAATTGTACACCCGGGAAGAATTCAATTATGATTGGATTCTTTGTGATGACCCTAGCTGTTAAGATTCCTTTAGAAGCAGTATTGAAGTTTTGGAAATGTGGACTCCATTGCTCCTTTGGAAGGATAGTAGGGTTAAGCATTGATGCAGCTGCTCCAGTGTCCATGAAAGTAATTACTTGGATACATCTATTCCATTTGTATGGGTAGATTACAAGCTGGACATTAGGAGTCTCAGCTCCCGTGATGACATTAAATTCCTTTTCCTTTAAGTCACATGTCTGAAATAAAACATCCTTCAACTTTGGGTTAGAACTGTAGACAATAGAAGTTGCTTCTGGCGGCTCTTCAATAGCCGGTATAACATGCTTGTCATCACTATTGGAGATGATGCTAGTATGTCCTACTGCATCGGCTAGGAGCTGGGCAACTCTCTTTGCCTTTCTTGAATATGGACAATCTCTAGTAATATGTGAACTTTTCCTGCAAATGAAGCATATCTTTTCTTTCCTCTTTTTCGACCGCCTGGTCAAGGGAAATTCATCCTCTACAAAATTGGGTCGTTCAATTGAGGTATCTTCTTCCTCTCGCAATTTATTCTATCTTGCTTTCCGGGCTTGCCTGTGGCATTTGCTTCTTCTTCTATTTCTCTGTTGACGTTTATTGAGCTTAGGTGGCTCATCTACATTGTGAATTGTATCACATTCATCATTGAGGTTGATGGATGCAATACTGGGTTCAGGATAATCATCTGGAGATGAATCATCCTGTTGTTCAACAACATCATAGAACTCTTTATTGCCCAAAGAAGTTTCTTCAATGAGGAGATTAGAATGTGGGCTCTCATCGTTATCTAGGCTGTAGAGTTTTGAAACTTCTTGATAAGTGGAAATCAAGTCATTCTCTACGATGCTCTGCTCTTGACAAACCCAATCATCATCAGAGAGACTATGTACTATGGTATTGTGGTTTTCATGGGCTATGTCTTTCTTAGATACCTTAAAGTCAACATTTTGAATGGATGAACCTGGGTCTAAGAACACATAGTTCTTAGAAGGGGCTATGTAACTTGAAACTGGCTTATCCTTGTGATCTACTCTTTGTAAATTTGTACGAAGACCTATTTTCTTTTTAGACTGCCTTTGCACTGCTTCAGTTTTCTTTTGGGCTGCAGCTGTAGCTGCATCCTTCCGTTCCCATACAAATTTTACAATGTCAAACTTGTTTTCTTCTTTTGGTATAGGGGCGAATGACATAGGCATATATGAACGGTCATCGAAAAATGGAGAAGGGATTTTCCTGCCTCAATATGGAGTATGTTTTTGGGAACAAAGGAAATGAGGTAGGAAGAGAGATCGGGCTATCAGTTGATCTGCCATATTTTAGTTCCAAAATTAGATCACTTATAAAATCCATCTCTTTTGTTTGATGATCGAATAATTGGAAAAGCGATGTCCCTGATGGGCACGTATCAAGTTGGATAAGTTGCAATCGTTGTTCCAGTGCTCTGAAAAGTCCAGCATTTTAAGTAGACGTGTCTATCAATTTATTATCCTTCGTAACAACCTTGCCTAGTGTAGGAGCAATACTTTTGATAGACCAATTCTGAGTGGACTACCATTTATTTTGGCCCATGATATCTTCGGATTGCCAATTAAACGTTGCCTCTATGTTGCCTGTAAGCATAACCTCTCCCGATCTTAGGATAACTTTCTTTTGTGATATTTTTGGAGCACGGCTCAGGTTATCCTTTTCAAATGTGGAATATGAGGGGAGATCATATGTGTGACTGGGGTTCATAGGTGATATCATGAATAATGGACTAACATGCTTATCTTTGGGAATGTCATTTTGAGTGGGTAAAGAAGGCTCAATTTTGGATTTCTATGAAACAAGGAATTCATATTTTCCAGGACTACTTAAAGAACCAATAGATGGGTCCTTATCGTCATAACTTCTTTGGAGTTCTTGTTCATAGTTTCCCCTTCGTTTCCCACTTTTCCTGATATCAACATCATCAAAGTTATTTTCTTGGCATCCTTTGCAGTCACAGTCTATGTTCCAAGGAGTGTGCCCCGTAAAGGGACAAGTGAACCATTGTATACCACGTCCGTCATGATCGAATTGTCTTATCCAATCATGTTCACACTTGAAGCAACTCAGAAATCAAGACATAGTCTCTGGGTCCTTATCCAGAGGTAGATTAATTTGAGATTGGTACATGTGTATAGGTAAGACTATGTGATTTGGCTTTTTGTGGTGAAAGTAATCGGACATGTCAACGCTTGCCGGTGCTAAGCTAGGTTCATTAAGGAAGAGATGTTGAGGATGGACTCTCAACTTCTCATAATTTGTGACCCATGAGTTAGGAAGAACTTTTACAAGTTCTTCTCGAGATATTTGCCTTGGGATCTGGGTACACTGAGTAGTTCCATTAGTGGTATCTATGTTTAAGAACAAAGCATCCTGGCCACCTGGAAGAGATAGGTCCATAGCATGATTTTGGACTCTCCAAGCTAGCTGATAATGAAGAGTTGCTTGTATGGCATCTCTAATCTGAGGAGCTCCAAGTATTTGGACCTGTATCTTCAATGTTTCCATCAGATACGGATCATGTAGGGACATATTAAATTTGGGGAATATTGTAACAAACACAGTCCCAGTGTTGAGAGGTATTTCCGACGTACCCAAATTTGCATGTTGGTACACATTGTAGCTAGTATCTAGAAGGGAAAGACGCGCTAGAACGGGCTGGCCCTTTCTTCCGTGATACCTCAATACAACTCTAACAGCACCAAAATGGATATGGGTAAAACCCAGGCATTTCCACTGTCGCGAAAAAACCTCTGGCATCTGCAAAGTGATGAACTGTTCCTCCTGATTTGCAAGAATAGGGTGCTGATCAAGTTTTGATACAACAACATATTCTTTAACTCCTTTTGGTTTTTGTTGGACCAAGGAGCGGATTTGCATCCAAGGATTACATGACTTTTTTACAAAGGCCGAATATGGGTTTAGAAGTGGTAGATATGTGGATGATATCTTATTTTCTTGTGGTAACACATCTACTTCGTAAAGGTAGTCGTATTTACACGACAACGTTTTACTCAGAGTAGGACACATGTTTACCTTGGCTAAGGATTTAAAAGGACTAGACACAGACGGGAAAGACATAGATTTACATGAAGTTGAAGATGACGGTAAAGACTCTGACACAGACATATTTTTGTAGTTTTTTGGACTATAAAGACTCAGAGAAATATTTATTCTAAATTCTAAGAAAAGACTCAAACTATTTGTTCTTATATCTAAGGAAAGACACTACAACTAATATGAGAAAGAGTATGGATAGATTTTATACCTACACACACTTTTATGACTAAAGATTCTAACGAAATATAAATGACTGAATAAATAAAAGTTGGCAGTAAATAACACGAGAGATAGACCTTATGCGAAACCTTGCTCCCCCCCCCTCCGGAGAGGACGGTCTGGCTCTAACACAAAATAGACAGGAGACTAGCTGGGGCACGGGAAGTAACACACAGGACAATATTCATGTAAAGCTTCAGACATCAAATGGCACTGGAACAATATTCATAACTAGCTAACAACTTAATAGCTTTCTTTGTAAACTTAGGCATTCATGTCCATATAGGCGGCATCCCATGCAAGATCATCAAAACACAACTAACACAAGTTTTGGGCTACACAACCATCCAAGACTCCGCGAGATTCAAATCACAATAGCTGCCTTACTTTTAAGTAGTAAATTGTACAGTAGATAATACAACTTTTCTCGATGGAGTTCGATTAAGAAAACCAATCTTCGCTTTTGAGAAGTTCGCTTATGCAAACCTCCTGCTGCTTCTACGAAGCCCACCCTTTTCAGACAAGGGCAAAATGGGAACTTCTCAAGCTTTGGACCTAAAAATGCAGTAAAAGGGCTAGGTTTGAACATCATGGAGAGAGAGAATTTTTTTTAGAGAGAGAATATTGTAGAGAGAAGAAGCACTCATCTTAGAGTAGATTTTACATTGTTCTTGATCTAGGGTTGAGACATTGAAGGCAAGTTTCCTCACATTTCAGTTGTGGATTTGAAGATTGTGCTTTAATTAAGTAATATCTTTTACCTTGCTTCATTTCCTTGTTCTTAATTGCTAGAATGTGGGTGTAATGAATTGTATGAAATTGGGGCTTTTGTGCTAGAAATAGACAAAGCTATTTGGGTGTTTCAATAATTTCTCTATTGCTTTTGTAATTCATTTTTTCCATGTTGATTTCAAGAAATAGGTTCTACTTAGTTTTCATGTTTAAATTTATAGGTTGAGAGTACATGCTCAATCTTAGCTTCCGATCTCCGATTGATGCATGAAAGAGATTGATTGGAGTGGAGAATTAGATTGATAATTGCATTGTGGCTTTGAATCTTGAATTTGAGATCGAAAGATAAAAGTTTAGGGTTTCATTGTTGGGTTCTAGGTTTTTTTTCAAATGAGAGTTTTAAGTTAAGGTAGTGGGTTGCTTGTATTAATGCGATTGAGACCAAAAGGAGATATCCTAATATAACCCTTTGAGACCGAAAGGAGATTAGGGTTGAATTAAGATGATCTAGCCTACCTATTTTTGATTGATCTTGGATTAAATTATAATGGATCATTGAGTGTTAATTGAATCTCAAGTTTTCCCAATTCCCATACATCCCTTGCTTGATATCGTCTCTACCCCCGTTTATAGTTTTAATTAGAAAAATGGTCTTATATTTGATAATTTTGTATTTTGCTTGTTTAGATTCAAATTAGTACTTAGTTAGCCTTTATTTCTTCAATTGCCATTACATTGTTCCCTATGGGATTCGACCCCAACTCTTAGTTGGGTATTTTTATTGACGACGACCACTTACTCTTTGGACTTGTTTTAGAGGGTGATTTGAGCATTATCAGTTGTACTTAGATTTACTTTTGGTATGATCATGTGCTTCCTTTTATTTCTGCTTGACCTCTGTTTGTTTCTAGATTCTCTCTTTTCTGATTGTTTTTACCTTTCTGGCTCAGTCGGCCTGTGATGCCTACTAAGTACCTTTGTTTTGGTACTCATGCTACACTGTACATGTTTTTTGTGATGCAGGTCCTAGTACCATCTACCAGCGGTGATCGTTCGTGCCTTCTTTTGCAGCTTTGGGTTATCAAAAATTAGGGTGAGCACTTGGCGTCCTAGACCACCTTGTCTTCTTCTATTTATATGTTTAGCTAGTCTTTTGCCTTTAGGATTGCTTGTTGTGGTCCACTTTTGGGACTTGTATTTGTTTATATTAGATAGCTCTGTACTCATGACTTCTAGGTTCTGGGAGGGTTTTCTTTGTACATAGCTTTTGGCTTACTTCCATTTCTACCTTTTCTGATTGCTAGTGTTATTTTTGTTTAGCTCAACACTTATACTCACAACTTGGCATTCTGGGTTTCGGGTTGGCTTACTTACTAGTGGGTTATAGTAGGCGCCATCATAACTCGAGGGATCGGGTCATGACATATTGGTATCAGAGCCCTAGGTTGACCAGTCTTACTTGTAGAGAGCTAGTATCTAGTAGAGTCCCACAGATCTATGCAGAGATGTCCATATCCTATCTTTGGGAGGTTATAAGGTGCGTTTAGGAATTCTTCTCTTTTTATCACTTTCGTGCAGAGTGTGTGTTATTGGTTTCTTGAAATCTCACTTGTTTCACTCTTTTCACAAGATGGCTCATACACACCGTATGGTAGCTCAGGGTAGGGGTCGACCTCCCTTTCTTGGTAGGGGTGCAGCACACACACTAGATAGAGGGTGGGGTCTAGAGACCACAATAGACTCTTCAGCAGCCTGTGTTCCAGAGTAGCCAATGGGGTCGGGGCTATCTTAGCCACCACCTGGACTGACTATTGCTCCAAATCTTCAAGCAGCCATTGCTCATCTTCTAATAGTACTTGGAGGCACGAAGCAGCCCCAGTTGCAGCTCTAAAGCCAGCACATGTACCGGCACCAATACAAATTTAGCAGGTTTAGCCTACAGCAGAGAAACCTCGGGCACATGTACCACCTGGGGGTGCCCAGCTCGTGATTGCAACCGAAGCTATGCCGTTAGAGGAGTGGAAAACTCTCGGAGTGTTTCTGAGGCTTTCACCTCCATGGTTTTCTGGGGTTGTGGGTGAGGATGCCTATGAATTTTTGACTACTTGCCAGGAGCGGCTTTAGACTTTGGGGTTGGTGGAGTTGAGAGGAACCGACTTCACTACGTATCCGCTGGATGGGCCAACCAGGCAGTGGCGGCATACTTTCATTGAAAACATGCCAGTTGGGTCTCCTCCGGACATCTGAAATGAGTTTTCAAGGGCCTTCTTGGTCAGGTTCATCCTCGCAGAGTTAGAGATCATCTCTAAGGTCAGTTCTCAAGGTATTCAGGGTGGTCCCTGGGGAGGCAAGTCAGGTGGTAAGAATGATGGTCAATATAGAGGAGGACATGGCCATTTTTATGCAGCTCCAGTGAGGGCAAGGGCTGAGGCATCATATGATGCGATCACAGGTGCGATTCTTTTATGCCATCAACCTATCTCGACTTTATTTGATCCAAGCTCTACCTATTTTTATGTGTCTGTGTACTATGCTTCTCGTATGTGTATGAGTTCTGAGCCTATGGCAGTGCCATTACGTGTGTTGACCCTTGTGGGTGAGTCTTTAGTAGTGGATCATGTGTTTCGATCTTACTTAGTTTCTATCAAGGGGCGACACCTTGGCTGACCTTATATTGCTTGATATACTTGACTTTGATGTGATTCTGGGCATGAACTAGTTATCCCCCTACCATGCTGTCTTTGATTGTTTCTTTAAGACTGTTACCTTAGCCATGCCTGGCATTCCCCCGGTGGTGTGGTAGGGCTCCTTCCGTAGCACTCCAGTTGGAGTTATGTCTTTTATTCGGGCTCAGAGGCTAGTGGCTAGTGAGTTTTTATCTTATTTGGCCTATGTGTGTGGTGTTAGTAGGGAGGTCCCTCTATCTTAGTCAGTTCTAGTTGTCCATGATTTTGTAGATGTATTTCCTACCGACCTACCTGGCCTACCCAAAGTGAGATATTGACTTCCCTATTGAACTTGAGCTAGGTACTATGCCTATTTTCATTCCATTATATTGGATGGCTCCTGCAAAGCTCAAGGAGCTCAGTGTTCAGCTTCAGGATCTCTTGGGTCGAGGGTTCATCAAGCCTAGTGTATCACCTTGGGGCACTCCCATTTTGTTCATGAAGAAGAAGGACGATATGATACGCATGTGTGTTGATTATATGTAGCTGAATAAGGTGACAGTGAAGAACCATTACCCCATGCCTAGGATTGATGATCTGTTTGACCAGCTTTAGGGTGCCACCGTGTTTTTGAAGATTGATCTGAGGTCTAATTACCATCAGCTGAGGATTAGGATAGCAGACATCTCTAAGACCGCATTTAGGACTCGATATAGCCACTATGAGTTCCTAGTGATGTCTTTTGGGTTGACTAATGCGCCTGCCGCCTTCATGGACTTGATGATGCATGTGTTCATGTCGTATCTTGACTTGTTCGTCATTGTGTTAATAGATAATATTATGGTATACTCACGAAGCAAGAGTGATCATGAGCAATATTTGAGGATTGTACTTCAGACTTTGAGAGATTAGCGACTTTATGCCAAATTCTCAAAGATCGAGTTTAGGCTTGAGTCTATAGCATTCTTGGGGCACGTAGTGTCCAAGAATGGCATCATGGTAGATCCGGTGAAGATTGAGGCTATTCGTGATTGGGCTAGGCCCACTTTAGTTAATGAGGTTTGGAGCATCGTCGGATCAGCAGGCTACTACAGATGGTTTGTGAGGGCTTCTCCACTATTGCAGTACCTATAACTTAGTTGAATCATCTTGATGTTCCTTTTGAGTGGTCTGAGGAGTGTTCTATGAGTTGTTGACTACTACTTCCATATTGACTCTTCTAGTTGAGGGCGAGGGCTTCACGGTCTATTGTAATGCATCTGGTATTTGTTTGGGTTGTGTGTTGATACACTAGGGCTGAGTTATTGCTTATGTGTCGAGGCATCTTAGGCCACATGAGCGCAACTACCCCACTCATGACTTGGAGTTGGGGGCGGTAGTTTTTATGCTTAAGATCAGGAGGCACTACCTATATGGTGTTTGTTGCTAGATCTACACTGATTATATGAGTCTTCAGTACGTCATGAACCAGAGGGACCTTAATTTAAGGCAGTGTCACTGGATTGAGCTTCTCAAGGACTATGACCTCTCTATTCTCTATCATTCAGACAAGGCGAATGTAGTAGTAGACGACTTGAGTCAGAAGGTAGTGAGCATGGGTAGTCTAGCCTTGCTATCTATAATGGAGTGACCTTTAGCTTTTGACATTCAGTACTTAGCTAATCAGATGATTCGATTGGATGTTTCAGATTCTAGGTGTATCTTAGCCTATGTTGGAGTTTAGTCCTCTCTGCTTGATAAGATCCATAGTCATCAGTTTAAGGATGAGGCCTTGGTGGTACTTCGAGATCGGGTGTTAGCGGGTGATGCCGATCAGGTTACCTTAGATTGAAATGGGGTTTTAAGGTTTGCAAGTCGTATTTGTGTTCCGAGAGTTGGGGGTTTGATCCAGTTGATACTTTGTGAGGCCCATGATTCTAGATACTCTATCCGTCCAAGCACTAGGAAGATGTATTGTGACTTAAGATAGCATTACTGGTGGGGTGGCATGAGGAGAGATATTACGAACTATGTGTCTCGTTGCCTTAGTTGCCAGCAGGTGAAGGCCAAGCATTGAGGCCTGGTGGTGAGTTTCAGAGATTACCCATTCCAGAGTTGAAGTGCGATCACATCACTATGGACTTTGTAGCAGGCTTGCCTCAAACTTATAGAGGTGTTGATAGCATTTGGGTCATCATTGATCGATTGACCAAGTCAGTACACTTCTTCCCTATTCAGTCTTCATTCAGTGCCAAGAGGTTAGCCTATATCTACATTCGAGAGGTGGTCCGTCTTCATGGTGTGCCGATCTCTAATATATTAGATCGGGGGGCAGTTTACTTCTAGCTTTTGGAGGACATTTTAGGAAGAGTTGGGTACTCGCATTGACCTTAGCATAACTTTCCACCCACAGACTGATGGTCAGTCAGAGCGCATTATTTAGGTTCTTGAGGACATGTTGGGAAATGTGTTTTAGAGTTTGGAGGTCATTGGGACCATTTCTTGTCTTTGGCAGAGTTTGCATACAATAATAGCTACCACTCTAGCTTCCATATGGCCCCGTTCGAGGCCTTATATGGTAGGCATTGTCACTCTCCGGTTGGTTGGTTTGAGTCTACAAAGCCTACACCGCGTGGTATAGACTTGATTCAGGAGGCTTTAGAGCAGGTGAGGGTGATTTAGGATAGACTTCGGGAAACTCAGAGTAGGCATAGAAGTTATGTTAATCATAGGCGGTGGCCTTTGAGATTCTCAAGTGGTGATAAAGTCTTCCTCAGGGTGTTTCCCATGAAGGGTGTGATGAGATTTGGGAGGGGGGAAAGCTTAGCCCTAGGTATATTGGGCCTTTTGAGATCTTTCAGACAGTTAGAGAGGTTGCATATGAGTTAGCTTTACCTTCTATGTTCTCAGCTATCCACTCGATTTTCCATGTTTCGATGTTGCACTAGTATGTTCCTGATAAGTCTCATGTATTTCATTATGATGCGGTAGAGTTGGATGACCGCTTGACTTTCATGGAGTAGCTAGTTGCCATTCTAGCCAAAGATGAGCGATGGTTGAGATCGAGAGCCATTCCTGTGGTTAAGGTCCGTTGGAGGCATCATCTAGTTGAGGAGGCTACCTGGGAGATCAAGCATGATATGCGGAAGCAGTTTCCTGGCTTGTATGAGCCTTCAGGTACTTCTTGACTCTTACTTTCGCGGATGAAAGTCCTGTTTAGTAATGGATGTTGTAATGAGCTCCAGGTCATTTTTGTATTTCTACCTCCTATTCGTTGTTTAAAGCGTTCCTGTAGTAATCCCAACTCATTTATAACTTATTGAGATTGACAGTTTGGTCACCCCATCATTCATTTTGGTTTTGTGCGAGTTTTAGCATTTTGGAGCTGCTAAACCTTGAACAGTCAGTTTTGATTAAACGTTCTAGAAGATGACCTCAGAATCCAATTCTGATGATTCCAACAGCTCCGAAAGGGTAATTTTAGGCTATTAGCATGGGTGGCACGACTCCTGAGGCTTTCAGTGTGAGTCTGTGCACTTAGGTGTTTTAACTTTCAAGTTAAGGCCTATGCTTGATTTTAGTCAACATTCTGAGTAAACGAGCCTGGATGAGAATTCTGTCAGTGCGGTTAGATCTGAAATGTTGAGTTTGGTCTAGAACGACCCTCGTTTGGATCCTGAGGCTTCCGAGCCCCCTTGTGGATTTTGACTTAAAATGGAGTTTGGGGGTGGGAACAACTTTTTGCCAAGATGACCTCGTATGGGAATTTTGACTGCTCCGTTGAGTCTGGAATGTCGAACTTCAGTTGTTGGCATATCTCGTTTGCGTGGACGGGGTTTCGAACTAAAATCAAGCCTCTAGTGGAGCCTGGGGACTTTGCTGGAAAATTGTGGTGCTTGAGTTCTAGTGCGATTGTTTTTGCGCCCTTGGGTTCGCTTAAGCGAACGCCACTTATGCAACTAGGGGTACGCTTAAGAGAGGACATCTAGTCAGGCGGCTATTGCTAAAGTGACTCTAGGTCCGCTTTTGCGGCCTCGCTTCTCTTAAGCGACGCTCGCTTTTGCGGCCAGGAGCTCGCAAAAGCAAGGCCCGCCTTTTTGAGGCTCTTCGCTTAAGCAACATTAATGGCCGCTTAAGCGAAGGTCGGGTAGTGTTTATAGCTGAGTTAGATGTGAATTTCAACATTTATTGAATATTGTTTTGGCGATTTCTCCTTCGTTTGAGCTCCAATTTTAGTGATTTGAAGTCCTATGTGATCGTTGGGAGCGTGGCTACTTAAGTCTGTGATTGGAAGCTATTGAAGAACGTGCGTTTGAGCAGGATTGTGTGAATTCATGATGATTAGAATGAATTGGGGGCGGGTACCTAGTTATTCTTACTTTTCTTCTTAGAAACCATGTTTTAGGGTTGTCATTGTTGTTCGGGGGTAGTACCATGCAAACTGGGGTTGTATGTGTGTTGTTGCATGTTGTTGAGAGTTACTTGCGTGTTTAGTTGTTATTTGAAGCATGTTCGGCCTTAGTCTAGGATAGACTAGTGTTGTCTTAGACTCTAGAGCCTTGTAGCCTTGTTTTTTTCTCCGATGTTGCTCAGACGGACTAGATCCTTGTAGATCAAAATAGGAGACTTGGGTCTAATAGTATGAGCCTTAGTCTAGGTGTTTTCACAGCTTGTAGACTTTCTACTTTCCCTTCCTATTTTTGCAGCTTTCATGCGTTACCGGAGTTTGTGCGCTTCTCGGTATTGGGAGTGTTTTAATCTTGGAACCTTTTTGTGATTCTTGTGAGTGGATGTCGATCCACAGTGGCTTGGATCCTACTTGAGATCCTCTATAGAGTCGACATGCCCCGAGTCACTCTTACTAGTTGGGCGGTTTACGCCCTTGGGAGTGGATTGGCTGGCTGAGCGGCCTTAATATCTAAGATCCTCTACGGAGTCCACAGGCCCCTGGGTCACTCTTGCTAGTTGGATGGCTTACGCCCCTAGGAGTGAACTGTCTGGCTAGGTAGCCCGAATTGATTGTCACTCTTGCTAGCTAGGTTGAGAGTTGACTGGTTTCTTTGTTACGTGGTTAGTTGGGCCAAGAGCCCAGCTAATGTTCTTGGGTTCGAATTTGGATTACTCTTCATTCTTGTAGTCTTAGCTATTCTGTGCACCTGTCGGGCTTATGGGGGTCTGTTAAGGTTTTATTTAAACTTCTGCACGAGTGTACCTCCTAGGCTTTTGAGGGTCTAGTTAGGTTTAGTTTAGCTGTACTTAGATTTACTTTTGGTATGCTCGTGTGCTTACTTTTATTTATGCTTGGCCTCTGTTTATGTCTAGATTCTCTCTTTTCTGATTGTTTTTACCTTTCTTCCTCAGTCGGCCTGTGATGCCTACCGAGTACCTTTGTTGTGGTACTCATGCTACTCTCTGCATATTTTTCGTGATGCAGGTCCTAGTACCAGGTACCAGCGGTGATCGTTCATGCCTTCTTTTACATCTTTGGATAATCAGAGACGAGAGTGAGCACTAGGCTTCCTGGACTAGCCTGTCTCCTTTCGTTTATATGTTATTTAGTCTTTTGCCGTTGAGGTGGCTTATTGTGGTCCACTTTTGGGACTTGCATTTGTTCATATGAGACAACTCTGTACTCGTGACTTTCAGGTTCAGGGAGGATTTCCTTTGTACATAGTTTTTGGCTTGCTTTCGTTTCTGCCTTTTCTTATTGTTAGTGTTAATTCTATTTAGCTCTACCCTTATACTCATTACTTGTCATTCTGGATTTCAGGTTGGCCTACCTACTGGTGAGTTATAATAGGTGTCATCATGACTCGAGGGATCGGGTCGTGACAGGTATCATGGAAGTCTCACTAAAGAACTGATGGATTGGAGAAGACATCAATGATACTATGACACTATATAGATATTTTATGATGGTATATTGAAGGTCTCACTGAAGGATTGAAGCAACGGTTAATGATACCATGACATTATATATGAAATTAAAATGTGGAGAAAGAAAAAAGAATATTATGATTCGAAAAACAAATTGAGTGAAAAGGGAAGAAAAATAATAAAGAATAAAAAAATAATCGAAAAAAGGAAAAGTAGAAAAGAAAAGGAAAGGGACAAGAAATAAAAAAATTAAAAATAAAATAAAAATTGCATATATAAAAGAAATCAATAAAGGAGAAAAAAGGGGAAAAGGAGAAAAATAAAAGAGGAAAAAAGACAAAAAATAGAGAAAAATAAATGAGAAAAAAGAAAAATAAAAAGAAGAAAAGGAGTATATAAAATATATTTTTATTAATTTTAATTTAAAAAAATAAGCTAGTGATTTTTGTATTTTTTTAATTACTTCTCGTTGTAATCTATTTATTTAATTTTCCTACATTTTTATCACTCCAAAAATATTTAGCTACTATATTTATTTTTGAATTTTATTATTTTTTAAAAAAAAGAAAAATAAAAAGGAAGAGAACAACCTTTCACATGAAAACAAAGGCTGAACTTTTCCCAAAATAAAACAAAAAAGATAAAATACAAAAGAGCGTTAACGTCATGCTGGGGAAAGAAAAAAATATTATTTTGGGTAATTACTGAAGGGGCATCAAAGTAAAGGGTAGGGGCATCAAAGTAAAGGGTAGGGGCATCAAAGTAAAGGGGTAGGAGTGTATAATTACTTTATTAATATGGGGCATGAACTTAGTTTTTCCTTTTTTTGATTTATCATTCAGTGTTTGATACCTACATTGAAACCCAATTAATCTAAATTTATGTCGCGTATGGCCCATTATAATACTCCTGTTTAGTATTTATAGCGCTAGATTATTTTTATCAATTAGTATGACAAAGTTTTTTTTTACCAAATCATAAATAAACCTTAACTAGAAGAAATACACTTCATATTTACTGTCATATATATATATATATATTATATTTTTATTTAATGTGAAAATACCGAGTGAAATCAAATAATAGTGATATGAATTTGTTATTTCTAATAGATATTATCAAGGTTTTGTTGGTTATGCAATTGCCAGGGCATTACCTGAAGTTCTTTATTCAAATAATCTATTTGTATGTGAGGGTATTTTCATCATATTCTACAAGGTAGTCAATTATTATTACTTATACAAGCCATATTAAGACACTAACAACTTCTAAAGCAAGTGACTTAATACATACGAGATGTGTAATTTTTCTTTGAAAAGAAATTTCAATATTGTTGAAGATAATGCTACTTACATAGCTAAATAGAAAGAAAACTACATCGAAGAAAATAAAATAAAGTACATTTCGCCAAATTTCGTTTCCAAACACAATCCTCATAGAATGGTGAAATAGATGTTCAATAAATTCGTCAATTTATAATTTGGCGGATATGTTCAATAAGGCATTACCAACATCTACATTTGAGAAGTTACTGAGACATGATGGCTCTGAGAAATTAAATAATGTTTGCATTAGGGGGAGTAAGATACACACTACACTTTTTTTCCCTTAACCTAGGTTTTGTCTCAATAGATTTTCTTTAAAAGATTTTTAACGAGGCAACAAATAACGCCTATTACAAGATACTTATACTCTTGTTAATTGACTAGGATCTTGGCCACAAATTTTTTCCTAATAAGGTTTTAATGAGACATATTGTCTATCAATCATTATCCAATAAGGAGTGTTATAAATATTGTTATTGTGGATGCTTATAACTCTAAGGAGTGTAAAGACTGAATATGTACTGGAAGACAATAATATCTTATTAATGAAGTCAGAAAGTTGTTAAATAGAGGTACAGAGGAAAGAATCCTAAACAAACTGAACTAAGGTAGTTTAAATAGACAATGACTGTTGAAACATTAATACAACTTATTTGAGAACTATACTAATAAATGAAATAACTAATAACTTAAATAACTCGTGATGTTACAATACACCCCCTCAAATTAGGTGACGAGTCACTAATCCTAACTTGAACATATTATTCTCAAATGCAGGTTTAGGCAGTGCCTTGGTGAGATTGTTGACAATTTAATCGACACCATGAACATGAACAACACAGACCCTTTTGATGTCGACATGGTGACGAACAAAGTGAAAATCCACTGCAGCATGCTTCACACGACTATGAAGTATAGGATTGTTACTCAAGAATCTGGCTTTAAGATTGTCACAATATATTGTGGATAATTGATGTACTGAAATCACAGCTCATTTAGGACGTTGGTGACCCAAAAGGTTTCAAAAGGGATATTATGCACCGCCCTATACTCAGACTCGATGGATAACCATGAAACAATATTTTGATTCTTTAAAGTCCAGCTAATCAAATTATGACCAAGAAACAGAATGTAACCAGATGTAGCAACTCTGTTAGTGATGCCCTCAACCCAATCCACATCAGAGTACACATGTAAGTTTAAGTCATTAAAGGGAGTAACACATAGGTTGAGTTGAATGGTACCACACACATGTATCAAAGGAGCACTTCACATCTTTTCAGTGAAGGTCTGATGGTGCTTGCATGAATTGAGGCAACTTGTTGACCACATAGGCTATGTGTCGGTCTGGTGAAAGATAGGTACTGAAGTTTGCCCAAGACTCGGTGATAGCGTGTGGCATCAGTTAGGTTAGTGCCATCAGACAAGATGAGTAACTCAGAGGCACTCATTGGCGTGTTGACATTCTTATAGTCGGTCATTCGCTTATCATTTAAAATCCCATTCACATAGTTTTCTTGGGTGAGAATTAAATCGTTAGAGCTATGTATCTCTTCAATTGAGAACTAAATTAATAACTGAGATAACTCGTGATGTTCCAGTAAGGTGTAATTATCCTCTTTATGATAGTAATATTCACACCTTCACTGCCTCATCATTAATCTTCTACAACTCCATGTTCTTTCTCGGATTCTCAAAGGTTAATGTCATATTTATGACACTCTTTGATATTCCTCGATATAACCATATACATAGAGGTCTTGAGAATTATGTTGTATACATCATTAAAGACTTTAGAAACACTTGAAAGAAATAAGAATTTTTACACTTTCTTCTCTTGTCTCTCTTTATTTTCTTTGTTTATGTTCTTATTTGCTGTCAATTTATAACAAATGTGAAGATTAAACATATATGATATTCTTCTTGCAAATTAATTACAAAAGATGAACACTATAAATAATATTGCAATGTGTGTCAATTGTGACATAGAGAATGTTAATTATGAAGGGAAATGAGATGCATTGAAAATATCTTTTTTCTATTTTGACAGAAAAAGTAAATTTATTAATTTGTTTATGTATAATGTCTTAGATATTGTTTAAGGCTTCAAATTTGTGATAGAGAAAATATGTATCTGTGATATATTTTCTTGTACAATTATTTACTCAAAAAAATGATTTTTTAATGTTAATATTATTTTACAAAATCATGTGATACGACTAAACATGCACGTGCCGAGAAACTAGCAGGTCAATTTGCACCATAGGATAAAACACTTACACATTGACAACTATATACCATCATCAAATATAATTATTGTAGGAAAAAGTAAATACTATATATATTGAACATGAATTTATGAATTATGGAACCATGTATTGCGGCTGTTTTTCCTCCAGTTTTGGGGTTGTCCAAAAAACATTCCCAATTCATCATAATCATCATAGTTATACTAGAAATTCACTCTTTCTATATCTCTCTCTTCCTGAACCAGAAATGGACTTTATCAACTTCTCTTCTTGGCCTCCATAAAATAAAAAAACATATTCCAAATTCTCTTCTATTGGTCCAAGAACCTAATGTTTATTATTTACAAGTTTCTTGGACCAATTTGATTAATTACTACCTGCAAAAATATTAAAATTTATTGTCTGTAATCAATCAAAAGCAAGTTGATTTGGATCTTTATGTTCAATTGAATGGTACTTCCTCTTTAAGTTTTGTTTTTCCTACTCATTGTTTCATTGTAAACGTCTCTATTTTGTTAAAATAATAATCCAAGATTATATGGGATTTGACGAGAAAAAAAAGAAAAAAGATTGTATGGTATTTTGCCCAGAAGATGGATATGGTGTTGGAATTTCATGTATTTGTGACATGTAATTACTTTGACGTGAAAATTGTGAAGTACATAAGTGCATGTTAATGCGGGCTATGTTGTTCAGACTCTTCAAAAATAGTGTAGGACGCATGTAAGATCCTCTGAACATAGCGTATTTTTGGAGGATCCGATACAGGTTGAATAACAAAATGGCATGCATATAAAAACATATATGTATGTAGAAGTGCGGTGGGGATTTGTACTTTTGTCTTCTTTAATGTGTATAAGATGTTGAAATGAGATACATAGATGAAATTTGATTCAAATGTGTTTGGTAATTTTTTCATGGCATTGAGTTCCCTATCTCAATCAATGAAAAGGTATATTAATTTTTTGTTTAATACTCTTATACAGGTACTGCACTACTGCACAACGATTTAAGATTAGAACAAAAAATGGGACTACGATTGTCAAAACAGGGGTTTAAGAGGCCTGATACTCTGAGTATAAGTGATCTCCACCATGGTCTGATAAATTATCTGTCAAGAAGTTTTTGCATACGTAACTTGGTGTCGAAACAAAGAAGGCGAATGCTTGTTGGCGGGTATGATCTTGACATGACTTATATATCAGACCGAATTTTAGCAATGTCATTTCCTGCAGAACACGTGCGAGCAGTGTTTCGCAACCCTTTGTGGCAGGTTAAGTCTGTATTGGATATGAGACATGCTGGACATTACAAGGTTAGTACATAATTCAGTTTACTTTTGAACCTACTTTCTCTCTCTATGGTTGTCAATGTTATTAAAAGATATTGTTTCATTGGTGAAGCAATGCACTTCAGAGAAATGAACACTCCAAATGATAACACGCAAAATGATCTAAACAAGAAGTAGTTTGGCTCTTTTTATTTAACTTTGAGGATTTCGATTAATAACACCAATATTTTTATATTGGATGTTGAAATTACTTATATTAGTTTCCTTATGATTACTATAATACTAAATGCATGCTTTTCTTTTTAGTTCTTCATAGCTATTCACTTCACTTTAAATAAGCATGCATTTCAGGTTACACTTTACGCTTCAAGATCATGAGCCTCATGGCTTTTTGTGCTTTTCACATTTAAAAACTCCAATATTAGCTTTCATGTGTACCTAAATTTTTTCTCTAAGGTCTAATCACTCAAGCAAGTTTGATTTAGTTTTCATTTAAAGAACTGCATCAAAGTGAAAATATCGCTAAGTTTGATAGACTAAAGCTTGAATTTATATTTTTTACATTTTTACCTTGCACGAGACGCCCTAAATGTGAATCTCATATTTACAAAAATATCTAGCCTTTTCATTTAACTTAATTATGCACTAGCTTTACAGATATGATCCTTGGTGAGTCGTACTGCAAATGATGATTTTTGAAGAAGCCTTACATTAGTGTCTCCTCTCGATCACTTTGCTTGTAGGTGTATAACTTATGTATAGAGCAAGCTTATGATGCATCACATTTTCATGGTCGTGTGGAGAGGTATCCGATTGATGATAACCATGTCCCTTCTCTAGAAATGATGAAGGATTTCTGTGAAGATGTGTACTCATGGCTCTCAAGTGACTCCAAGAATATTGTTGTTATACACTGCATGGTTCGTACTCTAGTATCCTTTGCACAATATTTCTTCTCTGTCACCTAACATTCTTGACCAAGTATCTAAATTTTTCCCTTTTGACATATTGTTTCACTTGAACTGTAATTTTTGTTCAAATTCTGTATTTTACTTAAAAATTCATTGAACATGTACAAATTATTCATTTAGAATCAAGTAACTTGAAAATATTAAATTCAGAACTTCAAATCCTGGTTCCGCCTCTGATTATATGTTGTGTCTATGGATCATGGGTGTTGTGAATTTTAGATCAGCTCTAAATTTTAAGCGCATATGTTAGTTTCTATCTATCATTTAGAAGATGAGAAGATAGATACATCAGTTGAGCCAATATATATATACCGAAATATAGTGTAATTAGCTTTTTTTCTTTTTTGACATCTCTAGGCAGGAAAAGGCCGAACAGGGTTAATGGTTTGTTCTTACCTAGTTTACACTGGCATGTCAGCTGAGGATGCTCTGCGAGTGTATGCAGAGAAACGAACAACCAACAATGAAGGAGTAAGTTATAGCAATCCTTTTGTTAAAATTGTTGACAATACAATGGAGGAGCCTGAAATATATGATTGATTTCCATTATATATTAAGAACCTTGAGATTGTTGGTATTTTACAGGTATCCATTCCAAGCCAACGTAGGTATGTCAAATATTGGGAGAATGCACTTTCCTTTACAAAGGGTGTTCCTCATGGTCCTCCAACTATCCAATTGCCTAAGTCATGCAAGAGAGAGCTGCGTCGCATTAGATTATATGACACTATAAACATTGAGTCCATCTTTTTCGTTCTATCTGAGTTGCAAAGAGTAAGGGTGTTTGATTTATATCTATATATATATTTCCTATCCTATACCACTTGTGTTTCTTTCTGTGTTTTTCTTTTCATTGCAATGTATATAGTTTATTCACTCTGATTCGTGCAATTCAAACAGGTTCCAGGAGAGAAATATCGGCCACCTGTTGAAGTCTCAAAGAGTAGCTGCAGACGAATTAAGAGCGGTATTCAGAGAACTTATAGTCCTCAATATGTTTATTCGTTTGTTGAGGAAAATGAAGATGAGATGAAACAAGAAAAGAAGGAACCCCGTCTTGTAGTCCAAATGGACACAGAAAGTTCTATGCTCTATCAGAAAATTTGTCTTGATCACTTCTATGACAAACCAGTGCAAGTACGTACCGTTACTCTATTTCGATTTTTATTTGTATGCCATTAAACAATCTGATGTAGTTAGGAAGAAATATTTTCACTAGTTTCTATCGATAAGTTCAACTGAGTATTCATAAGCCATTAAACAATATGATGTTGTACTTGGGAAGAAATATTTTGATTAGTTTCAATCGACAAATGAAACTGAGTGAGAGTTGAAAAATGTAACTCGATAGATCACTTTTCCGTAAGTACTGATGGTCATACTTTATTCAGCAATCCCTTTTTCTCGCGAAATTATAATAAGTCTTGCAAGTTTAAAGTGCACATTCTCACTCCCAAAATATTTTGCACATACAACTTTCACAAAATTCAGTAAACAATTCAAACTTTAAATTTTTATGTATTTTTTTTCTATCTGAATAAATTTTTATCATTACATTAATAATTTCTTTCACCATCACTAGTATGATATATATATCAAATTAATATTTCAAACTCCATATCTGGTCAAACACTATCACATAAAATAGGAAGCAGGAAGTACATGTTTCTTCCTTTCTTGCCTCTATTATGTATTATAATGTAAACATTATCCCTAAACAGATCTGCGGAGATGTGCGTATCATATTCTACGAAAAGCTCATAGGAGGACGTCTTTTCTATGCTTGCTTCAATACTGCTTTTATTCGGAATGATCTACTGCAGGTACGCACATTGATCTTTTTCTCCAGGATAAGATATTGTGTCAATAAATATTGTATGTTGTTAAAATATGAAAATGAAGTATGGAGCCACTTATTTTACGTGGAATTTAGACATCTAACTGGCTGTCTTCTTTTATTATTAAGACGTAGCAAGAATAGTCCCTCAACATATAGAGAGTACTGCAGATTTCACATCGAATGGTCCCTTATCGTTTACTTAGTGACAAATTTAGCATACTAGATGAAGGGTACTGAGAATTTTCATATCATATGCTTAACAACAAATTTGGCTTGGCATTCTAGATGTGTACACAAAAAAAGAAGAAAAATAAAATCAGAACCAACAACTGAATGGTTATTTATTACTGCAGTATCATATTTGAATATATTGATGTTACACTAATTCTGGAAACTTTGCAGTTTTCGATACGGGAGCTTGATAAAGTTGGAAAAAAGGGTAGGTCCATTACTGGTTCTTCATTCTGCTTGGAGTTGTTCTTTGGTCCAGCGAATGGAAATTGTTTGCCAACGCCTCCTTTGCACGACCATGATCTTAGTGATTGTTAATTTCACTTATAAGAAGGTGGCTCGGTTTTATCAATCATCCTTTATAATATATAACAATTCATAGTGTTGTATATCTTATATTTCTGTTGTCTTACCATCTATTTTTCAGGGAAGGAAGACTAGGAAATTTCAATAGTTTTGTATGTAGAACTCGAGCGAGCAGTTTTAAGAACTAATATTTTATCTTGAAACATGCATGCATATCCTAGAATCTAATGGGAAAAGAAAATCTTAGATTATGAAAAGTATCTAGGCTTTTTGGTTGCATTTAGTGTTAGAATTGGAGGGCCAAATTGTATTCTCTGTTTGATGATCCTTATAATAACCAACTTAAAGATTGGAGTTGAGTTACATGCACTCATAGTGTGAAGAATTTTACACTGTGTTTTGACTTGTAGCAAGTAACCTGCATTACTTTTAGGTTTCTAGTTCCACTTTTATGAAGTATCATGTGTGTTTGCCATATTACTAATGCAAGTATATTGTGGCATTGCAAAACATCGCCTCAGTGACATACTTTCATTCCTCATAGTGCATAATGTCCCACCACTGCACATGTAGTCTAGGTGGTCTTAATGAAATCACAAAACAAACTGATGGGGAAGGGGGCATTTTGGTCATGCATATTATGATAGATAGTATTTGAAGAATCACTTATCTCATTACTCAAAGAATACAGTGATATAAATATATAAAGAAAATAGGCTAATTATGGCAACTAGATATTTAAATTCCTAGAAATCAGCTATACTATCAAATACACAAAAATATACTGGTATTTTGTAACACTGGCCCCTCAAGCTGGAATATATATATTGATCATGCCAAACTTGTTACAAAGATAATCAATTCGAGTCCCATTCAACGCTTTTGTGAACAAATCAACTACTCCCTCTGTCCAACAATACTTGTCCACTATTAACTTGACATAGAGATTAAGAAACACAAAATGATAGGGGTAATTTTACCAAATCGCCCTTATTAAATATAAGTCATCTAAACATTTAAAAAAATGACTAGTATTTAATAGCAAGTGCAAAATGGACACAATATAGTAAACTATTCATTGATATTATAAACTGGACAAGTATTATTGGACATCCCAAAATAGTATAGTGGAAAAGTAAAGATGGACGGAGGGAGTAGTTTCTCTCATGTCTTCATGTTGTTAGTGGAAATCACATTTTCCTGAATCTTCTCACAAATAAATAGTTAATATTAATAGCTTTAGTTCTTTCATGATACACTGAATTTGAGATGATATGATGAGCAACTTGATTATGTGTCACGACCCAGTGGCACCCACACTAACCCTCGGTCGGAGAACCAATTAACAACCCCAATCTAACCCATCAATATTTTAAACAAGAAAAACTCATTATATAAACACTAGGAAAGAAAACAATTTAAAAATAATAACGGATAAAGTTCCTATAAACCCAATCAATTATCAAAAGCTTTGCAGAATAACTCCCTAGAACCTAAAAGTCATAGTACCAAAACTCTTAAGTATCTAGAATAAGGGGATGCAACCCTGAGAGGAAAACATAAATCTAAGAGTCCAAGATATCTGTGTCCGAAGAGAATGGACGTAGAAATAAAGAAGAACCCATGGCAGCCCCGAAGAGTAGCTTGATCTGAGGCCAAAAATATATTTTCTTATCATTATTTGTCTCACATTTAGTATTTTTATTTGTCCTTTTTGAGCATGAATTTTATGGAGTGTGCTTAACAATGTATTTTATATGTAGGATTAAATTGGTGTGAAGATGAAGAAGTTCGGAGCTAAAACGAATTAATAATGGAAGATTCTAGAAGGAAAATCAAGCAGGCAGCTTAATGGATTAAATTGAATATAATAATAATATTTTATATATGCGCCAAAAGTGCAGAATACAAATTCTCAAGGAAATAAGCATATTGCCACGTGGCAAGAAATCGAAGATGCACAAATTCTTGTGGCGGCACAGTTTCACGTAGGAATCCAATTCCTTTTGGTTTTGGATTCCTACTTTGTTTTGGACTCAATTATTTTATTCAGGGTTTTCTACATCTATAAATAGTCCATAAGAATAATTATTAGGGAGATTAGAATATACTAAGAAAGACACTTTGTAAGGAAAAATTGTCAATACTTTTTAGGGTTCTTTTCTTCTTTCTTTTTCTAGGTATTCGTAGCTAAAGACCCTTGTTCTGGGGCTGCGGCTATGTGTAATTGTTGAACATCGATTGTTTTGAATTAATTATTGGTTATCGCTTAAATTACTTTTGTGTTCTTGTTTTAGTATTTCATGCTAGGCCACTATAGAAATAAATCGATTGTCTATTCTTGGACTCGAGAGATGAAGAGGAAGATAGACCAGAGAATGCAAAGAGCTTGTTCTAACTTTGTTTAGATTCGTGTTTAGGAGTGACTCCCGGACAAACATCTCGCTTGGTTACGAAACAGGATGAAATATAAATGCTCGCCAATTAGGACTGCCTATCCCCGCTCAACGATGTAGTTAGACATCTAGTTGGAGTAGGCGATTAGAGGTCGAGAGATCATGATCATAAAATCAACCTTGTAAATCAGTAATTTGATAACCGTATTTAATTCATTACATGAGATGCGATACATGAAACCTTAAGCATGCTGCAGCCTTGGAATTGTCTCAATCACTGTAAGTTAATCTTAGTATTTAATTCTTGCATTCTTTTATTTCTTTTGACATTCTTAAATAAATAATTAGACTAGTATAATTTAGTAAATAATTAATTGACAAGTCTCTGTGGGTTCGATATTTCGATTCTTAAAGAGCCACTTATTACTTCTGCGACCATGTACACTTGCGTGTGCAATTGGAAGCAACATAGCTCATCCTTTGATTCAGATGTCATTGGTCTCACAACTGAGATCTTGTATTAGATGCCCGAGTATGCCCCATACTCAACAAAGAAAGAGAAAGTGCAGTATCAATACACAACAAAGTGTACTGTTAGGATCATATGGACAGTTCCAAGACATGAATGTCAACAATAACCACAATATAGTAATACAAGCCAACACATATATCAATAAATCACAACAGATATAGACTCCCGATCATAATTCTTTACTTAACCAATGCATGAAACATGTCCCACATGATCACAACAACACATGCCCGATCCTCTCATGGATCCCACACACAAATCGTTAGTGTACCAACGTGGTACCCGAGCAAGTCATTAGTATTTCATACCAGGCATGGCATCCGAGTCAACTGTTAGTATTATGTACCAACATGGTACCCGAGCCAACATCAATCCCAACCAGCATGCACAATCACAATCACAATCACAATGAACAATCACAGTTGAAACCACAATAAAACAACAGGTTTATTGCATGAGATTATCAACATGATGTCATTTCACATTAGTCTTTTTGTTTTCTTTACTTGCATTGCACAAGTAGTACTATAGAAAATTAACACGCACACATTACATAACTTGGAAAACAAACAATCATCATCAATCTTGAATCAAGCCTTGGGAACTCTAGAGAACCCAAACTTTCCCCTTTTTGCAATGCCTTGTCTTGTTCTTGGTCTAAAACAATAATAAAACACAACAATCAATGACTAATGCCTAGCAATACCCAGATTATACTCAAATCCTAACCCTAGGACAATTTCATGATCATTCTATCCATCTAGGGATTTCCCACTATAATATCAAGTTAAAACCCTTTCCTAAGGTTGACCACCATAGATTCTAGGGCTTAAAAATCGAATAACAAGTAAATGGAGTAATTAACTTACCTTTATTGAAGAGAATGATGGAAAACAGATAAAAAATGTCCTAGGTCGCCTTTGCATTTCCCTAAAATGATAAACCTAAATAATGATCGGTTTTGGGACTTTTCTGCAACAAAACCCGACTAACCCCGCTATAGCAACCCAACCCGCTATAGCAACCCAACCCACTATAGCGGATTTTCCATAGCAAGACCACCCACTGTAGCAGGAATTAATATCCCCCACTATAGTGATGTGACACCCGCTATAGCTTCTTTCAAAGGACATAAACTTGAAATTCTCCCCAAAAGTCTCCATTTCGCAACACCCCTTCGAACCTTGATGTTCCGAACTAACCCATTCATGCCCCAATCGATATCGGTGCTGACCTAAATTCTCTTTTGGTAAGTCCTACAAACTCCTTTTTCTTAGCTACTAGAAGATCAAACCCAAGTTTAGACATTATCCCCAATCCCTTTTGGGATTGCCCTAGACTGTACCTCGCTCAGATTTCATCTAAGACTGACATAGTCTAAGAGTTCCAAGTTAGTACTCAAAATGTTTTCTCGCTCAAATCTTTAACCGTTGGTCTACCAATAATGACCGAAAGGGGTTTTTGTAATAGATACCAATTTACCCATCGCTTAAGCGATCAAACAAGAAAGAAAAATGGGGCTAAGTCAGAAAAAGTGTAGTACTTGAACCCTTAAATCTAAATCCCCATTCCATGGTACTTCTTGGCATAGATACATGGAAGATTGGGTGAACTCCAGACAAGTCGGGTGGCAATGCCAACCTGTAAGCCACTGGCCTTACACTATCAAAAACCTCAAGTGGACCAATGTAACGCGGGCTAAGCTTACTCTTTTTGCCAAACCTCACGATTCCTTTCATAGGCAACACATTTAGTAGAACATATTCATCAACATGAAATGCCATGTCCGTTACTTGTGATCTGCATACTCATTCTGTTTACTCTGGGCTGCCAATAGCTTGGTCTGAATAATCCTCACCTTTTACTAAACATCCCTTAACAAATCCACACCCTACGGTTTCATATCACCGGCTTCAAACCACCCTATGGAAGACCTACATTCCCTCGAGTGATAGTTGTTGTTATAGGAGAACTCACATAAAGGCAAGAATTAATCCCAATGACCTCCAAAGTCAATCATACATGATCTCAAGATGTCCTCTAGCACTTGAACCATTCTCTCGGATCCGACTGACCATTCTTCTGAGGATGAAAGGATGTACTAAAAGTAAGTTGTGTGCCTAACTCTTCATCAACTTACCCCATAACTTGGACTAAACTGAGTGCCACAGTCTGAGATGATAGAAAGGGGCACCTCATGCTGGCTTACTATCTCCTTGACGTAGATTTTAGTCGACTGCTGAGAGTTATAATCCACTTTGATCGGAATGAAATGTGTTGATTTAGAGCCTATTTGGCATTGCTGTTGGGAGGTCAAAGTGTTTTTTTTTAGAAAAAAATATTTTTTTTCAGAAATCAAGCGTTTGACAAATTTTTAAAACTGGCAAAAACAGTTTTTCTACTATTGGAAAGAAACTAAAAATTTATAATTCTTAAAAATTGCATAAGCAGAAGTAGAAAATTATTTTTTTGAAGACTAAAATATCTCTTCCTTATATACATATTTATCAATAAGTCCCTTATTAATTAATTAACATATCCCATAAATTTAGTTAAATTTCATTCAAGAATTTTATTTTTTATTTTTATATAATAATTTGTTTTTAAATTTTATGTTTATATATTATTTTTTTAGATTTTATATTTTATATATTATTTTACGTATTGTTTTAAAGAATTAGAAATAAAAGGTAACAATAATATTTTTCCAAGATTAAAAAAAGAATAGAAAAATAATATTTAAATATTTCAGCCCTCCCATAAAAGTAACAAACAACAAATTTTTCTTTTCTTAATTTACGTATTATTTTATTTTATTTTAACTTTAGAGGATTATAACAAAAAATTATAATAGCTAAAGATTAAATCCAGAAAAAAGAAGATAACAAATAACAAAAAGATTCTCCTTTTCAATATTTTTCAACAATAGTTTAGCAATTTTTTTTAAAAACAACAATTAAATATTTCAGCTCCCCTAGAAAGGTAACAAATAAAAAAAATTTCTTTTTCTTAGTTTACATATTATTTTCTTCTAATTTTATTTTTAAAAAATATACTTTCTGTCTATAAAATAATCTTAATATTAAAAGCACATTGAAACTTATCTTTTTTCGTAAGTTGTCACGATCTAAAGTACCCCATAGATGTGACATGGCGAATAAGACCCCGAAAGGCCCCATACAAGCCACTTAGCATACATCATACAAGATAATAGTAGTTAAGAGTTCAAAAATCAATTTCATATCATCAAGAGTAGACAAAAGTAGCGAAATCTAACATAGTCTCAAAGCCATCTAATACATCAATAGAATGAAATTAGGACGTAACACATGCAAGTTCTAAAGTAAATGACATTAAACTATAAATGTGGCATTGTCCTCGAAGTTTTAGGATTCACAAAGTCTTCAAATCTCTAATGCAACGAACTAGCCACGAATGGATGGAGAAGAGCCGGATCCTACATTTTGAGACAATGTAGGCAAGAGTATGCGTTAGTACATAGAATGTACCATCTATGATAATTACGCATAGAGGTCATAAAATAATGCTAAAAAAGGACTATACATAAGATGCAATGACCAAGTTAAATCATAATATGACATGATAGAAAACGTGAGTCAAAACCATAGTCAATGCAAGGAGATCATCTTAAAACAACACATACTTAAAATACCTCTTTAGGAAAATAACCTTAGTTCATTATGTGAAAAATTAGCCTTAACCGATATAGACCATGTGAGCTATAACATGGAATTTGGTGTCTACCCCACACCGAAAAGAGGTGTCCTTACTTGCCAAGGTAAGAACCATAACTTTTAGCTTAACTGGATCCACTAGCTAATGTCTATCTAAGAAATCATCCTATGGTGGCACATAGTTTATGGGACATGGGTAAGCGCCGCTTGTTCACTCGGTGCTAAGCATAAATCTCATGAAATAGTCATAATTCATAAATTATCTTATCATTAGTAGACATGGGTAATTACCTCTTGTATTATAAATCATGGAAGGCACATCAAATAGCCAATCCAAGCTAAAGTTCATTAGAATAGCTCCTTAATTCTAGGTTCAAGTTTTATTAGTTGAGAAAACCTTTAAACCCTTATGAATCCTTCATGTGAGAAAATCCTTTCACATTCATGTTTTGAGTAATATATGAGAAATCCTTCCTCGACATAACAACAACAACATTGATGCTTCACTCTCAAAGCCACCTTAAATCATTTATCTCAATATCATAAAGAACATGCATATCTTCATAATTTTCATCTTTCATAGTTCAAAACCTCATTATAAGATCAAAGTATAGAAATCATAGATCATGCATGGGTTCATGGTAATTCAACTTCAAATTATGCAACAACTCATACATAAAGAAACTTAAATCAATCAATTAGATCATAATTTGAAAGAACCTATAAGATAGAAGAAAACCCTAATTTCAATTGGAAAATTCTAACTTGTAAAATTGGGGAATTTAGGAACCATATGGAGGTAAGGACTTCATAGGTGAAAGCCATCATACCTTGGAGTTCAAAGCGCACAATCAATGGAGAATTGGAGACTTTCCTTGAATCCCTGGCCTTCTTCTTCAAGCTTTAGAGAGAGAAATATTTAGGGAAATTTTTTGAGGGATTTGGTGGATTTTGAAGAGTGATTAGATAAGAGTAAATTTTAGGCTTAGAAGGCTTATATAGGGTCTAGAATTAGTACTAAACTTACTTAGATTAGGTATAAGTCAATTAGGGAAAAGACCAAAAAGCCCTTAAAAATAACTACAGGATTTAAACCTATGGTTTGGACCTACGGAACCGTAGGTCCAACTACGGACCATCTTGGTGAACCGTAGAAAGATTAAGAGAATATTCAATTTGGACTTCCAACGATGATTGCCATGTACGGTTCGTTGGTCCACTTACGAACCGTACATACTAACCGTAGATCCCAACTTTGACCCTCAAAATTCACTAAGTTTGGGAGTGACCTACAAGAAATATATACGGTCCGTAGAGGCAATGATGGACCGTCCTGTTGAGTCATAGAAAGGATCCTGAAACTTGATTTTAAAAATTATTTTCCGCACTACCTACTGATGCCATCTACGGCCCGTAGGAGCTCCTACGGTCCATAAGTGGGAATCCGTAGACATAGCCACCAGTTTAGAAAATCTAAATTTTTTCCTTCTTTTCAAATCCGAGGTGTTACAATATCTCCCTCTTGTGAACATTCGTCCTTGAATGGGAATCAAGACATCATAAGGAGGGTAGAAACAAGATCTAACAGCCCAACATGAATGCAATCACATAATTGCACATATTCGAGGAGGAAACATCAACTCCAAGCTAAAGCATGTTCAAAACATCATTTAATAAAGGTCTATATTCAGCTCATTCTCAAATGCACATGACATAAAAAAATCAATCAAGTTTACTCATTTTCTAAAAAATTAAGCTTTTCATGAACATTCATAGATGAGGAATCATAGGAGTATCTAAGACACATGAGACCAAAAGAACCATGAGGAACTAAATACCTCAAGCTAGAGTAGGGACGGAGGGAAAGAGATGACGATAACGGGATATCTTATCGGCCTCGGCCTTCCAAGTAGCACACTCGACTAACTGATTCCTCCAAAGAACCTTCACGGAAGCAACTTCTTTATTTCTCAACTTCCGAAGTTGTCAGTCCAAAATCTCAACCGAAACCTCTTCATAAAAAAGACTCTCCTTTACACCAAGACTCTCCAATGGTACTATGGATGTTGAATCACCAACACATTTCTTCAATAAAGAGATATGGAAAATCAGATGAATCGAAGCTAAGTCATTAAGCAAGTCAAGTTCATAAGCAACCTTGCCAATTCACCTCGAAATCTGATATGGGCCCACATAGCGGGGACTAAGCTTCCCTTTCTTCCCAAACCTCATTACACCCTTCATGGTTGAGATTTTTAAGTAAACCCAATCATTAACATCAAATTCTAGATCTCTTCTTCTAACATCGGCATAGGACTTTTGTCAACTTTGAGCCGTTTTCAACCTTTCTCTAATAAGCCAAACTTTCTCCATAGCCTCATGTACCAGTTCGGGACCTATAAAAGTGACTTCACCAACTTCAAACTAACCTATAGGAGATCTACACCTCCTAACATAAATAGCCTCAAATGGAGCCATATCAATACTCGAATGGTAGCTATTATTATAAGCAAACTCAATCAAAGGCAAATGATCATCCCAATTACCCTTGAAGTCAATCACACAAGCTCTCATCATATCTTCCAAAGTTTTGATAGTATGCTCCACTTGCCCATTGGTTTGAGGATGAAAGGCCGTGCTAAGCTTAGCACGAGTACCAAGGCCCCTTTGGAAAGATTTCTAAAACTGAGAAGTGAATTGAGTACCACGATCCGATATAATGGATAGGGGCACTCCATTCAACCTAACCATCTCCTTTAGGAACAACTTGGCATAGTCTTCCGCCGAATAAGAAACTTTGACGGGAATTAAATGTGCTGATTTCATAATTCGATCCACAATAACCCAAATCAAGTCATGTTGTCACAGAGTGCTGGGTAAACCCACACTAAAGTCCATATTCAATTCTTTCCACTTCCAAGTAGGAATGCTAATATCTTGGGACAAACCTCTCGACTTTTGGTGCTTGACCCTCACTTGTTGACAATTGGGATACTTAGCCACAAATTCCGCAATGTTCTTTTTCATCCCATTCCACCAATAGACCTCCCGCAAGTCACGATACATCTTGATGGCTCCTGGGTGAATGGAATATCGGGAACTATGGGCTTCCAATAAAATCTACTCCCTCAAGTTGTCAACATTCAGAACACACAAACGATCTTGGTATCGGAGTACACCATCTCCCCCTTGGGAGAAATCCTCAATGGACTTTTTAAGCATCACTTTGTTCAACTCCATCGAGATTGGATCAAGACCTTGCTTTGGTTTCACATTCGACATAAAGGACGATTCGAAACCATTATGAATAGCAACATTACCTTCTTTAGAATCAATCAGCCGAACACCCAATCGGGCCAATCTATGAATATCTCGAACCAACTCCTTCTTATTATCCTTAACATGAGCAACACTACCCATGGATAACCGACTAAGGGCATCCGCCACCAGGTTCGCCTTGCCGGGGTGATAGAGGACACTCATGTCATAGTCCTTTAGCAACTCAAGCCACCTCCTTTGGCGAAGATTCAAATCCTTTTGCTTGAACACATATTGCAAACTCTTGTGGTCAGTGAAGACATCAACATGAAAACCATACAAGTAATGCCTCCAAATCTTTAGAGCAAATACAACCGCCGCTAGTTCTATGTCATGGGTAGGATAGTTCTTTTCATTAATCATTAGTTGCCTTGAAACATAAGTAATCACTTTCCCATTTTGCATAATAACACATCCTATTCCAATCCTTGAGGCATCACAATAAACCACAAATTCATTGGACCCTTCCGATAAAGTTAATATCGTAGCGGAGGTAAGTCTATCTTTCAATTCTTGGAAACTCTTTTCAAATGCTTCAAACCATACAAACTTAACCTTCTTTTGGGTCAAAGCCGTCAATGGAGAGGCAATCAAAGAAAACCCTTCAACAAACCTTCTATAGTAACCAGCCAAACCCAAGAAACTTCGAATATCCAAAGGGGATAGAGGTCTAGCCCAACTCTTAACCACATCTGTCTTCTTAGGATCTACCTCAATACCCTTACTAGAAACAATGTGACCAAGGAAAGCCACATATATCATCCAAAACTCACATTTACTAAACTTTGCAAGGAGTTGTTGGTCCTTGAGGACTTGCAACACAATCCCCAAATAATCGGTATGCTCATCCTCACTCCTTGAGGAAATCAGAATATCATCGATGAACATAATCATAAACATATATAGGTATTGTCTAAACACCCTATTCATTAACTGCATAAATGCGGCTGGAGCATTTGTCAAACCAAATGACATTACTAAGAATTCATAATGACCATATAAAGTCTGAAAAGCCGTCATTGGAATGTCATCTCCCTTCACCCTCAATTGAAGATAACCCGACCGGAGGTCAATCTTGGAGAAGTAACTTTGTCCTTGAAGTTGATCAAACAAATCATCTATCCTAAGAAGAGGATACTTATTCTTGATGGTTACTTTATTCAATTGATGGTAGTCGATACACATACGAAGTGAGCCATCCTTCTTTCGAACAAATAAAATTGGAGCCCCCCATGGAGAGATACTCGGTCGGATGAAGCCCTTATACAACAAATCTTGCAATTTATCCTTCAATTCCTTAAGTTCTGTCAGAGCCATTATGTAAGGAGGGATAGAGATAGGTTGCGTATCTGGAAGAAGGTCAATATCAAAGTCTATTTCCCTTTCGAGAATAATACCGGGTAAATCATCGAAAAATACTTCCGAAAACTCATTAACAACGGGGACCGACTCAAAGATAGGGGTTTTGGAATTCATATCCATAACCCGAACAAGATGGTATATGCAACCCTTAGAATCATCCTTCTAGCTTTAAGACAAGAAAAAAACCGACTCTTAAGCATAAAATTTCCCCCTTTCCACCTTAGAACGGGTTCATTTAGAAATTGAAACTTGACCATTCGGGTTCTACAATCAATAGAAGCATAACATGGATGCAGCCAATCCATCCCAAGAATAACATTGAAATCTAACATATCAAGCTCTACAAGATCAACATGAGTGACTCTATGAGATAAGGAGATGGGACAATCTCTATAAACTCTTTTAGCCACAATAGATTCACCAATAGGAGTAGAGACAGAAAAAGGATCTAACAACACATTCGGAAGAACATCAAATCTCATAGCTACATATGACGTTACAAAAAACAAGGTAGCACCTGGGTCAAGCAAAGCATAAACATCAAGATTAAAGACATTTAACATACCGGTAACCACATCGGGAGAAATCTCTTTCTCGTGACGAGTCTGAAGTGCTTAAAATCAGTTTTGCTTTTCACTCCCACTAGAACCGGGCATAGGTTAAGGTTGACCCGATCGATGGTTGTCTCCTTCATTCTTAGCAACGTAGGGACAATTCCTAATCTTATGATCCGTCTTACCACAACCAAAGCATGCATTGGAACCGGCTAGACATTTACCCTTATGCTTTCTTCCTCATTTAGCATAAGTAGACAATAAGGATCCACCACCATTTCCTTCTTGAGGCTCAGGGTTAGACACCCTTTCCTTGTTGAACTTAGGAGCTGAAGCATTGGAGGAACCTTGACCGGGAAACCTTTGCTGAAACTTAGAATGACCATATCCATCAGACCTTGAGCATGAAAAGTCACCATCACCGGTCTTAGCCCTCTTTGCCTCCCTAGACTTTTTCCTATGTTTCTCCTCTTCTATTTGTTGAGCATGAACCATTGGGTGAAAAATATCCATATCATGGATAAGAATAGAGGTACGACATTCTTTGACCACCATTTTCAAACACACCCAAAACAAACTTACTCATCCTTGCCCTAGAATCGGCAACCATAGTAGGGGCATTCCTAGACAATTATGTGAATTTCAAAGAATACTCCTTCACACTCATGTTTCTTTGATGAAGGTTAATGAACTCTAGCACCCTTGCCTCCCTCATCTCAAGGGGAAAGAACCTATCAAGGAAAGCCACCTTAAACTTCTTTCAATCAAGAGGACCCGCATCAACCGCCTCCCTTCTTTCCATTGGTTGAACCAAACTTGAGCAACACCCTTATGTTTATAAGCGGCCAATTCTGCCTTTTCCACAAGCGTCACACCCATGATCATTAGCACCTTGTATACCTCATCAATAAACTCTTGAGGATCTTCCTCAACTTTGGAACTATGAAACTCCGGAGGATTTATCCTAGTGAAGTCCCTCACTCAAGATGACGCTATACCCACATTTGAGCCATCATGGCTTGGGCCAACACTTGAAAAGAAGCCCTAAACTCCATATTAGTTACATGCTCGGCCAAAGAGTCGACCGGAACTTGAGGAGATTCTTGTTCTACATTCTCTCTCGCATTCCCCCTAAAGCCCTTCGAGTGGCCATATCTTGAAAAGTATTGGATAGGGATTAGGAGATAGATATAGAGTTAAACTCTATCACACGATTTTAGAATGATGAAAGAAGTAGAGTTTCCTAAACATCTTATAGCCTCTCATTCATAAGTGTGGCGCGCTTCACACCCATGAACAAGACTCTACTCAATGTGGCTTATGAGATATCCTAGGACCTTTCTAAAACCTGGCTCTAATACTAAGTTTGTCACGACCTAAAGTACCCCTAGATGTGACATGGCGTATAAGACCTTGAAAGGTGCCATACAAGCCACTTAGCATACATTATACAAGATAAGAGCAGTTAAGAGTTCAAAAGTCAATTTCATATCATCAAGAGTAGACAGAAGTAGCGGAAGACTAACATAGTCTCAAAACCATCTAATACATCAATATAATGAAATTAGGACGTAACCCATACAAGTTCTAAAGTAAAATGACATAAAACTATAAATGTGGCATTTTTCTCGAAGTATAAGGACTCACCAACTCTTCAAATCTCTAATGCAACGAACTAGCCACGAATGGATGGAGAAGAGCCGGATCCTACATTTTGAGACAATGTAGGCAAGAGTATGTGTTAGTACATAGAATGTACCATGTATGATAATTATGCGTAGAAGTCATAAAATAATGCTAAAAAAGGACTATACATAAGATGCAATGACCAAGTTAAATCATAATATGACATGATAGAAAACGTGAGTCAAAACCATAGTCAATGCAAGGAGATCATCTTAAAACAACACATATTTAAAATACCTCTTTAGGAAAATAACCTTAGTTCATTATGTGAAAAATTAACCTTAACCGATATAGACCATGTGAGCTATAACATGGAATTTGGTGTCTACCCCACACCGAAAAGAGGTGTCCTTACTTGCGAAGGTAAGAACCATAACTTCTAGCTTAAGTGGATCCACTAGCTAATGTCTATCTAAGAAATCATCCTATGGTGGCACATAGTTTATGGGACATGGGTAAGCGCCGCTTGTTCACTCGGTGCTAAGCATAAATCTCATGAAATAGTCATAATTCATAAATTATCTTATCATTAGTAGACATGGGTAATTACCTCTTGTATTATAAATCATGGAAGGCACATCAAATAGCCAATCCAAGCTAAAGTTCATTAGAATAGCTCCTTAATTCTAGGTTCAAGTTTTATTAGTTGAGAAAACCTTTAAACCCTTATGAATCCTTCATGTGAGAAAATCCTTTCACATTCATGTTTTGAGTAATATATGAGAAATCCTTTCTCAACATAACAACAACAACATTGATGCTTCACTCTCAAAGCCACCTTAAATCATTTATCTCAATATCATAAAGAACATGCATATCTTCATAATTTTCATCTTTCATAGTTCAAAACCTCATTATAAGATCAAAATATAGAAATCATAGAGCATGCATGAATTTGTGGCAATTCAACTTCAAATCATGCAATTAACTCAATTCATGCATAAAAAAACTTAAATCAATCAATTAGATCGTAATTTGAAAGAACCAATAAGATAGAAGAAAACCCTAATTCTAATTGGAGAATTCTAACTTATAAAATTAGGAAATTTAGGAACCCTATGGAGGAAAGGACTCCATAAGTGAAAGCCATCATACCTTGGAGTTCAAAGACCACAATCAATGGAGAATTGGAGACTTCCCTTGAATCCCTAGCCTTCTTCTTCTAGATTTAAAGAAAGAAATATTTAGGGAAATCTTTGGAGGGATTTGGGGGATTTTTAAGAGTGATTAGAAAGGGGTAGATTTTAGGCTTAGAAGACTTATATAGGGTCTAGAATTAGGATTAAACATACTTAGATTAGGTATAAGTGAATTGGGGAAAAGACCAAAAAGCCCTTAAAAATAACTGCTAGATTCAGACCTACAGTTTGGACCTACGGTTCTGCGGACCGTCCTGGTCAACCATAGAAAGATTAATAGAATATTCAATTTGGACTTCCAATGACGGTTTTCATGTATGATTCGTTGGTCCACTTACGGACCGTACATACTAACCGTAGATCCCAACTTTGACCCTCAAAATTCACTAAGTCTGGGAGTGACCTACAAGACCTATCTACGGTCCATAGAAGCAATGACGGACCGTTAAGTTGAGTCGTAGAAAGGATCCTGAAACTTGATTTTAAAAATTTATTTCCCCACTACCTATAGATGCCATCTACGTCCTGTAGGAGCTCCTATGGTCCATAGGTAGTGATCCATAGACACAGATAATAGTTTAGAAAATCTGAAATTTTTCCTTCTTTTTGAATTTGAGGTGTTACATAAGTTGACTCTAAAAGTACTTTTTTTTATAGAAATAACTTAACACAATTTGCTTATCAAAATCATTTTTCAAATGAATTTGTCAAATACAAATTGTTTTTTTCAAAAACACTTTTCTAAAAAGCTATTTTAAAAAAGTACTTCTAGAAATAAACATTGTTTAGTAGCAATGCCAAACATGCTCTTAGTCATTCTGTAACCAATGACAAAATTGAGTCATATTTCCTCAATGTCTTAGGAAGTCCAATCACGAAGTCCCTAGCTATCCTTTCCCTCTTCCACTCAGGAATAAACATTCTCTGAAGTAAACAGGTACGCTTTTGATGCTCATACTTTACATGCTAACAATTCTGGCACTTGGATACATACTCAACTATATCATTCCTCATTCCTGGCTACCAATAAAGTCATCTCAAATATCGATACATCTTGGTCACATCCTAATGAATCAAATATTGCAAACCATGAGACTCTGCCAACACAGTGGATCAAATAATAAACTTGAGGAAAACAAATCCTCCCTCTAAAACTATGCACACCACATGCATCGAGGGTGATATCATGGGACTCCCTAGACACTGCCGTATTTATGAGCTTGTTCAACTTCTCATCCTCAAACTACTTAGCCTTGATTTCCTCTATAAATGTAGGCTTAAGCTCAACACTAGCTAACACCCACCCTTCTTTGAGATACATAACTGCATGACCTTAGACTCCAAAGCCTTAATCTCTCTGGCCAAGGGTTGCTTTGACACCCCAAGCAAACCACACTATCCATGCTAATTGTCCTCCAACTCAATGCATCTGCCACAACATTGGCCTTACAAGGATGGTACTGAATGGTGACATTATTATCCTTTAACAACGCCTTCCACCTTCTTTGTCTCAGATTTAGATCCTTCTGAGTGAACACATGCTGTAAGCTGTGATGATTAGAGCACACCTCACACTTTACCACATAAAGATACTACCGCCAGATCTTGAGAGCAAACAATTTTGCTGCCAACTCTAAATCATGGGTTGGGTAGTTCTTCTCAAGAAACTTCAACTGCCTTGAAGCATAGGCTATGACATTCCCATCCTAGATCATCACAACACCCAAACTCGAATGTGAAGCATTACATTAAACAATGAAGTCCTTACCTTCCAGCGACAATGTTAGGATAAGAGCAGCAGCCAAGAGTTTTGTGAGCTTTTGGAATATCTCTTCACATTGATCAGACCATACAAAAGGTATCTCTTTTTGAGTCAGTCTTATCAGATGCATAGCAACAGAGGCAAAGTTCTTGACAAAAACCTGTTGTAATAGCTAGCAAGACCTAACAAACTCCTAATCTCAGTCATAGAGCTAGGTTGGACCCAATTCTTAGCTGCCTCAATCTTTTAGGGGGTCTACCATCACCCCCTTTTTAAAACCACATGTCCTAAAAAGGCAATCGGAGACAAATAGAATTCACACTTGGTAAATTTAGCATACAACTCCTATTTCCCCAGGATACCTAGAACAATACAAAGGTGATCTGCATGATTTTTCTTTCCCTTGGAGTAGATCAAGATATTATCTATAAACACGACCATAAAGGAATCGAAGAATGGTTTGAACACACCGTTCATCAAGCTCATAAAAGTTGTCAGCACATTAGTCGACCCAAATGGCATTAAAGAGAACTCATAGTACCCATACCGAGTCTTGAAGGCCATTTTAGGTATTTCCACAAGCCTAATATTTAATTGGTGGTACCTCGACCTAAAGTCAATCTTATAGAAAACTAAAGCAGCCCGTAACTGGTCAAATAGATCATCTATACAAGGTAAGGGGTACTTATTCCGGATTGTGACCTTATTCAACTGTCACTAATCTATGCACATTCTCATGCTACCACCCTTTTTCTTTACAAACAAAATTGGAGTAGCCCAAGGAGAAGCACTGGGATGAATGAACCCATTATCGAGAAGTTCCTAAAGCTTCGTCTTGGGTTCCCTCAACTATGTCGGAGCCAGGGAGGAATAAAAATTTAGCTATACAAAGTTAGGCGATTTACCGAGTCAGCATTCATCTTGATTTCGTCCTTTAGTTTCTTCATTTGAAACTATTGACCTGACCGGCTTGAAACTTGATTTGATTATCTAAGGAATTAAAAACTTGATTTTTTAAAATCAAGACTCTTCATTTTAGGAAGACGATTCTTAGGGTGAGTGCCCGGCTCCAAGTTAATACAAAAGTCAATATTTATATCTAGAGGCATACTGGTCAAATCTATAGGAAATGCCTCTTGAAATTCCATAACTACATGGATAGATTCAACGGAAGGGGGTTTTGTACTAACATCCCAAAGATGAGCGAAATAAGACAAACAACCCTTCCCAACTAACCTTCTTGCTCCAATAAAGGATATCATTTTTACCGACTTAGATTTATACACCCCTTCCCACTCTAATCTCTCCCTACCCAGGATCTCTAGAGTCACTATCTTAAAATTACAATTTAGCACAACAAAATGAGGGGACATCCAAGTCATACCCAAGATCACATCAAAAAACATATCAAAATTACTAAATCCATCTAAGTCTGAAAACGCACAAACATAACATAAATACTTTCTTGTGATCGAGAGGTACAAGTGGGTACTTGAGATTCCAAGGTAAAGTTGACTTACCCACGATTATTTGGATAGTAGTTAATTTCTTGTGATGGATCGCATGGATATTAACCAAATTCCCATTCTCAAATCCCTTTGCCATCCTTGTTTGAGAAGGTCTTGAATCAACCTATCCTTTATTTTTGTTATTTTTAGTTCTTGTGTTTGTTTCATATCGAAACCTCCCCCCTCCAAAAAAAATTGCATCAATTGTTCGTATTCAAATTAGTGGATCATAATTCCTTATTTTTAAATCGCCCTTACATTTTTCCTTGTGGGATTGGACCCCGACTCATATAAAGTTGAGTATTATTTTGCATACGACAGTCTGTATCTTCTTTGTGATGTATAGTTAAGCATTATCATACATCATCATGAAGGACTGCATTCTTGATATCCAATTGATTCAAAGGCAAATTCTTAGAAGCATCTAGAGAAATAAACAAGCAAACTGAAGTGAGTTTGATAGTTTGGGAGAAGGCGTCTTAATAATCAACCTCATATGTCTGAACATATTATTTATCCACAAGTATGGCCTTATGTCTTGCTATTGAACCATTAGTATTAACTTTAACGGTGAGACTCACTTGCATCTTACTGATTTCTTTTCCTTGGATAAATCCATTGAGACATGTATTTCAACAAAAAATGCATCAGACAATCTAGGATGATTCAAAGCCTCCTTTACTATTTGTGTAAGAGAACCAATCAAAGATCTATACATAAAGAATAAGTTTTCATAGAAAATAAAATTAGCAATGAAATATGTGGATTTGCAAAACGTGTGCCTCTACAAAAAGCATTAGGGAGGAAAATATTTTTTGGAGAATCAAGTGAAATAAATGGTTCATAAAAAATATCATCGGTCTCTCGTCTTCTTGAGTAAACTTGAACAATTTGCATTGTTGCTACCACATTTGAAGTAGGTACAAAAGGTATAATAGTAGTTAGGTGGTGATCAACATAGGAATCAAAAGATGCAGGAACGCCATTAGATTGATCTATTTAAACACGGATAACTTGATAGACTAATCACTTATCTTCCTCCACCTGACCAGCTGACTTATAGAAATGGGAGGTGTATAGAATAATGTTGTTGCTTTTAAAAATACCATATCTGTAACATCTCAAAAATGTGATCTAGGAATGAAAAAGAGAGAAGGGCAAAACCACGGAGGGGTCCACAGGCCGTGAAGAGGACCACGACCCGTTATCCTGCTCGTGGAGTTGTACCCAGCCAAGGTGAGGGACCAAGGATGCCTACACAGTCCATGGAGCTTTACATAGACCATGAGGCCGTCCGTGAAAAGGGGCACAAAATCCTCAAGCTACTATGAAGGACCACGCACTCCTAAATGGTCCATGAAGCCGCACACAGACCGTAAAGTCGTCCGTGAAAGAGACTTATCAGACTTGAGTTTTGGGTCAACATTAAACAATTATATCTTTCAGAAAAAAATGAATTAGGCTGCCCATGAACAATCAAATTAAAGATCTTTGAGTCCTCTTTTCAACGCCACAAAGTTTGCCTAATTCAGAGCTCAAAGTAAAAAGTTATGCTTGATTTAGTGAAGCCTTGTCGGGCAGGGCAGCATGACGACCCACTAGACGGGCCATCATTCCTTAGACGGCCCGTCAAGCCCCTCGTGAAGGTCACTTCGTCACTTTAAGTCAGGGTCATATTGGGATTTTCCCCTATGCGTTTGGTACTTAAACTATGCCATTTTACTTCGTCTAGGCCTAGTAATCTAGGTAAAAACTACCTAAAAGCTTCATTCTCCTAAAATCATCTAACTTAGAAAGAAAAAAAAAGAAAGAGACGACAGTTTTCTCTCAACAACAAGTACTTCTCTCCTTCAAGTTCAGCCTCAAAATCCAAAGGATTTCTCCGTAGTTTTCGTCACCAGGTATGTGAAATTTCAATATTGGGTTCCTTTCACCCATTAGGTACCTAGAATTCAGTCAATTCTTCAGTTTCTCCATATATTATTCAGACCTAGGGTTCCTAAACCTTAGGGATCCATTGCAATTCAGCTGTTATAGTCTCTATAATGTTAATTACATGTTTCTTGGAGAATTAGTGTAGCCGCATTTATAAAACTCAGAAACCCTAACTTGTGTTAATTATCATATTTCATGAATTATACTTGCTAGGTAGATTAGTCAGACAATCATGCTTCAGAATTCGAATGCTATACGTTTTAGTATATGTATGATGCATTCTCATATAATTATCATACTTTAAGCTATCAAGTATTACAATTGCGTTTTAGCTTTATATTTAGTTGGGAGTAAACTTAGGACCAAGTTGGACTAGGGTTCAGCATACCCTCAAGTCCCGAAACTATGTGCCATCGTACATTTATAAGTCCCCTCTATTGGGCATCAGTTTTAGTGATCACGCCACATTCATGTCTTTATACCCTAGCAAGGTATATTGGGTCCTCTCGATGGGGCGTATACATCGTACTCCACGTTTAGTTCACGTGATTTATGTCGGTTAATAGTATCTCCCATAGTCAGATTCATGTTGCATTGACCATGTATTCAGTATGTATTTCAATATTCAGTTCAACATGTTATATATTCATGATTAGTACTTGGTGATTGCATATATCTATTTCCATGTTCAGTTTTTATATTGTTTAGCTTAGCATATATCCCGCATGCTCAGGACATTCAAAGTACTGACGCATAATTTTGAGCTACATTGTTGTATGATGTAGATTTAGGCGCTCAGCATGCAGACCCCGATTAGCTCGACTTCCAGTCTATACTCAACATCTTCAATGGTGAGTCCTCATAGTTCGGGAATGATAGACATGGTTTACTTTTTCAGTATTAACTTTTCAGTTTCAGTCTTGTTAGATTTAGTTGGGGGCATGTTCGAGCAACTAAGATCAGCTAGAGGCATTCATATATAGATTAGATTCAGCTTGAGTCATTGGTGTTGTTTTCAGGCATCACTAAACTCTTCGTATACTTTATATATTCAGACATGTTGGGCTTTTCCCCATTTAAGATATTAAACCGTTTTTAGTTTCTGCATAGTGCATGTTTTAAATGAACCTTTATAGATATGTCATACCATAGGTTAGCTTGGGGTCACTTGTGACACTAACCACTGTGTTTCACCTAGGGGGTAGCCTCGGGGCGTGACAAACTTGGTATCAAAGCATCAGGTTCAAGAGTTCTAGGGTGTCTGAAAGCCGCACTAAGTAGAGTCTCTTTCATGGGTGTGTAGCACGCCACACCTATGAGGGGGAGGCTATGGGGTGTTTTAAGAAAAACTTCACTTTTTTTGCTATCTTTATCATGCGCTTGAGTGTGATTCAACTTCTCCCTCCTAATCCATCGGTGTGCGTTTTAGATCATACCTCCTCGCAGAGCTAACACACGCAATGCTAACACAGTTTCTCCAGTCCCGAACCATGAGGTTATGACTGTAGAGTTCCGTAATGTGATCCAGCTATTAGCTCAGATCATTGCCAACTAGGCCAATATGCAGGCCCCAGTTCCTGAAAACCCCACTGGTGGATCAATTGCAGCCTGGGTTCAAGATTTTGTTCATATGAACCCGCCAGAGTTTCTAGGGTCGAAGGTTGGTGAGGACCCACAAAAATTCATTGATGAGGTCAAGAAGATTCTTGAGGTAATGCAAGTGACCGGTACTGATAGTGTTGAACTAGCATCCTATCAACTCAAGGATGTGGCTAATATCTGGTTCACGTAGTGAAAAGACAACAGGGGTGCGAATGCAACTCCTGTGACGTGGGGTTGCTTTTTATTAGAGCTTCTCTGGACATGCTCTTTCCGATAGAGTTGAGGGAGGCTAAGGCCCAGTAATTTATGAACTTGATGCAGGGGTCGATGTAAGCCCAGGAATACAGGCTAAAGTTCACCCAGCTCCTTAGATATGCTCCACAGATGGTGGCCGATCCGAGAGCACAAATGGGCAAGTTCTTGTTTGGAGTATCTGATCTGGTAAAGACCGAGTGCAGGAATGCTATGCTATTAGGGGATATGGATATCTCAAGACTAATTACCCATGCTCAACAATTTGAGGGAAATAAGCTAAAGGAAATGGCTAAGGATAACAAAAAGGCTAGAACAGGAAACTATGAATATTCTCCACAGAGGTCAGGCGGCAGAAATCGCTCACAGTTTTAGCAGAGGTCTAAAACCTCAGTGCCTTCATCAACTAGCACTCCATTCCTCCGACTTCGACATGATCAGAAGGTTTGGCATCAGGCTCTAAGTCTCAGGGCAGTGCTACAGGTAACCAAACTTTTCCATCTTGTCCAAAGTATGGTAATAACCATCCAGGCAAGTGTCTTGCCGGAAGAAAGGGGTGTTTTGGGTGCGGTCAACTTGGTCATAGGTTGAAGGATTGCCCTTATGCCAGGCAGGTTCAGGGAGGTAACACAGCTCAGTCTACAACTTCAGGAGCTCCAGCAGGTTACCCCACTCAATAAGGAGCCTCGTCTGGTACAGGTGGTGGTCAGCGCCAGAACAAGTTGTATGCTCTTCAGGCTCAACAAGACCAGGAGGATTCTCTTGATATGGTCATGAGTACATTACAAGTCTTCCATTTAGATGCTTACGCATTGTTTGATCTAGGGGCTACACTTTCTTTTGTAACTCCTTATGTAGCAGTAAACATTGGTGTTAGTCCAGAGACTCTCCCAGAACCCTTCTCTGTCTCTACTCTAGTTGGTGAACCAGTTATAGCTGGACGGGTATACAAAAATTGCCCTGTCACAGTTTCCCAGGAAGTCACCTCAGCAGACCTTGTAGAGTTAGAAATGATAGATTTTGATATCATTCTAGGCTTGGATTGGTTACATTCCTGTTATTCCTTAGTCGATTGTAGAACTAGGATCGTTCGGTTTCAGTTTCCAAATGAGCTAGTCTTAGAGTGGAAGGGTAGTAACTCAGTGCCTGTAGGTCGATTCATCTCTTACCTTAAGGCCAGGAAAATGATTTTCAAAGGGTATATCTATCATCTTGTTCGGATTAAGGACTGAAACTCTGAAACCCCAACTGTTGAGTCAGTCCCAATGGTGAATGAGTTTCCAAAAGTGTTTCCAGAAGATCTTCCCGGAGTTCCTTCCGTAAGGGAAATCGACTTCAGAATAGATCTCCTTCCAGATACCCAGCCTATTTCAATTCCTCCTTACAGAATGGCTCCAGCTGAGCTTAAGGAATTGATAGAACAGTTGAAAGACCTTCTAGATAAGGGCTTCATCAGACCTATCATCTCTCCATGGGGTGCTCTAGTATTATTTGTGCGGAAGAAAGACGGTTCCCTCAGGATGTGCATTGACTATCATCAGTTGAACAAAGTCACAATCAAGAATAAATATCCCATCCCCAGGATTGATGACTTGTTCGACAAGCTTCAGTGTGCTAGTTGATTTTCTAAGATAGACCTTAGATCCGACTATCATCAGCTTAGAGTCAGAGATAGTGACAATACTGAAGACAACCTTCAGGACTCGGTATGGTCACTATGAATTTGTTGTTATGTCTTTTGGACTAACAAATGCTCCTGCAACTTTCATGGACTTAATGAATGGGGTGTTAAAACAGTATTTGGACTTGTTCGTCATCGTCTTTATTGATGATATCCTCATTTATTCTTGGAATGAGGAAGAGCATGCGATTCGTCTTAAAGTTTTTCTGCAAACCCTTAAAGATCGCCAACTATTTGCTATGTACAGCAAATGTGAATTCTGGTTACACTCGGTTGCTTTCCTTGGTCCTGTGGTATCCAGCGAAGGGATCCGAATGGATTCTCAGAAAATTAAGGCATTAAAGCACTGGCCCAGACCCAACTCTCCGACTGATATCAGAAGTTTCTTAGATTTTGCCGATTACTACAAGAGGTTTGTTAAAGGATTTTCATCCATAGCTGCCCCATTAACCAAGTTGACTCAAAAAAAGTTCAAGTTTCAGTGGTAAAATGAGTGTGAGAAAAGCTTCTTAGAACTGAAAACTAGGTTGACTATAGCTCCTGTCTTGACTCTACCAGAGGGTTCAGGCGGTTATGTGGTTTATTGTGATGCATCCAGGGTCGTCCTAAGTTGTCTGTTGAGGTAGCAAGGTAAGGTCATAGTTTATGCTTCCAGACAGCTTAAGGTCCATGAGAAGAACTACCCGACTCATGACCTTGAGCTTGCAGCCATCGTGTTTTCCCTAAAGATTTGGAGACACTACTTCTATGGTGTCCATGTTGATATGTTCACAGATCATAAGAGCCTCCAGTATGTGTTCACCCAGAAAGAGTTGAATCTTTGTCAGAGGAGAGAGCTTGAATTCCTCAAAGACTATGACATGAATGTGCTCTACCATTAGGATAAGGCAAATGTAGTGGCTGACACCCTCAACACACTATCCATGGGCAGTGTGGCACATGTTGAGGAAGAGAAGAAAGAATTAGCCAGATATGTTCACCAGCTTGCCCGCATAGGAGTTTGCCTTATGGACACGTCAGATGGTGGTGTGATAGTCTTGAATGGATCAGAATCTTCATTCGTAGTGGAGGTTAAGGAGAAGCAGGATATTGATACTATATTGCTTCAATTGAAAAGTGCAATTCATCAGCAGAGAGTTGAGGTTTTCTCCTAAGAGGGAGATGGTGTGCTTCGTTACCCGTGTCACTAATGTGGGTGAGTGGAGGAAGCAGATCCTTATAGAAGCCCATAATTCCATATATTCTATTTATCTGGGTGCCACTAAGATGTACCGTGACCTGCGAAAAGTCTATTGGTGGAACGACATGAAGAGAGATATCACAAATTTTGTGGCTAAGTGTCATAACTATCAACAGGTTAATGTAGAACATCAGAAACCAGAAGGTGTGACTCAAGAGATTAGCACTACTACATGGAAGTGGGAAGTGATAAACATGGACTTCATTACGGGTTTACCTCGTACTCGCAGACAGCATGACTCTATTTGGGTGATAGTGGACACAGTCACTAAGTCAGCTCACTTCTTGGCAGTCAAGACTACATATTCAGTGGAGAATTATGCTAGACTCTATATCAGTGAGATAGTCAGGTTGCATGGGGTTCCTTTGTCTATCATTTCGGATAGAGGTCCTAATTTTACCTCTCATTTCTGGAGATCATTTTAGAAAGGTCTTAGTACTCAGGTAAATCTCAGTACAACATTTCATCCACAGACGGATGGTCAGGCAGAGCGTACCATTCAGACTTTATTGGACATGTCAAGAGCTTGCGTGATCGATTTCAAAAGTAGTTGGGATGATCACTTACCTTTCAAAGATTTCACCTATAATAACAGCTTACATTCTAGTATTTAGATGGCCCCTTATGAGGCACTATATGGGCGTAGATGCAGGTCTTCAGTTTGATGTTTCGAAGTAGGTGAAGCAACCTTGATTGGGCCTGATTTGGTTCATGATGCTACGGAGAAAGTTCAGCTCATCAGAGATAGACTAAAGATAGCTCAAAGTCATCAAAAATCCTATGTAGATGTTAGGAGAAGGGACTTAGAGTTCGAAATCGATGATTGGGTTTTTCTAAAGGTGTTCCCCATAAAGGGGGTGATGAGATTTAGAAGGAAAGGAAAGCTCAGTCCTAGGTATGTAGGTCCTTACAGAATCTTGAAAAGGGTTGGTAATGTGGCTTATGAGTTAGAATTGTCAGCATAACTAATAGTGGTTCATCCAGTCTTTCACATTTCCTTCTTGAAGAAGAGTATGGGTGATCCGGCATCGATAGTACTTTTAGAGAGTGTAGCTGTGAATGATAGCCTCACCTATAAGGAGGTTCCAGTTGAGATTCTTGACCATCAAGTTCATAGGTTGAGAAATAAGGAAGTCGCTACAGTAAAGGTTTTTTGGAGGAATCAGTCCATAGAGAGAGCTACTTGGGAAGCAGAAGCAGCCATTATGGCAAAGTATCCTCATCTTTTTCCTTCCAATTCAGTTTCAGCTTTAGGTAATAGTCCCTAACCAGTCTCTCAGTTAATCTTGTGTAATTTAGTCTCAGTATCTTGTTCCCTCAGTTATCCTTGCAGTTCACCATATTTGTATGTTCATGGAACTCAACTCAGTTAGATATCAGTTTCTAGTACTCAGTTGGTAGGGGGTGTAGCTCCTTCCCTCCAAACTCAGCTTGTTTAGTCTTCATTCCAGGATGGATGATCCCAAGGGGAGATATTGCAACACTTCAAAAATCTAATCTAGGAATGAAAATGAGAGAAGGGCAGAACCACGAAGGGGTCCACGGGCCGTGAAGAGGACCACGACCCATCACCTTGCTCGTGGAGTTGCACCTAGCCTAGGTAAGGGACCACAGATGCCTAGATGATCTGTGGAGCTTCACATGGACCATGAGGCCATTCTTGAAAAGGGGCACAAAACCCCCAAGCTATTGTGAAGGACCACAGACTCCTAAACGGTCCATGAAGATTCACACAGACCATGAAATCGTCCGTGAAAGAGACTTATCATATTTTGAGTTTTGGGTCAACTTCAAAAAATCATATAAGTTTCAGCAAAGAATGAATTAGGTGGCCCATGAACTATCAAATTAAAGATCTTTGAGTCCTCTTTCCAATGCCACCAAGTTTGCCTAATTCTGAGATCGAAGTAAAAAGTTATGCTCGTTTTAGTGAAGCCTTGTTTGGCATGGCAGCATGACGACCCACTAGACATGCCATCTTGCCTTAGACGACCTTTCAAGCCCCTCGTGAAAGTCACTTAGTCAGCTTTAAGTCAGGGTCGTATTAGTCTTTTCCCCTATGCGTTTGGTACTTAAACTACGACGTTTGGTACTTAAACTAGTCATTTTACTTCATCAAGGCCTAGTAATCTAGTTAGAAACTACCTAAAACCCTCATTCTCCTAAAACCATCTAACTTTGAAAGAAAAGAAGTGAAAGATGCGACAGTTTTCTCTCAAGAACAAGCAGAGCTCTCCTTCAAGTTCATCCTTAATATCAAAAGGATTTTTCCGTAGTTTTTGTCACCAGGTATGTGGAATTTCACTAGTGGGTTCCTTTCACCCATTAGGTCCCTAGAATTCAGTCAATTCTTTAGTTTCTCCATAAATTATTCAGATCTAGGGTTCCTAAATCTTAAGGATCCATTGCAATTCAGATGTTATAGACTTTATAAAGTTAATTACATGTTTTTAGAGAATTAGTGTAGTCCCGTGTATAAAACTCAAAAACTCTAGCTTTTGTTAATTATCCATATTTCATGAATTATACTTGCTAGACAAATTAGTCAGACAATCATGCTTCAGAATTCAAATGCCATACCTTTCAGTATATTATGATGCATTCTCAAATAATTATCAGTATTTTGAGCTATCCAGTATTATAGTTGCATTTTTAACTTTATATTTAGTTGCGAGTAAACTTAGAAACGAGTTGGACTAGGGTTCAACATTCCCTCAAGACCCAAAACTACGTGCCATCATAGGTTTATAAGTCTCCTCTTTTGGGGATTAGTTTTAGTTATCACGCCACAGTCATGCCTTTATACCTTGGCAAGGTATATTGGGTCCTGTCGATAGGGCATATACATCGGACTCCACGTTTAGCTCACGTTATTTATGTCGGTTAATAGTATCTCCCATAGTCAGATTCATGTTGCATTGACCATGTATTCAGTACGTATTTCAGTATTCAGTTCAACATTTTATATCTTCATGATTAGTACTTGGTCATTGCATCCATCTCAGCTTTCAGTTATGCTTCAGTATATATATTTGCCATGTTAAATTTTTATATTGTTCAGCTTAGCATATATCCCGCATGCTCAGTACATTCAAAGTACTAATGCATACTTTTACGTTGCATCATTGTATGATGTAGGTTCAGGCGCTCAACATCCAAACCGCGCTTAGTTTGACTTCTAGTCCGTTCTCAATAGCTTCAGTGGTGAGTCCTCATAGTTCGACGAGGATAGACATGCTTTACTTTTCAGTATTAACTTTTCAATTTCTGTCTTGTTAGAGTTAGCTGGGGGCATGTCCCAGCAACTCAGATTAGTTAAAGGCTTTGTACATAGATTAGATTCAGCTTGAGTGGTTTGTGTTGTTTTCAGTCATCACTAAACTCTTCGTATATTTTATATATTCAGACATGTTGGGCTTTTCCCCATTTCAGATATTGAACTATTTTTAGCTTCCACATAGTGCATGTTTTAAATGAACCTGTATAGATATGTCACGCCATGGGATTGCTTTGGATCACTTGTGACACTAAGCACCTTGTTGCGCCTAGGGGGTAGCCCCGGGGCTTGACAATATCAATCGACACACAATATTTTCAATGTTTAGTAAAATAAAATGTAGATACCCTTTCTCAATGTGAGAATAGCACAGTAAAGCCACACTTTAATGCCTTTAGGATCTAACTTGGTAACAAATGGTCGAACGCCTTGAACATATATCACGCTTCGAGACTACCCCCCTAAACGTGACACGGTGTTTAGAGCCACAAGAGACCCAAAACTAACCCCATAGCATGTCATGACACTAAGATTAACATAAATCAATACAAACTAGACTGTAAATGCGGAAGCTAAATCTTAAATATCTTAATAAAGCCCATAACACTTGTATAGGCTAATATCTGAAAGAAATAACATAAGTTCAATCTATATCTAACTGTCTGAAAGCCTCTACTAATATGAGTTGCTAGAAAAAGGCCCTAGCTAACTCCAACTGTTTGAAACTGGAGGTAAATGACTGAAAGGAACATAAGGGGTTTTCCTCGGAGAGATGAGGACTCACCAAATGCTTTTGCTAGTTGATCAGAGATAGTACTAACCGTGGGCTGAATATTGAACGTCAGAACCTATGTTATCAAACAATATAGGCAAAAAGTATGTGGTTAGTACTTTTGATGTACTGAGTTTGAGGAATATGCATAATAAACATGACAAAACTGTAAAACATGCTGATGCAATGACCAAGTAAAATAACATGAAGCTGAGATATACTGAAATGTAATATATAGGTACAAGGTCATGTAATAACTGAAATTATGACTATGAGAGATACTAAAACCGACATAAGCCATGTGAGTTATTACATAGATTTAAGTGTACTTTACCCACACTGAAATGAGGGTGTCCAATACTTGCTATCGTGAGGAACCTAATAACTGAGCTAATATGGATCCACTAAGCTAATGTCTATCTGAGACAAATCCTATGGGAGAATGCAGTTTTGGGACTTAGAGATTGCTACTAAAGTTCCACAGACGCTGGCCGGAAACCTTCATCCTTAAGGCCGCTCGGTGCTAAGTATACTCCCAATGGATACATGGATAATCTGAAAAAATAATAATATGATAATACTGAATTATACTGATAACTGATACATACTGAGTAGCTTATAAATCAGTATAATTGAAATCATACTGAGAGATACTTTATCTAAAAGCATCTTATTTTATGATATCTGAAAATAATAAGGAAGATACTTTATCTAAAAGCATCTAAATTATGAAAATATGATAATCTGGGACATTAATCTAAAATAGCATAATTCTAAGTCATAAAAATACTTGCATGCTATAGGTTCATGAAATTATCATTGAAAACATGAAATTATAATGAAATCATGCAATTTGGGGCTGATCATGAAGAATAACTGATTTACAATGAAAACCCATGAAGATCATAGAAAGTTATAGCTTGTAGGGATAAAGAATTTGAAATTTTGAAGTTTCTTTGGGACTCATTGGGTGAAAGGATACCCATTGATGAAATGCCATATAACTGGAGTAGAAATCTTGGCTTGATTCTTGGAATGGAAACTTGAAGCTTGAAACCCATGCTTTTGCTTGAGATGAAACTTGAGAAAGAAGAAATTGATCTTAGGAGGTTAGGGTCAATAAGAGTCACTTAATCTCACTTAGAATAGTCCAAAATGACATAGTATAGGAATTAAAAGAGTGGGAAAAGATCCAAATAACCCTGACTTAAAACTGATGGAGGCCATCTACATATGCCTTTCATGGATCGTACAACACTTCACGAACCGTGAAAGGATCTATGGAATAAATAAAATTCTAGGTTTCAGAAGGTCATTCTATAGGAGCCTCTACTGTTTGTAGAACCACCTATGGCTCGTACAAGTGCCTTTAAAAAACAAAGATTCCTGAGTTCTGGGGTCTGGGTGTACGAACTGATCTATGACCTATTTGAGATTCTACGGCCCATAAAAGAGTTCGTGAAACTCTCTATACAATTTTCCCATTTCTGAGCTCTTGTTACAGATCCCATCACAGCCTTCGGTTCCTTTCATGGTCCGTGAAAGGGTCCATAAAAACCCAACTTTGTTGATTTTAGTTCTTTTCCTAGTTTTCAAGGTTTGATCTGGGTTTAAGAACTTTTTGGGTGTTACAATATCTCCTCCTTGGGAACATTCATCCTCGAATGAAGTCTAGCTAGGATGAAAAGAGTATGGAAGGATTTGCAACCCAATACTAAAAGATAAACACTGAGTATTGAAGGTGTGACTAACTCCAAAATAAAACATGAATATTGAACTGATTTCATGAACATGCATGCATACCGAGACATGAGAATACTGAAAGAGATGGATCTGAAAGAGTAATGAGGAAGAACTATTACCTCATGCTTTAACTGAACTGGAAGGAAAGAGATGGGGGTACTTGGATATAATATCGGCTTCGCTTCCCAAGTAGCTTCCTCAGCTAACTGATTTCTCCAAAGGACTTTCACTGAAGCGACTTCCTTTTTCCTCAACTTACGAACCTGATGCTCAAGAATCTCAACAGGGACCTCATAGTAAGAGAGACTTTCCTTAACACCATCACGCTCTAAAGGCACAACTGAAGTCAGATTACCAATGCAGTTCTTCAACAAAGACACATGAAACACTCAATGCACTAATGCTAATTCTAAAGGCAAATCAAACTCATAAGGCACATTACCTAACCGCCTCACAATCTGGTAAGGACCTAAATAACGGGGATTGAGCCTTTCTTATTTACCAAACCTCATCACCCTCTTCATCGGTAAAATCTTCAGATAAACTCAATCATCTATCGCAAATTCAAGCTCTCTTCTCCTCACATATGCATAAAATTTCTGTCTACCATGGTTTGTTCTCAACCTATCTCTAATAAGTTGACCTTTCTCTATGGCCTCATGAACTGGCTCAGGCCCTATCAAAGCCACTTCACTAACTTCAAACAAACCTATGGGATACCTACACCTCCTACCATAGAGCGCCTCAAATGGAGCCATATGAATACTAGAGTGATAACTATTATTATAAGCAAACTTAATATATTATCTTTAAAGTCAATTACACAAGCTCTCAACATATCTTCCAAGGTCTGAATATTCCATTCAACCTTTCTATCTCTCTGTGGATGAAAAGTTATTCTAAGCTTAACTTGAGTGCCTAGACCTTTCTATAACGATCTCCAAAACTAAGAGGTGAACTAAGTACCCCTATTTGAGATAGTGGACAAAGGAACTCCATGTAATTTAACCAACTCCCGAATGTAAAGTCTAGCATAAGCTTTATATAATCCTCAGGGAATATGAAGTCTTAACTGGGAGGAATTGTGTTTATTTAGTCATCTGGTCTACAATCACCCAATTAGAGTCATGTTGATGACGCATGCGAGGAAAAGCTATGATAAAGTCCAGATTCAATTTTTCCCACTTCCAAGTAGGAATAATGATATCTTGAGTCATACTGCCTAGTTTTTGATGATCAACCTTAACTTGTTGGCAATTTGGATACTTAGCCACAAATAGCACAATGTCCTTCTTCATCCCATTCCACCATTAGACTTCTCATAGATCACGATACATCTTAGTGTCTCCCAGGTGAATAGAATACTGAGAACTATGAGATTTTGATAATATCTATTGCATCAACCCATCAACATCTGGAACATATGACCGACCGTGATAATAAAGCACACCCTCTCCCCCTTTGGGAGAAATCTTCAATAGCATTTTTCTAGAACTTCTTTGTTCAATTCAACCAAATTCGGATCATCATCCTATTTGGCCTTAACATCCATCACAAGAGATGATTCTAATCAATTCTTAACAATAACTCCACCATCTTGTGAGTCAACCATACAAACTCCCAAGTGAGCAAGTCTGTAAACATGAATTAACTCATTTTTCTCATCCTCGATATGAGAAACACTATTTATGGACACCCTGCTAAGAACATTTTTCACTACATTTTGTTTATTCAGAAAGTAAAGGACACTCATGTCATAATCTTTCAATAACTTAATCCATCTCCTTTGATGAAGACTTAAGTCTTTCTGTTTAAACACGTGCCGAAGACTCTTATGATCTATGAACACATCCATGTAAACACCATAAAGATAGTGCCTCAAAATCTTAAGGCAAACACCACCACTACCAACTTTAAATCGTAAGTCAGGTAATTCTTCTCATGAAACTTGAGTTTCATAGAAGCATAATCTATGACCTTACTATGTTTCAACAACATACAGCCTAGAACAATTCTGGAGGCATCACAATATATCACAAAACAATCTCAACCTTCTGAAAGAGTCAAAACTAGAGCTGCTCAGTAAGTCGAGTCTTCAACTCATGAAAACTCTTCTCACAAGATTTGGACCATTGAAACTAATTTTTCTTCTTATGAGTCAACCTGGACAAGGGAGAAACAATAGAAGAAAATACTTCAACAAATCATCTATAGTAATCGGCTAAACCCAAGAAACTCATAATATTTGAGGGAGAAAGGTCTAGGCAAGTCCTTAACTGCTTCGGTCTTATTAGGATGAACATGAATGCCCTCTCCACAAATTATATGGACAAGGAATGATACTGACCTTAACCAAAATTCACAGTTACTGAACTTAACAAACAACTGGCGATCCTTAAGAATCTGTAAGACAATCCTCAAATCGTCTACATGCTCATCCTCACTACGAGAATAGATTGAAATGTCATGTATGAAGACAATGATGAACATAGCCAAATACTATTGTAACACCATGTTCATCAAATCCATAAAAGATGTAGATGTATTCGTTAGTCCAAAAGACATAAGCACAAGTTCATAGTGACCATACCGAGTCTTAAAGGTTGTCTTTGGAATGTCACATTCTCTGACTTTCAGCTGATGATAGCCTGATCTGAGGTATATATTTGAGAAGAAACTAGCACCCCAAAGTTGGTCAAACAAATCATCAATTATGGGGATGGGATACTTGTTCTTGATTGTGACCTTGTTCAACTAATGGTAATCGATGCATATTTTGAGTGAACAATATTTCTTATGCATAAAGAGAACTGGAGCACATGGAGAGATACTCGATCTGATAAAATCTTTATATAAAAGGTCCTTTAACTTATCTTTCAACACTTTAAGCTCAGTTAGAGCCATTCTATAAAAGGGATGGAGATAGGTTAGGTATCTAGAAAAAATGGTCTATTCCAAAATTGATTTCCCTTTATGGAGGAACTCAGGAAAGAGAGCTTTTTGAAACACTTATGGGAATTCATTTACTACAGGGATTGATTGAAGAATTGGGATTTCAGAACCAGAATCCTTAACCTGAACTATATGATAGATAAAACCCTTAGATATAATCTTTTGCCATTAAGGCACGAGATAAACCGACCTATAGTGTTGAGGTACTATCCTTCCATTGAATGAGTAGTTCATTGGAAAACTAAAATTTAAAGACTCTTTTTCTCTAGTCAACTGAAGAATAACAAGAATGTAGCTATCCCATGCCAAGAATGTGATCAAAATTGACCATGTCTAACTCTACTAGTTCAAGTGAGATGATTTAATGAAAAACTGAGACCACGCTATTTCAATATACCTTTTTAGCTAAAACTGATTCACCAACATGAGTAGAGACTAAGAAGGGTTTTGATATATAATATTTCAAGATAAACATAAAATTTCATTGCAACATATGGAGTAGGAGACAAAGGGTGGATCCAAGATATAATAATATATAAACATCAAACTAAAATACATGTAACATACCAGTGACTACATAAGGAGAACCTTCCTTATCCTGTTAAGTCTGAAGAGCATATAACTTATTCTGATGCTGTCTACCACTAGCACTAGATGAGGTACCCTGTTGAGTCTGGTGACTTGCTAAAGCTGCTGAGGTGTTAGGGCGAGTCTTCTAATGAACATCCTTGCACTTTTCTATGGTTGATGGGAAATCCCTCAATTTGGGACTAGTCTTACCACATCTAAAACACCCACCAGTACTGGACATACACTCTCCAAGATGGTTCTTACCACACTTTTGACAAGCGGGGAAAGAACGTCCACTAGAAATACTGCCTAGTGACTTAGAGCCTGGTGCCCTATGCTTATTGAACTTAGGCACCAGAGGACTAGAAGAAGATGGGGCTAGACTCGAATACCTTTGATGAAACTATGATCAAGTACCACCTCTTGATTTCTGATGAGAATAGTCTACACTATTTGTCTGAGCCCTCTTAGTCTCTCTAGTACTCTACTTGAGCTTTTCCTCATCGATCTATTGAGCATAAATCATTGAGCCAGAGATTACCATCTCCAAGATCAACATCGCCGTCCTACAATCCTTTACAACGAACTTAGAAACACCAGAGACAAACTTACTAATGCGGGCCCTAGAGTCGGTGAGCATAGTCGAAACATACTTAGTGAGTTGAGCAAACTTCAAAGAATACTCTTTCACTGTCATGTTATCTTGTCTTAAATTTATGAAATTTTAGACCTTAGCCTCTCTCATCTCAAGCGAAAAGAACCTATCTAGGAAAGTGCCCTTGAACCTTTCCCAATCCAATGGGCTTGTATCAACAACCCTTTCCTCTTTCCACTTCTTGTACCTAATTTGAGCCACTCCCTCCAACTAAAAAACAACAAAATCTGCACTCACAACTAGAGTGAAATCCATAATCTTAGTAATATTTTGAATGCCCTTAATGAACTCTTGTGGATCCTCATCCACCTCAGAACCATGAAACTCTGGAGGGTTAATTCGAGTGAAGTCCCAGACTCTAGTTGCAGCCATACCAACATTCGGGTTGACTGGGGCCACAACTTCATAATTGGCCTGAGCAGTCATAACTTTTGGGCTAGAACTTGGAAAGCAGCCCTAAACTCAACATGAGTGACCTGTTCAGCCAAAGGGTCTACCGAAGCTGGAGGTGATTGTTTCTCTCCATCCCTATTCTTTCTGACGTAGGCTCCTAGGAAGCATAATGCTAAAAATGTGTAAAACATAAGTTAGAAGGAAAATCTATAGAGTTGCACTCTATCGCACGACTAAGAGTATGAATGAATTATTTTCTAAAATTTTTCATAGCCTCTCATTTATAGATGTGGCGTACTTCACACTGATGAACAAGACTCTACTTAACGTGGCTTTCAAGCTCTATAAGACACTTGAATCTAATGCTTTCATACAATGTTTTTCAGGCCCTGAGATCAGCCCCTAGATGCGATACAATGCTTAGAGTGACAAGTGACCCCAAAAACCCCATGGCATGGATTGACACTAAGATTAACATAAATCAAAAGAACTTGGAATGTAAATGCGGAAGCTAAATCTAAAATATAAAAATAAGTCTCATAATGATGGATAGACTAATATTTGAAAGAAATAACATAAGTTGAATCTATATCGGATTGTCTGAAAGCCTCTACTAATATGAGATGCTAGGACAAGCCCCTAGCTATCTCCAATTATGTGAAAATGAAAGTAAATGACCGAAAGGAACATAAGGGGTTGCCCTCCGAGAAATAAGGACTCACCAAATGCTGCTTCTAGTTGATCAGAGATAGCCGTGGGGTGGATACTAAATGTCAGAACCTATATTATCAAATAATATAGGCAGAACACATACGCTTAGTACATTGAATGTACTGTGTATGAGGAATATGGATAATAAACATGATATATTTGTAAAATATGCTGATGCAATGACCAAGTAGAATAGTCCGTGAAACTCTCTTACAATTTTCCCATTTATGACCTTTGATCTACAGATCCCATCATGGCCCGTGGTTTCTTTCACGGTCCACAAAAGGGTCTGTAAAAATTCAACTTTGCTGATTTTAGTTCTTTTCCTAGTTTCCAAGGTCTTTTCTGAGCTTAGGAACATTTGGGGTGTTACAACTAATATGTGCTTCCAAACACCTTAGGTTCAACCAAAAATAGTGATTTGTTTTGAAAAGGAACGTTATATAGTGTAATACCAACAAGTACACTAGATGTCAGACGATTAATAAAAAAATAAGTTATAGAGACCACATCTTTCCAAAACTCTTTAGTAACCTTTATTTGGAACAAAGTTACTTGAACGGTCTCAAATAGATTCTTATTCTAAATCTATCATCGAAGTAAAACTAATTGGTAAAGATTTGTACCTACTAGACCTAAGGCACTGAACAATGGTATTTGTTCTTGGAACTCATTCTGCTCAGAGTGAAAGATCTACGGAGGTTGTATTCTGGATCAATTAATCTTTTTATTGGATTATCACGGGCCAAATCCTCAATCTATAGTCAAGAAACTCATTTTGAGCTGAAGAAGATTTCAAGGAGGTTGATTCCATGTCATTTGTGAGAGTTTAAGTTCCTAGATTGAATTCACTCAAGTTCACAGAAGTTGTTAAGGCATGATATCGAAGAGAATTCCACACCAGTAAGGCAGGGATGGAGAAGACGAGCTCCTTCTCAAGACCTTTCTAAATTTACCGTCTGTTCATTTTCCTATGTTTTATTTTATTTTTTTGTTTATTAGACTTTTTGTTGTTTTCTTTTTGGAGTCGGGTCACTATTGGGTCTAAGTCAACTTTTGTTCATTATTTGTTCAATAAATAAATGGGCTCTTCCCACTTTAATTTTTTTTAAAAAGATTCTTATTCTTACTCTAAATAACTTTATTTTGAGAGGGTGAATTAACAAATGAAGATTGATGGAGAATATCATGTTGTCTCATTTATGACCGAAACAATTATGACATATATTTTTTAGTATTGTCACTTCTTAAAATTCGTATTAAATTGAGTTTTAATTTCACCACAAAAATTTTGTAAACGTTGAATCTTCATAAAATAAATTCAAGTCATCCTGGAGAAAAGTGACAAAATACCTTTGCCCGTTTTTGGAAATGATAGAACATGATCCCCAAACACTAAAATGAACTAACTCAAAAGTTGACTCAACTTGCTCATTAATCGTTGGTCCTATTAAGGTGCGATGATATTATTTGAATCAATATGACGTATCGGGGTGATTTTGCGAGTAGATGGCCCGACATTCAAGCAATCTTATATTTCAATGAAGAGATATTTTGAAACTAAGGACAAAACTTCTTCAACAAAGGTAGTGAAGAATGGCTCAAACAACAATGTGCTTTAAATGAAGACACAATACTATAGTAGGAAATAAAATGTGACCCTCATTCATCAAGATCATCAGATAAATATCTTTTATCAAAAACTTAATTTGTCGTAAGATCGTGAAACAAAAAATGATCGAAAAAGAATGAGATATAACAATTAAGGTTTGTGATAACTTTGTTAATACAAATCAAATGAAAAGCAAATTTTAGTAGACTTAACATAGATAACATGGTAAAGAGGATACTAATTTAACACTCCCAGATCAAAAACTATTACAAGTTGAGTCATTAGCTACAATAATTGGAGATGGTTCTCTATGCGGTTGAAAGCTAGAAAAAGTATTAGGATCTATTATGTGATTAGTTAGACCTGAATCAATTAGCCGTTTATTTGAAGAGATGATAAGACATGTTTTATATAAGTCAATAAAGACAATAAGTGAAGTGGATTCTTTTAATAATATTCTATATATAGAGAGAATTTATCAAATTCCTTAGCTGAAATCAAAATCATTTTATCGGATAACGGACTAAAAACAATAATTTTCCTAACTCACAGTAGCAAAACAAATTGATAGAGAATTTTCCAAAGTTAAAATTATCCAACCAGTAAATCACTCAACTAAGCAAAGAACAATGAATTTTGACCCCAACCAAACAAACTCGGAGAACTAGCAAGTCTTAACGTCGTTCCAAATAAAACTGAAAGTTCCCAAACAAATATGTGAAGAACATAACAAAATCAAAAGATTCTCTCTCGATCAAATTGTTCTAACCAAGAACAATTGATCAAGAAACCTCATGTCCACAAGTTTCTCAAACAAGCAACCTTCAAAACAAAAAAACTGAAATATAAAATCTACAGAAAAATGCAAACCTGACTAAACCCAGATGAATATTTTAATTTAGAGGTTTATCCTTATTCAAGACGTCATCTTGTTATTAGAGAACCACCATAAGTCGACTGAAATATGTAACACCCCAAAAGTTTTAAGTTGGATCAAACCATACCTAGCAGATTATGGAAAGTTAAGGAGATTCAGAATGCAAGAAGTTGCACTTTTCGGGTGCCATTTACGATCCATAGACTGAACTGCAGCTCATAGATGTGCTATGTGGATAATCTTTAAAAGCAGAGAATTCAGCCTAACTTTTACAGGCACATTCTATGGGTCGTAAATTCATTTACGGACCGTAGATAAGGCTTGTAGAGCAACTCCAAACACTTGATTTTTAGTCTGACATTTATGGAAACTATTTACAATCCATAGATATAACCATGGACCATAGACGTTTCTCGTAGATGGAACTTTAGAGATTCAATATTTAGACCTGATTACTATGAGATGAATTATGTCCTGTAGATCGATCCAAAGATTGTAGATAACCGTCGTAGAAACTCCTAGTAGTGTTTTTCCTTTAGGATTGTTTTGGTCTCTTCTCACTCTTTTAATCCCTACACTATATTGTTTTGGGCTATTCTAAGTGAGATTAAGGGGAATTTATTTGACCTAACCCTCCACATTAACATCTAATACCCAGAGACTAAAATCAGTACATTCTAAGTTCTTTCAAGGAAGAAAGTAGGGTTCCTCACCTTCAAGTTTCAGTTCAAGGAATCAATCTAGGGCTTCCATTCTAGGTAGGTGGGATTTCATCAATGGTATCCTTTCACCCATTGAGTCCTAAAGAAAAACCCAGTTCTTCAATTATTGATTTCTGCAGGAACTAGGGTTCATGTGAAAATCACATTCTTTATTATATCTCATCATTTCTTAATGTACGGTTCTAATTACATGTTTTACTTTTATTTCAGTAAACATATATAGTTATCCTCATGATCCTTCAGAATAGATAAAACTCATGTCTTGAAACTATGATAAATCAATTGCATGATTTCCATTCAAGATAGTAGATATTGATCATGATTAGTTAAATACTCAGTCTAGTAGTTCTACATGTTTAAGATACTTTTATATAAAGTATCTATTAGTTCAGTATCAATTTTCAGTACTCATGAGCTATTCAGTCATCATTATTATTTAGTTTATGAGTGTACATTCAATTCGGGAGAGTTGCTTAGCACCGAGCTTATTTAAGGATGAAGGCTCACCCGTCAGTTAGGAATGAGACCTTTAGTAGAAATTCATAAGTTCCAAAACTACGTACCACTGTAGGATTATAAGGGTCACCCATCAAACATGGAATGACTCCTTAGTCCTTTATGGACATCAGTTTTGTGGTACCACATTAGCTCAAATCAACATCTAAGCCCTGACAAAGTTTATTAGGCCCTTTTTTATGGGGATAATGCATTGAATTCCATGTTAGCTTATAAAGTTATATGTCGGTTATTAGTAGCTCCCAAAGTTCAGCTTTAGATTTATTTCATGGCCTTGTTGTCAGCTATTTTAGTTTCATATTTATTAGTGCATGTTATTACTTGGTCATTGCATTATCTCATGTATTTCAGATTCATATTCATTTCAGCATCTCAGATTTCTCATTTTAATTTTTTTAGTTATGGATTATAACAATCATACTCAATACATTCAAAGTACTAATCGCATACTCTTCACTATATTGTTTTATAATATAGAATCAAATGCTCAGTATCTGTAATGCCCCATAGTTTTGTAACATTTGAATTAACAATCGTTTGACAAGCTGATTTATCATAATTTACGTCAACCCTCATTGAGATGAAGCGATAATATTGGAAATCAGGTGGTTATACTAAGAAATAACTATATTAATTCACTTGAATTCATATATGGAAGTTAGAGGCCGAGGGGTACCTCGAATGTTTTTTTTAAGTGAGGGATTTATTATAAGAAGTTTCCATATGTTCTTATTTATGTACTGACTTGAGTGGAGTATATCTCCCAACCCCTAAAGAGTTATGAAGACTAAGACCTATCACATCTTAGTTCTACGAGTCTAGTTTCAAACGCACAAAACCGTTTGTCAATACAACATCAGAGTAGAGAGTTATGACCTTTTTACTGCAGATTGTCCAGGTAAACCGAATCACGGATCTGGATCGGGTTTGGCCGCCTTTAAAAAGTTATTTTTTACTTTTAAAAAGATAACCTTCACATTTTCTTAAAGGAAAATCATCCAGAAGCCATGGAAGAGCCCTCCCAGACCTTTGAGGTAAGAAAACACCCCCTTCTAGCTTGATTCTTCAATAGCTCCTGTTCAGAGAAATGTTCTCCTTGTCGCAAGCTTCGTTTTGTGCTATTTCTTATTGTTTTTCGTTGTGGTTGAAGTATTTTTGTGTTTAATATAGGTTTATGTTAAGTATATGGTTGAGCTACTTTGAGGTAAGGTTCTACGCCTATTTTGCTTAAAATCTCATGGCTGAATGTTTGACATTGACTCCTACGACCTTGGCTTCAATTTGGTGTTTTTTCTTGAGGTTGTGGATTTGGTATGGTGTTGGACCCTTGAGGCAGATTATTATGCTTGACAAATATAATCTTTTTTGTTAAGGTGACATTCCCCTAATAAACTCCCTCGTGTTTTTACATTTTTGTCGTTTTGTTGGTTTTAAGCCACGAGGGGTGTTTGAGTGTCGTGGCTCCGTGCAGCCTTGTTGTTTTGTTTGAGCTGATTATATATGTATATGGTGCTATTAAGGTTATGGAGGGATGGAATATTTTTGTGCAACTTTTAGATGTCGCATACAGAGGATTATCAATTAAACGACGTGACGTGCGCCATGTAATACATCCTCAGAAGCTTGCCGTTCATGTGAGATGTTGATAGACTCGTGTTGTTGTTAGGTGCTGCTGGTTATTCTTAGATTATAACTTTTTTTGTTGAGTTAAAAGTGGTCTGGTCATTATGATGACCTTAACGCCTTATCAATTGGTTATGACTCGTTTTTACAGCGTGGTTAATTCTCGCAGTATTGCATTACTTTTCATTGGCCAAGCTTCTTAGAGAAACCTTTTGGGATTTTTTTGAAATGTATGTTAAGGCTATTAATTCTCTTCTGCATGATACTAGTTGCCTAAGATTGTAATGGCCGTTGTATTATCATTATCTGACCTGTATCATTATCCGATTAAGTTGGCTACCAACTTATGATATAATGTTTATCTGCTACACTCTACACCTTTCTTAGTGGAATAGAAAAGCATGTTATGATTTTATTTTGATTAGTTATGATTACTTGTCATTATTGTGATGTCTTATTGTCCTGCTACGCCTATGAGCTTGTTTTGGCCTCAGCATACACTGACACTGCAGGGTTATTGAGCATACAAATTAATTCTTATATCAAGCCTTCTGTCCGGGTAGACCGAGCATTCGGACCGGGTAGACCGAGCCTTCAGGCCGGGTAGACCCAGCCTACGAGCAGGGTAGACTGTGCTTACGAGTCGGGTAGGCTTTACCTAAAGAGCAACATATATGTATTGTACCACAGAGCATCAGATTTGCGTTAATTCATGGAAATGTACATTCAGATAGTTCAGATCAGATCATCACTAGGATCCAGGTAAGGGGGCTAATATGGATATTTATCGACTATTTGTGCTCGTAAGGAGCTATAGGGATTGCGTGCTCTTTTTACCTGTCGAGCTTATGGGGGCCAGGGCAGGTTATTGCTTGTTATGTGCTTATATTTTCTTGATATAGGGAAATTAGGTATTGTACTTCTGTTTCACCCCTGTCCTTTTTGTTCCGTACTTGTACTTCAGTTTCAACTTTCACCGTACCTTACATACTTGGTACGTTATTTTGTACTGATGCCCCTTGCCTAGGGGCACTGCATCCATGCCTATAGGTTTTGAGCTATGACTAGACAGTCTTGTCGAGTACACAGCTGCCTATCCAGCAGATTAATTGACTCCTTTCTTCCAGGGGTTGCTAGAGTCTTAGAGGTTTGCTTGTTTTGCTTTCATAAAGATGATGGGTAGGTCAGGGTCCCATCCCATCCAAGTGTTATATCAGTAGAGGCTTGCAGCCTAGTGTGTTGGGTTGTATAGCCACGTTATTTGCCTTGTTTTCTAGTTTGCTGATGTTTGATAGCTGCTTGACATGTTGTTTAGATACGTACTTGTTTTCAGTTTCTGTATAGAGATCATGGTGGCTTTGATGGCTCACATAGCGTTTATGCTTTCTTAGATACCATGGTGGCCTCGACGGCCTAAACAGGCTTCTGTGCTAGCTGGTTATTGCTTTATATAAGCTTTTGGGAATAGCAATTTTCATCGTAGAGTTGTTGACAGGGGCCTTGCTGGCCGAGGACTTATTTTAAGCCGAGATATACATGTTTGTTTTCTTGACTGTGTGTGGCTTCCATGCGCTATTAGCAAGTGTATCAGCAAGGTAGGCTCAGGCCTAAGTCTTTACATCAGGTGCTAGTTGCACGCCTCGAGTTTGGGGTGTGTTTGTATCTATCTCGTGATTAGTACAATTTCCAGTCAGCACAACAACAACATTGGTGAGTCCTCATCTTTAAAGGTTAGCCTTTATTCTTCTTTCAATATTTAATATTTTAGTTTCCATGTAGTTAGAGTTAGTTGTGGGATTTCCCTAAGAACTCAGCTTAGTAAAGGCTTTTAGATCAACAATCAGATAGTTATTTCTACTTTATATTATTTTTAGATGAACTCACTCTGAGTAATTAAATTTATATTTCAAACTTCTCTTATATCTCAGTATGAGCTTCCACATTAAGTCATTCTTTATGTTAACCATAGTGTAATGTCATCCCATGAGTTAGCTTGGGATCACTTGTGGCTCTAAGCACCATGTTACGACTATGGAGTAGTCTTGGCATGACAATCTTGTTATTAGAGAATCAATTTCAAATATCCTAGGGTTTCTAAAAGCTACATTAAGTAGAGTCTTGTTCGTGGGTGTGAAGCATGTCATATGTATAAATGAGAGGCTATTAAGAATTTTAGGAAATATTTCACTTTTTTCATACTCTCAGTTGTGCGATGGATTTTACTCTATTTAAACTCCTTCTGTTCTAGTTCTTGCTCTTCAAGTTTATGGAATAATGCCTCCCAAAAGAGCTTACGTTAAGAGGAAAAAGAATGAAGACCAACAAGCATCACTAGGTCCAATAGACCCTCTGAATGAGAAAATGTCTCATGCTGAGTGTAGAGATGCTTTCCCAGTGCTAGCTCATGCCATGAAAACTCATGTAAATAAGTAGGTTGTTGCTCAAGCTAACCCAAATATGAATACCGCAGCAACAAGGGACCAAGAATTTACTCGGATGGCACATTCAGAGTTTTATGGTTCTAAGGTAGAGGAGGATCCACAAAAATTTATTGATGATATTCAGAAGATTACCCAGACTATGCGGGTAAACGTAGTTATGAATGATGATTTAGCCACTTACTAGTTAAAAAATTGGCTCAAATTCGGTACAAGCAGTGGAAGGAGGAAAGGGGTGTTGATGTAGGCCAGTGGAATAGGAGAAGTTTGTGGCTGTATTTCTTGATAGGTTCTTTCCTTTTGAGCGAAGGGAGGCCAAGGTCTAGGAGTTTATTAACCTGAAGTGGGGTAACATGACTGTGAACGATCCAATGAAGTTTAATCAACTCTCTAAACATGCTCCATCTATGGTGGCCGACTCCAAGGCCGGTATAAGCAAGTTTATTTTGAGTGTTTCAAAGACCTTAGTGAAGGAGTGTTGAACTATCATGATGATCTAGGAGATAGACATCTCCGAATTGATGACCAATGATGAATAAATTGAGGAAAAAAAGGTTAAGGAAAGTACTAGGGAGGGTAAGAGGGCTAGAATAAACAACATAGATTAATCTCATTAGAAGTCGGGCGGTGGCAATCGCTCTCAGTTTCATCAAAAGTTCTTTGGTCTAGCCCCTTCTTTAAATAGTAACCCAGTACCCAAGTTTAGACATAGGGATAAGGCACCAAGCTCTAAGTCGAATGTCAATATCACTAGTGGCCGCACTTTTCCAGTTTGTTAGAAGTGTTGTAAGAACCACCATGAAGAGTGCATGACTGGTAGTTGTAATTGTTTTGGGTGTGGCAAGTGAGTTCAAAGATTTAGGGAGTGTCTAGTGGCCTCAAGGACAAGGATGTTCATCTGCTGACTCAGACTAATGCTTCAGTAGCTCCAGCAGGTCGCCAAAATCCACAGGGTACCTCATCTGGTGCAGGTGGCAGTCAGCGCCACAATAGGTTCTATGCTTTCAAAACTCGAGGGGATTAGGAGAATTCCCCTGATGTAGTCACCGGTATGCTACGTGTATTTCAGCTTGATGTTTATACATTACTAGATCCAATGCAATACTTTCTTTTGTGACTCTTTATGTTGCAGTGAAATTTGATTTCAGTCTTGAAATCCTATCAGATTCCTTCTCAGTCTCTACTCTTGTTGGTGAGTCAGTTGTAGCTAAGTGGGTATATAGAAATTATCCAGTCTCATCTTTTAGAAAGTCACCCTAGTTTATTAAGTAGAGTTTTATATGCTCAATTTTGATGTTATTCTTGGCATGGACTGGTTACACTCTTGTTATAACTAAGTCGACTGTAGAACAAGAGTAGTTAAATATAAGTCTCCCAATGAACCAATCATAAAATGGAAGGAAGCACTTCAACACCTGTAGGTTGGTTTGTCTCTTACGTTAAGGCTAGGAAAAATGATTTCTAAAAAAAGCATTCACCATCTAGTTGGATTTAAGTATTAAAGTTCCGAAACCTCAACCCTTAAGTCCATCCAGTAGTGAATGAATTTTTAGAAGTGTTTCCTGAAGATCTTTTAGGAGTTCCTCCCGAAGGGGAATTGATTTCGAAATAGACTTTCCCAGCCAATCTCAATTCCTCCTTACAGAATGGCTGAAACTGGGCTCAAGGAGTAAAAGGATCTGTTAAAGGACCTTCTAGATAAAGGTTTCATCAGACCCATCATCTATCCATGGGATGCTTTAGTTCTCTTCATGCAAAAGAAAGATAGTTCTCTTAGAATGTATATCTTACCGTTAGTTGAACAAGGTCACAATCAAGAATAAGTATCACATTCCAAGGATTGATGACATGTTCGACCAGCTTTAGGATGCCAACATCTTTTCTAAGATAGAACTTAGATCAGACTATCATCATCTTAGAATCAGAGAATGTGACATTCAAAAGACACCCTTCAAGACTCGGTACGATCAGTATGATTCATCGTTATCTCTTTTGAATTAGCAAATGCTCCTACAACATTTATGGACATTATGAAAAGGGAGTTCAAACAATATTTGGATATATTTGTCATTTTTTTCATAGGTGACATCCTTATCTATTCTCGGAATGTGGATTAGCATGCAAGCCATTTCAGGATTGTCTTGTAGATTATTAAATACTACCATTTGTTTGATAAGTTTAGCAAGTGTTAATTTTGCTTCAAGTCAGTAGCATTCCTTGGTCATATATTGTCTAGAGAGGGCATTCAGATAGATCCTCAAAAGACCGAAGTAGTAAAGAACTGGCACTGGCCTAGACCTCTTTTTCCTTTAAGTATCAGAGTTTTTTTTGGTTTAGCTGGTTACTACAGACAATTTGTTGAAGGATTTTCCTTTGTTGTTTCTCCTTTGTGGTGATTGACTCAGAAGAAGGTCGAGTTTCAGTGGTCCAAAGTTTGTGAGAAGTGTTTTCAAGATATGAAGACTGACCTTACTTCAACCCCAATTTTAACTCTACCAAAAGGTTTAGATGGATTCATAGTTTATTGTGATACTTCCAGGGTTGTCCTTTGCTAGGTGTTGATGCAACATGGTAAGGTCATAGCTTACACTTTCAAGCAGCAAAAAGTTCACAAAAAGAATTAACTAACTCATGATCTTGAGTTAGTAGTAGTAGTGTTTGTCTTGAAGATTAGGAGGCACTACCTTTATTGTGTTCATATGGTCATGTTTACAGACCATAAGAGTCTTCAATATGTGTTCAGTCAGAAGGACTTGAATCTTTGTCAGAGGAGATTGCTCGAGTTACTTAAAGATTATGACATGAGTGTTCTATACCATCTAGGTAAGGCAAATATAGTGTCAGATACTCTCAGCAGATTATCTACGAACAATGTTTCTCACATTAAAGAGAAGAAGAAAGAGTTAGTTCGTGATGTTCACCGGCTTGCTCTTTTAGGAGTTTGCCTTGTGGATTTAGCAGATGGTGGAGTTATAAGGGAGAGATGGTGTGCTTCATTACCAGGATCATTTTTGTGTTTCAGATGTTGATGGATTGAGGAAATAGATTTTAGCAAAAGCTCACAGTTCTTGATAGTGTATTCACTAGGAGCCACTAAGATGAACCATGACCTATGGGAAGTCTATTAGTGGAATGGTATGAAGAAGAATACTGCAGAATTTGTGGCTAAGTGTCCAAATTACTACTAATAAGTTAAGGTTGAACATCAGAAATCAGGAGGTATGACTCATAATTTCAACAATCCTACTAGGAAGTGGGAGGATTTAAGTAGTGGCTTCATCACAGGTTTGTCTAGCACATGCCATAACATGATGCAATATCGTGGTTATAGATTGGATGACTAAGTAAGCACATTTCTTGCGAATTAAGACTTTTTATTCAGCCAAGGATTTTGCTAAACTTTACATTTGGGAGTTGGTGAAATTGCATGGAGTTCCTTTATCCATCATCCCAAATAGGGGTACTCAATTAACATCTCAGCTTTGGAAACCGTTTCAAAAAGGTATTGGTACTCAAGTTAAGCTTAGCATAGATTTTCACATGTAGATAGGTGGTAAGGCCATATGGACTATTCAGACCTTAGGACATATTGAGAGCTTGTATGATCAATTTTAAAAGTACTTGTAATGGTCATTTGCCTTTCATTTAGTTTGCTTATAATAACACTTACCACTATGGTATTCATATGGCTCCATTGGAGGTGCTTTATGGTAGAAGGTGTAGATCTCCTATAGGGTGGTTTCAGGTTGGTGAAGTGAATTTGATAGGTCTTGAATCAGTCCATGAGGCTATGGAGAAAGTTCAACTTATTAGAGGTAGGTTGAAAATGGCTAAGAGTAGAAAGAAATCATATGCGGATGTGAGGAGAAGAGAGCTTGAATTTGCTATTGATGATTGAGTATATTTGAAAATCTTACCAATGAAAGGGGTGATGCGGTTTGGTAAGAAAGGGAAGCTCAGTCCCCATTATGTTGGTCGTTACAGGATTTAAAGGCACTTTGGTAATGTGGACTATGAGCTGAATTTACCTACAGAGTTGGCATCTATGCATCCAGTGTTTCATGTGTCTGTGTTGAAGTAATGTATTGATGATCTAACTTACGTTGTTGCCTTAGAAAGTGTTGGTGTGAAAGATAGTCTCTCTTATGAAGAGGTCTAAATTGAGATTCTTGACTGCCAGGTTCGTAAGTTTAGGATCAAGGAAGTTGCTTAAGGGAGACTCATTTGGAGTAATCAACTAGTTGAGGGAGCTACATAGAAGTAGATATGATGGCCAAGTAGCCCCACATCTTTTTGTCTAGTGCAATTCTAGCGTGAGGTAATAGTTCCTCCATAATACCTTATTCAGATTCAAATCTGTTGGTTAGTTTGCGTTCCACGTCTTAGTATACATGCATGTTCATGAAATTAGTCAAGTCTTCATGTTTCAGTCCAGAGTCAATCGCTCCACCAGTTCTCAGTGTTTAGCTTTTAGTTCTGGGTTGCAAATCTTTCCGTGTTCTTTTGTCTTGTTTAGAATCCATTAGAGTATGAATGATTCCAAGGGGGAGATATTGTAACACCCCATAAGTTCTAAGTTTTGATCAAACCATGCCTAGGATGTTGGGTTTTACAGCAGCCATTTATGATCCGTAAACTAAACTATAGCTCGTAGATGTGCTCCATGGATCATCTTCTAAAGTAGAGAACTTAGCCTTAGTTTTGTGGGTCTAGTATATGGGTCGTAAATTCATTTACATACTATAGATAAGGCTCGTAGATCAACTCATGACATTTGATTTTTAGTTTGACATTTACGGACACTGTTTAAGATCCGTAGATGGAACCACAGTCAATAGACGTGTCTCATAGATTAAACTTTAGGGATTTAGTATTGTGGCTTGATTACAACGAGAGGGATCTACAACCCATAGATCCATCTATGGATGGTAGATGACCCTCATAGAAGCTCCCGACAATGTTTTTCCTTCAGGATTGTTATGGTGTTTTCCCACTTTTTTAATACCTACATTGTGTAATTTTAGCTGATTCTAAGTGGGATTAAGGGGAATTTAGTCGACTTGATCCTCACCATTCAAGCCTAACACCTAGAGACTAAAATTGGTACGTTCTAATTTCTCTCAACGAAGAAGCTAGGGTTCCTCACCTTCGAATTTCAGTTCAAGGAATCAAGTTAGGGCTTTCATTTAGGGTATTTGAGATTTCATAAATGTGTATTCTTTCACAATTTAGTTCTAAAGAAAAACCCTAGTTCTCTAGTTATTGATCTATATAGAAACTAGAGCTATATGAAAATAACGTTCTTCGTTATATCTCAGTCATTCTTAATGTACACTTTTAATTACATGTTCTACTTTTATTTCATTATACATATATAGTTTTTCTCATGATCACTCAGAAAAGGGAAAATTTGTGTCTTGAAACAATGATAACTAAATTGTACGTTTTCCATTCAAGATAGTAGAAATTGATCATGACTAGTTTAATACTCAGTCTATCAGTTTGCATGTATAAGATGCTTTCATATTAAGTTTCTATAAGTTCAATATCACTTTTTAGTATTTTTGAGCTATTCAGTTATCAGTATTCTTAGACTATCAGTATTATTCAGTTTATAAGAGTACATTCAATTCGGGAGAATTACTTAGCACTGAGCAGATTTAGGGATGAAGTCTGACACGTCAGTTAGGACTAAGACCTTAAGTAGAAGTTCCTTAGTCCCAGAACTACATGCCACTGTAGGATTGTCACCCTTCAGACCATGACTGACTCTTTAGTCCTTTATGAACATCAACTTAGTGGTACCACATTAGCTCATATGAGCCTCTATAACCTAGCAAGGTATATTGTGCCCTTTTTGATGGTGATCATACATCGAACTCTATGTTGTCTCACATAGTTATATATTGGTTATTAGTAGCTCCAACAGTTCAGCCTTAGATTTATTGAATGACTTTGCAGTCAGTTATTTCAGTTCAGTATTTATTAGTGCATGTTATTACCTAGCCGTTGCATAATCTCATATATTTCATATTCATGTTCATTTTAATATCTCATATTCCTGATGTTCATTTATTTGGTTGTGGATCATATCTCTCACACTCAATACATTTAAAGTGCTGACGGCATACTCTCGTGCTATATTGTTTTATAATATAGATTTAGATTCTCAGTATCCATCTTGCGGTTGGTATGATTTTCAGTCAGCACAACAAAAACATTGGTAAGTCCTTATCTTTCGAGGACAATCATTATACTTCTTTCAATATTTAATATTTTAGTTTCTAGACAGTTAGAGTCAGTTGGGGGCTTTTCCTAGTAAGATGGCTTAGTAAAGGCTTTCAGATAGACAGTCAGATAGTTATTTCAACTTTATATTGTTTTCAGATGAACTCACTTTTGAGCATTAAGCTTTATATTTATTTCAGACTTATACTATATCTTAGTATTAGCTTCCGCATTCATTTATTATTTATGTTTATCATAGTGTCATGTCAGACCTTGGGTTAGCTGGGGGTCACTTGTGGCTCTAAGCACCATGTTACGACTAGGAAGTAGTCTCGAATCGTGACAAAATCTTAAGGAGAACACAGAGAATGCAGCTAGAACGAGAATAGATCAAAAGCACGCCTCTGTGCGTTTGCCGAAAAGATTTATTTAAAGGTCTTTGATGGTGAGTGAGAGTCACGCACTATGAATTAAGCCGCCAAATTTTGAGTATTCATATTTAGAATGATGGTAGTTCTACTAAAACAACTAGAAATGATCAATTTCACAAATTTTTGGTGAGAACAGAGTTCAACTCTTGCAATGTAGATCTAAACTCTGGCAAAACCACATATGTGGCTATGATACCATGTAATTGATAATGTTTGAATAATTACTTATCTCATCACTCAAAATATATAATGATATAAATACATGAAGAGAAGAAGATAATTATGGTTACTAGATAATTAAATTTCTAAAATCAGTTATATTATCATATATAACGTAATATGTAACTTGTCACGACTTAAAAATTGAGGTCCTAATGGCACACACCCTGAGAACCCAAATTGGTGTGTAGGCCCAAAATAAGCAACGCATACAAGACTCCCAAAGGGAAAGTCAGGCCACAACTGAATAGAAATGAAGAACAACAAAGGAATTCCCAAAACTCAATATCATAAGTATAAAGAGCACCTACGATATTTCAAGAATCTAGAATACATCTCAAGTCTTTGAAAAAAATTAAAGACTGTAAAATAAAGATGGAAACCAATGGCGATCCGAAAAGCAGGATCTCACCTCAACTCCAAAGGACAAGAAATCGCTAGATCCGATCAATTACTACTTGGATCACCCTGACTAGGGTCTACATCAAAAGATAATAGAAGTAAGGGTGAATATAATCCACATGAACTAAGTAGGTTAGATCGACTGGGTATAAGCAACTAAATAGACTTAAGAAGTAAGCTATGAAACACTTCCACCTACATAAAGAAAAGTCCCATTCCGGCATCAGTGCCATCAATTTATATAATAACGGTGCGAATAAATATAACACATAAGGATACATATAATACTCGAATTAACGGATAAGGAAGTTACACAACACAACAAAGATGGACAATGCAATGCGATGAGATGATAAAATGATATGGTAGAATCAAGGCTATTGCACAACCAGTTGTATACACCTTACTGAGCTTTAGCTTCCGAACAAGGACCCATGGTAGACTCGCAGTCCATATACCAATCTCAAAATCTCAATATCTCATCAACTTGCCACCTAGCTCGTGGTAAAGATTAAATATAAGGTGTTTCATTTTCTTTTTCAGAAACAGTATTTCTCATCTTTCTCATATGCCCGTGAACCATGATATGTTGAATGAGGATGAACGTATCACAACACATACAACACAAGCAATAATCAATTAAATTAAGGATTTCAATAGCATAAAGTTCCTGAACTCATTAAGTCATGAACATGTCCTCAAATGATAGGGATAGTAGAAGAATCCATTTGAAATTAGACTTTACCATTTAGAAAGCATTTCTTTCATTTTAAAATAATCAAATTCAATTCAAGCACTTGACCTGGGCATCTCAATGCCACATAAAAAGATTAGGCCACACAACTCCTCACTCGATCAATTTCTCAAATATCACAGGTTTTCAACAACAACAATTAAGGTATCACACGAGCCTCCACACTGACTAAACATCATAAAAAGGCATCATACAGACTAAACAAGAAAGTCAACACTTACCAACCTTTAAAACTCATACTATGATTCATTTTACAGTTGACTTCCTAAGAAAGATTAAATACTCATCTCAGTCTAAAGGAGGGACAGCCAAACCTACCTCGAAGGCCGAAACTTCACCCGAACAATTCTAATAAGCACTCCCTCTACCAAAAGATCACCAGAACGAAGTGCAACTATAAAGAATGGAAATGATTCATCAATAGGAGCCCAACGATACCCATATTGACATGATTAGAAATTGGGGGTAAAATAGTCCAAAAATCACTTCGGAAATGAGAAGGGTAAAATCATATTTTTATTTGAAAAATATAATCTACAAGCCGAGAGAAATTCGTGGTTGAAAAACCCATTAAAACAAGCAAGAATTGAGCTTCAAATCAAGAATTTACTTATTTTCTAACTTTGGAAGAAAAACCCCAAAACCCTCATTTAAATCAAGATTTAAAAGAGTTTTCGGAAGATAAAACTTGAAAAAATTGATAAAAAATCGTTAAAGGCACTTACCCAAACGAATCTCCTCAAGAAATTCCTCAAAAACCTCCTCTCCTAAGCTCTCAAACAAGTAAAAAATGGTGGAATATGAAAAATGGTAAGAAATCCCAAATAAGCACTATTCAAGTCAGTAAAATGAGGTCTGCAAACTATTGGTGCCGCGAACGCGGCCCGCTAGGCTGCTAAGGCTCAAGAATGCAGGAACAGTGCCACGATCGCGGAGCATTCTTCATCCACGAAATCACCTAAAACCCCTCGTGAACACGGTGCTCCAGCCGCACTCACTCCACAAACATGCTAGGGGATCTGTGAACATGGTCCCCTCGTACCAGATACCAGAAAAAAGGAAAGGGACGAATCAAAGTCTCTGATTGAACCCTCAAAAATCGTTCGGGGTCTGATAAAAATAAACTAGACGTGCTACCCCACTAAATTTGATGTTCTAGACTCAATGGAATCGTTGAATTTCTGAAAAGAGGTCAAATGATGGAATGACCCTCCCTTACCACTCTTCAGGCTTAAAACTCAATTTCCCGCCTAAACACCCAAAACTTAACCTTAGGTCTTGGAACTCTAACTAACAACCTTACAAAGTTAAACTCAGCATTCCGAATGGAATGGAACTGACGGAATTTCCATCTAATGCTTTGAACTCAAAAATGTTGACTAAAGTCAACCATATCAATATAATTCAACTCAAAATGGTCAAAATCACTCCTGATCATATCGGGGACCATAGTAAGCATTCTTGAAACATAAGGTAAGTACGAAAATGCTAAGGTTTAGGGTAAAATGGTCATTTGACAAATAAAAGCAATTTCACAAGAAATGGGACATTACACTATGCACCACTAAAACACGCATTCGTCCTCAAACGAAAAGCAAAATAAGGTACCTGAAGGGGTGAAAATATGAGGGTATCTACAATTCATGTCTGACTCCACCTCCCACATCGCCTCCTCAACAAGTCGGTGTCTTCATTGCACCTTCACTAAGTCAATATGCTTGGATCTCAACTGTCTAGTATGTCTATCCATGACAACAATAATCTCCTCCTCAAAGGACAACTTTTGATAAAAAGCAATCGAGTCCCACTGAATCACATGAGAATCATCATGATGATATCGCTTAAGCACTGAGACGTGAAACACTGGGTGAACAGCTGAAAGGCACGGAGGTAAAGCCAACGTATATGCTACCTCTCCACACTTCCTCAAAATCTCAAAAGGTCAAATGAATTGCGGACTGAGCTTTTCTTTCTTCCAAAACCTCATCACACCCTTGGTGGGTGACACCTTAAGAAAAACCCTCTCACCAATTGCAAAGGACACATCCTTGACACGCCTATCTGCATAGCTCTTTTGTCTACTCTAGGCGGTCACGAGGTGCTCTGAATCAACTTCACCCAATCCATGAAGTCTCTCAACAAATCAATGCCCCAAGGTCGTACTCTAAATAAATTGAACCGTCCAATGGGAGATCTACACCTCCTCCAATACAACACCCCAAATAGTCCCATCTAAATGCAGGAATAGTAACTGTTGTTATATGCAAACTCCACAAGAGGTAGGGATTGGTCCCAATGACCACCAAAGTCCATGACACAAGCCTGAAGCATATCCTAAAGTACCTAAATAGTCCGCTCAAATAGACCATCGGACGGAGGATGGAAAGTGGTACTCAATTCAAGCTTGGTACCCATGTTCTCCTGCATAGAACTCTAGAAATGGAGGTAAGTTGCGCACCTCTATCAGATACAATAGAAATGGGCACTCCATGCAATCGAACAATCCACGCATGTAGATCTTGGCTAACTGCTCTACATTATAGTCAGTCTTCACTGGAATGAAATGAATCGACTTGGTCACTGGTTCACTATCACCCAAACAGAATCAAACTTACCCAAAGTCAAGGGTAGTCCAGTGACGAAGTCCATAGTAATGCGCTCCAACTTCCACTAAGTGATAGACATCCTTTGCATCATATCACCCAGTCTTGATGTCCATACTTCACTTGCTGACAGTTCAAACACTTCACCCAAAAGTTCACAGTGTCTCTCTTCATACCACACCACCTATAGTGTTGCTTCAGATCATGATACATTTTGTCTACCCCGGGTGAATAGAGTATTTTGAATAATGAGGCTCCTCAAATATCATATGCACCCAACCACCAACTCCAGGGACACAAATACGGCCATAAATCCTCAAAACTTTCTCAGGATCCATAGAAGCCGACTTAGCTTCACCTTTCAACTGGTGGGCACGAATTTGATCTATCAAAGTAGACCTAGCCTCAATGAAGGCTAAAACACGGTGAGGTGCAGAAATATTGAGTCGAACCAACTGTCTAGCCAGCTATTGAACCTTCAATTCCAAAGGTCTATCCTCTGCCTTAAGAAAGGCTAACCTACCCATACAAGGTGCCTTCTGACTCAAAGCATCCGCTACCATATTTGCCTTGCCCGGATAATAAAAAATGGTAATGTCATAGTCCTTCAACAATTCTAACCATCTATGTTTCCTCATGTTCAGATTCAACTGAGAAAAGAGATACTTAAGGCTACGATGATCAGTAAAGACCTCAAAATGCACACCATAGAGATAATGCCTCCATAACTACAAAGACCACTGCCCCTAACTCTTAATCATGATTAGGGCAGTTCTTCTCATGCACCTTCAATTGTCGAGATGCATAGGCTATGACTCTCCACTTTTGCAACGACACACCCCCTAGACCAACACCCGAAGCATAATAGAATACAACAAATGCCACACCCTCTTTAGGTATTGCTAAGATAGGTGATGAGGTCAATAACTCATTGATGTTTTGAATGCTCACCTCACACTCATTGGTCCACAGAAATACCATAACATTTTGAGTTAGCTTAGTCAATAGAGCCGCTATAGAAGAGAAACTCTGAATGAACCGATTATAATAACCCACTAACACGATAAACTCTGAATCTCGTTAGGGGAAGTAGGTTTCGCCCAATCACGAACAACCGCAAGCTTGGCCGGATCAACCATAATACGTTCCTTGGTCACCACATGATCAAAGAAAACCATGGACTCAAGCCAAAACTTGCACTTGGAGATGTTTGCACAAAACTTCTCTCCTAATCTCTAAAGCATGGTCCTCAAGTGATGAATATGATCAGCTTCATTCTTGGAATAAACAAAGATATCATTAATAAAAATAATCACGAAGGAATCCAAATAAGGGTGAAATACCTGGTTCATCAACTCCATAAAAGTTACCGAGGCATTAGTGCAGTCCAAAGGACATGACTACAAACTCATAATTCCCATAACAAGTCCTGAAAGTAATCTTCGGGATATTAGAATCTCGAACTATCAGCAGATGGTAGCCTAATCTCAAGTCAATCTTGGAGAATACTGACGCACCCTGAAGCTAATCAAAGAAATCATCGATGCAGGAAAGAGGATACTTATTCTTGACCGTTGCCTTGTTCAACTGTTGATAATTCATACACATCCTCATACTACAATTTTTTTCTACACAAATAAAACCAATGTACCCCATGGTGAAACACTAGGCCAAATAAACCCTTTGTGCATCAAATCCTCTAATTGAGCCTTCAATTCCTTCAACTCCACCGAGCCATACGATAAGGAGAGATAGAAATGGGCTTAGTGCCTAGCTCTTAGTCAATCACAAAATCGATGTCATGATCTAAAGGAACACCTAGTAAGTCAGTAGGAAACACATCCATGAACTCTCTCACCACTCTCATGGTCTCTAAAGGAGATGAATTTTTAGTAAGATCACAAATATGGGCCAATAAGATAAACAACCCTTCTCCATCACATGATGGGCATAAAGAAAAGATATCACTCCCTTCAGATATGAACTAGGAGCACCCTTTCACACTAATCGAGGTAAACTAGGGTAAGCTAAGGTCATAATCTTAGCATAACAATCAAGGAATGTATGATAGGGAGATAATCAATCCATACCCAATATCACATCAAAATAAAGCATATCAAGTAAAATTAGGTATGTCCAAGTCTCTCTATCAGAAAATTTCACTACACACCCTAGTACACCTGATCCACCACTAAGGAGTCTCCTACCTGAGTAGACACACTAAGAGGCATAGCAAGAGACTCACACAATTGATAAATAACCGTATCAAATTAAGTAGAAACATAAGAGTAGGTCGACCCGGGATCAAATAATATAGTAACAAAGTGATGACAGACTTGGATGATACCTGTAATCACTTCGTCTGAGGCCTTAGCCTCGGATCTACCTGGTATGGCATAAAACAGTCTATGATCACCACTATTCTAAGAGCCACCATGAGCACTGCCTCGAGCTCCTTGAGCTCCACCTTTGGTACCATTGGTACCACCACTAGCACCCTGTGAAGTACCTCGTGCTGCTGGAACTTGCATAGAGCGAGTAACCTGCTATCCAGACTAGACAGTAGAAGGAGCACGTCTAGGTCAATTATTTGCCTTGTGACCAAATTTATCACACACAAAACAACCATGAGGACCTGAACCCCACTGAGAGTAACTAAAAGAGTATGTACGTCCTCCTTATCCTGAGAACCAACTATGCACACCCTGACCAATATAGCTAGTTTTGCGTCCACCAATACTATATGCACTCTGAATCACGGCTTGTACTGGTCTACCCTGATAATCATGTGTGTTCTGGCCCAAATAATCTATACCTCTGGATGAATGACCACTGAACCAATCCTGTCGACGAAAACTCTTGGTACTGCTACCCTGTCTAACATGTCAAATACTCTCAATCATGCTGGCACGATCAATAATACTCTAGAACGTACAACCTGATATCACAAGAGAGGCTGTGGCCTTTTGAAGATAACTGGTGAACCATTTTACCAACTTATAAATCTGATCAAACTTTGTAAGGATACTCAACATGGCATAATAGGATAACTCATTGAAATGAGCCTCATACTCGAAAACGGATAAAGAGCCCTTCTCCAATCTATCGAACTCATCCCTGCATTGATCACGAAGGCGATATGGCACAAACCGCTCAAGGAACACCTCAGTAAACTGCTCCCAACCCATAAGAGGAGAACCATCGGGCCTACAAGAAAGAACTGATCTCCACCACTCCTTGTCTACTCCTGAGAACTGATAAGAAGTGTCAGACACTCCATGTGCCTCTAAGATACTTTGGTTGAACAACTTTTCCTTGCATTCAATCAACAAGTCATAAGTCTTCTGTCTAACTGTACCATCAAACCTTGGAGGTGCCAATCTAACAAACCTCTCAAAGTTGTTCTGCACAGTAATTTGCATGGCTGTACTAGCAGAAATATGCAGAGCTACAAATATCGAAGGTGCCATAGAAGGTACTTAAAAGGAACCAGGAGTTTGAAATCCCACACTAGGCTCCTGGACTAGCGGTGTAGTACCAAATCTGATAGGAGAGCCTGTAGTACCCGAAAGAGTACCATAATGAGGGGAACTATGCAATCTAGCCAATAACCTAACGATCAACTATTGAAGCATCAGAGTGTTTTTGGGAACCAAAGGAGGATGGGCTGGTTCTCACTCCTCAATTTGCTTCTCAACAACATCATCATTCTTATAAGCGGGCTCAAGGGATGCCTCCCTAGATCATTCTCAAGCAGGTGCTGCCCCTCTCTCTTGGCCATGAACTCTAATTCTAATGCATCCCCTACCTCACCACGGACTAGGGCTCAGGCAATACGTAAAGTCTAACCCTCTGAGATATTGGCTTTAGTCCTCGCCATCTGCGTAGAGAGAAAAGATTAGAGGTATGCAATATGAATAATTCTCATGAAAGCAATCAAAGGAAAGGAATTTCTCATACTAGGTAACTTGTAGCCCCTCGAAGATAAGTATGTACATCTACGTACCAGTCTACAAGACTCTACTAGACACCCTGCTCTTTAACTAATGAAATTGGTGACCTAGTTCTCTGATACCAATGTTCATGACCCAAAAGTTGAGGTCATGATGACACACACCCCGAGAACCCAAATTGTTGTGTAAGCCCAAAAAAGTAACACAGACGAGACTCCTAAAGGAAATTCATGCCACAATCGAAGAAAAATGAAGAACAATAAAGAAATTATCAAAACCTTGTATCATAAGCATAAAGAGTATCTACTACATTTAAAGAATCTGGAATACACCTCATGTCTTTGAAAAAGAATTAAAGACTGTAAAAGATAGGAGACCAATGGTGATCCAGAAAGCAGGATCTCACCATAACTCCGAAGGAGAAGAAATTGCTAGATCCGATTAACCACTACGAGGATCACCCTGAATAGGATCTACATCAAAAGATAATAGAAGTAGGGGTGAGTACAATCCACATGTACTCAGTAGGTTAGATCACCTGAGTATAAGCAACTAAAAAGACTTAAGAAGTAAACTATAAACGCTTTCACCTGTATACAAAAAAGTCATATTCTGGCATCGGTGCTGCCAATTTATATAATAGCGGTGCGAATAAAGTAAACACATAAGGATACATATAATACTCTAATTAACAGATAAGCAAGTTACCCAACATAAGAAAGCTGGCCAATGCAATGCGATGAGATGATGAAATGATATGGTGGAATCAAGGCTGTCGCACAACCTGTCATATACATCTCGCCGAGCTTTAGCTTCCAGAAAAGGACCAATGGGGACTCGCAGTCATATATCAATCTCGAAATCTCAATATCTCATCAACTTGCCACCTAGCTCGTGGTCAAAGATAAATGTAAGGTGTCTCATTTTCTTTCTCAAAAATAGTATTTCTCCACTTTCTCATATGCCCGTGAACCATGATATGTTGAATGAGGATTAATACATCATAACACATACAACACAAGGCATAATCAATTAAATCGCGTATTTGAATAGCATAAAGTCCTGAACTCAATAAGTCATGAACATGTCCTCAAATGATAGGGAATGTTGAAGAATCAATTTGAAATCAGCCTTTACCATTTAGAAAACACTTCTTTCATTTTAAGATGATAAAATCAATTCAAGCCCCTAACTCAGGAATCTCAATGCCACATAAACATATTAAACCACACAACCCCTCACTCAAGCAATTTGTTAAATATCACAATTTTTCAACATCAACAATTAGGGTATCACCTGAGCCTCCAGACAAGCTTAACATCACAAATGGGTATCATATAGACAAAGCAAGAAAGTCAACACTTACCAACATCTAAAACTCATACTACGATTCATTTTCCAGTTGACTTCCTAAGAAATATTAGTTATTCATCTCAGTCTAAAATAGGGATAGCCAAACCTACCTCGAAGGCCAAAACTTCAACCGAACAACTCTAACGGAGCACTCTCTCTACCAAAAATTCATTGGAATGAAGTCCAACTATCAAGAATGGAAATGATTCATTAACAGGAGCCCAACGATACCCATATTATTAGGATTAGAAACTGGGGCAATAAAATAGTACAAAAATCACTTCGAAAATTAGAAGGGTAAAATCAAATTTTTATTTGAAAAACATAATCTACAAGACGAGAGGAATTAGTGGTTGAAAAACCCATTAAAAACAAGCAAAAAGTGAGCTCCAAATCAAGAATTTATTAATTTTTAAACTTTGAGAAAAAACCCAAAAAATACACATTGAAATCAAGATTTAAAAGAGTTTTCGGAAGATACAACTTGAAGGAATTGATAAAGAATAGTTAAAGGCACTTACTGAAATGAATCTCCTCTCTTAAGCTCTCAAACGAGTGAAAGATGGTGGAATATGGAAAATGGAAATAAATCCCGAATGAGCACTGTTCAGGTCAGTAAATGAGGTCCGCGAATGCGGGGCTGGTGCCATGAATTGACCCACTAGGCATCTAAAGCTCACGAACGCGGGAACAACGTTGCGATCATGGAGCACTGTTCACCCGTGAACGCGCCTAAAACATGCTACCCCACTAAATTCAACATTATGGACTCAATGGGATCATCAAATTTTTTAAAAGAGTTCAAATGATGGAATTACACTCCCAGAATACTCTTAAGGCTTAAAACTCACCTTTCCGCCTAAACACCCAAATCTCAACGTAAGGTCTCAAAACTCTAACTAACCATCTTACTAGCTCAAACTCGACGTTCCGGACACAATAGAACCGATTGAATTTTCCTCTGATGCTTGAAACTTGAAATGTTGACCAAAGTCAACCATATTTATATAATTCAACTCAAAATGGTTAAAATCACCAAAATACTCCTGGTCGTATCGGGGACCACTTTAACCATTCTCGAAACACAAACTAAGCATGAAAATACTAAGGAGAAGGGCAAAATGCTCATTTTACAAATAAAAGTAATTTCACAAGAAATTGGACATTACAAAATTGTAGTGATTATTTAACACATGTCACCTCATATTGGTATGAATATTACATTGTAATTTGTTAGTCATTTTTTTGTGCATCATAGTATTTTTAGTAAAACTGTTATAGGAAGGTTTCTGTTATGAAAGGTTACTCATGATGTTAGGAAAAAAGATATACTTGTATAGGAAAAGATAACTGTTTCTTTTTTAAAAGGTGGATCGTAGGAAATATATTTAGTGATTGGAGATCTTAACATCACATGGAGAATAATTACGAGATTTATGAAATAGGTTTAAAAAATCAATCGTTCTAGTCCATTGTGTCATTATTTTTTTTGGTAAGTTGAAAAAATTAAATCATTTATTGTTATCTCTTATAAGCTACATGACTTAAGCCGGTCAAGAGAATAAACTTTATTTTCGAGTATATCTTCTCACTTTTACAAATCTTGTTCATATTTGTGATCTTTGATAGGTGTGACACCAATGCTTGAAGAAAACACTATTTTCTTAGATCTCCAAATTTGGTGTTGGGGGGGGGGGGGAGGGGGACATTTTCTAGCTTAAAAGTGGGATTAAACCCCCCCTCCCCCCTCTCAAAAAAATTATTACAAATAGAAAGCTTCCAAATAGATATGGAATGTGATAATTGAGATGACCAATTCTCTTTTTAACTTTCCACTATAAAGTAGTATGCACTTTTTTTTATTTTGCAAGTTACCATTTTTTAATGCCATTCTTTGTCAGAATATATTAATTCTCTTTCTCTGTTTCCCTCTTTCTCCTTTCTATTCCTTTTTTTGTTTCCCATCTAGTGTTCGAAGCCTGCACTGGAGCTTTGATTATATTCGAATCGCACAATAAAGGGCCCTGCACTCTCCCAACATGATTTATTTTCATACCCAAGGCCCTAACCCGAAATCTCTGAATAAGGCTGAAGTAGTCCCACCACTGTACCACAACCCATGTTGATTCTCCTTTCTATTCTCTCTTTATCTGTTTCTCCCATTCAACGCTTTAATATTTTTATTGGCACTCTTGATAATTTAAACATGAAGAGAACATAGTTTATGTTTCATGTTTTGAAAAAATATATTGAAGTAGCCAAATTTATTTTTTGGAATCAAGTCATCATAGTTCTTGAATAGTATAATATCATTCTAATTCTAATATTATTTTTGTGTCTTATATTTTTTTTATTTGATATTATAGATAATGTTTAAAAGATTTGTTAGAATTTTAATATGTCAACTAGAAAATATTAATCCGGTCATCCAAAACTTAAAAGTAAAACAAAAGTATATAATTTGATAAAATCTCAAAAAGGTGATCTTGAGTTATTTTGGAAAATAATATGAAAATTAAATTAAAAAATGTAGGGGAGTGTTGTTTAGATGAGCAACTCACTAACTTAATTTTAGATAAGTTAGGTGGTGATATAATCCAAATAGAAGAAGAAGGGGAGAAAATTAGTGAAAACTCGGAAGTAAATTTTCAGAAAAATTAAGAACTTTTAAATGAATCAAATAATTATACTCCGAAAAACATCTACGATCCAGTCAATGGAATAATGTTGATACAAAGTTAAGAGATCTATAAGTAAAAAAGTTCCAATTAAAATTATCGACACATATTTTTTAAAGGATAAAATTATAATGCACTTTTCTACTACACATTATTTTCAAAAGTTAGAAAATGGAGAAAGACATGAAAGAAAATGATTAATTTATTCCAAAAGATTTGAATAAAATATTTTATTTTTATTGTAAGTTGTTTCATACGACTTTTAATGCTAAGAATAACAAAATTAACTAATGAAGGTAGTAAAAATTGAGAAAATCTCATATCTAAGCTTAGAACTCATGAAACAACAGACCAACATATTATTGATATGAGTTCATGGATTAATATAGAAAAAATTAGATTGCGCAACAATAAAACAATTGATAAAAATGTCCAAGATCAAATTAACAGAGATAGAGAACATTTGAAAAATATATTGTCAAGAATTATTTCTGTCATAAAAACTCTTGAAAAAATAATTTTGCATTTAACAAAAAAAAATCTATCAAGAAAATAATGGAAACTTCTTTAGTCTTATTGAAATTATTGTAGAATTTGATCGAATCATGCAAGAGCATTTTCATCGAATCAAATATGATAAAAATCTTAATCATTATTTTTGAAATAATATACAAAATAAATTAATAAATTTATTGGCAAGTGAAATTAAGAATAGAATTATGAAAAATGTTGTAAAAACAAAGCACTTTTCTATCATACTTTATTACACGCCATATACAAGTCATCAAGCTCAAATATCTTTTATAAAACTAAGTGTGGATAGTTTAGAAACTCCAACAAAAATTATCGAATATTTTTCAGAGTTCTTAAAAGTTGATGATACAACTGGGAAAGATCTTTTGAAGTAATTTTAGATGAAATAAAATGTATTGGACTTGATATTGATAATTTGAAAGGACAGGGATATGATATGAATCTAATATGAAGGGAAAAGACAAGAGACTGCAAAAAACACTTCTCGATGTGAATCCTAGATCATTTTACACACCATGTGGCTATCATAATCTAAATTTGGTACTTTCTGATGTGATTAATTCTTGTACGAAAAGTATATCATTCTTTGGAGTGGTACAACATATATATTCATCATTTTCTTCATCTACTAAACGATAAACTTTCTTAAAATATAGTGTACCTAGTTTAACTCTTAAATCATTGTCGCAAACAAGTTGTAAAAGTTGTATGAAAAGTATTAAAGTAATAAGATTTCTAACTCCATAGATAAGAGAAGCTTTATTGAAATTAGTAAAAGTTAGTGATGATTCAGAAATTTAAAGTGAAGCTAGCTATTTTTTTAGCAAATTGTTGAGCTTGAAAATTTTGATTTTTTACTAGGTATGACAATTTGTTTTGATGCGTTATTTCCTGCTAATTCAATAGCAAAAGTTTACAATAACAAAATATGCATATTGACGTCATCATAAATTAATTAAGAGGTTTATTATTTTTTTAAAAATATATAGAGAAGAAGGATATACAACTATTATGATTTCAACAAAGAAAATTGGATTAGAGTTCAATATAAAACCTGAATTTCGTAAAAAAACATATAATTTATAGAAATAAATAATTTGATGAGAATGTTGATAATGAAATGAAAAAATCATTGAAGAATTTATTAGAGTTGATTACTTCTTATACACAAGCCATCTTTTCACTTCAAAATAGATTTGAACAATTTGAAGAGTATGCAATATTTTTTATTTCTATTTAGTGGAAAAAATGAGATTATTAGATGACGAAATTATAAAAAATGTTGCTTTAATCTTGAATAATCCTTAAAACATAATACTCACTCCGATATTGATGGTTAGACTTATGTTCTAAATTAAAAGTGAAGGAAAATCATACAAGTAGAAGATAATACTCTAATCAAGATACTCAATAAAATAAAAAGGCTTGAATTTTTTTTCAAATGCTTATATTACGTATAGAATGATGTGAACAATTTCTATAACAGTCGCCTAAGTAGGAAGAAACTTTTGATGATTAAAAACGACAAAATCTTATCAAAGATTAACAATGTTTCCATAATGATTGAGTGGATTGTCAATATTATCAATTGAAAAAGAATTATCATAACAAATGAACAACAAAAATATTATTAATAACTTTGCATCTCAAAAGGTTAGAAAAATAGTGTAACACCTCAAAAGTTCATAAGTCCGAATCAAATCTTGAAAAGTTTAGAAAATTAGTCCGAAAAATGTTTCTGTGTTTTATGGCACCATCTACGGACTGTAGAGCTTTCACGGGCTATAGATCTGTCCGTAAAAGAAAGCACTGATGAATTATGAATCAGCTTGAGTTTCACAATCCTTTTACGTACTGTAAAACTTTCACGGGCTGTAGATCTATCCGTAAAACCAAACCTCAGAAACTCAAGAAAAATGATGGTTTTTTACGGACAGTAGATCGATCTACGGACCGTAGAATGATATCATAGAACAAACCTTCAAACACCCAGAGTTCCTTTGTTTTTATGGACACTTTTATGGCCCGTAGATTGTTCTACAGTTCGTAGATGATATTCGACAATTTTTAAGTGTAATGACCCTCCAGGTCATTTTTATGTTAATGCCTTCTTGCCATTGTTTAGAGCGTTCCTATAGCGACCCCAAGTAATTTATGACTTGCTGGCTCTGGCTGTTTAGTTGTGTGGTCGTTCGTTTGGGTTTTATGCCTGTTTCCCTGTTTTGGATCTTTTGAACTTTGAAGAGTTGATTTCGTTCATAACCTCAGGTAAACGACCCCAGAATAAGTTTTTGACGGTTCCATTAGCTTCAGAGCAGCCTAATTAGGCTGGAAGAATGTTTGGCCCGAGTCCCGAGGCTTTCGGTGTGACTTTAGGGCCAGTTGGTGCTTTAGCCTTTGAAATTTGGCTCAAGTTTGACTTTGGTCAACATTCTTGGTAAACACGCTCAGATGAGAATTCCGTCAGTGCGTTAGTTCCGGAATGTCGAGTTTGGTCTAGATTGACCCTTCGAGCTCTTCCTGAGACATCCGATTTAATTCCGAGGCCCTTGGTTGAAGTTTGCTAAATTGGCAATTGGGAAGTGGGACCCACTTTTAGTCGAAATGACCTCTATTGGAATTTTGACTACCGCATTGAGTCAAGAATGTAGAATTTGATGGGGTAGCATATCTCGTTTGTGTGCACGTGGGTTCAGAACAAATTCCGAGCACCCCGTCGGAATTTTTGGAAAAGGAAAGTTTAGCTAATGCAGCAGTTGATGCTGCAGGCCTATTCCTTCTCCGGAGGTCCGAGTCTTTCTTCTCCGCGTTCTCGGATAGGGCTCCATGTTCGCGGAGGTCTGGGGAATCTTTCTCTCTGTGTTGGCGGATAGGCCTCCGCGTTCGCGGAGGTGTGGATTCTTTCCCTCAATGTTCGTGGGCCCCTGGCTGCCTTCACAGAGATATTGTTGTTCTCCCTCGGCATTCTCAGGCCTTTGGCCTCGTTTGCGGAGGTCAGTGTGGCTGGCAGTATATAAAGGGGCAGTCGGGCCTTCATTTGTTATAAGTTTCAAAAGTTGATATCTTCTCCGTTTTATGTCGGTTTTTGGTGATTCGAAGTCCCAAGTATTCGGAATTCCGTAGGCTTTTGGGTGTTGGTTCATATAGCATAGGGTGAGCTCCGATTCTCAGGAATTTGAGGCATAAGTGGCTGCCATAGGCTTGTTTTGTAAAGTTTTGCATGTTTCATTTTCTTGTGTTATCGGCTGTTCCGAGCCCCGAGAGGCATTTCGCTTTTGAACACAAGCTTGGAAGAGGGTTTAGGACCTTTCCACAGAGTCAGTTCTAGAAATTCTGGAGCGGTTTCCACATTTTCCGATTTTGACTCCGAAGTTGGTCCGTCTCTGATTTTTTTAATTTTTGTGTCTAAAAGACCGTACTGATGCTTTGATTCTATTTTTGATAGCGTGGAAGAAATATGAGGCTGTTTGGAAGGGAAAAGCTCCGACGGAGTGATTTGGAGCGCGTACGGTCAGCATTCTGGTAGGTTATGGCTTCCCTTCTCTTTAGATTGAGCTGGATTGTGTGAATGCATGCTGATTTGTGTGAATAAGGGGTGGGGAATTAGTACTTCTTCTCTTCTCAAAAATCATGCTTTAGGGTTGATTTTCAGGCTGTTTTGGGGGTAGTACCATGTTATCGGAGGGATTGTTTATGTGTTGTTGCGTGCGGACTATGTGTTGGCTGTTTTATTGTGTTGGATTGTATTTTCAGCCTTAGACTAGGTTAGGCTAGCATTTCCTTAGACCCATGCACTTGTTGAATTTTGTATGTATCCGACGTCAATTCGGATGGACTAGGTCCTTGTAGACCGGAATAACAGACTTGAGTTTGGTAGTATGTGCCTAGGTTGGGCTTTGTATTGCTTTTGATCTTCTGGATTCTCTCCCCATTTTTGTGGTGCCGTTACGTTATTGGAAGCGCTGTGTTTTCTTGGGTTTGGATGCTTCTGCATCGGTTCTGTGGTGACATGGTTGGTGGTGGATGGCGATCCACATTGGTTTTGTATTTTAGATCCTCTCCGGAGTTGATATGCCTAGCTCACTCGTCTGGCTAGGTCAGGGCCCCCGGAGTGTTAGCAAATTGGGCGATTGGATTTTAGGGCCTTAAAGGAGTCTTTATGCCCCCTAGGCACTCTGCTGGCTAGGGCAGGGCCCCCAGAAGTTTCTACCAGGATGGGCGGCCCAATTTGGAAGTCAGACTTTTGTTTGGGTTGGAGTTGGCTGATTGTTCGGTTGAGTTGGTTGGTGGTTTCAGTTCGCAGTTGGGTTTTCCTTCGGTCTTGTTGATTTAGCTTTTCCGTGTACCTGTCGGGCTTATGGGGGTCCGTTTGGGTTTTGTTTGTATGTGCTTGAGTGTACTTTCTGGGTCTTATGGGGTGCCCAATTAGGTTTAGTTTAGGTATTTCCTAGATTTGATGTCGATTAGCTTGTGCTTACTTCCGTTGACCTCTATTATTGTAGATTCTATCCTTTCAGTCTGTTTTTATCTTTCTTGCTCAGTCGGCCTATGATGCCTACTGGGTACCTGTTGTATTGGTACTCATGTTACACTCTGCATCTATTTTCATGATGCAAGTCCGAGCACCAGTTATCAACGTTGAGTTTGAGCCTACTGCAGTCTATTCCGGAGGCAAGGGTGAGCACATGGCGTCCTGAGATTACCTGCCTCCTTCTGTACTTATATTTTTGCTTTTCTTTTGCTTTTGAGATAGTCTTGTTTGGTGGTCCACTTTTCAGACTTGTACTCCTTTTGTAGTAGCTCTGTACATGTGACTTCCAAGTTCTGGGAGGTATTGTTTGTTGTATATAGTTGGTTTCGCTTCCGCCTTTCCCGTATATATTCCTTTATTTATGCTTTTGCTTAGTTGAGATTAGCTTCCACCATAAGTCCCAGTACAGTTAAATTTTGGGACAGGAATTGGCTTACCTACTTGCGAGTTGGTAGGCGCCATCATGACTGGAGGAATCAGATCGTGACAAGTTGGCGTTAGAGCCCCAGGCTCATTGGTCTCACTTGTGCAGAGCTAGCATCTGGTAGAGTTTTGTAGATCAGCGCCGAGACGTCCGTGACTTATCTTCGGGAGGCTATAGGATGTCCTTAGGGGCTTTTCATGTCTGTATCATTTTCGTACATTGCTAGTTGATTGGTTTTATGAAATCTTACTTGTTTTACTATGTCAAAGGATGGCTCACACGCGCGGTAGAGCGGCCGGAGGTGATGCACCTGGGCCAGCGAATAGAGCCCCAGCTAGGGGAAGAGGCTGACCCCGAGGTCAAGGTAGGGCTGCGACGCTAGCCCGAGATAAAGTGAGGACTCCAGAGCCGGAGGCGGAGCCTCAGTTTGACCAAATTCCTCCTCAGCCGGTGGGGCAAGGACTAGCCCAGCCACAGCCAACACCAGCTGCTGCCCCTGACCTTAAGGACATGCTCGCTCAAATACTAGCAGCGAAAATGGGTATTCAGCAGCAGTAGCCAGCCCCAACACCAGTTCCACAGCCAGTGCCAACACCGCAGGGTCAGCCTGCCCCAACGGCTCCAGAGATCCAGTAGTAGGGTCAGCCTGCAGTAGCGGCCTTAGAGATTCAGCAGCCACCTGCACCGGCCACCGTTTATTCGGATGCCTTAGATGGGGTCATGCCATTGCGAGAGCAGAAGGTGCTTAGGGTGTTTATGAGGTTGTCACCGCTGAGGTTTTCTTGGGCGATTGGGGAGGACGCCTATGAGTTCATTACTTCCTACCTGGAGCGATTGTAGGCTCTGGGATTAGTAGAGTCGAGAGGAGACGACTTAACTGCCTATCAGTTGGATCGACCGGCCAGGCAGTGGTGGCACTCGTTTATGGAGACCAGGCCGGCTGGGTCCCCGCCAGTGATGTGGGAAGAGTTTTCAGATGCCTTTCTGGCTAAGCATATCCCTCAGAGCATCAGAGATCGTCTTCATGATGATTTCTCGAGGTTGGAGCAGGGCTCTATGATGGTATCTGAGTACGAGGCTAGATTTCATGAGTTGTCCTGTCATGCCACTATGATCTTGCCTACATAGCAGGAGAGAGTCAGGCGCTTAGTTAGAGGATTGAGATTCCAGCTGCGTATTAAGTCATAGTCTATGGTATTAGTGGACCACCCTTTTCTGGATGTTGTGGACAACTCCCTCACGCTTGAGCAGCTCCGTCACGAGGCAAAAGGGGGCAGCGGCAAGAGGGCCAGGCAGGATGAAGCTTCAGTGGGTCTCGTTTTAGTCCCAGAGATACTCGGGATCGGGTCCATCAGATGTTCCAGCCGAGTCAACCTAGTCACCTATTTCAGGCGTCATTGCAAGTTGTGGAGGGTGACCAGCACCGTCAGGGTAGTTATAGTGCCGATCTGAGTCAGGACCGAGGCAGTTTTTAGATGGGTTCCTCAGGTCGGGGTGGCCGACCTTCAATTGTGAGCAGGTCATCTCAGGGTTGCATTACTTACAGAGGGCTAGATCATTGGTCCAGGGAGTACCCTATCTCCAAACCATCCTTACCAGCTCCTCAGGCAATGAGACTGGTATCAGCAGCAGCACCTCCAGCTAAGGGAGGAGGACAGTATCAGGGTGCACAGGGAGGTCCCCGGGAAGGAAGGGTGGTTGCACGGGTAGAGGTGTCCAGGGCCATTTCTATGCATCTCCAGCCAAAGTAGAGGCTGAGGCATCAAATAATGTGATTACAGATACAATTCTCTTATGCCATCAGTCCACTTCAGCTTTATTTGATCCCGGTTGTAGCTATTTGTATATGTCTGCTTATTGTGCTCCTCGGTTGGGGGTGAGTCCAGAGCTCTAAGTGGTACCATTGCATGTTTTGACCCTTGTAGGTGATTCTTTAGTAGTGGATCAGATTTGTAGATCCTGTGTGGTGACTATTCAGGGGCAAGACACTCGAGTTGATCTTATTGTGGTTATTATGTTGGATTTTGATTTGATTTTAGGCATGGATTGGATATCCCCTCACCGAGCGGTCTTGGATTGCTATGCCAAAACCGTTACTTTAGCTATGTCTGGTAATCCACCGGTGGTGTAGCAGGGTTCTAAAAGTCGCACACCAGTTGGGGTGATTTATTTTATCCAGGTCCAGAGGTTAGTGGACAGCGGATGTTTGGCTTATCTGACTTATGTTAGAGATGTTAGTAGGGAGAGCCCTACGGTGGATTCAATGCGTATAGTCTTAGAGTTTGCTGATGTGTTTCCTGCCGACCTTCCTGGCCTACCCCAAGAGCGAGATATTGATTTTTCCATTGATTTGGAGCTGGGTACTCGTCCTATTTCCATCCCACAGTACCGTATGGCCCCCGCAGAGCTCAAGGAGCTCAGTTTTCAACTTTGAGATCTCTTGGGTAAGGGATTCATTCGGCCTAGCGTATCACCTTGGGGTGCCCCAGTCCTATTTGTGAAGAAAAAAGATGGTACTATGCTAATGTGTATTGATTAAAGGCAGTTGAATAAGGTGACGATGAGGAACCATTACCCCATTCCTCGTATTGATGATCTGTTCGAGCAACTTCAGGGTGCCGTGGTGTTTTCTAAGATTGACTTGAGATCCGGCTACCACCAGTTGAGGGTTAGAGCAGCAGACATCCCTAAGACAACATTTAGGACTCGTTAGAGCCATTATGAGTTTCTGGTGATGTCTTTTGGGTTGACTAATGCCCCTGTCGCTTTCATGAACTTGATGACTCGTGTATTCAGGCCGTATCTGGACTCTATTTTCATAGTCTTCATTGATGATATCTTGGTATACTCGCGGAGCCATAATGAGCATGAGCAACATTTGAGGATAGTGCTTCAGACCCTGAGAAACCATCGGCTTTATGCCGAGTTCTCAAAGTGCAAGTTTAGGCTTGAGTCTGTAGCATTCTTCAGACACGTGGTGTCCAAGGATGATATTATGGTTGATCCGGTGAAGATTTAGGTTATCCGTGATTGGGCTAGGCCCACCTCTGTGACTGAGATTCGGAGCTTCATCGGATTGGCAATGTACTACAGGCGTTTTGTTGATGGTTTCTCTTCTATCGCAGTGCCTTTGATTTGGTTGACTCGCTAGGATATTCCCATTGTGTGGTCAGAGGAGTGTTAGAGGAGCTTTCTAAGGCTTAAGGAGTTGCTTACCACCGCTTCTTTATTGACTCTTCCAGTTAAGGGCGAGAGCTTCATGGTTTATTGTGATGCATCCGGAATTGGTTTTAGTTGTGTTTTGATGCTGCAGGGCCAGGTTATCGCTTATGCATCGAGGCAGCTTAAGCTACATGAGCGGAACTACCCCACTCATGATTTGGAGTTGGTGGCATTAGTTTTTACGCTTACGATACAGAGGCATTACCTATATGGAGTTCATTGTGAGATCTACACTGATCACAGGAGCCTTCAGTACATTATGAACCAGAGGGATCTTAATTCGAGGCAGCGCCGTTGGATTGAGCTCCTGAAGGACTATGACCTCTCTATTCTCTATCATTTAGGCAAGACGAATGTGATAGCGGACACCTTAATCTAGAAGGCAGTGAGTATGGGTTGTATAGCCTTCCTTTCTTTTTCGGAGAGACCCTTGGCTTTGGACATTCAGTCCCTAGCCAACAAGATGATTAGGATTGATGTTTCAGATACCAGTCGGGTGTTAGCCTATGTGAGAGTTCAGTCATCTCTGCTAGATAAGTTCTGTGGCCGTTATTTCGAGGATGAGTCTTTGGTGGCACTCTGGGATAGAGTATTGGCAGGTGATACCGGGCAGACTACATTAGACTCAGATGGGGTTTTGAGATTTGCTGGCCGTTTGTGTGTTCCGAGAGATGGGAATTTGATTCAACTGATCCTTAGCAAGGCCCATGACTCTAGGTATTCTATCCATCCGGGCACCGCTAAGATGTATCGTTATTTGAGGTAGCATTATTGGTGGAGCTGTATTAGGAGGGAAATCTCAGATTATGTGTCCCGTTGCTTGTGTTGCCAGCAGGTGAAAGGCTAGCATTTGAGGCGTGGTGGTGAGTTGCAGAGATTACCCATTCCTGAGTGGAAGTGGGAGCATATAACCATGGATTTCATTGTGGGCTTGCCTTGGACTTCTAGAGGTGTTGACAGCATCTGGGTCATCGTGGATTGATTGACCAAGTCAGCACACTTCCTTCCAGTTCGTACTTCCTTCAGTGCTGAGAGAATAGCCCGTATCTGCATTCGGGAGGTGGTCCGTCTTTATGGTGTGCTTGTTTCTATAATTTCAGACCGGGGTTCACAGTTCACTTCTAGCTTTTGGAGGGTATTTTAAGAGGAGTTGGTCACTCGTGTCAACCTTAGCACAACATACCAACCCACAGACTGCTGTCTAGTCACATTGTATTATTCAGGTCCTTGAGGATATGTTGCGGGCCTGTGTTAAGGACTTTGGAGGTTAGTGGGACCAGTTCTTGACTTTGGCAGAGTTTGCGTACAACAACAGCTACCACTCTAGCATTCAGATGGCCCCGTTTGAGGTTTTATATGGTAGGTGTTATCGCACTCAAGTTGGTTGGTTCGAGTCTACGGAGCCTAGGCCACATGGTACAGACTTGTTTCAGGAGACCTTAGTGCATGTGAGGATGATTCAGGAGCGGCTTAGGATGGCTTAGAGTAGATAGCAGAGTTACGTGGATAACAGCCGATGGCCAATGAGATTTGCCGTTGGTGATAGAGTATTCCTCTGAGTATCGGTCATGAAGGGCGTGATGAGATTTGGGAGGCGGGGCAAGCTTAGCCCCAGGTATATTGGGCCTTTTGAGATTTTGAGGACAGTTGGTGATGTTGCCTATGAGCTAGCCTTACCCCTAGTATTCTAAGTTATTCATCCAGTTTTCCATGTTTCGATGCTTCACCGGTATGTTCCAGATGAGTCTCATGTGCTCCAGTATGACGCTGTTGAGTTGGATGATCGTCTGACCTATATTGAGGGGCCAGTTACTATTTTGGCCAGAGATGTGAGGCAGCTGAGGTCTAGAGCCATTCCCGTGGTTAAGGTCCATTGGAGGCATCGTCCAGTCGAGGAGGCTACCTTAGAGCAGGAGATGCGGGAGCAGTTCCCCAAATTATTTGATACCTTAGGAACTTCTTGACTCTTGGTTTCGCGGATGAAAGTTCTTTTAGTAGTGGAATTTGTAATGACCCTCAAGGTCATTTTTTGTGTTAATGCCTTCTTTCCGTCTCTTAGAGCATTCCTGTAGCGACCATTAGTCATTTATGACTTGCTAGCACTGACTGATCTGCCGCCTGGTTGTTCATTTGTGTTTTATGCCCGTTTCCCTGGTTTGGAGCTTTTGAACCTTGAAGAGTTGATTTCGGTCATAACCTGAGGTAAACAACCTCAAAATAAAACTCTAACGGTTTCATCAGCTCTAGAGTGGCCAAATTAGGCTAGAAGCATGATTGGTCTGAATCCCAAGTCTTCGGGTGTGACTTTAGGGCCATTTGGCGCTTTAGCCTTTGAAATTCGGCTCAAGTTTGACTTTGGTCAATATTCTTGGTAAACGCACTTGGATGAGAATTTCGTTAGCGTGGTTAGTTGAAAAATGCCGAGTATGGTCTAGAATTACCCTTCAAGTGCTTCCCAAGGCTTCTGATCTAATTTCAAGGCCCTTGGTTGTAGTTGGGTAAATCGTTGATTGGGAAGTGGGACCAACTTTTAGTCAAAATGACCTCGTATAGGAATTTTGATAGCACCATTGAGTTAGAAATGTCGAATTTGATGGGGTAGCATATCTTGTTTGCGTGCAGGGGGTTCTGAATGAATTCTGAGCACCTCTCAGAGTTTTTGGGAAAGCCAAGTTCAGCTAGTGCAGCAGCTGATATTTCAGGCCCATTCCTTCTCCGCGTTCACGGCTCTAGCTCAGAGTTCACGGTGGTTTGGGAGGTTAGGGGAATCTTTCTCTCTACGTTCGCGGATAGGCCTTCGCGTTCGCAGAGGTGTCGATTCTTTCCCTCTGCGTTCACGGAGATATGGTTGTTCTCCCTCTGTGTTCACGGGCCTCTGGCCGCGTTCGCGGAGGTTTGTGTCGCTGGCAGTATATAAAGGGCAGTCGGGCCTTAATTTTTTACAAGTTTCGAAAGTTGATATCTTCTCTGTTTTAAGTCATTTTTAAGTGATTCGAAGTCCCAGGTGTTCAAAATTGCATAGGCTTTGTGGGTGTTGGTTCAGATAGCGTTGGGTGAGCTCCGATTCTCATGAATTTGAGGCCTAAGTGGCTGCCATAGGCATGTTTTGTAATGTTTTGCATGTTTCTTTTTCTTGTGTTGCCGGCTGTTCCGAGCCCCGAGAGGCATTCTGTTTTGGAACACAAGCTCAGGGGAGGGTTTAGGACCTTTCAATAAATTCCAGACCGGGTCCCACATTTCCCGATTTTGACTCCTATGTTACTCCGTCTCTGATTTCGTTATTTTTGGTGTCTAAACGATCGTACTGATGCTGTGATTCTATTTTTGATAGCATCACAGCAATCTTGAAGGTCCACTTTTTGGACTTGTACTCATTTTGTAGTAGTTCTGTACTTGTGATTTCCAGGTTCTTGAAGGTATCGTTTGTTGTATATAGTTTGTTTCACTTCCACCTTTCCCTTATGTGTTCCTTTATTTATGCTTCCGCTTAGTTGAGGTTAGTTTCCACTCTCAGTCCCATACTGTTATATTCCAGGATAGAGTTTGGCCTGCCTACTGGCGGGTTGGTAGGCGCCATCATGACTCGAGGAATCAAGGCGTGACATTAAGTCAGGATCATTTTGGTCTTTTCCCACTCTTTTAATTCATATACTATTTCATTTTAACCTATTCTAAGTTGGATTAAGGGGATTTTAGTGAACTAAACTCTCTCCTCTCAAGCACAAGTCCTAAAATTGGATTTCCTCTCTCTCAAGGTTTCTCTCAAGAAAGAACTAAGGTTCCCAAGCTTCAAGTGTCTATTCAAGAAATCAAGCCAAGGTTTCCATTCATGGTATGTGGATTTCATGAATGGGTATGTTTTCACCCATTGAGTCTCAAAGACACCTCAGTTCTGCAGTTTTTGATTCCTATGAAACCTAGATTTGTATGATTTCATGGGTTTTCAATACAAATTAGTTCTTCTTCATGAATAGTCTATGCTTTCATGGTTTTACTTGTGATTCCATGTATTAAATGGTATTTTCATGAACCCTTAGTGTACAAGTATTTTCATGACTTAGAATTATGTAATTTTAGAAGCAATATTTTCAGATTATCATGTTTCATGGATTTTGATACTTTCAGATAAAGTGTCTTTCATTATTAACAATAGTTATCAGTTTTGAATTATGATTTATGAGCTACTAATTTTTTCAGTTTATCACTGTAAGTCAGTATTATCAGATTATTAATATCTTCACTTATTTGCATATTTCCGTTGGGAGTTTGTAACACCTCAAAAATGTAAAAAAAGTCAGTTGAACTTGTAAGAAGTTACACAAAACTGGTGCAAAGGTTGCTGGTGTAGGGGTTGAAGGAAGGCCTTACGGCCTATAAAGATATCCACGGATAATAGACTGATCCATTGATCAAACTTCTGAAACTTTGAATTCATTGGGTTGACAGGACGAGTGGCTTATACGAGCTATGGTTGGATCTACAAACTGTGGAAGGATCTGTAGACTACACTAATAAGCTTAATGGAGTTTTTCTAAGGGAAGTTTGATGGAATACTTTTAAGGTTCGTGAAAGGTTCCAAAGACTACTGAGCCTGTCGTGGAGACAGGGATCAGAAACTTTGAGTTTAAGGGCTTCAATAGGATGAGAGGGTCCACAGACAGTTGAAAGGTTAACGGCCCATGGAGGGTGGCCGTAGACTTGTCTTCAAAGATTTGGAATTTTTTCTTTTATTCTATAGACTCCTTCACGGATCGTAGAAGGATTTACGATCCGTGGATGGCGACAGTGAAGGCTTTATTGTAGTTTTTCTTCAAAGTTATTTGGGTCTTTTTCTGCACTTTTAATTTCTTTACTACATCATTGTAGGCCTTATTTAGAAGAATTTAAAGGGTTCATAATCACCCTAAACTTCCCATTCCCTCTCATTCACTAAAATCAAAGTTTCTCTCCCAAGGAAATCAAGGATTTCTCAAGCTTCTAGTTTTCTTCTTCAAAGTCCACTTTAGGATTTCATCAAGGTATGTGGGAAATTCATCAATGGGTTTCCCTTCACCCATTGAGTCCCAAAGAAACCTCAAATTCACATTTATGATTCTTGTCAAAATTCTAGGGTTTTCATAATTCTCATGGGTTCAGTTGATTTCAAGTTTAATCATCATGATTGATATTATTATACATGATTCAATCATATTTCAACGTTTTCAATGATTTTTTCATGAACCCATGCTATTCAAGTATTTTATGATATGAATTCATGCTATGTTGATATGCATGTATTATATTATGAAAGATTTTATGAATCAAGGATGCTTTTAGATAAAGTATCAATCAAGTTTTATGAAAAAGGTGTTGCTTCCGACTGAAGTATCTCGCATTATGAATGAATATCATGATTTAGATGCTTTATATAAATGTCTTGAGAATATGTTATAAAATTATGATTTAAATGACCTATTCTTATGATTATGAGATTATGTATGAACAATTCGGTATTACTAGATTCTTACCATTTCAAAGATTATGAATATGATTTTGCATGTTTTCCATTGGGAGTTTACTTAGCACCAGGTGGACCTTGGGATGGAGACTCACCTGTTAGTAGAGTCTGAGACCTTTAGAAGCAATTCTTTTGTCCCTGAACTACGTGCCCCTATAGGACTTAGTCCTAATTGACTCTAGCTAGTGGATCAACCTAAGCTCATCATTATGGTCCTTATCTTGGCAAGTAGGACACTCTCTTTTTGGTGTGGGAGAAGTACATTGAACACCATGTTATAGCTCACATGGTTTATGTCGGTTAACGGCATCTCTCACAAAGACTTATGACTTCCTCAAAGACTTATGTTATTATTATGATTTAAACAAATTAGCATGACCTTGTACTATGTTTTATGAAATCATATTATCAGATTTATGTTATGTTTACTTGGTCATTGCATTATCAAGTTTTTAGACTTATCATGGTATCATGTTATACTCATGCCCCTTTCCCCAAGTTCAGTACATTTCGAGTGCTAGTCGTATACATGTCTTGTTCGTATATTATTTTATAATATAGCTTCTGATGTACATCACTCAGGCCGCGGTTAGTATTTGATCCTTTTAGGTTTGCTCATAATTGGTGACTCTTCATGGTTCGAGAGCATGCCACATATATTTTCTTTATGTTATTCAGACATACTTTAGTTTTCACATTGTTCAAGTGAGCTAGGGCTTGTCCTAGTCACTCTTATATAGTAGAGGCTTGCTGTTACACATAATATTTATGCATTATGGTCTTGTACTTAGATTATTCATGCTATGATTGAGATTATCTCTTGAAACTTTTATTTCGCTTCATGTTATTTAAGTTATGTTGTTATCCTAGTATCATGCTATGCCATATGGTTTGCTTAGAGTCTCTCGGGATTCTAAGTACCATGTCTTTATCTATGGGGTATTCTTGGGTCATAACAGAGTTTTACTTGGCAGTCACGGAGTTAGGGATGAAGGCTCATGGTAAGCATTTGCTGGGTTCTTTAGTAGAAATCCAAAAGTTCTAAAATAGAGCCACCATAGGATTTAAGGGGTCTCATATCAGTTGAGGCCAACTCCTTAATCTTTATAGACATTAGCTTAGTGGATCCATATTAGCTTCGATCACCCTTTATACCTTGGTAAAGTATTTGTGGCCCTTTTGATGGGGATTAGGATTATACAGAAAAGATCCTATTTTGGCTCTATCTTTAGACCTATGTCTATTATCCCTAGGAGGTCTTCCTCCACTAGCAGATTTTTTAAGAAAACTCTATTTACTCTGGTGTGGATGGCTGGCAGGCCTATATTTCTTAGTTTTAATAGGACTCCTTACAAGAACTATTTCTATCTACTATTATCTAAAAATAATAAAGTTATTAATGACTAGACGGAACCAAGAAATATCCCCTCACATGCGAAATTATAGAAGACGCTGAGGAAGGTAATCAAAAAAGAAAGAAAATGGGTTCTTCTTTCTTTTATCACTTAGGAGCCATGTGAGATGAAAGTCTCATCACGGTTTTGAATGAGAGAAAGAAGTGAGGAATCATCTTTTCAACTCGGATTCTCCCACTCCAATCTTTGATTTTCTTTCTGTTACTTTGAAAGTAGCTGCTTCAGCTTTAGCCGTACACATCTTCTCTTTATTTTTCGGGCCTCGAGTGTGCGATAGACAGAGTTCGAAAAGGTAAAATCTTTGATGATTCCATCATCTATGATTGAGTTGTGAAAACTTCTTGATTGGTATCCTTCATCTGAACCAAATTCTTTCTGGTTAAAGAATCTCTTTCTAGCTGCTATGGAACAATCAGGAGATTCTCTAGAAGAAATACAGGGTTATACTTCTGGCGGCAACATGCCTGGTCCCACTTATGGGGTCAAATCAAATTTTACTTTTTTTCTATCTAGAATAGAAAACTACTGATATGTCTTTTGGCAGTGAAATCTGGCAATAGTAATATAGTTGCACTACTCTAATTAAAAAAACTAAATCAAAATAACTGAATGTCAAATACTTTTCTTCAATATCTACATACTATGTGGTACAAGGGATTCCCAGTATCTCATAGAAAAAGAGTATGTAATGTAGATTTTGAAGAAGAGTATAAATAAGACAAAGGAGTTTTCATAATTTCCATCAAACTTCATGTAGTAGCTCATATGGTTACATATCGATTTTATTACATCCCGCAGTCAGTCTTTAATTTATTGCATGATTTAGTATTCAGTTATTCCAGTGCATTATTTTACTAGAATTTCATATTATTTACTTGGTCAATACAATAATACATTTCTTCAGCTCAGTACGTTCAATATTTATGGTTATCATGTATCATACATATAAGTAATTCAAAGTATTGAACGCATACTTTCTTCCTATATAGTTTAATAATATAGGTTCAGATGTTTATCATTCAGGCCACAGTTAGTACGACTCCGTATCAACGTTGTAGTATTTTGGTGAGCCCTCATTTCTTCGAGGACGCCCCTTTGCATTTCATTCAGTATTACTATTTCAGTTTCAAACAATCGGAGTTAGCTAGGTGTATGTCCTAGCAACTCATATTAGTAGAGACTTTCAAACATTTATTTTAGATTCAGCTTATGACTTATCAGATATTTGTCTAACTGTTTTAATAGACTATTCAGTTTTAGCTTCGGTATAGTATCTTAGTTAGTTCTAGTTGTTACTTATCTGTAAATCTTAGTGTCATGTCAGACCATGAGGTTAGCTTGGGGTCACTTATGGATCTAAGCACTATGTCGTGATTAGTGGGTAGTCTCGGGTCTTGACAAATAGATATCAAATAAAAACATATATAATTTTTTTTTGAATTTAAGGCCTCTCATTTAATTTTGGACTTAGCCACCAATGCATTTGAGTTGCTTCTGATCTTCGGTTGTTAGAAATTTTGCAAGTTCCCTCGAGATGCATATTTTAACAAATATTTATAATGACATTGTATTTTTTCTATGCTTGACAATAAGAAGATGATTTGTCTCCACTTCTAAATCTTTGTATCTCCTTTCTTTTATTAATTTAAGTTATGTTTGATATTCCATAGTTTCATAACGTTGCTTAAGCTTTATTTACTTGAATATTTCAACATTTGCTTATCTTTATCATTCCTCCTAAAGCATCAATGATTATTTCTAGTTAGATTCTTGACAATGCCATCAATAAAAAATATGTCTTTGTAGCACAATAAATCGACTTAGCTTATAGTTTAACTTATTTAGATATAAAAATATGCGGAACAAACACTTGATTGATTTGCTTGAAATAATTTATTTGGTTGCAAATAAATTTGGAGATAGCTTTCTCCCATAAATCTCTAATGTGTTTGTGCCCTTATATTGATAAATCAAAACTCATGAAAAGAAATTCGTTGTAGGAATTTTTGACTTCATTCATTTCATTTTAATTATGACTTTATTTAATTGGAGACAAACTATAAGTTTCTTTTTTTTTAAAAAAAAAGTATCAAAGATGTCATAATTTTTATGTAGCATAGATTTTTATATTCGATCTTTGACTTTTGAGACCGATGATCTTAGTCTTATTTTTTTGGGAAATGACATTTTTATTGATAACCAAATATTACAATATAGTTCTGACCGTGATGGACAAATTATCTCTCCTACATCTATTTGTGTAGCCTCCAAATAATGACAATACATACATGAAGCCTAGGAAATTATAAAAACAATTGTAATACAATACTAGATGTAATTATCTAATGAAAATAAGGGATGTCATGCAATGCACCTTGCCACTTTCATGAATTTCTCGCTCTTATATGTATGTGTAGCACAATTTCCTTAATTATTTGTTCTGCTTGACAGGATCTTTTTTGAAATTGGATTAAGTTCCTTGCATGCCATATCATGTTAACCACCATGGAAAATGCACAACTAGTGATCTCAGCTATTCCACTTTGCTTTTTGCTAACTTGCAAGCCCATGTAACCTCAGTATTCTAACCCTGAATCTATCTTCTATGTCATAGCAAAAAACAAAGTCAATTCCACAGGTTCCTTGTACTATGACATTCGAAGAATGATGTGTGTGAAGGATTTCAAACTTTTTCCACAAAATACACAATCTAAAGGTCCATCAGTGTCAAATGTTTGCAATCTTTTAACAGTAGCTAATATTCGATGCATAGCCAACCATAAGATAAATCTATGTCTTGGATGTATCTTTGAATGTAAGGTAATATGTCTCCATTCAGCTCTTGTCACAATCTGAGACTACCCTCTAGTCGTAACATAGTGCTTATAGACATAAGTGACCCAAAGCTAACCTATGGTCTAACATAACACTAGGTTTTAACATAAACAATAACTAAAGTACTAATGTGGAAGCTAAATCTGAAATAGTCTATTAAGGCCTCATTTGCTTGCACTTAATGAAGGTTAGAATCTAAATGATTCAGATATCAAACAATTAAGTGCATTTGTTTTCATTAAATTTTTAAGAACTTAATGGGTCTGAATAGGTCTTAATCATTAAGATCTAGAACAGAGTCTTAATACAATTAAGAGGTATTCTTGTATGGATGATATTTACCATCAATCTATAAACAATCACCAACCACCACCACTAACCACCTCTGCCATCACCATCATTACTGTCATCTAACACCAACCCCTTTTGTCATCACAACCACCACTGTTGCTAACTACTATTATCAATTGCAATCACACTTACCTCCTCTATCATTATGATTATATCCATCACCACGACCACCCTCGTCTTTGTAGCAGCCGCCACCTTCATCACCACTGTCACCATTATAGTAAATTCCTACTACCAACAAACTCTGCCATCACAACTAGAACTACAGACAACTACCACCATACATTCTTTGGTCACCACCACTACCATCCCCACCTCTACCACCATATATTCTTTGGTCACCACCACTACCATCGCAACCTCTACCACTACTATCAGCTACTACTACCAGTGTGCTCAATCTCTACTATCAACCGCCTCCATAATAACAACTACCTCCACTGCCAACTACCAAAAATATATCATCAATCACTACACATTCTTCAGCCACCACTATTAACGCCATCAACTACCAACATCAACCAACTTCATCATTACAATCATAAACACCACTACCATTTGCCATCATTATGATAGTCAATATATCATCAACAACCTCCATCACCACAACTTTCACAACCATCATTACTAACAACTAACAACAACTATTACCATCATCACCACCACTACAAACTATCTCCACCATCACTAGCAAGTATACATGTTTCACTTTTTAAATCAAGTAATGATTTTAATTTTTTAATTATTTTTAATATTTTATTAATTTTTATTTGAATTGTGTATTTATTATGTACATATAAAGAGATTATATACATTCAAATATTGAAAACAAATAGTCTTAATCATTTAGTATTTCAGAGTTACAGACAATATCTTAATCATGCATATTCGACGTCTAATTCTTAATAGAAACAAATGAGGCCTAAAACTCAAACATTAAATAGAAAAATATATGAATAAACATAAACTGAAGCTAATGTGACTGTCTAAAAGCCTCTACTAAGATGAGTTGCTAGGATAAGCCCCTAACTAACTCTAACTAAAAATGAAAATAATAACAAATAAATAAAATATAAAGGTCGTCCTCGAAAGATGAGGACCCACCAATAATACTACTGGGCTGATATGAAGTCATACTAACCGCGGCCTACATGATGAACATCCAAACCTATAATATCAAATAATATAGTGCAAGAGTTGTCACAATTCGATTTCCCAAGTAATGATATGTAACACCAGAAAGTTTCTAAGTTAAGACTCGAACCATTCATCATTTCTGTATAAGGTCGTACCGAGTAATTTTTAATTGCTCTTAGGCATTAAGGTCAATTCTTTAGTGTGGGAATGATTTTTGATATGAATTAAGGTCACTAGAATCACGAAGCACAAAGTTGAGTTGAGAGGTTTCTTACCGATTGAGTTTCAATATGAGATTTTACTTGGGTCAACTTAAAATGACTATATCTCTTAGCACATAATAAACAAGGTGGCCCATTATCTATCAAGTTAAAGGTCTTTGATACCACTTTCAAACGCCAAAAAGTTTGCCTCATTTCGAGTTTGGAGTAAATAGTTATCCCCATTTTAGTGAAGCCCTGTTGGGCATGTGAAGCTTCACGGCCGGCAATACAGCCCTTGAAATGCTTCACGGGCCGTGAAGCCTTAAATGGCCCGTGAAGCTTCCCTTTTAAGGCACCTCATCAGTCTTTTAAGCTAGGGTCATTTTGTTCTTTTCCATATGCGTTTGGTACTTCAACTACGTCATTTTAGCCCCTATTCTAAGCCTAAATCACGACGTATTACACTCAATTAAGGTCTTAGAAAGTGTTAATCAATTATTTTACGTTCATTAACACTTCAAGACATTAGAGAAAGGTTCCAAGAGGAGAAAAGCTAGGGTTTTGAGCATTCTTCGAGTTTCATCGATTTCGCCAAGAACTTTGTTCATCCCTAGTATGTAAGGCTATCATAGTATTGGATTAGTTCATCCTCACACCCCACATCTAGTGTCTAATCAATAAAAGAGTAATCTAGGATTCTATCGTTAGATTTGAGTATTCTTGCGATGAGTTGATATTGAGTTTTGAGTTCTTGAGTTCCTGATTCTTTTTAAAATTCTATTCCTAATTATGGATTTGCTATATGTTATGCATTGAGATTCTTGAATTTATTCGTTCATGTCTATATTTCAGCATGAACCCTATTTTGTGTTATAAATTGAGTTTTTCAAAAAGTAAAGTAGAGTTTGAGTAGAGCTAAAGCGAAGTTTTGAGTAAAGTTTAAGGTAACACAAATGATTCCAAAAGTAAAATTTTTACATTAAGAAGAAAACTATGATTCATGATTCATACGATAGTCGAGTATGCCATCAATGTGTAAGCAGTACGACATCTAGATATGCCATCAATGTTTATGCAGTATGACTTTCTCACTCACCAATGATCAAATCACAAAAAATATTTATTTTAAATTATTTTTTGAGAATGTAAAGAGGAGTTTGAGAAAGAGCTTAACCAAGATTTAATCATGAGTATAAGGGAACTAAGTATTTCCCAAATGTTTCATTCTTAATGAAGAAAGATAAAAAAAATTTTAAAAGTTAAAAGATTTTTCAAAAAGATTGAGTATAGAACAGTTACCTCTTAAATAGGCCCCTTTTGAGTAATTATCTCAACCCAGAACACATTTTTACATTGAGCTAAGAGAAACCTTGTTTTCTAAATGAGCAATGAGTTTGAGAGATATTTGAGAGCAGTTTCCTCTTTTAAGAAGTTAGTTTGAGCAATTACCTCAAACAAGAGAAAGAAAATGTTTTTATACATTTCAGCAAGAGTATATATATTATTGGGAGTAGTATTGAGCACCGATATAGGGGAGAGTTAAGACAACATAACCCCCATGAACCATGTCTTGCCAACCTGAGTACAAGATCGTACTTTTTAGATGATTCCTTAGTACCTTCGGGCCGAGCTTAGTGGATCCACTTAGTTGGGTTGTCCTATATACCGGCATGATATAGGACAGTTCTGGCAGCATGGATAAAATGTTGTATCATCACATAGCTCATAGTGATGGTTGTCGGTTAGAGAATCTCCCAACAGAGTTAAAGTGTATTTTACATATAACACTTACTATGTTGAGTTCAGAGATGAGTAAGTATTTTTGTAAAGTTAAATGATTTCATTCCTTTAATGCTTTATATTTAGTTGAGTTAATGCTATATCTATTACAGTTCCTTCATTTAGTTATATTTCTTCAGCTATATTATATACTCGTACATTAAAATGTACTGATGTCATTCAACCTGCATTTTTTATGATGCAGATACAGGTGTTCAAGGTCATCAACATGTGTTTTGTTGAGATCAGTCTACACTCCAGACAGTTTTGGTGAGCCTCCATACATTTGGGAGGACTTCACATTTACTTTTAGTTACTTGTTTTGAGGCATTGTGGGTCTTGTCCCGACACCTATCTTAAATATTAGAGGCTTCATAGATAGATAGAGTTGAGGAGTCTTTCAGTATGTACTTTTCCTTGAGATGCTTTTGCAATCTATTATACTTATGTTATTGAGTATTTTTACAAATAGTTTGACTGCAATATTTGCCGTAAGTTTAAATGTTTAAAAAATCTAGTTTAAGCCTTTTATCACTTGAGTAAGGCTTTGTCTATGTAGTTAGCTAGGCCAGAGGTTAGCTTGGGGTCCAACAATGGTTCTCGAGTGTCAGTCACGTCCAGGGTGTAGGCTCGAGGCATGACGAACTTGGTATCAGAGCACATAGTTCAAGTGTCCTAGGGTGTCTATGAAGCCGTGTTAATAGGAGCTTATTTATAGTTGTGAGGGCCCCAGTTCTACAAATGAGGGACTACAAACATTTAAGAAATATTTCCCTTCTTTCATACTCTAAATCATGCAATAGAACTGTGTCATAAGGAACTTATTCTAACTCGGGTATTTCTCAAATTCATTTGACTACCCCTCATACTCAAGGTAGTTGATAAGTAAAGCCCAGATCCTTATCAATGAGTTACTCTAAGCAAAAGTAATCAGAAAATTATGAGACTATAAAGGGGCTTGAGAAAAGCCATGAGTGAGTTTAAGTGTTTTGATCCGAAAGAATGCACACTTATTCATATGAATTGTGCGTTTGAGCTAAAAGCGATATGTACTTCCAGAGTCTTTCCCTAAACCTTGTTTCGGGAGATACCCTTTAAGAGGGGAGTGTGTTTTAGAATTCTTGGGTAGTATTTCCACCTGGAAGCTAGTGTGATTTGAGATATTATGAGCCAGTAGTAGTAGAAGTGCCCAGATTTAGAAGAATGCATGCAGATGTATAGTATTCTAAGAAAGGGAGATAGTGATGAGGTAAATTACGTTGTTGCAGTCATGCACCCAGCATGTTATTAATGAGGATTTTTTCCTTATGGGTAGGCTAAGAAGTGATGAGTTGGTGTAGATTTCATGATAGAAGGTAGAGTAAGAGTTACTAGTATGGATGAGTTAGAGTATACTTTAACCAGAGAGAAGTTTATGAGGAGGGGTTAATCCATTAGTATTGACCAAGTATAAATGTTGAATAGAAGAAACGAGTATTCGTGATGCGATAGATTTAAGCTAGGCGTATGATTTTTTAAAAAGAGAGCCCCATGATATTCATAGGATTATAAAACTAATTAAGAAATGATGTATTGTTAATGAGTAAGTAGTACTTAAGTTGTGAAATGGAAGTGTGGTAGTAATCTGCAAATAAGTAGACTGAGAGATAAATATTGACTACTTGTCATGAGATCTTAGTGGGTGAGTGTTTCTTAAGTTTGTCTAGCAGTTATAAGTTAGTATAGTAAGCGAGCAATTATATTGATATGTGTGTTTAGTAATAAACACTAAGCTTAAATTTTAGATGAGTGTCCTAATTAAAAAAAAGATGGCAACATGAGGGTGATGATGTTAGTTCGAGATCTGATCTAGTACGTTTTACATAAATGAGGTGAGAAACTAAGGTGTTACTTTTGATAACTGTGAGTGATACAAGTGTGGTATTATGACTCTTAGATGAGATCAAGGGAGTGTGGCTAGGTCATTAGATTAATAAGTGCATTAAGTGGTGTATCTGAGATCGTATGTAGTAAGATGAGGTTCCAATTAAGTTAATGATTTTTCAAGTGTGCCTAGATAGTATGTTTGAGCTGTCAATGTTGAATAGGCTGATGTAAGCATTTTTTTTCCCTTAAAAGTTAGATGAAGCGGCCTTATAAGCCAATGGAAAGAGTTTACGAGGAGCATCTTAGAAAGAGGTCTTAGGAGGAATCCTAGTACCTTCACATGGAGGGTTCAAAAGCCATGAGATAAGCCTTTTCCGAGTATTAGAGTAAAGAAAATGTAGACCACTTTAGAGATGATGGAATAGATCCATAACTTTAATGTATTAGCTTTAGACCTAAGGGGGAGATGATAAAATGAGAAATCAAGTCAAGTGTTAAGAATTAGATATTGATGTGTTCAGAAAGAGTTAAAGTGATATATCGATCCATTAATAATCTTCCGTATGCCTAAAAGTTCAGTCATTCCAATATCTTATTGATGTTTCTAATATCATAATTGTGTCCATAACATGTGATCATACGCTTTAGAGAGATTCACATCTATGCTCAGTTTCCAGAATGAGGGGCAAAGACTTTAGCCCATTGATCTCAATCTTACTCTATAAAGTTATGGACATTAGCCTCATGATATGAATCTATTCATGTAAGCACTCATGTATCATAGTATGCTTAGTCTCATGAATTCATGATTTACTCTTAATGGCTAGCAACATAATGTTATGTCATGCATATTCTTATATCAGAATTCTCGAATGAATCGTGCTTATGATCTTTCACCCTAAAGCTCTTTCAGTGATCCTTTTTAGTTAAGAGAGTGATGTTGATGATAGTAGTTGAGTTAGGATAGAAAGAGAAGGTTGATGTTTCTTATGTTGGTAGCAGTAGTGTGCTTATTCTATGTGAGGTTATAAAAGTAGAGGAAGGATGAATGAAGTTTTACGATGAGTAATAGTTAGGTGAGAGTAGTTAGTTAGTTTCTAATATAATGCGTGAAATTTCAATTGATAGAGATGACGAGAGAAAGAGGAATTCTTAGAAGAATTAGTAGTAGGAGACCATGGATTGGCTATAGCACTAGGCTTGAATGTGGTGCTGTTGCATGTGGATGAATATATGATGCATTAGATGTTTCTTGACTAGGACTTGAAGGTTTTTTGAATGTAGTGTAAGGAGTAGTATTGATGGAATGAGATTTCATATAGAGGCATAAAACCTGAATCTTGTGGTTTAGATTAGTATAAAAATCTCCTGTTTAGCATCTTGTGATTTAGAGACTAGGGTTGAACACACTAAGAGCAGACAGTTTAACTTAGACCTTAGTAAGAGTAGTCATATACTCTAGTGGGAGCTAGGAGTTGTACCTAATGAAGTGTAGTAATCATAAAGGAGAGTATAGTTGAGAGGTGTTGCTAAGCTTAAAAGCTACCAGCCATATCACTAAAGGCACAATAGTCATATTCTTACTTCATGTATGGATAACCTTGTTTCATGCCATGGTCTGTAATCTTGAAATCTTAGGTGAGGTTTGTGCCAAGCATGCTCGAGTTCAGTTTCAAAACTCTCAGTATGAATCACTTTTGCCTATCTTGGTAGACAAGTTGAAGAGTCAAAAATATAGTAAGAGTAATTCCTTATCCTTCCATTCTCAGTTTAACCATCATTCGAGGACGAATGATCCCAAGGGGGGAGATATTATAACACTCCAAAAATTTCTAAGTTAATAATCGAACCATTCTTCATTTGTCTATAAGGTCGTACTAAGTAATTTTTAATTGTTCTTAGGTGTTAAGGCCAATTATTTTGTGTGGGAATAATTTTGGATATGAATTAAGGTCACTAGATTCCCCTAGCACAAAGTTGAATTGAAAGCTCTCTTATCGATTGAGTATTAATATGAGATTTTACTTGGGTCAACTTCAAATGACCATATCCCTCAGCACGTAATGAATTAGGTGGCCCATGACAATTCAATTAAAGGTCTTTGAATCCTCTTTCCAACACCACCAAGTTTGCCTTATTTTGAGTTCGAAGTAAAAAGTTATGATCGTTTTAGTTAAGCCCTGTAGCGAAGGTGAAGCTTCACGGCCCTTAAAGTGCTTCACAGGCTGTGAAGCCATAAACGGTCAGTGAAGCCTCCCTCTTAAGGCACCTCATCAGTCTGTTAAGCTTGGGTCATTTTGGTCTTTTCCATATGTGTTTGGCACTTAAACTACGTCGTTTTAACCCTTATTCTAAACCTAAACAACGATGTTTTACACTCAATTAAGGGCTTATAAAGTAATAATCAATTCTTTTACGTTTATCAACACTTCAAGACATTAGAGAAAGGTTCCAAGAGGAGAAAAGCTAGGATTTCAAGCATTCTTCGAGCTTCATTCATTTCACCAAGTACTCTGTTCTTCCTAGGTATGTAAGACTATCATAGTGTTGGACTAGTTCGTCCTCACGCCCTACATCTACTTTGAAATCAGTAAAAGAGTAATTTAGGGTTCTATCCTTAGATTTGAGTATTTTTTAGATGAGTTAATATTGAGTTCTGAGTTCTTGAGTTCCTAATTCTTTTTAAAATTATATTCCTAATTATGGAATTGCTATATGCTATGCATTGAGATTCTTGAGTTGATTCGTTCATGTTTATATTTCAGCATGAACCCTATTTTGAGTTATAAACTGAGTTTTTGAGAAAGTAAAGTAGAGTTTGAGTAATGTTTAAAGAGAATTTTTTAGTAAAGTTTAATGGAACACAAATGATTCCAAAAGTATTATTTTTACATTAAGAAGAGAACTATGATTCATGATTAATATAACAGTTGAGTATGCCATCAATGTGTAAACAGTATGACATCTAGCTATGCCATCAATGTTTATGCAATATGACTTTCCGAGTCATCAATGATCAGATCACAATAAACATTTATTTTAAACTGTTTATTTTTTGAGAAAGTAAAGAGGATTTTGAGAAAGAGCTTAACCAAGATTTAAGCAAGAGTATGAGGGAACTAAGTATTTCCCAAATGTTTCATTTTTAAATGAAGAAAGAGAATCTTTTTTTTAGAAAAGTTAAAAGAATTTTCAGAAAGATTGAGTACAAAACATTTAGCTCTTAAAGAGGCCCCTTTAGTGTAATAATCTCAACCCAGAATGCATTTTTACATTAAGCAAAGAGAAATCTTATTTTCTAAATGAGCAATGAGTTTTAGAGATATGTCAGAGCAGTTACCTCTTTTAAGAGGTTAGTTTGAGCAATTACCGTAAACTAGAGAAAGAGTATGTTTTTATACATTTGAACAAGAGTATATATTATTGGGAGTAGTATTGAGCACCGATATGGGGGAGAGTTCAGACAACTCACAGCCCCCATAAACCGTGTCTTGCCAACATGGGTACAAGATCATACTTTTTAGATGAATCATTAGTGCCTTCGAGCAGAGCTTAGTGGATCCACTCAATTGAGGTGTTCTATATCCCAGCACGATATAGGACAGTCCTGGCAGCGTGGACATGATGTTGTATCATCACGTAGCTCATAGTGATGGTTGCCGGTTAGAGAATCTTCCAATAGAGTTAAAGTGTATTTTTCACATAACACTTATTATGTTGAGTTAAGAGATGAGTATGTATTTTTGTATAGTTAAATGATTTTATTTCGTTAATTCTTTACATTCAGTTGAGTTCATGGTATATCTATTATAGTCCTTTCATTCAGTTATTTTGCTTTGGAAAAATTACATACTCGTACATTCAAATGTACTGATGTCATTCGACCTAATACATGTGTTTAGGGTCATCAATAGGCATTTCGTTGAGATCACTCTACACTCAAGATAGTTAGGTGAGCCTCCTTGAATTCCAGTAGATTCCACATTTACTTTTAGTTTAGTAGTTTTGAGGCGTCGTGGGTCTTGTCCCGACACCTATCTTAAACATTAGAGGCTTCATAGATAGATAGAGTTGAGAAGTCTTTAAGTATGTACTTTTCCTTGAGATGTTTTTGCAAACTATTATACATGTGTTACTGAATATATACTGCCAGTTTGGGTGTAGTATTTACCTTGAGTTTAAATGTTAAAAAATTCTATTTTTAAGCCTTTTATCGATCGCGTAAGTCTTCCGCTAGGGAGTTAGCCAGGCCATGGGTTCGCTTGGGGACCAGCAATGGTTCTCGAGTGCTTGCTAAGTCCAGGGTGTAGTCTTGTGGAGTGTGTAACACCTTGGATTCGAAAAGATGGAAAAACTTTAGATTTTCTAAACTGGTGTCTGTGTTTACGGATCCCCACCTATGGACCGTAAGAGCTTTTATGAGCCATAGATGGCATCCTTAGGTAGTGGGAAAAATAATTTCAAAAATCAAGGTTTAGAACCCTTTTTACAGCTCAACAGGGCAGTCCGTCATTGCTTGTACGAACTACTAGATAGGTCTCGTAGGTCATTCCCTGACTTAGTAAAATTTTGAGGGTCAAAGAGTGGACTGACGGTTGGTATGTATGGTCCGTAAGTGGACAATGGACCGTACATAGGCCCATCGTTTGAAGTCAAAAATTGATAGCTTTTGAATATTTCTACGGTTGACCAGGATGGTCCATAGTTTGACCTATGGACCGTAGGTCCCAACCGATGGTCATGGTCCGACAGTTATTTTAAGGGCTTTTTGGTCTTTTGCCTAATTGATTTATACCTTAACTAAGTCAATTTAATCCTAATTCTAAACCTTATATAAGCCTTCTAAGCCTAAAATCTACCCATTCTAAATCACTCTTCAAATTCCCTCAAATCCCTCCAAAGTTCTTCACCAAATATTTCTCTCTTTAAATCTTGAAGAAGAAGACTAGGGATTTAAGTCAAGTCTCCAAATTCTCCACTGATTATGGGTTTTGAACTCCAAGGTATGATGGATTTCACCTATGGAGTCTTTTCCTCCATAGGGTTCCTAAATTCCCCAATTTTCACAAGTTAGAATCTTTAACTAAAATTAGGGTTTTCTTATATCTCATGGGTTCCTTTCAAATTATGATCTAATTGATTGATTTAAGTATTTTTATGAATAAATTGATATAATTGTATGTTTTTAAGTTGAATTACCATGAACGCATGCAGGATCCATGATTTTTAGACTTTGATCTTATGATGAGGTTTTGAACTATGAAAGATGGAATTATGAAGATAAACATGTTCTTTATGAAATTGAGATGAATGATTTAAGGTTGCTTTTAGAGTGAAACATCAATGTTGTTGTTGTTGTTGTGTTGTGACAGGATTTTCTCACATGAAGGATTCATAGGGATTGAAAGGTTTTCTCAACTAAACTTTGAATAAAGATTAAGGAGCTATTATAATGAACTCTAGCTTGGATTAGCTATTTAATGTGCCATTACATGGATGATAAGACAAGTTAAGAAGTATGATTAATCCGTGGGAATTATTCTTAGCACCGAGAGGATATCGAGTTGGAAGCTCTCCCGTAGTGGAGGCCGGGTTTCTAGTAGTAATCTCCTTATCCCATAAACTATGTGCCACCATAGGTTTGTTTTAGATAGACATTAGCTAGTGGATCCACTTAAGCTAGAAGTTTATGGTTTTTACCTTGGCAAGTAAGGACATCCCTTTTTGGTATGGGATAGACACCAGTTTCCATGTTATAGTTCACATCGTCTATGTCGGTTAAGGCTCATTTCCCACAATAATGAACTAAGTTTACTTCTAGAAGTATGTCAAACATGTTTTAAATGATGTTTTCCTTGCATTGACCCCGATTATCCTTATGTTCTCTAACATGTTATTTTATGAATTAATTTTGTCATTGCATGTCATATATAGCCCCTTTCTATCATGATTTTATGACTCTTATGCATTGCTATCATGGATGGTAAATTCCATGTACTAATGCATACTCTTGCCTAAATTGTTTCACTAATGTGGGGCGTGATGAACTTTCTCCTTCCATTCATGGCTAGATTGTTGTACTTGTGGTTAAGAAGACTTGGTGAGTCCTAATACTTCAAGGACAATGTCACTTTTATAGCTTTATGCCTTTCCATTTCGAACTTTGTGTCTGATGTATGGGTTACATCCCAATCACCTTCTTTATAATGTATTAGATGGCTTTGTGACTATGTTAGACTTCCACTACTTTTGTCAAACTCTTACGATATGAAAACTATCATTTGAACTCTTTAACTCTATTATCCTGTATTACGTATTCTAAGTGGCTTGTGTAGGGCCTCTCGGGGTCCTATATGCCATGTCACATCTAGGGGGTACTTTAGGTTGTGACAAAACTTGGTATTTAGAGCACAAGGTTTTAGAAAGGTCCTAGGATGTCTCAAAAGCCACGTCAAGTAGAGTTTTGTTCCTAGGTGTGAAGCGCACCACACTTATGAATGAGAGGCTATAAGAAATTTAGGAAACTCCACTTCTTTCATCACTCTAAAGTTGTGCGATAGAGTTTAACTCTATATGTCTCTCTATCCTAATCCCTATCCGATGCTTTTCAAGATATGGCCACTCAAAAGGGCATATGCTAGGAGGACGACGAGAGAGAATGTGGAACAAAAAGCTCCTCAAGAAGCTCCTCAAGTTGCGTTGAACCCTTTGGGCGAGCAAGTGACTAATGCGGAGTTTAGGGATGCTTTTTAATTGTTGGCCCAAGCCATGATGGCTCAAGCCAATAGGAAGGCTATGATCCCCGTGAACCCAAATGTGGGTATGACAGAAACTAGAGTGAGGGACTTCACTAGGATGAATCCTCCGGAGTTTTGTGGTTCCAAGGTTGAGGAAGATCCTCAAGAATTAATTGATGCGGTGTAAAAGGGTCTAATGATCATGGGTGTGATGATGGTGGAAAAGGCAGAATTGTCCGCTTATCAACTTAAGGGTGTTTTTCAAGTTTGGTTCAACCAATGGAAGGAAGAGAGGGTGGTTGATGCGGGTCTTCTTGATTGGGAGACATTTAAGATTGCTTTCCTTGATAGGTTCTTTCCCCATGAGATGAGGGAGGTGAAGGTGCTTGAGTTCATCAACCTTCTTCAAGGAAACATGAGTGTGAAGGAGTATGCTTTGAAATTCACACAATTATCCAGGTATGCTCCAACTTTGGTTTTCGATCCTAGGGCAAGGATGAGTAAGTTTATTTTGGGTGTGTCCAAAATGGTGGTCAAAGAATGCCGTACCACTATGTTTATCCATGATATGGACATTTCTCGTCTAATGGTTCATGCTCAACAAATCAAAGAGGATAAACTAAAGGAGAATTGTAGGGAGACAAAGATGGCTAGGAACGGTGATGGTGACTTTCCACACTCAACGCTCGATGGGCATAGTCGATCTAAGTTCCGACAAAGATTTTATGGTCAAAGTTCCTTCAATGCTCCCGCTCCTAAGTTCAACAAGGAAAGGATGTCTAACCCTAAGCCTCAAGAAGGGAATGGTGGTGGGTGTTCATCGACCACTTGTGCTAAATATGGAAGGAAGCATGAGGGTAAATGCTTAGCCTGTATGGATGGTTGCATTGGTTGTGGTAAGAGTGGTCATAAGATAAGGGATTATCCATCACTTACAGCTAAGGGAAGAGAAGGTAGACAAGCTTCGCCTAGTGGTTCAGGTTCAAATGTTCCTAAGCAAAATCGGTTCTACGCACTCCAAACTCGGCATGATCAAGAGGGTTCTCCCGACGTTGTTACCAGTATATTGGAAGTCTTTCATTTTGACGTTTATGTTTTGCTTTGTCCCGGTGCTACCTTATCTTTTGTGACGCCATATGTGGCTATGTGGTTTGATATTCTTCCAGATGAGTTGTTAGATCTTTTTTCTGTGTCTACTCCTATTAGTGAATCTATTGTGGCTAAAAAAGTCTATAAAGATTATCCCATCTCCTTTTCCCATAGAGTCACTCATGTTGATGTTGTAGAGCTTGATATGTTAGATTTTGATGTTCTTCTTGGGATGGATTGGCTGCATTCGTGTTATGCTTCTATTAATTGTAGAACCTGAGTGGTCAAGTTTTAGTTTCCAAGTGAACCCGTTCTAGAGCGGAAGGGGGGAAACTCAATACTTAAGAGTCGGTTTGTTTCTTGTCTTAAAGCTAAAAAGATGATTTCTAAGGGTTGCATATACCATCTTGTTCGGGTAGGGATATGGATTCTGAAACCCCTATCTTGGAGTCGGTCCCCGTTGTTAATGAGTTTCCGGAAGTATTTTCTGATGATTTACCCGATGTTCCTACACAACCTATCTCTATTCCTCCTTGCCGAATGGCTTCGTCAAAACATAAGGAATTAAAGGAGCAACTGAAAGACTTATTAGTTAAGGGTTTCATCTGATGGAGTATCTCTCCATGGGGTGCTCCAATTGTTTGTCTAAAAGAAGGATGATTCACTTCACATGTGTATCGACTACCTTCAATTGAACAAGGTTACCATTAAGAATAAGTATCCTCTTCCAAGGATAGATGATTTGTTTGATCAACTCCAAGGAGCAAGTTACTTCTCCAAGATTGACCTTCGGTCGGGCTGTCATAAATTGAGGGTAAAGGAAGATGACATTCCGAAGATGACTTTTCGGACTAGATATGGTCATTACGTATTCTTGGTAATGTCATTTGGTTTGAAAAATGCTCCACTGTATTTATGGATCTGATTAATAGGGTGTTTAGACAATACCTAGATATGTTTGTGATTGTGTTCATAGACGACATTTTTATTTACTCAAAGAGTGAAGATGAGCATACCGTTTATTTGAGAATTATGTTGCAAGTCTTCATGGACCAACAACTCTTTGTAAAGTTTAGAAAATGCGAGTTTTGGTTGAGATCCATGGCTTTCCTTGGTCACATTATTTCTGGTAAGGGTATTGAGGTAGATCCTAAGAAGACGAATGTGGTTAAGGGTTGGCCTAGACATCTATAACCGTCGGATATTTGAAGTTTCTTGGGTTTGGCTGGTTACTATAGAAGGTTTGTGGAAGGGTTTTCTTCGATTGCGTCCCCATTGACGACATTGATCCAAAAGAAAATTAAGTTCGTATGGTCTGAAGCATGTGAAAAGAGTTTTCAAGAATTGAAAGATAGGCTTACCTCCGCTCTGGTGTTGACTTTACCGAAAGGATCCGATGGGTTTGTGGTTTATTGTGATGCTTCAAGGATTTGACTAAGATGCGTTCAAATGCAAAATGGGAAAGTGATTGCTTATGCTTTACGACCACTTAAAGTTCATGAAAAAAACTATCCTACCCATGATTTAGAACTAGCGGCAATGGTATTCGCATTGATGATTTGGAGACATTACTTATATGGTGTTCATGTTGACATCTTCACCGACCACAAGAGTTTGCAATATGTGTTCAAGCAAAAGGATCTAAATCTTTGCCAAAGAAGGTGGATATAGAGTTACTAAAGGATTATGATATGAGTGTTCTCTATCACCCTGGTAACATGAATATTGTGGCAGATGCTCTTAGTCGGTTATCCATGGGTATTATTGCTTATGTTGAGGAAAATAAGAAGGAGTTTGCTCGAGATGTTCATCAATTTGCCCGATTGAGTGTTCGGTTGGTTGATTCTACTAAAGGTGGTGTTATGGTTCATAATGGCTCAGAATCATGTTTTTCATCAGATGTAAAGGCAAAGCAAGGTCTTGATCCGATCTTGATGGAATTGAAGCAAGCGGTACTTAAAAGGTCCATTGAGTCTTTCTCCCAAGGGGGAGATAGTGGGCTTCGATATCAAGGTCATTTTTGTGTTCCCAATGTTGATAATTTAAGGGAGAAGATTTTATCGGAAGCCCATAGTTCTCGATATTCCATTCACCCGGGAGCCACCAAGATGTACCGTGAATTGTGAGAGGTCTATTGGTGGAATATGATGAAGAAGGATATTGCGGAATTTGTGGCTAAGTGTCCTAGTTGTATACAAGTGAAAGTTGACCATCAGAAGTTGGGAGGTTTGTCCCAAGATATTAGCATTCCTACTTGGAAGTGGAAGGATTTGAATGACTCGATTTGGGTTATTGTGGATCGAATGACGAAATCAGCTTGTTTCATTCCCGTCAAGGTTTCTTACTTGGTGAAAGACTATGCTAAGTTGTACCTAAAGAAAATGAATAGGTTGCATGGAGTGCCCCTATCCATTGTATCTGACCGTGGTACGCAATTCACTTCTCAGTTTTGGAAATCTTTCCAAAAGGGCCTTGGTACCCGTGTTAAGCTTAGCACGACCTTTCATCCTCAAACCGATGGGCAACCGTAGCGTACTATCAAAACTTTGGAAGATATGTTGAGATATTGTGTGATTGATTTCAAGAGTAATTGGGATGATCATTTTTCTTTGATTGAGTTTTCTTATAATAATAACTTCTATTCGAGTATTGGTATGGCTCCATTTTAGGCTCTTTATGGTAGGAGGTGTAGATCTCTTATAGGTTCGTTTGAAGTCGGTGAAGTTGCTTTAATAGGTCCCGAATTGGTATTTGAGGCTATGGAGAAATTTTGGCTAGTAGAAAAAGGTTGAAAATGGCTCAAAGTCAACAAAAGTCCTATGCCGATATTAGAAGAAGAGATATAGAATTTGATGTTAATGATTGGGTTTACTTGAAAATCTCACCCCTGAAGGGTGTAATCAGGTTTAGAAAGAAAAGGAAGCTTAGTCCCCGTTATGTTGGCCCATATCAGATTTTGAGGCGTATTGGTAAGGTTACTTACGAACTTGATTTGCCTAATGACTTGGCTTCAATTCATCCTATTTTCCATGTCTCCTTATTGAAGAAATGTGTTGGTGATCTGACATCTACAGTACCATTAGAGAGTCTTGGTTTAAAGGAGAGTCTTTCTTATGAAGAAGTTCCAGTTGAGATTTTGGACTGGCAAGTTCGGAAGTTGAGAAATAAAGAAGTTACTTCCGTAAAGGTTCTTTGAAGGAATTAGCTGGTTGAGGGTTCTACTTAGGAGGCTAAGGCCAATATGATGTCCCGTTATCCTAATCTCTTTCCCTCCGTCCCTACTCTAGCTTGACGTATTTAGTTCCTCATGGTTCACTCTTTTGGTCTCATGTGTCTTAGATATTCCCATGATTCCTAATTTATCCATGTTCATGAAAAGCTTAATTTTAGGGAAAATGAGTTAACTTGATTGATTTCTTCATGTTATGTGCATTTGAGTATGAGTCGCAAATAGACCTTTATGAAAGGATGTTTTGAACAAGCTTTAGCTTGGAGTTGATGTTCCCTCCTCAGATATGTGCATTTATGTTATTGTATTCATGTTGGGAGGTTAGATCTAGTTTCTACCCTCCTTATGATGTCTTGAGTTTCATTCGAGGACGAATGTTCCTAAGGGGAGATATTATAACACCTCGGATTAGAAAAGAAGGAAAATTTTCAGATTTTCTAAACTAGTGTCTGTGTCTACGGATCCCCACCTACGGACCCTCCTTATGATGTCTTGAGTTTCATTCGAGGATGAATGTCCCTAAGGGGGAGATATTATAGCACCTCGGATTTGAAAAGAAGGAAAAATTTAAGATTTTCTAAACTGGTGTCTGTGTCAACGGATCCCCATACAAGGTCATCTTGGCAAAAAGTGGGTCATACCCCCAAACTCCATTCTAAGCCAAAATCCACAAAGGGGCTCAAAATTAGCCCAGAAGTCTCGAGATCCAAACGAAGGGTCGTTCTAGACCAAGGTTAACATTTTAGAACTAACCACGCTGACAGAATTCTCATCCGATCTCGTTTACTCAAAATGTTGAGTTAAGTCTAACTTAGGCCTTAACTTAAAAGTTAAAATGCCTAATTCCATAGACTTGCACTGAAAGCATCCGGAGTCATGCGAACCATGCTACTAGCCTTAAATTAACCTATTGGAGCTGATGGAATCGTTAGAATTTGATTCTAAAGTCATCTTCTTGAAATTTTGATCAAAATAGACTATTCTATGTTCAAAAGCTCCATACACTAAAACTCGCATAAAAACCAAACGAACGACCAGGTAACCAATTTGATCGTCCCAATAAGTAATAAAAGTCTTGGGGTCACTACAGTAATGATCTAAATGACAAATAGGAGGCATAAACACATAAATGACCTACATGTCATTACAAGAGTATGCAATCAATTCTTTAAATGTACTGAGTATGTAGGATAAGCGTGATAAACATAATAATTAAAAATGCTGAATCTGAAATGTCGTACTGAATAGCAAGAAATGATGCAATAATCAAGTAGCAAAACATGCAACTGAAACATATTGAGAACATAAATAACTGACTACAGGTTCATACAACATCTGAGACTAAACTATGGGAGATAATTATAACTGACATATATCTATGTGAGCTAAATATGGAGTTTCATTTATAATTTTTTTCAAAAAGGGCCCAGTAACCATTGCCAAGGTATAAAGACGTATTTGAGCTAATGTGGTACAACTAAGCTGATGTCCATAAAGGACTAAGGAGCCACTCCTAGTCTTATGGGTGACCCTTAAATTCCTACGGTGACACACAGTTGTTGGGCTTAGGAATTTCTACTAAAGATCTCAGTCCTCAACTGACAGGTGAACGTTCATCCCTAGGTCTGTTCGGTGCTAAGTAAAACTCCCAAAGGAAACATGTTAATTAACTGATGAAGAAATTTGACTAAACATATTGAATTAAACTAATAAACTGATAACAACTAATAACTAAGTAGCTCATGAATTATAATAAAATTAGCAATATCTGAGAGACGCTTTATCTGAAAGCATGTTAAAATCTGAAAACTGGTAATTTGATATATGCATTATTTGTACACTGAGGGGTCGTTTGGTAGCTGGATAGATTTTTATAGATATTAGTACCATGGGTATTAGTTATGTAGGTATTAGTTTTACATGTATTAGTCATGCATGGTTTAGTTATGCAGAGTTTAGTTATACATGTATTAGTTATTTAGTTATTAGTTATGTAGTATTTAGTTATGCAGTGTTAGTTGTGTAGAGTTTACAATACATTAGTAAGCTAGTTTTTATTTCTGAATTCCAAAAATAATTAATGATTTAATATTTATTAAAACCATTAAAATAACCAACTATATAAATAACACAATAAAATTAAATAAACACCAATAGCTAAAAAGAATAAAATGAATGACAAATAACTAAAAGTAATTAAGAAATTTTTATACATTATGATTAAGCAATTAAGCAATAGGTAATTTAAATTAAAATAAATAACAAATAACTAAAAAAATAAAAGTTGTATTGACAGTGCGTTGTAGAGAAACTAAGCAAATACATTATTTATAATTAATAGTCACTGCCTTACCGCCAAAGAAAACAATTAACAAGAATTTAAGCAAACAAAGTTAAAGTAATTAAGCAATTAACAAGAGAAAAACCTCAATGAAAAAAAATTGATAGTGATATACTTAAAATATATTAATTATTTGATTTGTTGTAAATTAATATACATTTAAAAGTAAATTAATAGGGGTGAATGTGTAACTTACTATTTTAATACATGTATAACTATACCCACATAACTTATTCCAACTTCTATCCCGCATAAATTATATATAAATTTTTCTCATAAGTTATGTACGTATTAATTATGTAGGATTACACAAACACAACTAAACACTGTATAAAAATAATACATGAATAACTTTAATACAACATTTGAAAACCAACCAACAAAACATTATATAAAATTAATAAATGAATAACTTTAATCTTATTTGCAAACCACACATGGTATAAATTAATACATGAGTAACCAAGTTATTCATGTATTTTCTTTGAGCTTATCCAACTACCAAATGACCCCAGAAGGTTCATGAAATTACTATATACAATACCGATTTAATAGATGGAAACATGTAATTTCAAATATTCATGAGAAAAATTGAAAGACAATGAAGAATCATGTTTTTCATAAACCCTAACAATCATAGAAATCATGGACCGTAAAACTAGGTTATTCTTTGGGACTCAATGGATGAAAAGATGCACATTGATGAAATCTCACATACTTGGAATGGAAGCCCTAGCTTTATTTCTCGAACAAAAGCTTGAAGATTCGCAAGACAAAGTTTCTTCCTTGAGAGAACTTAAGAGCACTGATTCTAAGTATCTAAGTGTATCACATGAATAGGGAGGTTTAGTCGACTAAATTCAAATTAATACTACTTAGGATAGTCTAAAATGACATAGTACGTGAATTAAAATAGTGGGAAAAGAACAAAATGATCCTAACTGAAAAATGAGTACGTCAGGTTCCACGAGACAATCTGCACTCTGTGGATTAAACTACAGGCCATAGATATTTCATGCCTCAAAGTCGAGGAGTGCAACTGTGTAATGTCCCTCTAGTTTATTTTTGTACTATTGTGTTCTTATTAACCTTTAGAGCATTCCTATAGCGACCCACATCATTTATGACTTTCTGGGACTGACAGTTTGATCAGTTGATCGTTCATTTAGATTCTATGTAATTTTCCATATTCTGAAGCTTCTGAAACATGAACGGTTGACTTTGGTTAAGCGTTCAGGAAGAAGACCTACCTTAGAAGGCTATTCTACTGGTCCCATTAGTTCCAGAATGTCGAGTTTGGTCTAGAAGGACCTTCCATGTGAATATCGAGACTTTTGAGCTAATCCCAGCCCTCTTAGGGAATTTGGCTTAAACTACAGCATGGGTATGGAACCACTTTTAATTGAGATGACCTTTGTTGGAATTTTCGATAGCTCCTTTGTGTTCGCAATGCAAAATTTGTGGAATAGCATATATCATTTTAGCGCACGTAGTTCTGAATTAATCCCGAGCACCTCGTCAGGAATTTTAGATTGGCCAAAACCAGCTGAAGTGCATCAGCTGGTGTAGGCAAATGTTTCCCTTTTCCTTTGCGGGCAATAGGCTGCGTTCACAGAGTTTTTATGATTTGGTCTTCTTGATCACGGAGCCTCAGCCACGTTCACAAAGGTTAGGGTGATTTACTTTCCGTGATCGCATGCTTCCCTCCGCATTCGAGAAGGCCAAGATGAGTGGACCTCCGGATCGTGGGCATCCTTTACATGATCACGATGAGAAAGTTTGTCTGGTCTTTTAAATAAAGACCAGACATGTTTTATCTATATTCTTCAATTTCCATCTTCGATAACTGTAGATATAAAGCTCCAAATCGAGTGATTTCAGTTGCGTATTTTCTGGAAATTTTGTGGCTACGTGTAGGAATATTCATGGATACTTGGGTGGCATCATATTGAGGTAAAATCATCTTCGAAGGGGCTGTCCATCCTTTCTTTTGAGTTTAAATATTGAGTTTTATTCATGTCTTTGAATCGCTGTGTTTAGAGTTCCAAATTATGTCCCATTATGAGATACAAGTTAAGGGACCTTAAATGGACCTTTTGACGGAGTTAATCCCGAGATTTCTAGCATGGGCCCACATTCTTATTTCAACTCGAATTTCAGTCCATCTTTGACTAATGAGATTTTAGTGTCTAAATAACCATCTTGATGTTGTGATCCAATTTTTAATAGCGTAGTAACGTTCAGAGGTTATTCAGTAGGTAAAAGCTCTAGAGTTGTGAATTTAGAGCACGCAGTCTGCTTTGAGGTAGGCTATGGCTTCATGTCCTTTAGATTGAGCTCGAGAATGTAAAATGCATGTTGATTTGGGAGAATTTGGGTTGGGTAGATAGTTCATCATGCTTTGGTAGTTAGAAATCATATTTTAGGCTTATTTTAGGTATTTCGGGATTGGTGGCATGTTGTTTTCCCTTGTTTTGATCATCCTTACCTTGTGGTATATGTTGTACTTTGTATGGTTCTATTTGGAAGCATGTTTGGCCTTAGTATAGGTGCAGACTAGTGATTTCCTTAGACTTGTTGGTTTTAGAGATGATAGGCCTTAGTTTTGCTCAGACATCATTACGGATGCTTTAGCTCCCTGTAGACTGATATAGTAGACTTGGGTCGGATAGAGTGAGACTTAGATTAGGCTATAATTCAGCTCCGAAGACCTTTTATCCATGTCTTCCTTTTCTATGGCCTTAGTGGTTTACAGTAAAGATTTCACACTACACTTGGCAATGTGGGATTGAACTTGGTTTGGGCTTGGAGTACTATATTGATTACCTAGGAGTGGTTATCATTCCACAGTGGTAGTATGCTGATGATTTGGTTTGGGATCTTTCCAGCAGCCTTATGGTTGTAGATTCAAGGTCTGGTTATGCTGCTCTATTGATTTGGCATGGTATTCTTTAGTATCCTTATGATCACATATTCAAAGTTTTGTCACGTTGTTGTATTGACTTGATATAGGATCCATCAACAACCTATTTTTGTCGCTGATTCAAGGTCTGGTCATGCTGCTTTATTACTATTCTCAAATTCAAGGTCTACGCATTTGATCTTTATCTGCATTCCATGATTCAGGATCGTTATCCTCTATGAATTTGATACTTATCGGCTTGATCTTATTTGTTACTTTGGGAGGCTTATCCGTGGTTCGAGGTCTGGCTATGTACTATATGGCTCTAGATTCACTGGGTTTTGTTCTTAGTAGCTATAGGTATTTTGTGTATGCATTGGACTTGTGTGGGCAGTTTGAGTTTTTATTTAAACTTGCGCACGAGTGTACCTTCTAGGATTATGGGGGTTCAGTTAGGTTTTAGTTAGCTATTTATTAACTTTTTTTATTCTTTTCTATGCTAGTGTGCATTTCTATTAGATTCTCGCTCCTTGACCTCTGTTGTGTTAAATTCTTGATTTTCATATTGCCGTTACTTTACTTGCTCAGTCAACCTATGAGGCCTATTGAATAATTGTTATTTTTGTACTCATGCTAGACTCTACATCTTTTGCGTGATGCAAGTACGAGCATCAACTATCAGTGTTGAGTTTGAGCCAGCAACCACAGTATTCAGAGGTGAGGGTGAGCACATGGCGTCCTAAATCTTATCCATCTGTATTAGTTTACTACTCATTTGTATTATGAGATTTGTCTTTTTATTGTGGTAAACTTTTGGGACTTATACTCTTTTATTTAGTAGTTATGTACTCGTGACTCCTAGGTTCTGAGAGAGATCTTTTGGATTTACATATATATGTTTTGCTTCAGCTTATTTCTTTATTTTTTCTTTTAAATTTCTTATTCTTGTATAGTTTCTACCCTTATAACCATTACTTGATGTTTCGGGCTACGGGATAGCTTACCTACTGGTGGATTATAGTAGGTGCCATCAAGACATGAGATATTTGTTCATGACAAGTTGTTATTAGAGCCCCAGGTTCACCAATCTCACTTTGATAGAACTAATGCCTAGTAAAGTCCATCATATTGGAGTGGAGACATCTCTATCCTATCTTTGGGAAGCTACAAAGCTTCATTAGGAAGATTCTCTCTTTTGTATCGATTTCGTACATCTTGTGTTGGTTTCATAGAATCTCACTTCTTTCATTCTTTTGTAACATGGCTCATACAAGTGGTTCAACATCCAGGGGTGATCCACCTAGGACCGTTGATAGAACCCCAATGGGGGGTAGAGAATGACATCGACATCGCGGTAGGGCTGCAACACTAGCCTGTGATAGATAGAGGTCTCCAGAGCTAGTGGCGGAGCCTTAGATAGCTCTAGTTCCTCGTCATCCAATGGGGCAGTGGCTAGCCCAGCCACCACTTAAACTAGATATGGCTCCAAAGCTTCAGGAAGTGATTACCCAGTTGCTGATTGTATTAGGGGGTACGCATCAGGTCCCAACTCCTCTTACACCAGCACCATAGGGTCATCCTACCGCAACAGTTTCACAGGTTGAGGTGCCACTAGCATCCGCCACTACCTCATTAGTTATTGAGGTCAGAGATATGTTGCTTGAAGAGCATAAGATGCTCAGACTTTTTTCATAATTGTCACCTCTGAGGTTTTCTCGAGTGATTGGGGAGGATGCCCATAAGTTCCTAACTACTTGCTCTTAGTGGGTATATACATTGGGATTTGTACAGTCGAGAGGAGCTTACTTCACCTCTTATCAGCTTAATGAGCCTGTTAGGTAGTTGTGGCATTCGTACTTAGAGACTAGACTAGATTGATCATCGTTGGTTTCATAGGCTAAGTTCTTAGAGGCTTTTTTAGCTAGGTTTATTCCATAGAGTATAGGAGATAGACTCTGTGATTAGTAATCAAGGTTTGATCAGGGCTCCATCACTGTGTCTGAGTATGAGATGAGATATCACGAGATCTTGTGCCATGCTATGATGATATTTTCTACCGAGTAGGAGAGGGTTTGATGTTTTTTTCATGGGTTGAGGCTTCAGTTATGGATTCAGACAGGCTTAGGTTTCAGTGGGAAATCCATTCTTTGATGTAGTTGACCCTGTCTACACTTTGGAGCAGATACATTATGACGCCCATAGGGGCAGCGACAAGAGGGCTCAGCATTAGGAAAACTAAAACTGGTCCCATTCGAGGCCTAGGAACTCATATGCTAGACATTAATAGCGGTTTCAGTAGTGTTAGTCTAGCTAGCCAGTTCCAGCCTCACTTCAAGCTTCAAAGTGTGACCGGTATAGTTAGGTTGAAGTTGGCATATGTCAGAGTTTGAGAAGTTTGCAGCAGGTGCTTCAGACCCTAGTGGCCGCTATTTTTTGGGAGGATCTTCACAAGGTTGCTATGACTATGGTGCACTTGATCATTGGTCCATGGACTCTCCTATCAAGGGATGATTGCACTTTCTCCACACCCAGCTAGAGTAGTTACAATGGTAGCACCTCCAGCTATAGGCAGTACCAAGGGGCAGGACTAGATAGGCGATTATCAGAGAGCTCTTAGTGGACCTCAGGGAGGCAGGTCTTGTAGTAAGTCAGATGCTTAAGGTAAAGGCAGATAGACCCATCTGTATATAGCTCTAGTAAGGGTGGAGGCTGAGGCTGAGGCATTGGACATTGTTATCACCGGTACGATCTTTTATGCCATCATCCCACCTCGACTTTATTTGATCTGGGATCTACTTTTTCATATGTATCTATGTATTATACTTTTCAATTGAGTATGAGTTCTGAGCCCTTGGTAGCACCATTGCATGTGTCGATCACCATGGGTGAGGCTTTAGTAGTGGATCAAAGGTTACAGTCTTGTTTGGTGACTTTCCAGGGGCGTGACTGTCACGACCCAACGTACCCACTAGACGTGACGTGGCGTACAAGACCTCGAAAGGCCTCATACAAGCCACTTAGCATACATACATACAAGATCATAAAGATTAAGAGTCAAAGAGACTGTCATATCAAAGCTTTTAAGAAAATAGCGGAAGTCTACATCTCATGTCTCAAAGCCAATCTAATCATAATGATGAAAAAGAAGATTTGGGATGTAACCCAATACAATGTCAAAGAAAGAACATAAAAGTAAGAACAACTAGGCTATGTCCTCGTATGGATGAGGACGCACTAAGTCTTCACAATTCTTCGACTAAGCTCTAGCCACGAGTGGATGGTGAATCGCCAAGTCTTACATCAACAAGACAATGTAGGCAAGAGTATGCGTTAGTACAATCAAGTACCAAGTATTATAGCAATGCAGATAAAACATTTAGAGAATGCTAAAATAGGACATTTTCGTGAGATGCAATGGCCAAACTAAAACATGATAGAGCATGGAAAACATAAGAAATAAACCAAGGCAAAAGAAAGCTTAACATCTTTACTTTACTTTACTTGAGAACTTCATAACAACACTTTTGTTCATTAGTTGTGGGAAATAGCCTTAACTGACATATAAGACAATGTAAGCTATCTACATGGAATCCGGTGTCTACCCTACACCGAATGAGGGTTGCCCTACTTGCCAAGGTAAGACCATAACTTTTTAGCTTACGTGGATCCACTAGCTAGTGTCTATCATAGACCATCATCCTATGGTAGCACATAGTTTATGGGACATGGTAATCGCCACTTGTACACTCGGTGCTAAGTATAATTCCCACGAATTAGTCATAGATCAATTATCATAGGTAGACATGGGTGATCGCCTCTTGTCTATGTTAGGGAACATGGGTGATCGCCTCTTGTCCCTTCATTATAATAGCTCCTTCAGAACAGGGGTAATCGCCTCTTGTTCATTCAAATTCATAGTGTGAGTATTACGTGAGGAATCCTTTCACAACTCAATGCCAACATCAACATATCATAAACTTTGGTACTTCAATCTCAAAGCACCCTTAATTCATTATTAACTTCATATGCGACATGAATAGATTCGTAGACTTCATCCTTACATAGTTTATCATGCTCATAACTTACAAACCATAGGGTTCACATAGCTTCATGAGAATTCTTCTTAAATCATGCAATTCAATGCAAACTCATGCTTAGAAGACCATAAACAAGGCAATTTATCCATAATTGAAGGAACCCACATAGTAGAGAAAAATCATACTTTTTATTTGAATATACTTAATTCCATAATTTAAAATTATCCTTTGTTCATTCATAAATCATGCATGGATTCATAGAGATTTCATAAAATTCATCACTTCATAATTCAATCCACCAATAAAAGTATAGCTTTGGAAATTGGGCAAACTAGCATGGGTTCATCCATTTTCTACATCAAATCATATAAATCACGCTAATTCGTGCACGAAATTACTTTATCATGCTAGATCATGCACTTGGAATCATAAAATCAACAATTGGAAATCATAATTGAAGAACCCATAAGTATTGATCAAAACCCTAACTCAATTTGGGGAATCGAACTTTGAAAATTGAAGAGAACTAGGGACCCATTGGAGGAAAGGGCTCCAATGGTGAGTGCTAAAATACCTCAACAAAGCTCACACGAAGTTATTAAAAATCAATGGCCTTCAATGGAGGATCCTAGCCCTTCTTCTTCCTTGAGAATTGAGAGGACTTTTCTAGAGAGAGAAATATTTGAGAGAGGAGAATTTGGGAGTGATTTAGAATGAGTAAAATTAGGCTTAGGAAGCTTATATAGGATCTGGTTTAAGGGCATAACCGACTAATATTAGGGGTTAAACATTTAGGAAAAAGACCAAAAATCCCTTAATTAATAACTGTCGGGACCCATCTACGGTCGGGACTTACAGTCCGTAAGTCGACCTACGACCGTCCTGTTCCTCCGTCGATTGGTTTAGAGACTATCAACTTAGGCCTTCCAACGACGACACCCATGTACTGCTCGTGGTCCCAACGACGGGTCATCCTGTTACTCCGTAGGTCAAAGTTCTGAAACTTGGCATCCTATGAACTTTAAGTGGCCAACTACGGTTCCCACCTACGCTCCATCATTTCTTCTACGGTCCGTAGGTGGCCTCCGTTACTGGCAAAAGAACCTAGAAAAATATCAAAAATTTTCCATCCTTGAATCCGGGGTATTATAGTGACACCTGAGCTGACTTTATTATACTAGATATGTTGGATTTTATGTTATCCTGGGCATGGATAGATTATCCCTCTACCGCGTGGTCTTTGATTGTTTTGCCAAGATCATTACCATTTCAATGTTCGGTATCCTTCGGTGGTGTGGTAATGCTTTTGTAGCCGCGCTTCAACTGGGTTATCTCCTTTTTTGGGCCTAGAAAATAGTGTCTAGTGGGTGCGGGATGTGAGTAGGGAGGTTCTTTCAGTTGATTCTATTCATATTGCTCATGAAATACAGGGCCTTCTCCAAAAGCATGACATTGATTTTTTTATTGACCTTAAGTCTGGCACTCATCCTACTTCTATTCTTTCTTATCTTATGGCCCCCACAGAGTTCAACAAGCTTAGTATTAACCTTCAGAATCTCTTGGGTAAAGGATTTATTCTGCCTAGTGTGCCGCCTTGGATTGCAAAGTCTTGTTTGGGATGAAGAAGGAAAGATCTATGCGGATGTGTATTGATTACACACAGTTGAATAAGCTGATAGTGAAGAAATGATATCCTATCCCTCACATTGATGATTTGTTCTACTAAATTCAGGGTGTCACCGTATTTTTGAAGATTGATTTGAGATCCAATTAGCATCAGTTGAGGATTAGAGCAACAGACATCCCTAAGACAACATTTAGGACCCATTACGACCATTATGAGTTCCTAGTGATGTATTTTGGGTTGACTAATGCCCCTGTTGCCTCTATTGATTTGATGACCTGTGTGTTCATGCCATACCTTGATTTTTTTGTCATTGTATTCATTGATGACATTTTTGTATACTTGCGTAGCCGAGGAGAGCATCAACAACATTTAAGGATTGTGCTCTAGATTTTGAGAGATTAGTGGCTTTATGCCAAGTTCTCAAAGTGCAAGTTTTGTCTTGAGTCTATAGCATTCTTGGAGCACGTGGTGTCAAAGTATGACATTATGGTGGATCTTGTGAAGATTGAGGCTATTTGTGATGGGCTAGGCCAACCTCTATTACTGAGATTTAGAGCTTCGTCGAATTGACTTGCTACTACTATCGGTTTATGGAGGGTTTCTTCACTATTTCATCACCTCTGACCCAATTGAATCACCTAGATGTTTCATTTAAGTGGTCTGAGGAGTGTGAGTTGAGCTTTTGAAAGCTCAAGAAGTTTCTTACCACCACTCCTATTTTTTCTCTTCTAGATGAGGGTGAGGGATTCACAGTATATTGTGATGAATTTGGCATTGGTTTTGGATAGGTATTGATGTAGCGAGATGGGGTTATAACTTATGAGTCAAGGCATGTTTGAGTGCACAAGCGCAACTGTCACGACCCAATGTACCCCGTAGATGTGACATGGCGTACAAGACCCCGAGAGGCCTAATACAAGCCACTTAGCATAAATTACATACAAGATAATAGAGAATAAATGTTCAAAAGAGAATTTCATATCAAAGATTTTAAAGGAAATAGCGGAAGTCTACATCTCATGTCTCAAAGCCAATCTAATATAGAGAACAAGGTCTGGGACGTAACTCAATACAAATTTGAAACTGAAATGAAAATACATGAAAATAAGAACAACTAGGCTATGGTCTTGGATGGATGAGGACTCACCAAGTCTTCTATCAATATGCTACTATAAAGCTCTAGCCACGAGTGGAAGGTGAATCGCCACGTCCTACACCAAAGAAGTTAATGTAGGCAAGAGTATACGTTAGAACAATTAAGTACTAAGTATGATAGCAATGCACAAAAACACATAAATCATGCTAGAGAGAAAATAATCATGACCTGCAGTGGCCAAGCTAAAAACATGATAACCATGAGAAACATGAAACATAAAGAATATATCAAGGCAAAAGCAAGCTAAATCATCTTTTCTTTCTTTTCTTTACGTTACTTAATCATGAGAACACTTGTTCATTAACTTGTGGGAAATAGCCTTAACCGAAATGTAAGACCATGTGAGCTATCAACATGGAATCTGGTGTCTACCCCACACCGAAAACAGGTGTCCTACTTGCCAAGGTAAGACCATCAACTTCTTAGCTTATTTGAATCCACTAGCTAATGTATACTTAAAGACAACATCCTATGGAGGCAACATAGTTTATGGGATAGAGATTTCTTTAGGAGACTCGGCCTCAACTAACGGGAGAGCTCTATCTAGAAAACCCGGCCTCTACTAACGGGAGAGCTTTCAGTAGAAGACCCGGCCTCTATTAACGGGAGAGCTTTCAGTAGAAGACCCGACCTCTGCTAACGGGAGGGCTTCCATCTCAATATCCACTCAGTGCTAAGCATAATTTCCACGGATTAGTCATTAACATATTCATATCATTATACATGGAGAGGTACAACTAGGGTTACCAATCCAAGCTAAAATCATGCTTATAGACGTTTTATCTTCCATGGACCTTGTCCAAGTTTACGTCAATAGAATAGCTCCTTAAGAACATGGGTAATCAGATCTAGTTCTTTTTAGTCATATTGGGAGTATTATGTGAGAAAACCTTTCACACCTCAACCATAGCATCATCATATCATGACTTTGGCACTTCACTCTCAAAGCACCCTTAATTCATTATTAAGTCCATATGAGACATGCATAAGTTCATTAGCTTTTTCTTCACTTAGATTTTCATGCTCATAATTCATATTTCATAGAGTTCATATGGGTTGATGCAAGTTCAACTCATATCATGCAAATCAACGAAAGCTCATGCTTAGAAAGCCATAATTAAGACAATTTACCCATACATGAAGGAACTCACTTAATAGAACAAAATCATGCTTTCAACTTGATCATGCTAAATTCATAGGATTATCCTCAATTCATTAATACTTCATTCTTAGTTTCATAGAGAATTCATGAACTTCATCAATTCATGGCTCAACCCAACAATCAAAACATAGATTATCAATTTGGGGAGAATTAGCTTGGGATCATGGGGGTTCATGCAATCTTTATATCAAATCGTGTAATTCACGCCAATTCTTGCACTAAGTTACTTTATCACGCTAGATCATGCACTACAATTCATAAAATCGACAATCGAAATCATAATTGAAGAACCCGTAATGATTGATCAAAATCCTAATTCAATTGAGCTAGAGTAAACCTTTGAAAATCATGAAGAAGAGAGAGGACCCATTGGAGGAAAGAACTCCTAAGGGTGAACACTATCATACCTCTAAAAAGCCCTTAAGATTTGAAGAAAATGATGGCCTTCAATGGAGGATCCTAGCTTTCTTCTTCTTTGAAGCTTGAGAGAATTCTTTTTAGAAAGAAAAATATTTGAGAGAGGAGAGTTTAGGAATGAATTAGAATGAGAGGAATTAGGCTTAGATAGTATTTATAGGTCTTAGATTAAGGGTATAACCAACTTGGCTTAATAGGTAAACAATTAGGAAAAAGACCAAAAAGCCCTTAATTAAAAACTGTCGGGGGCAATCGACGGAGAGGGATCTACGGTCCATAGGTCAGACGACGAACCGTATTGTCCTTCCTTTAAAAGATGCAGAAACTATATTTAGGGGACCGGTAATGACGACATCAATGTAAGGCTCGTCGGTCCATCGACGGATCGTACATTGAAGTCGTAGGTCATCCTTTTGAGTCAAAAATTAAAACTAAGTCTGGGGGATACCTACAAGTCTTAGCTACGGACCGTCAATTGATCTACGACCCATCTTGCTACTCCGTAGGTCAAAGTTCAGAAACTTTGAAATCTTGAAGGTTTTCAGTCCCATTGATAGTCCCCACCTACGGCCCTTCGTTCCATCTACGGCCCGTAGGTGGCCTCCGTAGATCACCTACTTCAGTCAAATTCTGCAATTAATATTCTTAGAAAGCTTAGGGTATTACAATATCTCCCCCTTGGTAACATTCGTCCACGAATGAGAATCAAGACATAATGAGAAGGGTAATAGTTACGGACTAACAACCCAACTTAGCATGCAATCACATAAATGCACATATCTGAGGAGGAAACGTCAACTCCAAGCTAAAGCATGTTCAACACATAATTTCATGAAGACTTTATGCAACTCATACTCGATGCACATAATCATACTAGACTCTTCATGAACATGTATAATCAAGGAATCATGGAATTCAACTATGACACATGAGACCAAATAATGAACCATGAGGAACTAGGTACCTCAAGCTAGAGTAGGATCGGAAGGAAAGAGATGAGGATATCGGGACATCATATCGGCCTCGGCCTCCCAAGTAGCACCCTCAACTAATTGATTCCTCCAAAGAACTTTCACGGAAGCAACTTCTTTATTCCTCAACTTCCGAACTTGCTGGTCTAAAATCTCAATCAGAATTTTTTTCATAGGAAAGACTATCCTTTATGCCAAGATTCTCTAATGGCACTATAGATGTCGGATCACCAACACACTTCTTCAACAATGAGACATGGAAAACCAGATGCACCGATGCCAAATCTTTAGGCAAGTCAAGCTCAGGAGCAACCTTGCCAACATGTCTCAAAATCTGATATGGGCCTACATAGGGGGGACTTAGCTTCCCTTTCTTCTCGAATCTCATTACACCTTTCATGGGTGAAATTTTTAAGAAAACCCAATCATCAACATCAAATTCAAATATCTTCTTCTAACATCGGCATAGGACTTTTGTCGACTTTGAGCCATTTTCAACCTTTCCCTAATAACCCAAAATTTCTCCATAGCCTAATGCACCAACTCGGGGCCAATCAAAGCAACTTCACCAACTTCAAACCAGCCTATAGGGGATCTACACTTCCTACCATAGAGAGCCTCAAATGGAGCCATACCAATGCTAGAAGGGTAGCTATTATTATAAGCAAACTCAATCAAAGGCAAGTGATCATCCCAAGTACCCTTGAAATCAATTACACAACTCTCAACATATCTTCCAAGGTCTAAATAGTATGTTCTGCTTGCCCATCGGTTTTGGGGTGAAAAGCCGTACTAAGCTTAACACGAGTAGCAAGACCTTTTTAGAATGACTTCCAAAATTGAGAAGTAATTTATGCACCACGATCGGAGATAATGGATAAAGGCACTCCATGCAGCCTCACCATTTCCCTCAAGTACAACTTAGCATAATCCTCCGCCGAATAAGAAGTCTTGACGGGAATGAAATGGGCTGACTTCGTCATTCTATCAACCACAACCCAAATCGAATCATATTATCGCCTAGTACGAGGCAAACCAACAATAAAATCCATATTCACATCTTCCCACTTCCAAGTAGGAACACCGATGTCTTGGGTCAGACCTCCCAGCTTTTGATGCTCAACTTTCACTTGTTGACAATTTGTACACTTAGCCACAAATTCTGCAATATCCTTCTTCATTCCATTCTACCAATAAATCTCTCACAAATCACGGTACATTTTGGTAGCTCCTGGGTTGATGGAATATCGAGAACTATGGGCTTTCGACAAAATTTGTCCTCTCAAGTCATCAACATTGGGAACATATAAACGACTTTGATAACGAAGCACACCATCTCCCCCTTTGGAGAAAACCTCTATGGACTTCTTGAGTACTGCTTCCTTTAGTTCAACCAAGTTAGGATCAAATTTTTGCTTAACTTTCACATCATGCACAAAAGAAGATTCGAAACCATTGTGAACCGTAACACCACCCTTAGCGGAATTAATCAACCAAACTCCCAATCGGGCTAGACAATGCACATCACTAACCAACTCTTTCATACCATTCTCAATATGAGCCACACTACCCATAGATAGTCGACTAAGTGCAACCGCCACCACATTAGCTTTACCGGGGTGTTAGAGAACACTCATATCATAATCTTTCAACAATTCAAGACACCTTCTTTGGCGAAGATTCAGATATTTCTTTTTAAACACATATTGTAAACTTTTATGGTCGGTAAAGACATCCACATGTAGCCCATACAAATAATGCCCCCATATTTTCAAAGCAAACACAACTGCCGCTAATTCTAGGTCATGAGTAGGATAGTTCTTTTCATGCACTTTGAGTTGTCTTGAAGCATAGGCAATAACTTTCCCATTTTGCATAAGAACACATCCTAACCCAATTCTTGAGGCATCACAATAAACCACAAACTCATCAGATCCTTTCGGTAGAGTCAACATCGGAGCGAAGTAAGTCTATCTTTCAATTCTTTGAAACTCTTCTCACATGCCTCGGACCACATGAATTTAACCTTCTTTTGAGTCGAAGCCGTCAATGGAGAAGCAATCGAGGAAAACCCTTCAGCAAACCTCCTATAATAACCGGCTAAACCCAAGAAACTACGAATATCCGAAGGTGCTAGAGGTCCAGGCCAATTCTTAACCACATCCGTCTTCTTAGGATCTATCTCAATACCTTTACCGGAGACATTGTGACCAAGAAAAGCCATGGATCGTAACCAAAACTCACATTTACTAAACTTCGCAAAGAGTTGTTGGTCCATGAGGACTTGCAATACAATCCTCAAATGATTGGCATGCTCATCCTCATTCCTTGAGTAGATCAAGATATCATCTTTAAATACGATCACAAATATGTAGAGGTATTGCTTAAACACCCCGTTCATCAAGTCCATAAATGAGACCGGAGCATTTGTTAACCCAAACGAAATAACCAAGAACTCGTAGTGACCATACCTAGTCCAGAAGGCCATTTTCGGAATATCATCTTCTTTCACCCTCAATTGGTGATAGCCCGAACGAAGGTCTATCTTAGAGAAATAACTAGCCCCTTGAAGTTGATCAAACAAGTCATCTATCCTTGGTAGAGGATACTTATTGTTAATGGTTACCTTGTTCAATTGGCGATAATCAATACACATACGGAGTGAACCATCCTTCTTCCTTACAAACAAGACCGGAGCACCCCATGGAGAAATACTTGGCCGGATGAAACCCTTATCCAACAAGTTTTTTAGTTGCTCTTTCAATTCCTTAAGTTCCGTCGGAGCCATTCTATAAGGCGGAATAGAAATAGGTTGCGTATGCGGGAGAAGGTCAATACCGAAGTCTATTTCCCACTTGGGAGGAATACCGGGTAAATCATCTGGAAACACTTCTGGAAACTCATTAACAACGGTGACCGACTCAAGAGTAGGTGTTTCGAAATCTATATCCCTCACCCTAACAAGATGGTAAATGCAACCCTTAGAGATCATCTTTCTAGCTTTTAGAAAAGAACAAATTGACCTCTAAACATGGAATTTCCCCCCTTTCACTCTAGGATAGGCACATTTGGAAACTGAAATTTGACCACTCAGGTCCTACAATTGGCATAACGAACATGCAACCAATCCATCCCAAGGATAACATCGAAATCTAGCATATCAAGCTCTACAAGATAAACAAGAGTGACTTTATGGGATAGGAAAATGGGGCAATTTCTATAGACCCTCTTAGCTAATATAGATTCCCCAATTGGAGTAGAAACACGAAAAGGATCTAGCAATATATCCGGAACAACATCCAATCTCATGGCCACATAGGGCATCACAAAAGATAAGGTAGCACCGGGATCAAGCAAGGCATACACATCAAAATGGAAAACACTTAACATACCGGTAACCACGTCGGGAGAGCTCTCTTGCTCATGACGAGCCTGAAGTGCATAAAACCAGTTTTGCTTCTGAGCATTCAAACCCAATCCTCTTGATGGAGCTTGCTTATTCTCCCTTCCCTTGGTCGTGAGAGATGGACAATCCCTCATCTTGTGACCGCTCTTTCAACAACTATAACAACCATCCGTACCGGCTAGACATCTACCCTTATGCTTCTTCCCACACTTGGCACAAGGAGCCAATACAGAACCACCATTATTCCCTCCTTGAGACTTGGGGTTAGACACCCTATCATTGTTGAACTTCGGAGGAGCATTGGATGAGCCTTGGCCGGAGAACCTTTGCCGAAATCTAGGGCGACCATGTCCATCGGACCTTGCATGCAAAAGGCTTCCATCTCCGGTCTTAGCCCTCTTGGTCTCTCTAGACCTTTCCTTAAGCTTTTCTTCTTCTATTTGTTAGGCATACACCATGAGATGAGAAATGTCCATATCATTAACTAGCATAGTGGTGCGGTATTCTTTAACCAACATTTCGGACACCCCCAAAACAAACTTACTCATTCTTGCCCTAGGATCGGCAACTATGGTAGGACCATATCGGGACAATTGTGTGAACTTCAAAGCATATTCTTTCACACTCATATTTCCTTGACTAAGGTTGATAAACTCAAGCACCTTTGCCTCCCTCATTTCAAGGGGAAAGAACCTATCAAGGAAAGCGACCTTGAATTTCTCCCAATCAAGAGGACCCTCATTGACCGTCCTCTCACTCTTCCATTGATTGAACAAAATTTTGGCAACACCCTTGAGTTGATTAGCGGCAAACTCCGCCTCTTCCTCCGACGTTACACCCATGATCATCAAAACCTTGTACACCTAATTGAGGAACTCTTGAGGATCTTCCTCAACCTTAGAGCCATGGAATTCCAGAGGATTCATCCTCGTAAAGTCCCTCACTCTTGATGCTGCCGTATCCATATTTGGGTTCACGGGAGCCACCACCTCTCTATTGGCTTGAGCCGTCACGGCTTGAGCCAACAGTTGGAAAGCAGCCCTAAATTCCGCATTAGTAACTTGTTCAGCCAAAGGGTCAGTCGGAACTTGAGGAGCTTGAGGAGGATCTTCTCGTTCCACATTCTCTCCCATGTTTCTTCTAGCATAAGCTCTTCGGGTCGCCATATCCTGAAACACATAGGATAGGGATTAGGAGAGAAACTTATAGAGTTAAACTCTATGGCACGACTTAGGAATAATGAAAGAAGTGGAGTTTCTTAAACGTCTTATAGCCTCTCATTCATAAATGTGGTGCGCTTCACACTCATGAACAAGAGTCTACTTGACGCAGCTTATGAGACATCCTAGGATCTTTCTAAAACATTGTGCTCTAAATACCAAGTTTGTCATGATACAAGGTACCCCCTAGGTGTGACATGGCGTACAAGACCCTTAGAGGCCTCATACAAGCCACTTAGCATACATTACATACAAGATAATAGAGAATAAAAGTTCAAAAGAGAATTTCATATCAAAGCTTTTAAAGGAAACATCGGAAGTCTACATCTCATGTATCAAAGCCAATCTAATATAGAGAACAAGGCCTTGGACGTAACCCAATACAAATCTGAAACTGAAATGAAAATACATGAAAATAAGAAAAACTAGGCTATGTCCCTGGATGGATGAGGACTCACCATGTCTTTTATCAATCTGCTACTATAAAGCTCTCGCCACGAGTGGAAGGTGAATCGCCACGTCCTACACCAAAGAAGTTAATATAGGCAAGAGTAGGCGTTAGCATAATTAAGTACTAAGTATGATAGCAATGCACATAAACACATAAATTTGGCTAGAGACAAACATAATCATGACATGCAATGGCCAAGCTAAAAACACGATAACCATGAGAAACATGAAACATAAAGCATATATCAAGGCCAAAGCAAGCTAAATCATCTTTTCTTTCTTTTCTGTACTATACTTCATCATGAGAACACTTGTTCAATTACTTGAGGGGAATAGCCTTAACCGATACGTAAGACCATGTGAGCTATCAACATGGAATCCGGTGTCTACCCTACACCGAAAAGAGGTGTCCTACTTGCGAAGGTAAGACCATGAACTTCTTAGCTTATGTGGATCCACTAGCTAATGTCTACTTAAAGACAACATCCTATGGTGGCAACATAGTTTATGGGATAGAGATTTCTTTAGGAGACTCAACCTCAACTATAGAGATTCATTTAGGAGACTCGGCCTCAACTAACGGGAGAGCTCCATCTAGAAAACTCGGCCTCTACCAACAGGAGAGCTTTCAGTAGAAGACCCGGCCTATACTAACAGGAGGGCTTCCATCTCAATATCCACTCAGTGCTAAGCATAATTTCCACGGATTAGTCATTAACATATTCATATCATTATACATGGAGAGGTATAACTAGGGTTACCAATCCAAGCTAAAATCATGTTTATAGATGTTTCATCTTCCATGGACTTGTCCAAGCTTACGTCAATAGAATAGCTCCTTAAGAACATGGGTAATCACCTCTAGTTCTTTTTAGTCATATTGGGAGTATTATGTGAGAAAACCTTTCACAACTCAACCATAGCATCATCATATCATGACTTTGGCACTTCACTCTCAAAGCACCCTTAATTCATTATTAACTCCATATGAGACATGCATAAGTTCATTAGCTTCTTCTTCACTTAGATTATCATGCTCATAATTCATATTTCATAGATTTCATATGGGTTCATGCAAGTTCAACTCATATCATGCAAATCAACGAAAGCTCATGCTTAGAAAGCCATAATTAACACAATTTACCCATACATGAAGGAACTCACTTAATAGAACAAAATCATGCTTTCGACTTGATCATGCTAAATTCATAGGATTATCCTCAATTCATTCATAATTCATGCTTAGTTTCATAGAGAATTCATGAACTTCATCAATTCATGGCTCAACCCAACAATCAAAGCATAGATTATCAATTTGGGGAGAATTAGCTTGGGATCATGGGGGTTCATGCAATCTTTATATCAAATCGTGTAATTCACGCCAATTCTTGCACTAAGTTACTTTATCACACTAGATCATGCACTACAATTCATAAAATCGACAATCGAAATCATAATTGAAGAACCCATAATGATTGATCAAAACCCTAATTCAATTGAGTTAGAGTAAACCTTTGAAAATCATGAAGAAGAGAGAGGACCCATTGGAGGAAAGAAATCCTAATGGTGAACACTATCATACCTCTAAAAAGCCCTTAAGATTTGAAGAAAATTGATGGCCTTCAATGGAGGATCCTAGCTTTCTTCTTCTTTGAAGCTTGAGAGAATTCTTTTTAGAAAGAAAAATATTTGAGAGAGGAGAGTTTAGGAATGAATTAGAATGAGAGGAATTAGGCTTAGATAGTATTTATAGGTCTTAGATTAAGGGTATAACCGACTTGGCTTAATAGGTAAACAATTAGGGAAAAGACAAAAAAGCCCTTAATTAAAAACAGTTGGGGCCAATCGACGGAGGGGGATCTACGGTCCGTACTGTCCTTCCGTCAAAAGATGCAGAAACTATATTTAGGGGACCTGCAACTATGACATCAATGTACGGCTCGTAGGTCCATCGACGGACCATACAATGAAGTCGTAGGTCAGCCTTTTGAGTCAAAAATTAAAACTAAGTCTGGGGGACACGTACGAGTTTTGCTAATTGTAGGTGTTGGCCTTTGAGATTCGGGATTGGTAATCGGGTATTCCTTCGAATGTCGCCCATGAAGGGCATGATGTGATTTGGGAGGTGGGGCAAGCTTAGCGGCATGTATATTTGGCCATTTGAGATTTTATGGATTGTTGATGATATCACCTATGAGTTGGCTCCACCTCTTGGATTTTCAGGTATTCATATTTTCTATGTTTCTATGTTGCGCCGGTATGTTCTTGACAAGTCTCATATGCTCTGATATGATTTGGTTAAGTTGGATGATCGTCTGAACTTTATGGAGGAACCAAATACTATTCTATACAGAGATGTGTGGCATTGCGTTTGAGAGTCATTCTTTTGGTTAAGGTCAATTGGAGGCATCATCAAGTCAAGGAGGCTACCTGGGAGACTGAGCAAGAGAAGCGAGAACAGTTTCCCCACTTGTTTGAGCCTTTAGGTACTTCTTGACTCTTACTTTTACGGATGAAAGTTCTTTTTAGTTGTAGATGTTGTAATGACCCTCCAAGTCATTTATGTGTTATTGCCTTGTTTTCACCATTTATAGTATTTCTATAGCGACCCCAACTCATTTATGACTTGTTAGGACTGACAGTTCAGTCACCTGGTCGTTCACTTGGATTCTATGCAACTTTCAGTATTTTGGAGCTTCTAAAACTTTGACGGTTGACATTGGTCAAAAGTTTAGAAAGATGACCCCAAAATGCAATTCTGTCAATTTTATTAGCTCTAGAACATCGAGTTTTGTCGAGTATGACTTTTGGTGCGGATAACGTGGCTTCTGGGCTAGGCTTATGCCCCCTTGTGGAATTTGAATTAAAATAGAACTTGGGTGTGGGACCTACTTTTTTTTTAGACAACCTCGATTAGAAGTTTCGACGGCTTCGTTGAGTCTAAAATGCCAAATTTAGTGGGGTAGCATATTTAATTTGCACATATGGGTTCTTAATGAATCTCGAGCACCACATCAGGAAATTTTGCATTGGCCAAAACCAACTGATGTGTATCAGTTGGTGCGGCCAAATGTTGCCCTTCGCGTTTGCAGCCAGTAGGCCACGTTCGCAGGCAGTAGGCCGCGTTTGTGGAGGCCTGAGGATTTGGTCTCCCGATCATAGAGCCTGAGCTGCGATCGTGAACACTAGGATGATTTTCCTTCTGCGATTGCAGGTTCCCCATTTGCGTTTACAAAGGCCAAGCAAAGTAGACCCCACGATTGTAGACATTTTCGTGATTGAAATGAGCATGTTTGTCTTGTCTTTAAAATAAAGACCGAACGCTCAACTTAATTCTTGAATTTCCATCTTATATAAATGTTTGTTTTTATGCATGTCTTTGAATTGCTGCATTCTGAGCCCCGAATTTTGTCCCATTTGAGATACATGTTTTGGGGAGCTAAAATGGACCTTTTGACGGAGTCAATTTTGGGATTTCCAGTGCAGTTCCCACCTTCATGTTTTGACTCAAATTTTGGTCTGTCTATTAATGTGATTTTTTTTGTCTAAATGGCCATCTTGATATTGTGATCTTATTTTTTATAGTATGGAAGCGTTCAGAGGACGTTCGAAAAGGAAAAGGTCTAGAGTTGGGAAGTTAGAGCGCGCACAATTTGCTTTGAAGTAGGATATGGTTCCCTATCTTTTAAATTTAGCTCGAAAAATGTAAATGCATGTTGATTTGTGTGAATTTGGGCTCGGTAGATAATTGATCATGTTTAGATAGTTAGAAATCATGTTTTAGATTTATTTCGAGATTGGTGGCATGTTGTTTTCCCTTGTTTCGATCATCCATACCTTGTGGCATGTCTTGTACTTGCTTATGACTGTATTTTGAAGCATGTTTGGCTTAGGCGTGGACTAGTGCATGTCTTAGACTTGCTGGTTTTAGAGTCGATAGGCCTTAGCTTTTCTCTGATGTGGTTAAGAATGGCTTAGCTCCCTGAAGACTTATGTAGCAAACTTGGGTGTAATAGAATAGGCCTTTGATTAGGCATTAACTCAGCTTCGAAGACCTTCTATCCATATATCCCCCTTTCCATGACCCTAGTGGCTTACGATTGAGATTTCAAGTTACACTTGACAACGTGGGATTGGATTCAGTTCAGGCTTGAAGTACTGTATTGATTACCTGGGAGTAAACGCCGTTCCACACTTGTACTATGATGATGATTTTGTTTGGGATCTTTCCAGTAGCCTTATTGTGGTAGATTCAAGGTTTGGTGACAGTGCTCTATTGAATTGGCATGATATTCTTCAGAGCCTTATGGTAGCAGATTCAAGATCTTGTCACTCTACTCTAATGACATAATAAGGGATCCTCCAGCAGCCTATTTTCGTCGCAGATTCAAGGTCTGGTCATGCTACTCTATTATTAGTCTCAGATTCGAGATCTGGGCATTTGATCTTCAGTCGTTGTCCATGATTCGGGCCTATTATCTTCTACAGAGTTGATATTTATCGGCTTGATCTTATTGGTTACGTTGGGAGACCTATTTACTATTCAAGGTCATGGCTACACACTCTCTGGCTCTGGATTCACTGAGTTCCGTTCTTAGTAGCTATAACTATTCAGTGCACCCGTCAGTCTTGTGAGGGTCCATTTTGGATTTTTATTTAAGCTTGCACACGCGTCTACCTTATGGGCTTATGGGGTCCAATTAGGTTTTAGTTAGCTATTACTTGCTTCTTTTCCAGTCTTTTCTACGGATGTGTGAATTTATGTTAGATTCCCACTATTTGACCTCTATTGTTTTAAATTTTCACTTTTCATATTGCCTTTACATTTCTTGCTCAATCTTGCTATGATGCCTACTAAGTTTCTGTTGTTTTGGTACTCATGCTACACTCTGCATCTGTTACGTGATACAGGTCCGAGCACCAGCTATCAGCATTGAGTTGAAGCCAATAGCCACAATATTTGGAGGCGAGGGTGAGCACATGGCGTCCTGGATCTTACTAGTGTCCATATATATTAATTGACTAGTCTTTTGTATTGTGAGACAAGTCTATTTCTTATTTCCACTTTTGGGACTTGTACTCTTTTATTTACTAGCTCTGTACTCGTGACTTCCAGGTTCTAGGAGGGATCTTTTGGCTTTACGTATATATGTTATGCTTCGGCTTAATTCATCTATTATTTCTGTTAAATTGCTTATTCTTGTTTAGTTTCTACCCTTATACGCATAACTTGACATTCTAGGTTATGAACCACTTGCTAATGGTGCATGACAGCCACACACAGTCAAGAAAACAAACAAGTATATCTCGACATAAAAATAAGCCCACGGCTGGCAAGGCTCCGGTCAGCAGCTATAAAAAGAAAACAACTACCCCCAACAGTTTATATGAAGCAATAACCATATAGCATGCCAGCCTGTTTGGGCCGTTAAGGCCACCATGGTAATAGGAAAGCATAAACACTATGTGGGCCGTCAAAGCCACCATGATATCTATATAGAAGCTAAAAATAGGTACATATCTAAACAATATCTCCAACACCTATCGAACATCATCCAAACCAACAAGGCCATCATGTCCAATATTGTGGCTAAACAACCCACCACACTAGTCTCCAAGCCTCTGTGAATAGAATACTTGGATGTGATATGCCCCCGTCCAACCCAAAATTTATAAAAGTTATAACAAGCATACCTCTGGGACTCTGGCAACCTCTGAAAGAAAGGAGACAACCAATCAGGTGGATAGGTAGTTGTGCTGCTCAGTAGGTTTTTTTGGTAATGCGCAGAACCTGCTGGCATGAATGTAGCGCCCCAAGCAAGGGGCGTCAATACAAAATAATGAACTAATAATCTAAGGCAAACTTAAAGTTGAAACTGAAGAATAAATACTAAAAAAATGGGTAGAGGTGAAACACAAGTACAATATCTTATCTCCTTACAATAAGTCAATAAAAACACATAACAAGCAATAACCTATCCTAGCCCCATAAGCCCAGCTGGTACAAACATCACACAATCACTATAGGTTCTAACAAGTGCAAATGGGAGCTAAATAACAATATTAGACCCTTATCTAAATCCTAATGTCTCAATGTATATGTTCCATGAATCAATGCAAATACGAGACTCTGTGGTACAATACATATATGCTGCCTGAAAGGTATAGCTTACCGTCCCGTAGGTATGGTTTACCCAGCCTGTAAGCATGATCTACTAGCCCGTAGGCACGGTCTACCTTGCCCATAGGCTCGGTTTACCTGGTCCGAAGCCACAGTATAACAATCAATCTGTATGCTTAAGAATCTTGCAGTGTCAGTGTCTACTGAGTCTAAAACGCGCTCATAGGAAGCAACTAGAAAATAAAACATCACAATAATAACGAGGAATCATAATCGATCCAAATACAATTATAACATGTTTTTCTACACCACTAAGCAAGAAGTAGAGTGTTGCTGATAGACATTATCCAAATGGTGGTACCCAACTCAACATAATAAGGCTACAAATCATATAATGACTATATATAGGCCATAATAAGCTTAGGCCATCAGGATCATGCCAAAATAATAATGAGAGCTTTAGTATACCGTTCAACCAAAGACAAAGAGGTGTCTCTAAGAAACTTTGCCAACTAAAAGCAATGCACAATGCAAAAAATCAACAAAGTTGTAAGAACGAGCCATAACTAATCGATAAGGCGCTAATGCCATACTTGTGACCAGACAAGTACACAGCATAAAATTAGGCTTATACATCAAGAAAAAATGATAATATCAAAGAAGTATTTTCCAACTACACCTCGAAGGAGCGACAAGGTCACAAGGCATAACTAGGCATACTTTACGTTGTTCAATCCAACAATCATAATGTGCGACACCACTAAGAATCACACCAACCCCACAATCCCTCCAGAACCTTAACACAATCAATACACAACAATAATATCCAAAATAAATAATACAAAATGGCTGCCCACAACCACAATATCAAAGCCACCACAACAAGGCTCAAAAATTTCTTAAGACGATACTAGGACATGGAATTATGAAGGAAGGTTTTAAAAAAAGGATTACCTCAACCAAAATGTTTGAAATAATAAGCTTTTAATTCAACCTCCTTGTAGAAAAAAAATGAAACTTAAATCAAGAAGAAAATTATACCAAAATGATGTGCTCAGGACGTAGAGCAACTTTTGTTAAACATCTAAGTTGAGAATCTAAGCACCCGAGTATTTGGATGGTGGGTTATGAGTTTTTCTAGGTTTTCAGCTGCTATTAGTTAAAAGAAAAAGATAAAGAAGGTGGTCTCTTATAAAGACCACCTACTTAGGACTTAGGGGACCCACTTTTAGGTGTCTGCTTGTGCAGTCTTATTAAAACATTAATATCTCTCAATTCTAAAGTCTTGTAGACAAATGGTTTAGCATGTTAGAAACTAAATTTGTAGACCTTCAATTTGATAGGTCATGGGCATTTGAAATCCTCATATAGGGAGAAAATTGATGAGATATTTGTCCCAAAATCTTAAAGAATTCCTTAATGGCATTTACAATAACTTTTACTGACTTTTGTTCTGAAACTTTCTTTATTGTAACACTTAACATAAAAACATTGTGAAATTAAAATAACTCATATAGAATCCTTCCTAATATATTAAGAAGTCTTAGTCTTACTAAAAAAATACGAGTTAATTCCAACATCAAAACGGGTGGGGTGTCACATCCTTCCCCCCTTAGGGACATTCATCCTCAAATGATGATAATATTCGCAACATCATAGGAAAATATACAAGAACTCATGTAGCACATAAGTTAGATACCTCATATACTCAATTGTGGGCCTACTCATCTGAAGGAACGAATAGGTGGGGATATTTGGACTTTATGTCCTCCCCTGCTTCCCACATCAACTCCCCTGTCCTCAATGTTACGACTTCACCACAACACTTTCATAGAAGCTATATCATTATTCAAAAATCATATTATTTGGTGATCTACTATGGCAATAGGGACTTGTTCATAAGTTAGCTCCTATGAAATCTAAACATCTGTTGTTGGCACTATACGTATTGGATCTCCGATGCACTTCGCTAACATAGAAACATGAAAAATTAGGCGTAATACCTCTAACTCTTGAGATAACTCTAGCTCATAGGAACTTAGCCTATCCATCGCAAGATGCAATAAGGCCCAATGTACCTAGGCTTCAACTTGCCCTTTTTGCCAAATCTCATAATGCCCTTCATAGGCAAAACTTTCAAAAAGACCCAATCATCAACATCAAACTCTAAGTCTCGCCACTAACATCTGCATATGATTTTTGAATACTCTAAGATGTCAACAACCCCTCTCTAATTAACTTAACCTGTTCCACGGCCTGCTGCACTAAGTCTAGTCAGAATAATCCTGATTCTCCACCCTTGAACTAACCAAGAGAGGAACTACATTTTCTTCCATATAAATTATCATACGACACTATACCGATGCTGGAATGATAACTATTATTATAGTCAAACACGATCAGGGGCAAGTGATTATTCTAATTACCATTGAAATCTAGCACACGTGTCTGTAACATATCCTCAAGGGTCTGGAATTTACGTTCAACTTGGCTGTTAGTCTGCGGATTAAATGATGTACTAAGGTTTACCTGCCTCCCCTTACCCTTTTGGAAATATTTCCAGAATTTCGTCCCTATGTCTGAAATAAATGCAATCTAACAATCTCTCTAATGTATAGCCCTGCATAATCTTCAACTAAAAATGTGGTCTTGATCGACAAAAAATGGGCTTATTTTGTCAGCCTACCAATAATCAGCCAAAAAGAATCAAACTTCCATCACGAGCAAAGCAAACCTGTAACAAAGTACATATTTATTGCCTCCCACTTCCACAATTGAATGGGTATCTCTTGAATCAACCCACTGGGTTTAGGTTGGTCAACTTTCAATTGCTGACAATTAAGATATTGTTTTATGAACTCAACAATATATTTCTGCATCTCAGGCCACTTATAAATTTCTTTAATATCATGATACATTTTCATAGAACCTAGGTGAAGAGAATATCAAGAATAGAGTATATCTACCATAATATGTTGTCGAAGACCTGTAATGTCTAGAACAAACAATCGATGTCTATATCTAAGGACTCCATCTTCTGCTATATTGACGGCTAAAGAGTCGTGTTGCTGAGCTTTATCCCTAAGCTGCTAAAAGATGGGATCCTCGTGTTGTTGTGTGTTCACCTCCACAACCAGCGATGATATGGCTATGCACCAAATTGTGATCCCGTCATCAAAATCTAACAACTTAACCCCCAAGTTAGCTAGTCGATAAATCTCTAGGGCCATCTCCCACTTTACAACTTCCAAATACGATAAGCTACCCAGAGATTTACGACTTAGGGCATCCGCTGCTACATTCACCTTTCTTGGATGGTATAGGATGTCCACGTCATAATCTTTCAACAACTCTAGTCATCGGCATTGTCGTATATTCAACTCCTTTTGTCTGAAATTGTACTAGAGGCTTTTATGATCTGTATGGACATCAACATGCACACCTTACAAGTAATGCCTCTAAATCATCAAGGTATGAATAATTGCGGCCAACTCTAAATCATGGGTTGGGTAGTTTTCTCTTACTTATGTAGCTCTCTAGAAGAATGAGCAATCACCTTACCATTTGCATTAGAACAGAACCCAAGTTGATGCCAGAACCATGACAATACACTGCATATCCGATTGGACCCTCTGGCAAGGTCAAAACTAGGGTTGATGTCAACCTGTCTTTTAGATCTTGAAAGCTCTGTTTACAAGCTATGATCCACTGAAACTGGACTACTTTTTGAGTTATAATAGCAAGCTAATCCAAAAAAAAACTATGAACTTTTATTAAGGTCGTGCGTCTAGGCCAAGTCTTCACATTTTCAATCTTCTACATGTCAACATCTATACCAACATATGACACAATATGGCCAAATAAGACCCTCGAATGCGATAAGAACTCACACTACGGAGCTTAGCATACAATCTTTAAACTTGAAGCACCTGAAACACAACTCAGAGATTATCCCTATGGTCCACCTCTGATGGTGAATATACCTTAATCTCATCAATAAACAAGATCACGAACAAGTCTATGAATGTCTTGAATATGCTATTCATGAGGTTCATAAATTCTTATGGGACATTCATCAATTCAAAAGACATCATTAGAAACTCAAAATGACCATATCTTGTTCTGATGAGTATTCTCCGAACTCAAACCTTTTGGTACCTAGAACGTAAATCAAACTTTGAGAAATATCGGGCACCCTGTTGCTAGTAAAACTAGTCATCAATCCTTGGCAGCGGTATTTGTTCTTTATAGTTACCTAATTCAGTTGCCGGTAGTCTATGCATAGTTTCTCCTTCAATTCCTTTAATTCTGCAGGTGCCTTAAATGGAGGAATTGATATTGATTGGACATATGGTAATGTATCAATAGTAAAATTAATCTCCTTTTTGGGAATACTAGGGAGCTCATCTAGACCATTGGAAATTCATTAACCACCTGAATAGACTATAACGACGAAGGTTCTAGGTCAACATCCTATACCCTAACAATACGATAACTGCAGCATTTAGCAATCAATTTCCTCGCTTGAATATATAAAATAAATATAATGTACCCTTTGGCGTCGTTGTATTACCCTTCTCGTCTCGAACTACCTCTCCTAGAAAGTGGAATCTAATAATATTTGCTCAATAGTTGACATTGGAGGAACAAGATATCAGCCAATTCATGTCCATAATAATATTAATGTCTAGCATCCCAAGCTCTACATAGTCTACAGAGTTTAGATGTCTAAAAAATCTCTACTCTCTACACCCTAGATAAATCCTTTTGGTTTTAATAAAGTCAACAACTGGAGTACATACACCAAAAGATCATCGTAATGACTCTAGGACTATGGAAAACTTCCAAGCAAGAAATAGAGTAATCTATGATAATGTTAAGCCTAGATCCATCAAGTCATAAATAGAGTGAGAACAAATTGTTAGTATACGGGTCACGACATAAGGGGAAGACTCTAAGTCTTGTCAACCTGTTAATGCATAAGTACATTTTTGGCCACTGATAGAACTAGATGCTTCCCCTCTACTTCGACCTCTACCTAATAAAGACTATGGCCCTCTATTTGCAGAATGTACTGAAGTAGATCACCCTACTATTGATCCAACCATCTATCATGGATCATATTGGTTCCTAAATTGTCAATATCTATGTATATTACCTTGTGGCCATAAGAATAAATGTTGTGGAGTCATGTTGACATCTCCCAATATCTGATATACCAAAAATATCACAAAGCATCACAATTGATCTTGACTGCTGTAGGCAATGGTAATGTTGTGAGCATGACACTCGTGAGCTTTCACCCTAAATTGACTACCCCTAGCAATCTAACCTGGTACCTTGGGATTGTTGTGGTCATCAAATGGGTGGTGTATTTGAATACCCATGTTATGACCACCCTGAATGTCTATTTGAAACCCTGTGGGCCTATTCTCCTTCTACAACTCTCTCTTAACACTCTCAGTCATATACTGCTGATGTCATAGCCTATCTATGTTCTCAGTAAAATCCTAAATCTGTGAGATGTATATGTCATTATTAACTGTAGTTCTAGTGCTAACCTAGTAACAATTGTAATTTAATGAACTCGACCCCAATGATTCAGCTATATAACATAATTTAAGTCAATAAGGGTAACTTTCCTGAATGAAATATGTAGCTTTTTTCTTATAGAGTGTGTTGAACAACATATTTATAAACAAGACACTACTTGACAAGTTTTGCAGACTCCCTATGATACGACGTTGCTTTGATACAAAGTTTGTCACACCAAAAACTTGAGGGGTGCAACTAGAACCTAATGCAAAAATATAGGCCAGAGTTGACCCTGATGAACCACTTGCTAATGGCGCATGGAAGCCACACATAGTCAAGAAAACAAACAAGTATAAATCAGCTTATAAATAAGCTCTAGGCCGGCAAAGCCCCTGTAAATAGCTCTACAAAGAAAACAACTACTCCCAATAGTGTATATAAAATAATAACCATATAACACAAAAGCCTGTTTGGGACATCGAGGCCATCATGGTATCAATGAAACCATAAACTCTACGTGAGCCATCAAAGTGACCATGTTGTCGATACCAAAGCTAAAAATAGGTAAATATCTAAACAGTATCTCAAACAGCTATCGAGCATCAACCAACAAGAAAACAAGATTAACATGGCTAAACAATTCAATACACTAGTCTACAATGCCCTATGAATACAATACTTGGATGGGATAGGGCCTTGACCTACAAAAAATCTATAAAAAGGAAAAAAGCAAAGCTCTAGGACTTTTGCAACCCCTAGAAGAAAGAAGTCAACCAATTAGCCAGATAGGCGATTCTTCCACTTGGCATGTACGTCTGGCCGTCGCTTAGGACTAGCAGGCATGAATGCAACACTCCTAGGAAAGGGGTGTTAATAAAAAATGATGTATCGAGCATTAAAGGAAAACTTAAAGCTGAAACGGAAGTATAAATACTATATGAAAGTTGAAGGGGTGAAATACAAGTATAATACCTTATCTCCCTACAATAAGACAAGAAAAATGCATAACAAGCAATAACCTGACTTGGCCCCCATAAGCCTGATAGGAACAAACATCACACAATCACTATAAGTTCTAACAATTGTAAACAGTAGCTAAATACCCATATTAGCTCCTTACATGTATCCTAATAATAATCTCATATGAATTGTCTGAATGCACTTGTCCCATGAATCAATGCACATTTGAGGCTTCGTGGTACAATACATATATCTTGCCTTGTAGGTAAAACCTGCCCATCCTGTAGGTATGGTTTACTTGGCCCGTAGGCATAGTCTACCTGGGCCGTAGACACGGTTTACCTGGCATGGAGGAACGGTATAGAATTCAATCAGTATGATAAAGAAGCCTATAGTTTCAGTGACTGCATAGGCCAAAACAAGCTCATATGTGGTATCGAGCCGATAAAACATCACAACAATAACAAGTAATCATAATTGATTCAAACAGAATCATAGCATGCTTTTCTACACTACTAAGCAAGAAGTAGAGTGATGTTGATAGACATTAATCAAATGGTTGTAGCCAACTCAAAAAGATAAGCCTACAAGTCATATAATGACTATATATATGAATAAGAAGATGGGGCCATCAGGATCATTCAAAAAGATAAATGAGAGCCTTAATACAACCTTTAAACCAAAGCTCAAAATGTGTCTCTATGAAGCTTGGCCAACGAAAAGAAATGCACAATGCAAAAATCAAAAAAGCTGAAAGGATGAGCAATAACTAATCGATAAAGCTCTAATGTCACACTTATGACAAGCAAAATACAAAGCATAAAATGAGGATAATAAACCAATAAATGGAAGCTAATAACTAAGAATTATATTCCAACAACATCTCGAAGGAGAGACAAGCTCCAAGGCAACATAACTAGGCGTACTTCACGTTATTCAATCCAACAACCATTGTACGTGACTCCAATAAGAATAAAACCAACCCCCAATTCCCTCCATCACCTTCACACCATCAATACACAAAATTAATATGTAAAATAAATAAGACAAAGGGGCTTCCCACAGACACAATATCAAAGCCACCACAATAAGGATTGAAAATCTATAAAGAAGATACTAGGAATGTAATTACGAAGGAGAGTTTTAAAAATAGGATTACCTCAACAAATAATTTTAAAATAATAATCTTAAGATTCTTTCTCCTTGTAGAAAAAAACAAAGCCTAAATTGACAAGAAAAGTATACCACAATAATGAGCTCGTGGCGTAGAGCAACTTCCTATAAACTTTTGAGTTGTTAATCTAAGAACCCAAGGAGTATTTTGAAGTTGAATTATGAGTTTTTCTAGGTTTTAAGCTATTATTAATGATAAAAAGATGAAGAAGGTTGTATTTTATAAAGGTCACTGACTGAGCAACTAGGGAGGGACCCACTTCGAGGCATCTGCTTGTACATTCTCACAAAAATGTGAACATCTCTCTCTATTTTGAAGCTCTATGGAAAAAGGGTTTAGTGTGTTTGGAACTAGATTCTTTTACCTTTGATTTGATCGGTCATGGTCATTCTAATTCCTCATTTATTGGGATAAAATGAATGAGACATTTGACCCAATATCTTTTAGAATTCCTTGACGACATTTACATCACCGACTTTTATTTCACAACTTTCTTTGCATTAACTCTTAACGTACAAACTTTATGTGATTAAAATAAATTATAAAGAATACTTCCTGATATGTTCAGAAGTCTTACTGCTATACCAAAAGTACGAGTTAATTCCAAAGTCCAAGCGGGTGGGATGTCACATCTACCTATCGTGGAAATCAGGCCCCAATTCTGATTTTCTAAAGTTTGATTCATGAGACCTATTTACGGTCCATCATTCCTTTTAAAAATCATAAACCTTGTCAGTAAAAGTCAAAAAAACTTTTAAATTTTAGCATCTTAATTTACGAGCCAGTCTACGACTCATAAATGGGCTTACGACCTGTAGACTGGGTTCATAAATATCACAGAATTTTCCAACTTCTAAAGTCGGCCTATGGGTCCCATGTACATTCCATGATTTCCTTTACAACTTATAGATGGCATCTGTAAAATATAAATTTTTTGTGGAATTGGATTTCCTAGCTTATCTTGATCTGATTTGGACTTAGGACTTTTTGGGGTGTTACAGCTCTAAGGTAAGATGGCAGGAGTTAAAGGTACATCTTATGGATATAAAGTTAACTTCATTTTAAGCTTGCTCCAACAATTTTTGTATTGATCCTATCCTTGTTTTCTATGCTGGATTTGATTTCTTGATGCGAATCGTTTCCTCACCACCCAAGGTGCATTCTTGAACATTTGGATGAACTTTATATCCCTTTGTTTCAAGTAATATCTATGAATCAATTGGATCCATAAGCATTCCTTTTTCCTTGCTACATCTCATAATAGTTTCACAACTCCAGTTGTATTCCATTTGTAGAGGTTCATAACATTAAGTCCAGCTGTAGTAGCAGGTAGGCATATGGTTCAGAAGTTGTTATTACTCTTGTCCAAAGGAATGTTTTGAAAATTATTCAATTTTCATCATGAACTTCTAGGGTATAAGGAATATTTATGCCCAATAAGCTTGTACTCCAATTAACATAGCTTTGATAAGTTACACCTTGTCACCATAAAATAGAAGTTTTACTGATCAACAAGTAACTCTAGCTATTATCTTCTGAATTAAGGGTAAGTAGGCAATTATATTCAGATTTTTTGATGCTAATGGTACACCTAAGTACCTAAATGGTAATGTGTCTAATACATATCCCAGTTCATCTAAGATTTCTTTTTTGTATGGTCAGCCACACCAATAGTGTATATAGAGCTCTTACCTTTGTTTGCCTACAATCCAGAAGCCTCTAGGAATTTTAGGAATGCACCATGCAATAATTTAACATATATTATATCAGCCTTGCAATACATCAGGAGATCATCAAAAAAGAATATATGATTGCAATTCAGCTTCCTGCACCTAGAATGATAGTTAGAGTCTCCATTAATAACCAGGTTGTTCAATTCTCTTCCTAAGTATTCCATGACCAAGACAAACAGATAAGGAGACATATGGTATCCTCGTTTGATCCCTCTCTTTGGAGGGAAAGGCTTAGTGAGCCCTTTATTTATCAACAGGGAATAGAAAAAGTTGACACACGCACCATGATCCAGTTGATAAATTTAGTAGGAAATCCTATATCAATCGGCAATTTTTCCAACAATTCTCGTTCTAATGTATCATAAGACTTCCTCAAGTCAACCTTGAGAACACATCTAGGGTAGATTTATTTTCTAATGTAACTTTTAAACATCTCATGACTAAACACAATGTTGTCTACAATGCTTCTACATTCAAAAATATTGATTGTGAGTTTCCATAGTAATCAAGATATCACAGTCTTGAGTCTTATTTCTATCACCTTGTATATAATTTCATACAGGGTGGAGCAACATATTATAGGCCTAATGTTTTTAACCATAGTAGGAATAGGAGGCATAGGTGTCAAAGTGACAACAGTTGTGTCAAAAGCATGACAAAAGTTACCAATACTAAAGAACTATTTTATTGTATTGATAACATCTTTGTGAACCACCTACCAATTCTTAGTGAAAAATTCAATAGGGAATCCATCTACACCTGGAGCCTTCTCCTTAGGCATTACCTTCACTACCTCCAATATCTCAGCATCAGGACCTCATGAATGGTTATCCTTCGTTGTTGCACATTGATGCACACTCCTGTTTTAACCACTAAAGTACTATGGAATGGTAGTGTAGCTGCTCTAGTCCACATTAAACCTTTGAACAGAGAAATGAACTCATATTTAATCTTGCCTGGGTCAGTAAGTTTTGTACCCGCTTCAGTGTAAATTGATGTGATTGCATTATGGCTGGTTCTTATTCTCCACTTGCCATGAAAATACTTTATGTTTGCATCTTCATGTTCTATCCAAGTAGCTCTACCTTTCTGGCTCAATATCTGCTCTTCTATTGTGCTCCATTTTTGTAGTTCTATCAATAGTTGCTTCTCATGATCAAACAATGTCGGTGAAAATAATTTCCCTTGGATTTGCACTTGTATAATTTATAATTTCTCCTTCGCCAAGCTAAGTTTATATTTGTAGGAAAACATGTATGCATTTATGTTTGTAACTTCAACCTCTTTAGTTTATCCTATATGTGGCTCATTGTACATTATGTATTATGTTGTCCCAAGGTGGTCTGCATTACTATATGCTCCATCATTTGAGGATAGAATCCGAATGGCCTTGGGTTTAATGTTTGTTGCTAGAGAACTTTATCAAAATTGGAGAATGATCAGTGATTGTTGGATAAAGGTAATCTTCCTCCACATGTCCAAAATGTTGTATTAAGTGTAGGTTCCCAAATCATCAATCTATCTTTATATAGACCTTGTTCTCCACCTCCTACCTATGACTTCAACTGAAATTTCATCTAGTAGATCTAATAGGAGTGAGCTATATATGTTCAGTCATGTTTTGAAATCCTTGTGTTTCTTGATGAAAATCAGCTGATCCTTGTCTATATGCAATCCCTAATACAGTGTTAAAATCACCACACAATACCAAAGGTATCTGGAGCTATTGATAAAGTTGCATCAGTTCTTGCCAAAGTATCTCTTTTTATTGTCCTTCATTCCTAGTATAGACTATTGTAACATACAATGTGATTTGGGCCCTAGGATCCTCAACTAAGTAGTGAATAAATTGTGTTTTCACTTTAATGATCTGTATTAAAAAGTAAGGCTTCCACAACACCCAAATTTTCCCATTAGGTTCCTCTTAGTATTTATTATTGCATGACTTCCATCCCTAAGCTATCTTCCTCATAATATGTGGTTCTCTATGTTGCTTAACTCCAGTATCCAGATAACCAATTATGTTTATTCTATGTTTTGTAAAAAAGAGCTTCAACTCCTTCTATTTATGGCCTTGGTTAAGGTCCCTTATATTTTATGTAGAAATGATCATGCAAGAAAAAATGACACAGAGTTGCCAGTACTAATTATTCCATCATGAACTACCTCAGATAACCTCCTCATCTTGGTGGCTCTCATACTATGTCTCCATAATTTGCTTTCCATCCCACTGTATTGGAACTTCTTCTTGTTGAGAGGTCTGACCTATTTCATCTTTCTTTGCTCTATTATCTTTTCCACCTAGTCTCTCAGCCTAGTTGTTTTTAACTGAAATAGGGATCCATTTGTGCTTTGCCATTTTTTTTCTGCGGACTTTCTTCCTCTTGGTTACCACTAGTTCTACTTTCTCCTACATATCAACTTCTTGTTGTGTATACAAACACTCCTCAGCACTGTGCCCCACTTTTATACACCCATTTCAAAATTTAGGCCTCTATACATATTCAATTGGTTGCTTTGATGGCATAAAGGGTGTTTTGATATCTATAAAATCTTGCAAAGGCGAGGAAATATCCATCTCTATGAGAACTCTAGCATACAAAATCTTTTCTACATTGGATAAAAAACTAAATCTTTTCTACATTGGATAAAAAATTATTTGTATGCATAGGATTCCCAACTACACTAGAAACATTGCTCAATGCTTCCACAGACCAATAACCTATTACCATCTTAGGAAATTTGACCCAAAAAGAAATTTGCTCCAAATAGAAATTTGCCTAAGCATATCCTCTTCAAAATCAAAGTCTATCTCCCATTATCATAGAATTACTTATTCATTCCTATAGAAATAGGGTCCCAATTAAATCACCTTCTCCTTATCTTAACCAATTTGGAATCTAAATATGTAGTATCCATCCTCACGGAATAGTACCTTTAGCGTTTCAACAAATTCCCATACCGTGGTGACATAGTCATTCATTTGTAACTCATATGGATTATCAATTACAAATCCAATTAAGGCATATTCCCATTCTTTCACTTATGCACAGATATCATCCTCCTCAATTGTTACTATTATTACACCATCTTTTATCGCCGAAGATATGAATTTCAGGGACTTACGAGTGTTGCAATTACCTTTAAAAATCAAACTGTTGTAGTAGTAGGTTGAAATGATGTCCCAACATTTGAGAAGTGTAGTCTCCTTTTCGCTGAATCCTTCCCAGTTCTAGGTCTAGTGTCTTGAAGGAGGACCTCATCTTCAATGCTGCTAGTATCAGTTTCTTTTGGAGTTGTTTTAAATTTTTGTGGTAGGAAGCTACCAAATACCAGCGGCTGTAGCTTTTGTATGAATCTTTTAGCAAGTGTGACTATTTTAGTAATGCTTGCATTAAACGCAGTTCGTAGGTGTTCTAACAGAAGAACTCTAAGACATAATTGTTTCCTTGGTATATCATGATCCGAGAGCATTCCATATTAAAGATAAAGTTCCATTTGTATTTTTTGATCTCTAATAAATACTTCATTGTCATTAAGGGTACAATAGGAAGTTAAAGTCAAATTATTTTCAAATTTAAAAAGAAATTCTTACTTTTATCAAACAAATAGGACATAAAGGTAATGAAAGGATTATTATCATATTATAAGTGTAAATTATATTTAAGATGAAATTAAAAGATGATAGTTAAATTGATACATATATTAAAAGCAGGGAAAAATAGAAAGAATTGACTAAAGAAAAGACAATCAAGTTCTATGGTGTAGTGGTTTGCACTGTGGACTTTGAATCCAGCGACCTGGCTTCGACTCCTGGTATAACCTTTTAGTTTTTTTAACAAATAAACTACATAGTTTTAATTTTATTTTAGTATGAGAAATGGAGGAATGAATTCTTTATATGCTATTAACAAGTCGATAAGTAAATGATGCTTAATAAGAGTTTTCATAGTTGCATTACTTATGCAACATGCACACTTATAAACAACTATAAAAATTAAAATTGATACCCATTTGAATCCAAAAAAATGTGAGGAGAAGCTATCAAGAGCTCAAGATTTTGTTGACCACATCTAATGACCTAACCCACCAAACTCTATGGGCACCTACTCTAACACCTAGATAGGAGAACTTATGCAGCCGCTTTAAAACATGAAATGCAAAAGTGAACATAATATAAGCTAAACACCCTATTTAAAGAGCGAAATACTCAAACTACACCTAGATAGGAGAACTCGTACACCCAATTTAAAACATGAAATGCATAAGTGAACATAATATAAGCTAAACACCCTATTTAAAACTAAAATACTCAAACATAGTCAAACAAAGTACATTTGTAAAGAAATATACTGAACCCTTCCAAGAAACTAGTCTAAATAGGTACAAGAGCTTCTAAGAAATTACATGATTCAAATAATAACACACAATTCTCACCATAAGAAAAGAGAGGTAGAAGCTATAAGATATCATCTTCGTCTTCTCTTAAAAAACATCATTGATCCTCCAACCAGTCTATGCTACATGGCATAGCAAGATTAGTATCAGTACAAATAACATGTATTGGTAGGCACCATCGTTCGACTCGAATCGCCATATAATATCATGTAAATAATCAGAGAAGCGTAAAATTGGAGATAACATTAGGACCCCAATCAACTCAGTCATGACTTTTACTACAAGTAGTATTTACCTTGGAACTTATACACTTTATCTCAGTCACCTCACCTCCTTCCGCTACCAACTCCACCATTAAGAAAATTCCACCTTCATATCAGATCATAACCTAACCTTTCGATCGCATAGAGATTTCCCATCCTTGACTCAAATCCCCCTTATCAAATATGTTACAGACCACCCAGACTAACAAACAAGTGCACGCTAGTGAATAATCCAAACTCTCAGTCAACACCTAGACTTAACGTTCACAAATAACATGATCAATGACTCTAAAACAAGCCATACCTAATTCATCACATCATTCAAGTAACCCAAACCGCCAAGGATCCCTATGACATCATCAAGAGTGTTTAACATGCAATCTCGATCTACTCAAGAATCATTCAAACATTTAAACACAAATCTTTACCACTATGGACCAACATTTAACAAATACATTACAAGGAAGTAAACCATTTTCACTCATGGAACATACATACAAGATAATAATCAAACACATAAAAGGTGTGGTACCCAAGACAACCATTAGCATTCCATACTAGGCATGGTAGTTGAGCCAACCAATAGTACCCTATACTAGGCATTATACCCGAGCCAACCAAAAGATACATCATACCATGTGTGGTACCCCAGCATAAAAATAATAAATACCAGGCGTTGTACCCAAGCAAACTTAGACATATCATGTCCTAGGCTTGTGTCACGACCTAAAGTACCCCCTAGACGTGACATGGCGTATAAGATCCCGAAAGGCCCCATACAAGCAACTTAGAATTCATCATACAAGATAATAGTAGTTAAGAGTTCAAAATGCAATTTCATATTAAAAGAGTTTGACAAAATAGCGAAAGTCTAACATAGTCTCAAAACTATCTAATACATCAATAATATAATATTTGGGATGTAACCCATACAAGTTCAAGAGTAAAATGACATAAACGATAAACGTGGCATTGTCCTCAAAGTATGAAGACTCACCAAGACTTCTTAATCACAAGTACAACAATCTAGCCATGAATGGAGGGAGAGGAGTCGTCACGCCCTACATGAGTGAAACAATGTAGGCAAGAGTATACGTTAGTATATAGAATGTATCAAGTAAGATAACTATGCATAGAAGTCATAAAATCATGCTAAAAAGGAGATATACATAAGATACAATGATCAAGCTAAATTCTATAGTAACATGATGGAAAAACATGAGTTAAAAACAATGGTCAATACAAGTAAATCATCTTAGACCAAACATACCAGAAATACCTTTTTGGAAGTAACCCTAGTTCATTATATGAGAAATTAGCCTTAACCGACATAGAATATGTGAGCTTTAACATTGAATCTGGTGCCTACCCCACACCGAAAAGAGGTGTGCTTACTTGCCAAGGTAAGAACCATAACTTCTAGTTTAAATGGATCCACTAGCTAATGTCAATAAAAGACATTCATCTTATGGTGGCACATAGTTTATGGGACATGGGTAATCGCCACTTGTCCACTCGGTGCTAAGCATAAAACCCACAGAATTGTCATAATTCATAACTTACCTTATCATTAGTAGACATGGGTAATCGCCTCCTGTCTTATCAATAATGGAAGGCACATCAAATGGCCAATCCAAGCTAAAGTTCATTAGAATAGCTCCTTTATTCTTGATTCAAAGTTTAGTTGAGAAAACCTTTCGACCCTTATGAATCCTTTATGTGAGAAAATCCTTTCACATTCATGTTTTGAGAAATATATGAGAAATCCATCCTCAGCATAACAACACCAACATTGATGCTTCACTTTCAAAGCAATCGTAAATCATTTATCTAAATTTCATAAAGAACATGCGTATCTTCATAATTTTCATCTTTCATAGTTCAAAACCTCATCATAAGATTAGGCATGGGTTCATGGTAATTCAGCTTCAAATTATGCAATTAACTTAATTCATGCATAAAAAGACTTAAATCAATAAATTAGATCATAATTTAAAAGAACACATAAGATAGAAGGAAACCCTAATTTCCATTGGAGAATTCTAACTTGTAAAATTGGGGAATTTAGGAACCCTATGGAGGAAATGACCCCATAGGTGAAAGCTATCATACCTTGGAGTTCAAATCCCATAATCAATGCTGAACTTGAGACTTGACTTGAATCACTAGCCTTCTTCTTCAAGCTTTGGAGAGAGAAATAATTATGGAAATCTTTAGAGGGATTTTATGGGAATTTGAAAAGTGATTAGAAAGGGTAGATTTTATGCTTCAAAAACTTATATAGGGTCTAGGATTAAGAGTAAACTAACTTAGTTAAGGTATAAATCATTTAGGGAAAACCCTTAAAAATAACTGTCGGATTCAGACCTACAGTCTGTAGGATCGTCCTGGTCAACCGTAGAAAGATTCAGAAACTAATCATTTTGGAATTCAAATGGCGGGACCCATGTACGGTTCGTAGGTCCATTGACGGACCGTACATGGCAACTGTAGATTCCAACTTAAGGCTTTTAAATTTAACTAAGTTCAGGAGAGACCTAGGAGACCTATATATGGTCCATAAAAGGAATGACGAACCATCCTATTGAGTCATAGAAACAATCCTGAAACTTTACATTTTGAAATCATTTGTCTTACCATCTACAGTTCCCACGTATGGCCCATATGTCAACGTACGATCCGTAAATGACTTTTGTCAGTACCAGCACCAGTTCTGGAAAACCTGAAATTTTCTTTCTTTTCAAATTCGAGGTGTTTTAATATTTCCCTCTTGGGAATATTCGTCCTCGAATGGAACTCAAGACATCATAAAGAGAGTCGAAACTAGATCTATCAGCCCAACATGAATGCAATTACATAAATACACATATCCGAGGAGAAAACATCAACTCGAAGCTAAAGCATATTCAAAGCACCATTTCATAAGGTCTATATGCAACTCATACTCAAATGCAAATAACATGAAGAAATCAATTAAGTTAACTCATTTTCTCAAAAATTAAGCTTTTCATGAACATTCATAAATGACAAATCATGAGAATATCTTAGACGCATGAACCATGAGGACCTAAATACCTCAAACTAGAGTAGGGATAGAGGAAAAGAGATGACGATAACGGGACATCATATCGGCCTCGGCCTCCCAAGTAGCACCCCAACTAACTGATTTCTCCAAAGAACCTTTACAGAAGCGACTTCTTTATTTCTGAACTTCCAAACTTGTCGGTCGAAAATCTCAACTAGAACCTCTTCATACAAAAGACTCTCCCTTACACCAAGACTCTCCAATGGTACTATAGATGCCGAATCACCAACACACTTCTTGAATAAAGAGACATGGAAAACCGAAGGAATCGAAGCAAAGTCATTAGGCAAATCAAGTTCATAAGCAATCTTACCAATTCGTCTCAAAATCTGATATGGGCCCACATAACAGGGACTAAGCTTCCCTTTCTTCCCAAACCTCATTACATCCTTCATGGGTTAGATTTTCAAGTAAACCCAATCATTAAAAACAAATTCAAGATCTCTTCTTCTAACATCGTCATAGGACTTTTGTCGATGTTGAGCCATTTTCCACCTTTCTCTTGTCACGAGCTAAAGTACACCCTAGACGTGACATGGCATATAAGACCCCAAAAGGCTCGATACAAGCCACTTAGCATACATCATACTAGATAATAGAAGTTAAGAGTTCACAACAAAAATTTCATATTAAAAGAGTTTGACAAAATAGCGGAAGTCTAGCATAGTCTCAAAGCCATCTAATGCATCAATGAAATGATATTTGGGACATAACCCATACAATTTTAAAGGTAAAATGACATAAAGCTATAAACGTGGCATTATCCTCAAAGTATGAGGACTCACCGAGTCTTCTTAGTCGCAAATACAATGATCTAGCCATAAATGGAGGGAGAGTAGTCGTCACGCCCTACATTAGTGAAACAATGTAGGCAAGAGTATGCATTAGTACATAGAATGTACAAATTATGATGACTATGCATAGTTATAATATCATACTAAATAGGAGATATACATAAGATACAATGACCAAGCTAAATAGTAAATAACGTAATAGAAAACATGAGTTAAAAACCATGGTCAATGCAGGTAAATCATTTTAGACCAAATATACTTAAAATATCTTTTTGGAAGTAATCTTAGTTCAGAATGTGGGAAATTAGCCTTAACTGACATAGACCATGTGAGCTATAACATGGAATCCGGTGTCTACTGCACACCGGTAAGAGATGTCCTTACTTTCCAAGGTAAGAACCATAACTTCTAGCTTAAGCGGATTCACTAGCTAATGTCTATTTAAGACAATCATCCTATAGTGGCACATAGTTTATGGGAGATGGGTAATCACCACTTGACCACTCGGTGCTAAGCATAAATCCCATGGAATAAGCATAATTCATAACTTATCTTATCATTAGTAGACATGGGTAATGGCCTTTTGTCTTATAATTCATGAAAGGCACATTAAATAGCCAATCCAAGCTAAAGTTCATTAGAATAACTCCTAAATTCTTGATTCAAAGTTTAGTTGAGAAAACCTTTCAACCCTTATGAATCCTTCATGTGAGAAAATCCTTTCACATTCATATTCTGAGTAATATATGAGAAATCCTTCCTCAAAATAACAACAACAGAATTGATGCTTCACTCTCAAAGCAACGTTAAATCATTTATCTTAATTTCATAATGAACATGCATATCTTCATAATTTGTATCTATCATAGTTCAAACGTCATCATAAGATCAAAGTATAGAAATCATAAATCATGCATGGGTTCATGGTAATTCAGCTTCAAATCATACAATTAACTCAATTCATGCATAAAAAGACTTAAATCAATCAATTAGATCATAATTTAAAAGAACTCATAAGATAGAAGAAAACCCTAATTTCAATTGGAAAATTCTAACTTGTAAAATTGGGGAATTTAGGAACTCTATGGAGGAAAGGACTCCATAGGTGAAAGCCATGATACCTTGGAGTTCAATGCCCACAATCAATGGAAAATTGGAGACTTGACTTGAGTCCCTAGCCTTCTTCTTCAAGCTTTAAAGTGAGAAATAGTTAGGCAAATCCTTGGAGGGATTTGGGGCAATTTGAAGAGTGATTAGAAAAGGGTAGATTTTTTGCTTAGAAGACATATATAGGGTCAAGGATTAGGTCTAAGCCAACTTAGATTAGGTATAAGTCAATTAGAGGAAAAGCGAAAAAGCCATTAAAAATAACTACCAGATTCAGACCTACAGTTTGGACTTACGGTCCGTAGGTCCAACTATGGACCATCTTGGTCAACCATAGAAAGATCAGAAACTAATAATTTTGGACTTCAAATGACAAGACCCATGTACGGTTCGTAGGTCCACTGATGGACCGTACATGGCAACTGTAGATTCCAACTTAATGCTTGAAATTTAACTAAGTCTAGGAGAGACCTACGAGTTCTATCTACGGTCCGTAGAAGCAATGACGGACAATCCTGTTGAGTCGTTGAAAGGATCCTGAAACTTGACATTTTCAAAATATGTATCTTGCCATCTACGGTTCCCACCTACGACCTGTAAGTCAACCTACAATCTATAGATGGCTTCTGTCAGTACTGACACCAGTTCTGAAAAACCTGCAATTTTCCTTCTTTTCAAATCTGAGGTGTAATATCCCTAATAAGCCAAACTTTTTCCATAACCTAATGTTCCAATTTGGGACCTATCAAAGCAACTTTACCAACTTCAAACCAACCTAGATCTACACCTCCTACAATAAAGAACCTCAAATGGAGCCATAGCAATACTCGAATCTCAGTCAAAGGAAAATGATCATCCCCATTACCCTTGAGTCAATCGCACAAGCTCTCAACATATCTTCCAATGTTTGTGTAGTATGCTCCGCTTGCCCATCAGTTTAAGGATGAAAGGTCGTGCTAAGCTTAACACGAGTACCAAGGCCCCTTTGAAAAGATTTCAAAAACAGAGAAGTGAATTGAGTACCACGATCGGATATAATTGATAGGGGTACTCCATGGAACCTAACCATCTCTCTTAGATACAACTTAGCATAGTCTTCCACTAAGTAGGAAACCTTGACGGAAATGAAATGGGATGATTTCATCATATGATCCACAATAACCCAAATCGAGTCATGGTGTTGCAGAGTGCGGGGTAAACCAAGAATAAAGTCCATATTCAAATCTTTCCACTTCCAAGTAGGAATACAAATATTTTTGGACAAACGTTTTGGCCTTTGATGCTCAACTTTCACTTATTGACAATTGGGACACTTAGCTAGAAATTCCGCAATATCCTTCTTCATCCCATTCCACCAATAGACCTCCCGCAAGTCACGGTATATCTTGGTGGCTCCCGGGTGAATGGAATATCAAGAACTATGTACTTTCGATAAAATATGCTTCCTCAAATTGTCAACATTCGAAACACACAAACAACCTTGATATCGGAATACACCATCTCCCCTTCGGGAGAAAGCCTCAACAAAATTTTTAAGCATCGCTTCCTTTCAATTCCATCAAAATTGGATCAACACCTTGCTTTGCCTTTACATCGGTTACAAAAGATGATTATGAGACACTAGGAACCATAGCACAACCTATAGTGGAATCAACCAACCGTACACCCAATCGGGCCAATCTATGGACATCTCAAACCAAATCCCTCTTATTTTCGTCAACATGAGCAACACTACCCATGGATAACCGACAAACAGCATCCGCCATGACATTCGCCTCACCGGGGTGATAGAGAACACTCATATCATAGTCCTTTAGCAACTCTAGCAACCTCCTTTGGCAAAGGTTTAGATCCTTTTGCTTGAACACATATTGCAAACTGTGGTGATCGGTGAAGACGTCAACATGAGCACCATATAAGTAATTCCTCAAAATCTTCAAAGCGAATAACACTGCTGCTAGTTCTAAATCATGAGTAGGATAGTTCTTTTCATGAATCTTAAGTTGCCTTGAAGCATAATTAATAACTTTCACATTTTGCATAAGAACGCATCATAGTCCAATCCTTGAAGCATCACAATAAACCACATACCCATTGGACCCTTCCGGTAGAGTCAACACACGAGTAGCTATCTTTCAATTCTTGGTAACTCTGTTCACTTGCTTCAGACAATACGAACTTAACCTTATTTTGGGTCAAAGCTTTCAATGGAGAGGCAATCGAAGAAAACCTGTAATGCCCCAGATTCGAGGGTGGAAATTTTTTGAATTTTTTGGGTTGTTGCCAGTAATGACGGAAGCCACCTACGGTTCGTCGGTTGACTTAAGGATAGTAGGTGGGAACCGTAAGTGGCAAGCCTAAGTTTTCAAGATGATAAGTTTCAGTACTTGATCTACGGAGCAGCAGGTCGGGCCGTCGTCCATTGTACGGACCGTAGATGGGTTTCATAGGTGAGACCCATACTTAGCTAAATTTTCCAGGCCAAAGTCTGACCTACGATGCCCATGAACGGACTGTAGTCGAACCACGGACCGTACATGGGCTCCTTCGTTGGAAGGCCCAAGGATGAACTTTTTGAATCTATCTACAGAGGGACAGGACGGTCCGTAGGTTGACTTAAGGACCGTAGGTCCCGACCATCGATGGACCCTGACAGTTATTATTTAACGGCTTTTTGGTCTTTCCCAAAAATGTTTAACTCCTAATCTAAGTGAGTTATGCCCTTAACCCAGACCCTATATAAGCTTCCTAAGCCTAACTTTACTCGTTCTAAATCATTCCCAAATTTCCCTCTCTCAAATATTTCTCTCTCTAGAAAGGTTCTCTCAATTTTCTAGGAAGAAAAAGGGTTAGGATCCTCCATTGACGGTCATCAATTCTTAGCAATTTCTTGTGGGCTTTGTTGAGGTATGCTAGCATTCACCATTGGATTCATTTCCTCCTATGGGTCCCTAGTCTTCTTCAATTTTAAAGAATCCATTTCCCCAAATTAAGTTAGGGTTTTGATCAATTCTTATGGGTTCTTCAATGATAATTTCCAATTGTTGATTTAATGATTTCTAGTGCACGATCTAGCATGATAAACTAATTTAGTGCAGGAATTAGCGTGATTTATATGATTTGTTGTAGAAGTTTGATGAACCCATGCTATTATCCCCCAAATTTCAAAATCTATGCTTTGATTGGTGGGTTGAATTACGAAGTGATAAATTTTATGAAATCTCTATGAATCCATGCATAAATTATGATTTCTAAGCTAAGACTTTTCATGAATGAGATTATGAATGTACTAAAGATGGTTTTATGAAATCAAACATGTTCAATAAAAATCTATGATTTTACTCTATTATGTGGGTTCCTTAAATTATGGTCAAATTGACTTGTCTATGGCTTTTTAAGCATGAGTTTGCATTGAATTGCATGAATTAAGAGAAATTCTCATGAAGCTATATGAACCCTATGATTTACAAATTATGAGCATGATGAACTATGTAAAGATAAAGTTTATGAAATTATACATGTCTCATATGAAGTTAAATGATGAATTAAGGGTGCTTTGAGATTGAAGTACCAAATTATATGTTATGGTTGAATTGTGAAAGAGTTTCTCACGTAATACTCCCACTATGAATTTAAAACGAACAAGAGGCAATTACCCACGTTCTTAAGGAGCTATTCTAATGAAGGGACAAGAGGCGATCACCCATGTTCCCTAATGTAGACAAGAGGCGATCACCCATGTCTACTAATAATGAATTTATGAAAAATGATAGACAAGAGGAGACTACCCATGTCTACTTATGATAATTGAACTACGTTTAATTCGTGAGAATTATGCTTAGCACCGAGTGTACAAGCGGCGATTACCCATGTCCTATAAACTATGTGCCACCATACGATGATGGTCTATGATAGACATTAGCTAGTGGATTCACGTAAGCTAGAAGTTAAGGTCTTACCTTGGCAAGTGAGGCGACCTCTTTTTGGTGTGGTGTATACACCGGATTCCATGTTGATAGCTCACATGGCCTTATATGTCTCTTAAGGCTATTCCCCACAACTAATGATCAAAAGTGTTGATTATGATGTTTCTCAAGTGAAGTAATGATGTTTACCTTACTTTGACCATGGTTTATGTTTCATGTTTTCTAACACTTATCATGTTTAGCATGGTCATTGCATGTCTTGAAAAATGTCCCGTTTTTGCATGTTTTAAATGATTTCATGCATTGCTATCACACTTGGTACTTGATTGTACTAACACATACTCTTGCCTACATTGACTTATTGATGTAGGGCATGGCGATTCTCCATCCACTCGTGGCTAGAGCTTAGTAGAAGATTGTGAAGACTTTGTGAGTCCTCATCCATTCGAGGACATAGCCTAGTTCTTTTTACTTTTATGTTCTTTCTTTTGACATTGTATTGGGTTACGTCCCAAACCTTATTTCGCTTTCCTATATTAGATTGGCTTTGAGACATTGCTTAAAATCTTTGATATAACATTGTCTTTTGAGCTCTTAATCTTTATGATCTTGTATGTATGTATGTATGCTAAGTGGCTTGTATGAGGACTTTCGGGGTCTTATACGCCATATCACGTCTAGGGGTACCTTGGGTCATGAAAAACTTGGTATTTAGAGCACAAGGTTTTAGAAAGATCCTAAGATGACTCATAAGCCGCGTCAAGTAGAGTCTTGTTCATGAGTGTGAAGCGCGCCACATTTATGAATGAGAGGCTATAAGACGTTTAAGAAACTTCACTTCTTTCATTACTCCCAAGTTGTGCCGTAGAGTTTAACTCTATATGTCTCTCTCCTAATCCCTATCGTATGCGTTTCAGGATATGGCTACCCGAAGAGCTTATGCTAGAAGAAATGCGGGAGAGAATGTGGATCAACAAGCTCCTCCTCAAGCTCTAGAAGTTCCGGTCGACCCTTTGGCCGAACAAGTATCCAATGCGGAGTATAGGGCTACTTTCCAAAGCCAATAGAGAGGTTGTGGCTCTCGTGAACCCAAATGTGGGTACGGCGGCATTTAGGGTAAGAGACTTCACAAGGATGAACCCTCCGGGATTCTATGGTTCTAAGGTGGAGGAAGATCCTCAAGAATTCATAGATGAAGTGTACAAGGTATTGATGATCATGGAGGTAACATCGGAGGAAAAGGCGGAGTTTGCCGCTTATCAACTCAAAGGTGTTGCTCAAGTTTGGTTCAACCAATAGAAGAGTGAGAGGGCGGTTAATGAGGGTCCTCTTGATTGGGAGAAATTCAAGGTTGCTTCCCTTGATAGGTTCTTTCCCCTTGAGATGAGGGAGGCAAGGGTGCTTGAATTTATCAACCTTCGTCAAGGAAGCATAAGTGTGAAAGAGTATGCTTTGAAGTTCACACAATTGTCCCGATATGCTCCTTCCATAGTTGTCGATCCTAGGGCAAGAATGAGTACGTTTTTCTCGGGAGTGTCCAAAATGTTGGTTAAAGATTGCCACATCGCTATGCTTATCAATGACATGGATATTTCTCATCTCATGGTGTATTTTCAACAAATAAAGGAGGAAAAGCTCAAGGAAAGGTCTAGAGAGACAAAGAGGGCTAGGATCCAAGATGGTAACTTTTCACATTCAAGGTCTGATGGGAATGGTCGTCCTAGATTTCGACAAAGGTTTTTTGGTCAAGGTTCTTCCAATGCTCCTCCCAAGTCCAACAAAGATAGAGTGTCTAACCCTAAACCCCAAGGAGTAAATGGTGGTGGCTCTTCATTGACTACTTGTGCTAAGTGTGGGAAGAAGCATGAGTGCAAATGTCTAGCCGGTTCTAATGCATGTTTTGGTTGGGGAAAGATGGATCACAAGATAAGGGATTGCCCCTTAGTAGCTAAGAATGTAGGGTATAACCATCGATGCACTCAACATCAAAACCCATCAAGTTCTAGTGGAAATCTAAAGCAAAATCGGTTTTATGCACTTCAGGCTCGTCGTGAGCAAAAGAGTTCTCCCGATGTGGTTATCGTTATTTTGAAAGTCTTTCAATTTGATGTTTATGCTTTGCTTGATCCTGGTGCTACCTTGTATTTTGTGACGCCACATGTGGCTATGAGGTTTGATGTTGATCCAAATGTGTTGCTAGATCCTTTTCATGTCTTTACTCCAATTGGTGAATCTATTGTGGCTACGAGAGTATAGAAATTGCCCCGTCTCTTTATCTCATAGATTCACTTATGTTGATCTTGTAGACCTTGATATGTTAGATTATGATGTTATTCTTGGGATGTATCGGTTGCACTCTTGTTATCCTTCTATTGATTGTAGGACCCAAATGGTCAAGTTTCAATTTCCAAATGAGCCTATCCTAGAGTGGAAGGGGGGAAATTTTATGGTTAAAGGTCAGTTTGTTTCTTGTCTTAAAGCTAGAAAGATGATTTCTAAAAATTGCATATACCATCTTGTTAGGGTAAAGGATATAGATTTCAAAATCCCTATTCTTGAGTCAGTCCCCGTTGTGAATGAGTTTCCAGAAGTATTTCCCGATGATTTACCCGGTATTCCTCCCGAAAGGGAAATAAACTTCGGTATTGACCTTCTCCCGAATACGCAACCTATCTCTATTCCTCCGTATTGAATGGCTCTGGCAGAACATAATGACTTAAAGGAGCAATTGAAAGACTTGTTGGATAGGGGTTTCATACGACCAAGTATTTCTCCATGGGATGCTACGGTCTTATTTGTAAGGAAGAAAGATGGTTCACTTCATCTTTGTATTGACTACCACCAACTGAACAAGGTTATTATTAAGAACAAGTATCCTCTTCCAAGAATAGATAATTTGTTTGATCAACTTCAAGGGGCTGTTATTTCTCTAAGATCGACCTTCATTCGGGTTTTCACCAATTGAGAGTATAGGAAGATGATATTCTTAAAATGGCTTTCCGGACTAGGTATGGCGATTATGAATTCCTAGTGATGTCATTTCGATTGACAAATGCTCCGGCCGCATTTATGGACTTGATGAATAGAGTGTTTAGACAATATCTTGATATGTTTGTGATTGTTTTTATTGATGATATTTTGGTCTACTCAAGGAGTGAGGGTGAATATGCCAATCATTTGAGGATTGTCTTGCAAGTCGTCAAGGACCAACAACTCTTTGCAAAGTTTAGTAAATGTGAGTTTTGGCTGAGGTCCGTAGCTTTTCTTGGTCACATTGTCTCCGGTAAGGGTATTGAACTAGATCCTACGAAGACGGATGTGGTTAGAAATTGGCCTAGACCTCTATCACCTCCGGATATTCGTAGTTTCTTGGGTCTAGCCGGTTATTATAGGAGTTTTGTTGAAGGGTTTTCTTTTATTGCTTCCCTGTTAACAGCTTTGACTCAAAAGAAGGTTAAGTTCATTTGGTCCGAAGCATGCGAGAAGCGTTTTCAAGAGTTGAAAGATAGACTTATTTCGGCTCCGATATCGACTTTACCGAAAGGGTCCAATGGTTTCGTGGTTTATTTTGATGCCTCGAGAATTGGTCTATGATGTGTTCTTATGCAAAATGGAAAAGTCATTGCTTATGCTTCAAGGAAACTCAAGGTGAGTGAAAAGAACTATCCTACTCATGATTTAGAATTAGTGGTTGTTGTGTCTGCTTGAATGATTTGGAGGCATTATTTGTATAGTGTGCATGTTGACGTCTTCACCGATCATAAGAGTTTGCAATATGTCTTTAAACAAAAAGATCTAAATCTTCGCCAAAGGAGGTGGCTTGAGTTGTTAGAAGACTACGACATGAGTGTCTTCTATCACCCCGGCAAGGCTAATGTGGTGGCGGATGCTCTTAATCGGTTATCTATGGGTAGTGTTGCTCATATTGAGGATGGTAAGAAAGAGTTGGTTAGAGATGTTCATAGGTTGGCCCGCTTAGGTTTTCGGTTGGTTGATTCCACTAAAAGTGGTGTTATGGTCCATGATGGTTCCGAATCATCCTTTGTGCATGATGTGAAGGCTAAACAAGATTTTGATCCTAACTTAGTCGAGTTAAAGGAAGCGGTACTCAAAATCCGTTGAGGCTTTCTCCCAAGGGGGAGATGGGGTGCTTCGGTATCAAGGTCGTTTATGTGTTCCCAATATAGATGACTTAAGAGGAAAAATTTTATCGGAAGCCCATAGCTCTTGATATTCCATTCACCTGGGAGCTTCCAAGATGTACCGTTATTTGCGTGAGGTCTATTGGTGGAATGGGATGAAGAAGGATATTTCGGAGTTTGTGGCTAGGTTTCCTAATTGTCAACAAGTGAAAGTTGAGCACCAAAAGCCGGGAGGTTTGACCCAAGATATTAGTATTCCCACTTGGAAGTGGGAAGATGTGAATATGGACTTCATTGTTGGTTTACCATGCACCCAGCGACAACATGATTCGATTTGGGTTATTATGGATCGTATGACGAAATCAGCCTATTTCATTCCCGTCAAGTTTTCTTATTCAGCGGAGGATTATGCTAACTTGTACTTGAGAGAGATGGTTAGGTTGCATGGAGTACCTTTATCCATTATCTCTGATTGTGGTGCACAATTTACTTCTCAATTTTGGAAATCTTTCCAAAAGGGTCTTCGTACTCGTGTTAAGCTTAGTACGACCTTTCATCCTCAAACCGATGGGCAAGCAGAGCATACTATCCAAACTTTGGAAGATATGTTGAGAGCATGTGTAATTGATTTCAAGGGTAATTGGGATGATCATATGCCTTTGATTGAGTTTGCTTATAATAATAGCTACTATTCTAGTATTGGCATGGGTCCGTTTGAAGCCATCTATGGTAGGAGGTGTAGATCTCTTATAGGTTGGTTCGAAGTTGGTGAAGTTGCTTTGATAGGACCCGAGTTGGTGCATGAGGCTATGGAGAAAGTTTGACTTATTAAAGAAAGGTTGAAAATGGCCCAAAGTCGACAAAAGTCCTATGCCAATTTTAGAAGGAGAGATTTAGAATTTGATGTAAATGATTAGGTTTACTTGAGAATTTCACCCATGAATGGTGTAATGAGATTTGGGAAGAAAGGGAAGTTAAGTCCCCGTTATGTAGGCCCATATCAGATTGCGAGACATGTTGATAAGGTTTCTTATGAACTCGATTTTCCTAATGATTTGGCATCGGTACATCCAGTTTTCCATGTCTCATTATTGAAGAAATGTGTTGAAAATCCGACAACTATAGTGCCATTGGAGAATCTTGGCATAAAGGATAGTCTTTCCTATGAAGAAGTCCCGGTTGAGATTTTAGACCGGCAAGTTCGAAAGTTAAGGAATAATGAACTTGCCTTGGTGAAAGTTCTTTGGAGGAATCAATTAGTTGAGCATGCTACTTGGGAGGCCGAGGCCAATATGATGACCCGATATCCTCATCTCTTTCCTTCCGATCATACTCTAGCTTGAGGTGCCTAGTTCCTTATGGTTCATTCTTTTGGTCTCATGTGTCTTAGATATTCTCATGATTCCTCATTTATGCATTGTTCATGAAGAGTCTAAATGTTGTGAAAATGAGTCAACTTGATTGATTTCTCTATGATTATGTGCATTGAATATGAGTTGCATAAAATTTTCATTGAATGATGTGTTGAACATGCTTTAGCTTGGAGTTGATGTTTAACTCCTCAGATGTGTGCATTTATGTGATTGAATTCTAGGTTGGGTTGTTAGTTTTTGTTCTTACCCTCTTCATGATGTCTTGATTCTCATTCAAGGACTAATGTTCCCAAGGGGGAGATAATGTAATACCACAGATTCGAGGGTGGAATTTTTTTGAATTTTCTAGGTTACTACCAGTAACGACGGAAGCCACCTACGGTTCGTCAGTTGACTTACGAGATGTAAGTGGGAACCGTAAGTGGCAAGCCCAAGTTTTCAAGATGAAAAGTTTTAGTACTTGATCTATTGAGCAGCAGGATGAGCCATCGTCCATTGTACGGACCATAGATAGGTCTCGTAGGTAAGACCTATACTTAGCAAAATTTTCCAGGCCAATGTCTGACCTACAATGACCATGTACGGACTGTAGGTCGAACCACAGACCGTACATAGGCTCCATCGTTGGGAGGCCCAAGGATGAACTTTCTGAATCTATCTATGGAGGAACAAGACAGTCCGTAGGTTGACTTACGGACCATAGGTCCCGACCATCGATGGACCCCGAAATTTATTATTTAAGGGCTTTTTTGTGTTTCCTCGAAATGTTTAACTCCTAATATAAGTCGGTTATGCCCTTAACCCAGACCCTATATAAGCTTCCTAAGCCAATTTTTACACATTCTAAATCATTCCCAAATTTCCCTCTCTCAAATATTTCTCTCTAGAAAGGTTCTCTCAATTCTCTAGGAAGAAGAAGGGCAAGGATCCTCGATTGAAGGTCATCAATTCTTAGCAATTTCTTGTGGGATTTGTTGAGGTATGTTAGCATTCATCATTGGAGCCCTTTCCTCCAATGGGTCCCTAGTCTTCTTCAATTTTAATGGATCAATTTTCCCAAATTAAGTTAGGGTTTTGATCAATTCTTATGGGTTCTTCAATGGAAATTTACAATTGTTTATTTTATGATTTCTAGTGCACGATCTAGCGTGATCAAGTAATTTAGTGCACGAATTATCTTGATTTATATTATTTGTTGTTGAAATTGGATGAACCCATGCTATTTCCCCCAAATTTTGAAATCTATGCTTTGATTGGTGGGTTGAATTATAAAGTGATGAATTTTATGAAATCTCTATGAATCTATGCATAAATTATGATTTCTAAACTAAGACTTTTCATGAATGAGATTATGAATGACTAAAGATGGTTTTATGAAATCAAGCATATTCAATCAAAATCTATGATTTTACTCTATTATGTGGGTTCCTTCATTTATTGTCAAATTGACTTGTCTATGGCTTTTTAAGCATGAGTTTGCATTGAATTGAATGAATTAAGAGAAATTCTCATGAAGCTATGTGAACCCTATGATTTTCAAATTATGAGCATGCTGAACTATGTAAAGATGAGGTTTATTAAATTATTCATGTCTCATATGAAGTTAAATGATAAATTAAGGGTGCTTTGAGATTGAAGTACCAAAGTATATGTTATGTTGATGTTATATTTGAGTTGTGAAAATGTTTCTCACGTAATACTCCCACTATGAATTTAAAACGAATAAGAGGCGATTACCCATGTTCTTAAGGAACTATTCTAATGAAGGGACAAGAGGCGATCACCCATGTCTACTAATAATGAACTTATGACTAATGATAGACAAGAGTAGACTACCCATGTCTACTTATGATAATTGAACTATGTTTAATCCGTGGAAATTATGCTTAGCACCCAGTGGACAAGCGGCGATTACCCATGTCCCATAAACTATGTGCCACCATAGGATGATGGTCTATGATAGACATTAGCTAGTGGATCCATGTAAGCTAGAAGTTAAGGTCTTACTTGGCAAGTAAGGCGACCTCTTTTCGGTGTGGGGTAGACACCGTATTCCAATGTTGATAGCTCACGTGGTCTTATATGTCTGTTAAGACTATTCCCCACAACTAATGAACAAAAGTGTTGATTATGATGTTTCTCCAGTGAAGTAAAGATGTTTAGCTTGCTTTGACCATGGTTTATGTTTCATATTTTCTAACCCTTATAATGTTTAGCTTGGTCATTGCATTTCTTGAAAAATGTCCCGTTTTAGCATGTTTTAAATGATTTCATGCATTGCTATCATACACGGTACTTGATTGTACTAACGCATACTCTTGCCTACATTGACTTGTTGATGTAGGGCATGGCGATTCTCCATCCACTCGTGGCTAGAGCTTAGTAGAAGATTGTGAAGAGTTGGTCAGTCCTCATCCATCCGAGGACATAGCCTAGTTGTTCTTACTTTTATGTTCTTTCTTTTGACATTGTATTGGGTTATGCCCCAAACCTTATTTCTCTTTTTATTTTAGATTGGCTTTGAGACATGAAATGTAGACTTCCGCTACTTTGCTTAAAAGCTTTGATACGACATTGTCTTTTGAGCTCTTAATCTTTATGATCATGTATGTATGTATGCTAAGTGGCTTGTTTGAGGCCTTTCGGGGTCTTATACGCCATGTCACGTCTAGGGGGTACCTTGGGTCGTGACAAAACCCTTCAAAAACCTTCTGTAGTAATAAGTCAAATCCGAGAAACTTCAAATATCTGAAGGTGATAGAGGTCTAGGCCAACTCTTAACCACATCCTTCTTCTTAGGATCTACCTCAATACCTTTACCAGAAACAATGTGACCAAGAAAAGCCACAGATCTCAAAAAAAGCTCACATTTACTAAACTTTGCAAAGAGTTGTTGGTCTTTGAGGACTTGCTACACAATCCTCAAATAATCGCTATGCTCATCCTTGCTTCTTCAGTAAATCAGAATATCGTTGATGAGCACAATCACAAACGTATCTAGGTATTGTCTAAATACCCTATTCATCAATTCCATAAATGCGGCCGGAGCATTTGTCAAATCAAACGACAATATGAAGAATTCGTAATGACCATATCTATTCTCAAAAGCCATCTTCAGAATGATATCTTCCTTCACCTTCAATTGGTGATAGCCCGACTGAAGGTCAATCTTGGAGAAGTAACTCGCTCCTTGAAGTTGATCAAACAAAGCATCTATCCTTGGAAGAGGATACTTATTCTTAATGGTAACCTTATTCAATTGACGGTAGTCGATACACATACAAAGTGAACCATCCTTCTTTCGAACAAACAAAACTGGAGCACCCTATGGAGAGATACTCGGTCAAATGAAGCCCTTATCCAACAAATCTTTCAATTGCTCATTCAATTCCTTATGTTCTGTCAGATCCATTTGGTAAGGAGGAATAGAGACAGGTTGCACATCTTGGAGAAGATCTATACAAAAGTCTATTTCCCTTTATGGAGGAACACCAGGTAAATCATCGACAAACACTTCCAAAAACTCATTAATAATGGGGACCGACTCAAAGATAGGGGTTTTAGAATCCATATCCCTAACCTGAACAAGATGGTATATGCAACCCTTAGAAATCATCTTTCCAGCTTTAAGATAAGAAACAAACCGACTCTTAAGCATAGAATTTCCACTTTTCCACTCTAGAACAGGTTCACTTGGAAACTAAAACTTGACCACTCAGGTTTTACAATCAATAGAACCATAACATGAATGCAGCCAATCCATCCCAAAAATAACATAGAAATCTAACATATCAAGCTCTACAAGATCAACATGAGTGACTCTATGAGATAAGGAGACGGGACAATCTCTATAGACTCTTTTTGCCACAATAGATTCACCAATAGGAGTAGAGACAGAAAAAGGATGTGACAACACATCTGGAAGAACAGCAAACCTTATAGTCACATATGGTGTCACAAAAGAAAAGATAGCACCGGAATCAAGCAAAGCATAAACATCAAGATTAAAGACTGTCAACATACCGATAATCACATCGGGAGAACCCTCTTACTCGTGACGAGCTTGAACTACATAAAATCAAATTTTCTTTTGACTCCTATTAGAACTTGACAAAGGATAAGGTTGACCCCGTCGATTGTTTTCTCTTTCATTCTTAGCAACGGAGGGACAATCCCTAATCTTATGATCCGTCTTGCCAAACCAAAGCATGCATTGGAACCGGCTAGACATTTACCCTCATGCTTTCTTCCACGCTTTGCACAAGTAGACAATAAAAATCCACCACCATTCCCTCTTAGATTTTTAGGGTTAGACAACCTTTCCTTGTTGAACTTAGGAGCCGGAATACTGGAGAAAACTTGACCGAAAAACCTTTGTCAAAATTTAGAACGACCATACCCATCGGAGCTCGAGCATGACAAGTCACCATCACCGGTCTTAGCCCTCTTTGCCTCCCTAGACTTTTCCTTAAGTTTCTCCTCATCTATTTGTTGATCATGTACCATTAGATGAGAAATGTCCATATCATGGATAAGCGTGGTGGTATGGGATTCCTTGACCACCATTTCAGACACTCCCGAAACAAACTTACTTATCCTTGCCCTAGGATCGACAACCATAGTAGGGGCATACCTACACAATTGTGTGAATTTCAAAGCATACTCTTTCACACTCATGTTTCCTTGACGAAGTTTGATGAACTCTAACACCCTTTCCTCCCATATCTCAAAGGGAAAGAACCTATCAAGGAAAGCAACCTTAAACTTCTCCCAATCAAGAGGACACACATCAACCGCCCTCTTTTCTTTCCATTGGTTGAACCAAACTTGAGCAACACCCTTAAGTTGATAAGCATCCAATTCCACCTTTTCCACTAGCGTCACACTCATGATCATTAGCACTTTGTACACCTCATCAATAAACTCTTGAGGATCTTCCTAAACCTTGGAACCATGAAACTCTCGAGGATTCATCCTAGTGAAGTCCCTCACTCTAGATGTCATTATACCCACATTTGGGTTCATAGGGACAACAACCTCCTTATTGGCTTGAGTCGTGATGGCTGGAGCCAACACTCGAAAAGCATTCCTAAGCTCCGCATTAGTTACTTGCTTGGCCAAAGGGTCAACTGGAACTTGAGGAGCTTCTTGTTCCACATTCTCTCTAGTATTCCTGCTAGAATATGCCTTTCAAGTGGCCATATCCTGAAAAGCATCAGATAGGGATTAGGAGAGATAGATTTAGAGTTAAACTCTATCCCACGACTTCCGAATGACAAAGGATGTGGTGTTTCCTTAGTTCATTATGTGGGAAATTAGTCTTAACCAACATAGGCCGTGTGAGCTATAACATGGAATCTAGTATCTACCCCACACCGAAAAGAGGTGTCCTTACTCGCCATGGTAAGAACCATAACTTCTAGCTTAAGTGGATCCACTAGCAATTGTCTATCTAAGACAGTCATTCCATGGTGGCACATAGTCTATGGGACATGGGTAATCACCGCTTGTATACTCGGTGCTAAGCATAAATCCCACGGAATAGTAATAATTCATAACTTATCTTATCATTAGTAGATATGGGTAATCACCGCTTGTCATATCAATCATGAAAGGCAGATCAAATAGCCAATCCAAGCTAAAGTTCATAAGAATAGCTCCTTAATTCTTAATTCAAAGTTTAGTTGTGAAAACCTTTCAACCCTTATGAATCCTTTATGTGAGAAAATCCTTTCACATTCATGTTTTGAGCATTATATATGAGAACTCCTTCCTCAACATAACATCAACAACATTGACGCTTCACTCTCAAAGGAACCTTAAATTATTTATCTAAATTTCATAAAGAACATGCATATCTTCATAATTTTCATCTTTCATAGTTCAAAACCTCATCATAAGATCAATGTATAGAAAGAATAGATCATGCATGGGTTCATGGTAATTCAGCTTCAAATCATGCAATTAACTCAATTCATGCATAAAAAAACTTAAATAAATCAATTAGATCATAATTTGAAAGAACCCATAAGATAGAAGGAAACCCTAATTTCAATTGAAGAATTCTAACTTGTAAAATTGGGGAATTTTGGAAACCTATGGAGGAAAGAAATCCACAGGTGAAAGCCATCATACCTTGGAGTTCAAATCCCACAATCAATGGAGAATTGGAGACTTGACTTGAATCCCTAGCCTTCTTCTTCAAGCTTTAGAGAGAGGAATAATTGGGGAAATCTTTGGAGGGATTTTGGGGAATTTGAAGAGTGATTAGGAAGGGTAGATTTTAGGCTTAGAAGACTTATATAGGGTCTAGGATTAAGACTAATCCAACTTAGTTAATGTGTAAATTAATTAAAGAAAAGACCAAAAATCCCTTAAACATAATTGTCAGATTCAGACTTACGGTTTGGACCTAAGGTTCGTAGGTCTAACTACGGACCGTCCTGGTCAACCGTAGAAAGATTCAAAAATTAATAATTCTGGCAGTTCGTAGGTCATTGACGGACCACACATGGCAACCATAGATTCCAACTTAAGGCTTCAAAAATTAACTAAGTCTTGGAGAGTCCTATCTACAGTCTGTCAAAAGAATGACAGACAATCTTTTTGAGTAGTAGAAATGATACAGAAACTTGACAGTTTGAAATCATTTGTCTGACCATCTACGGTTCCCTCCTACGGTCCGTAAGTCAACCTCTGATCTGTAGATGACTTCCGTCAGTACGAGCATCAGTTCAGAAAAACCTAAAATTTTCCTTCTTTTCAAATCCGAGGTGTTATAGCTTGGTACCCGATCTAATGGATAGTCAAACAAACATAATCACCATCTCAATAAAATACAATCACACTTCCAATACAAGTAAGCTAAAATACCCTCATTGCATGAGATTGTCCATAATTCATAATTTCACATTCAACCCTTAGGTTTTCCCCAACATGTATTGCACAGGTTTCACTATAGAGATAGTTAACATGCATACATTCATAAACTTGGAAAATAACAACCATCACTTACTCTCGAACGACTCTTTCCGAATAGATCTTCCTGCTTATGATCCAATTACCCACAAATTAACACTCTTAGGATAACTCCCAGCAACCATCCCAAGATCAACACCAGCAAATCAAGAACCCTTCCATCCTAGAAAACCATTAATGTGTGTTCATCCACCTAGACTATGTGCCTCAAGGCCTATACATGCAATCCCAAAAATTTTAAAGTATTATACAATTATTGGCAGGACTAACTACTCAGTTAAAAGAAACGTAGCTTAATTTGATGCCAAGCAACTATTGAAGAACTTTGAACATGAGCTTCTAGCTCCATTGGGAGAATCCTGGCAAAATTAGGCCAAAGTTTCATGGGTTGACCCTTCTTGCATTAGAAACCCTCCTCTCTCTTTTCCCCAAGCTTAAAGTGTCTTAGGAGGATTTTTCAAGTATCCTAGTCTATCCTACCAATGAAGAGGAGGAGAAAAGAATTAAAAGAATTTGCATTAACAAGATTTTTCCACGCTGGCCCCACTATAGCAGTTGGCTCGCTACTGTAGCAGTGCTCCCGTAGAGGGAATACTCCCGATATAGTGGAATGATGTCAGCCCAAATCAATTTCAAATTCCTAGATTTTTTCATGTCATCCCAAAGTTAAATTGGCCAAGTAATTCAAAACTTTTGGGGACTCCACATGAGGTGCCTTTAAAATAATGATTGATTAGGTAGGTACACCAGATCATCTATTCTTTCTCTGCCTATAAAAGGTAAAGATTTTGTAGTTTACTATGATATCTCACATTCATGTTTAGGTAGTATCATAAAATAGGTAAGAAATCCACTGAATATGTGATAACACCCAAATTACCCTCAAAACAAGTTCAAAGAGTAAGCAGTCATCGCCAATAAAACTATTCAACTAATAGTCGGGGTCGAATCCCAAAAGGAACAATTTGTCTACAGTTGAAAAGACAAAGGATAAATCGATACCAATTTGAACCTAAACATGCAATATTCAAGACTGTCAAATTAAGAGCGTTTTTGGTAACTAAACAAAGAATTTGTGCAAAGAAAATATCAAGCAAGGGATAATTGGGATTTAGGAAATTCGGAAATCAACACTCATTCAACGATCCATTACCATCTCAGCACATGCAAATCAATAGAATGAGCAATCAAGACACAAATGAATTTTCTATTTCTAGCACAAAACCCCAATCTTAATTAGCAATTACATCCACAATTCTAGCAATTTAAAGCAAGAAAGAAGAAAGGAACAAGAGATTTTACTATTAAGCACGCAATGTTTAAATCCAAAAGTGAATTGTGAGGCAACTTTCCTTCAAAGTCTCAATGCAAATTGAAATCTACAAGTTCTTTCTCTATTCTAAGCTAAGAAAATGAACTAAAAATTTGAAAGATTGAAAGATAATCTGAACAATGACTACTGGTGAGCGTAAAAATAGTTTTTTTGGATCAATTTGGTTATATTCCCAATCTATCCGGGCGCCAGACATTTAACTCTTCGCGGTTACAAAAACTAACTCACGCGATTGCGATGAGTAGTGTTGCTAGGTCATATGATCGTGACCTCTGACCATGTGATCGTGAGGTCTAAATTTCTTGGTCAATGTGATCGCGACCTCTTCTTTACTCGTTCATGATGAGTAATCTTCTGCTCGTTCCACTTTCTTCCAATTGACCTCTTCTTGCTTCAATTCTACTTGGTTTCTTCAAACATCTTCTAAATTAGCTTTTCATTTCATTTCCCTACAAATATGAAGAAAACCACATTTAAAGCACCAAATCTAACTTAAAGCAAGCTTAAATTAAAAAACAAAAAATCCTGAAATGAGTGGAAATCCACCACTCATCAACACTCCCTACTTAAAAACTTTGTTTGTCCTCAAGTAAAGAAAAATCAAAGACACAAGAGGCTCTCATTTCAACACACACCATAAATCAATTTCACCTTTTTCAATCAAGCACAAAGGAAATAGTTTCGGTTGGTACAAACAAATAGTCCACATACCAAATTTTCACAAAATAACTCCACTCATTCTCGGGGCACATTATATATAACCATGAATTATTAAGTGACAACAACTCAAACTCAAGAAGTAACTCAACTCATTAGCTCCTTTACATGCTTACTTGATTCAATTAGGAATTTTCAAAATCACCACTTTATCGATTTACATGTCCTCACAAAGAAAGAAATATCCCAACACACTCACAAAGTATTTAAAAGACAAGGGACAAAGATGCAAACACTCACACTCACAACAACATATCTCATGAATACAAATGCCACTCTATAGGCTTGCCCATATTTTCAATCAACATTGACTCAACATCATTCGTTTAGAGATCTAAAAGGACTTTGTTAAGCTTAGCTTGAAATGTAGGCTTGAGGAAGGTTAGGATATCATTTAGGTACAAGTGACTATAACCTCCTTAAACACTACACAACAACTCATCATTCACTAACTTTTCTACTTTTCTTCATTTTTCAACTCAATGCACACTTAACATCAATTATTTTCATTTTTCCTTTCTTATTTATACTCTACATGCCCCATTTGCAACCATTTTCAATCTTTGGAAGATTTAAGTCTCATTTATTCACTTTTTTTTTTTCGCAACTTTTTTTCCTTTGAGACTTTTTCTCCTTTTTTCAATCTCTTCTCTCTTTTTTTTAACAAGCCCTCAGGTGGTAATCATCCCATCTATAAGTTTCCCATAACACCCCCAACTTAGGCTTTTAGCTCTAACTTTCACAATTTCAAGTTCAAGGAGGGAAGGGTTCAAAAGAGGGTTACTTTTTCAAAAAGGACAAGACTTGTAATGTGGTTGCCAATGAAAAGGATAAGGCTCAAAGGGGACAACTAAGGATATAATTAGTGCAAAGGTGGGATTTTTAGGTCAATTGGACTCCAAGAACATCAAAAAAGCCTATGATCATTTTTCAACCAAACTCAATCAAGACAAACATATCAAGACTAACCAGACAAGTTCTAGGTGACACAAGCAAACACAAGGCATTATTCAACAACTCACCACACATGTCATGCATATCAATTAAGATGATTCAAAATCTTATTTCCTTTTTAAAATACAAATGGCATTAAATATTTAAACCACTAACAAATCAAAAGTTACAAAAAGAGTTGTAAGAGTTGTCATGAAATCATTCACAACATGCTCAACTTTCAAAAATGGAGGGGTATGTTCAACACTTTCCACATGAAAGACTATGTTCTTAATAATAACCAAGCCACAACCTCTTAAAAAGATGGTGATTTTTTCCTTAAGAAAGCCATCAACCAATCCATCATGGGGAAACCTCATGCATCTAATCAGGATCAGGTACTTAGACTCTGCCACATCCAACACCAATCAAAAAATCACCAGCAATAGATGATTTACCTTTAAGAAAGTCATCACTCTATCCATCATCGGGCATCGTCAATCTATATCTTATTATCAAAAAAAAATAAAGAATCTACCAACTACAAGAAACAGAATAAAACAAACCAACCCAACATAATATACCAAAAGCCTGACAAGGGCACATCATCTAAAAATCAAAATAAACAAGCCCGACAAGGGCATAATCAGATGCAATATAGAATCAAAAATAATCCCGACAAGGGAGGCACCCCAAACTGAAAAAGCAACTGTGTCCTCACAATACCAAAATCAAGAGAGAATATGAGGGAGTCCCTGCAAATATTATCACACATCGAAGGAGCTATCGAGATCTTAAAGGACATCATCATCAGCCTCATCACCTAAGCCACAAAACTTTCGGAGTGTACTCATCATCTTGTTCAAAAACTTGCTCTTCTTCTTTTAATGTTCGTTCATCTTTTTCTGCCTCCCTCTCCATTTTAGCCATCTTGCTCTTGAGAATCTGTTGATCCTGCACTAGAGTGGAAAGGGTAGAAGTAGCACTACCTGAGGCCGAGGAGCTCTCTCCAAGCCATGTAGCAAGACTCTGAGTCAACTCCTGAATCTGTAAGTGAATTCAAGTATCCATAACTTGCATATATCCTAATAAGTAGACTAGTGTCGGTGGTCCCTTCCATAGCAACTCAGCTTGAGGAGGGATAGAGTCTGAACCAGGTGAAGCAATGACCTCAGTGAATGTGCCAAATGTTGGATCTTGCAAATAAATATTTCTTTTCTTAGTGACATGCCCTAGACCCTTCTTTTTAAGTTGATGGATAGGGCCTTCGAGACTCCTCATGTTATCTCCCTCATGTTGATCCACCTCATCTGTCAGGAATAAATAAGTTATCAAAGAAGGATAAAAGAGACTCGTTGTACCTTCCAAGACAACCTCCTGAATGTGTTTCACAATGATCTACCCAACATTAATATGAATCCCCCCCATGATGGCATAAATCAAAAGTGCCCTATCAAGAGAAACATCGGTCTCATTCCTCGAAGGAATCATCCTTCTACGGATGATGGAAAGCCAAGTTTCAGCTTCAGCTCTGAATTCTTAGGAGTCAATTCAGTTGTTGTTCTCAATCAATTTAGGCCTATGGCCACCATGAAAGTGTGTCATAAACCACTCTTGGCCCGCTTCCCTTGCCCTTGTTGTGTTAACATCATTATCGGCATTGGAAAGACCATAGTATTTATTTATCCTTGTGGTGTCAAAATGAACTTGTTTGCCCCAGACCATAACTACCAAGTCACTAGAGAAGTTGGTTTCAGTGTCATTGGCATTGAACACCCATACCACCGTGTAGTTAGCCTTGATAGGCTCATCCATAAAACACATCCATCCGCTGGCCTCCAACCACCCAAAGAAGTCTTGTATGCACTTTTGAAGATTTGTCAAGAGATGACCCCACTCCCTTATGATATTCTTGTGAGAAGGCGGTCATGAAATCAGTGGCATTTGGTGGACACAAATCGCTCTCGATCAAAAATTTCACCCCCAACGATATTTTTTTCTATTTGTTCCTCCACTTGGTTGATGTTGTTGGGCATGCTTTTGCAAATAACGTACCTATACAAGATGTAAACATGTCAAATGAATGCAAAGTCACATAAAGCAAAGTATTAACAAGCAATTAGGCCAAAGAAATGTGTTCAAAAGAAATCAGTGGAACGGGCGCGAAGCTATTGTTTTTGGAAAAAAATTCTACCAGGCAGACGACTCATCATGATCACGAGATGATCCCACGCGTTCGCGAGCCTCACCTTTTCAAGTCATCGTGATCGGGTGATTAGGCATCGCGGTCACAGAATTTCAAAATTTAACACATCTTAATCGCGGGATGAGACATTGTGATCGCATATAACAAATCAGCCCAAAAAACAATTCTCTCTATGGCGTTTCATCAAAAAAGTTGTGAGCAACCTATTCTCATGCCTTTTTCTTACGAATTCAAGCCCCTAATTCACACTTATTCAGTTAACACCCAATACACAACATTAGACAACAACACTACTCCACAAAATAAAGTTTTCAACACAATTCATGATAAAAAACATAGGGCAAGAATCAATCCTTTTGCAACTAACTCACCAATTTCAAACATTGATCAAGAAAGGAGGGGAGAAGTCATACCTTAAGTGAATAACAAAAGCTTGAAGGGAATTCTTGCCAAAAATGAGCTGAGCAATTGATTTTACATAGTGGGAAGTTTTGGGGGTGATCTTTGGGATTTAATGGTACATTGAACCAAATTTTTGTGATTGCGACAAAAAATCTTTTTACCATTTGCAAACGTGGAACAAGTCACTCGCAACTGCAGACCTGAGGTTTTAAGGTATCACAATCACGGCCAGAGGCTCTTTTAGTCGTGATGAGTAACTTGGTGCCAAACTTGCTTAAGGTACTTTCCATTTGGGCGATGGCAGAGCAGAAAGGGTGATCTGCCCAATTTCCTAGGCACACATGAGCGTCCAAAAATGTCCCAACTCCTATTTTTGAAGGTATTTTCTCCCCAATCAATTTCACAACAAACTTTGAAATTATGAGAGTTAGTCAAAAACAAAAATCAAATCTAGGCTACAAATCAAAAAACTAGAAATTTAATTTATTTTGATTACAATAGGTTGCCTCTCATCAAACGCACAATTTAACGTCGCGTTGCGACTCCGTATTCATAACCCTTTGTGTTTCCACTTTGGTGCAATGAACCTTTTACCCAACTTTTCAGCATTCTTTCATTTTTGATCCTTGGGTAGGATTGACAGAGTGACTAGGCCACTTCAGCATTGCTTTTGATGATTGTTGACCTTGAATTGAGTGACACTCTTGATTCCGTATGAACTAAAATTGCCATAAATGATCTTTTTGGTTTTTTAAGATACTTTAGTATCATCAAATTTATTCTGGCTTCTTGGATTGTTATTGGTTTGGATTGGTTTCAATGGCCCAACATATCCTCAATTTCAACCACAATCCCTTTTGTTGTTTCCGCATTAGCTTCATAAGTTGCGATCTCAAAGTCGAGCTGGACCATCTCATAGCATCTAGCTAGGTGCAAGTCACGAGACTCCTTTTAGCTCTTTCTGACCATTGGATAAGGAGTAGCATCTACGTCTTCTCTTGTTCCCACCATGTTTCTAAGAGTTGCAAGTTCAAACTCAATATTGACGACATGTTGAGAAGCTTTTCCTTTTCTTGGGAAAGTTGGTGTAGTGCTTTCACCCCAATTGAGCTTTTCATCCACGACCCGAAGCCTAAATTGGTTTATCGTATTCCTCTCACGACAAGATCATGGGTTGATATAAGGCATACCACTCTCAAACATATTGTAGTCACACAAAGCCATAAAAACAAAACAAAAGAGACTAAAGTCAACTATTCACAATCTAGATAGAAACAAGTAAACTATAAATCCTAAATCAATTCAATACGCCTATTTGTTCCTCGACAATGGTGTAATTTTTTATAATGCTCAAATTACCCTCAAAAAAGTTCAATGAGTAAGCGGTAATCGTCAATAAAAATACCAAACTAAGAGTAGGGGTCAACCCACAAGGAATAATTTATCGACAATCGAAAAGAAAAAGGATAAATAGATACCGATTTGAACCTAACACATGCAATATAAAAGAATATTAAATTAAGAGCGCTTTTGGTAACTAAACAAAGGATTTGTGTAAAGACAATATCAAGCAAAGGATAATTGGGATTTAGGAAATTCAAAATTCTACACTCATTCAACGATCCATTGCCATCTCAGGACATGCAAATAAATAGAATGAGAAATCAAGACCCAAATGAATTGTCTATTTCTAGCACAAAACCCCAATCTCAATTAGCAATTACATCCACAATTCAAAAAATTTAAAGGAGGGAAATGAAGAAGGGAACAAGAGATTTTACTATTAAGCACACAATCTTCAAACCAAAATGTGAATTGTGAAACAACTTGCCTTCAAAGTCTCAACCCAAATTGAAATCTACAAGTTTATTCTCTACTCTAAGCTAAGAAGATGAACAAAAAATTTGGAAAGATTGAAAGATAATCTGAACAATGACTACAGGTGAGTGTAAAAACGGTTTCGGGATCAATTTGGTGAAATTTCCAATTTGTCCAGGCACCAGGAATTTTACTTACTAACTCATGTGGTCGCAATGACTAGAGTTGTTGGGTCATGCGATAGCAACCTCTGTCCATGCGATAGCAAGGTCTGAATTTCTCGGCCAATGCAATTAAGACCTCTTCTTCAAGCGGTCACGATGAGTAATCTTCTACCAGTTCCACTTTCTTCCAATTGACCTCTTCTTGCTTCAGTTCAACTTGGTTTCTTCGAACATCTTCTAAATCAACTCTCCATTTCATTTTTCTTCCAATATGAAGAAAACCACATTAAAAGCACCAATTCTAACTTAAAGCAAGTTAATACTAATAAGAAAAAAGCCTCAAATGAGTGGAAATATACCACTCATCAATATGCCTCTAGATATTTGAAGGTTCATGGGAAGAACTATTCCACTAATGATTTGGAGTTGGCATTTATGGTTTTTATTTTGAAAATTTTGAGGCATTATCTTTATGGTGTCCGTTGTGAGGTATTCACTAATCATTGCAGCTTTTAGCATCTGTTAACTTAGAGAGATATGAATTTGAGGCAGCAAAGATAGATGGAGTTGCTCAAGGATTATAACGTGAGAATTTTGTGTCATCTGAGTAAGGATAATGTGGTAGCTAATACATTGAGCAAGAATTCTGAGAGCATAGGCAGTTTAACTTAATTAAAGGTTTCGAGGCATCCGTTGGCTAGGGATTTTTCAGACTACGGCTAATAGTCTTATATGACTTAAGTTTTCGGATTCCAATGGAGTATTATCTCATGTAGAGGCAAGGTCTTTGTTTCTAGATTAGATCAAGGCCAGGCAGTTTAAATATGCTAAGTTTAGTAAGATTTATGATAAGGTATTCCAAGGGGATGCTAAAGAGGCAATAATATATGGTGAGGGTGATCTGAGGTTCAAGAGGAATGTTTGCGCGCCTCATATTAATGATTTGATCAAGAATATTGTGATTGAGCCTCACAATTTAAGATATTCAATACATCTTGGAGCCACCAAGATCTATTGTGTTTGAGGTAGCATTACAGGTGGGGTCGGATAAAGCATGTTATTGTGGAGTTTATTGGTTTGCCAGTACGTTAAGTATGAGCACCAAAGGCTCCAAAGTATGTTTCAGAGGATTCCCATTGTTTATTGGACGTAGGATAGGATTGCTATGGATTTTGTGGTTGGTCTTTCGAAAACCTTGGATAAGTTTGCTTCTATTTGGTTGATTGTGGACAGGTTGACTAAGTTTGCACACTTCATATCAGTTTAGGTGACTTATAATGTAGTGAAGTTGGTCAAGATGTATCATCATAAGATTATTCGATTGTGTGGAGTTCTGGTCTCCATTATTTCTGATAAAGGTTCACAGTTTACTTTTAGCTTTTAGAGAATCTTGTAGGCTGAGTTGGTACTAGGCTGAATTTGAGAACAAACTTTCATCCTCAAACTAATAGGCAGTCAGAGTGGACTATTCAGATATTGAAGGACATGCTTCGTGTGTGTGTTATCAGCTTTGATGGTCATTGGAACTAGTTCTTGCCATTAGTTGAGATTTCATAAATAATAGTTATCACTCTAGCATTGATATGACTATGTTTGAGGCATTGTATGAGAGAAGGTATAGATATCTCATTGATGGTTCAATGCATTTGAGGTGAGGCCGTGGAGTACAACTTCTCATCCCTCAACCTCTGAAGCACTATCCTCAAGTGGTGAACATGATCATCCTCAGTCTTGGAATACACCAAGATGTCATCAATAAATACGATTATAAAGGAATCCAAATATGGTCAGAACACCCTATTCATCAACTCCATGAATTCAGCTGGGGCATTAATTAACCCAAATGACATCACCAAGAACTCATAATGGTCATAGCGAGTCTCAAAATCTGTCTTAGGGACATTCGATGCCTAATCTTCAACTTATGATAATTGGACCTCAAGTATATCTTCGAAAACAATAGCGCTCCCTAAATATGATCAAACAAATGATCAATGCGCAGAAATGGATACTTGTTCTTGACAATCGCCTTGTTCAACTGCCTATAATCAATGCACATCCTAATAGACCCACCCTTCTTCTTTGCAAACAAAACTAGTGCACCCTAAGGGGACACACTAGGGCGAGTAAACCCCTTACTCAATAGATCCTGCAACTTTTCCTTCAATTCTTTCAACTACGCTCAGGCCATGCAATATGGAGGGATAGAAATGGGTTAGTGCCCGACTCTATATCAATAGCAAAATCAATGTCCTTATCAGGAGAAATGTCTGGAAGATCAGTAGGGACTACATATGCAAACTTTTGAACCACTAGAATGGACTCCATGGGAGGTGGCTTAACACTACTGTGTTGGATAAAAGCTACCTAAGACAAACACCCTCTATCAACCAATCTTTGAGCACGAAGGAAAGAAATGACCTTACTAGGGTAACAGCCACTAGCACCTGCCGACTCAACTCTCGGAACACCAGGCATTGCTAAGGTTTCAGTCTTAGCATTATAATCATGAATAGCATTATAAGGGGAGAGCCAATTCATACAAAAAATGACATCGAAATCTACCATCCTTAATTATATCAATTTGCCTAAGTTTCATACCCTGTTAAAAAATCAAGACACGATCAATACACTTGATCCACCTCTAAGGGCTCACCCATGTGTGTAGAAACAACACAGACATATGATTACACGTCCAACAAAACCCAGAAGGAAAATAGATAGAAAAATTAGAGAATGTAGACCTTGGATCAAAAAATACAGATGCAGATCAATGTCAGACTGTGATGATACCTATGATAATCGCATTTGAAGCCTCAACCTTAAGTCTTCCAAGAAAAGCATAACATTGGCCCTCTCTACCACCTCTAGCAAGAATTGTACCTCTACATCCGCTCTAGTTTCCCATAGCACCACTACTAGAAGTCCGACCACCTTTACCTGTCTGAGCTCTGCCCCAACCTCTTATTGGAGGCACTGGTCCTCTAGATGAAATTGAATAACTACTCTTAGCCCTCCCTGAGTCTTCATAGGGCACTGTCATACCATGTGACTTGGGTCTCCAACACCATAAAAAGATTGTGGAGTGGAGAATAGCTACGACGACTCGGAGAAATCACTATAACCTTCTCAACTTACCAACCTCTACTGTGACACCTCGAAACTCAAACCCAAACTCTAGGGTCCATGAGCTACCTGACCATCCTCAGATGTCTATATAACCGCGTGAAATGGTCCCCGATGCTGGAAGGAAGCACTCCTTCTGAAGGATTCCCTTCTTTCATATGATGCACAAAAAAATCTAACCAAAAGTACGAGTTCTCTTAATGTCACGACCTGAATCTACCCCCCAGTCGTAACACGGTGCTTAGAATCATAAGTGACTCTAAGCTAACCCTTCATACTGGCATAGTAATGAGCAACTAAATATGAACATCTAAAAGAATTAAAATGATTGAGCGAAAGCATAATTATGGAATATTTGATCAATATATTTTTGAACAAAGTTTTGTATACAACAATTGTAATGTGAAAGGAATCTGAAATAGAACAGACTGAATACAACAACTCTAACTGACTTTCTATGAAGCCTCTACTAATACTGATTATAGTTAGCGGGACATGACCCCCACTTACCTTAATCAATACATATGAATAGAAATAACATACTAGAACTACAAACTTACTTGAGTGCTCAAAAATAAGAGAACTCATCACCTTTTGACTGGAAGCTGCGACCCAACTGACTAAGATCTTGATAGTAAGAACCTGAATCTACATCACATGAAAAATGTAGGCACAAGAGGTATGCGAATCAGTACTTTATATGTACTGAGTATGAGAAATATATGCATGATCATTTTTAGAGATAGACATGATTAATTTAAACATGATATGCAAGACCAAGTAAAACGTGATAAAAGCCTTTATAAAGAAATCATAAGTCATATATGAGGTAAAATGCATATTTAAAACCATTAAGAAGCTTTCATAAAACCTTTGAAGAAAACATAGTTCTTTTGTGAGATACTTTTAGAAGTAACCTTAGTTCATTCTTGTGGGAAGTGAGCCTTAACCGACATAGACCATGTGAGTTATAACATGGAATTTGGTGTCTACGCCACACCGAAAAGAGGCGTCCTTACTTGCAAAGGTAAGAACCATAGCTTCTAGCTTAAGTGGATCTACTAGCTAATGTCTATCTAAGACAACCTATGGTGGCACATAGTTTATGGGACATGGGTAATCGCCACTTGTCCACTTGGTTCTAAGCATAGTTCCCACAGATTAATCATAATTCATAACTTATCTTATCATCAGTAGACATGGGTAATCACCTCTTGTCTTATCATTAGGGGACATGGGTAATCGCCGCTTGTCCTTTCATTCTTGGAAGGTACATCAAATAGCCAATCAAATCTAGAGTTCATTAGAATAGCTCCTTAGTTGCAAAGTTTAGTTGAGAAAACCTTTCAACTCTAAGAATCCTTTATGTGAGAAAATCCTTTCACAAATCATGTTTTGAGTAGTATGTGAGAAATCCTTTCACAACCACAACTACAACCATGCTTCACTCTCAAAGCAATCTTAAATCAAAAATTTATCTTTTCATAAAGCATGCATAAATCGTTTATCAAATTCATAATCATAATTCATAAGTTCATAAGCTTTTCTTTATAACTTCATAGTCAAAATCATGAATAATGCATGTGTGCATATAAATCAGTTGGTAAACAATGCACTTGAAGTAAAATATACTTTCTTGAAATTCTTCTAAAATCATGCACTTTAAATTAAAGATAACAATACTTTCTTGAAAGACTTCTTGAAAATAATGTACTTAAAACAAAATATACTTTCCTGAACTCTTTTTTGAAAGACTTATTTAAAATTTTGAAGATACTTTATTTGTGAAATTAATGCATATGAAATACTACGACAGTGTTTTTAAATAACTTTGATTAGAAAGGGATCCATGTGGTATAAGAGCATGAACAATAAATCAAAGATCGTTACTGACATAAAGTACCATAATTTTGATGATAAAAATCAAGAATCAATGATAGGAGATAAAGGGAATTCAAAATCATAGAATCTTGGATAAAAACCCTAGCTTTCATCTTAAAAACATATATTTTAAAAGTAGGGCATGAGAAAGAACAAAGTTCCTCACTTTAATAATCTTACATACCTTAAACACTCCATGAATCTTGAAGAAGAACCCTAATTTTTAAGAAGAACAATCAAGAAATCCTTTCTTGAGATTCTTGAATTAGTTTCTTGAAAATCTTTGAAGAAGAATCTTGAAAAGGGTTTGAAAGAACATTGCTTGAAGAAGAATCTTGAAAAATATTTGAAAGAATCTTGTTCGGAAGTCTTATGCTTTTGATGTTCCTTACAATTTTATATTAAAGGTTTGCGAGAAGAGAAGAAGGAACTACAAAGATGGAAATAGGATTGTTTAGGGCTTTATACGAGTTAAGAAATCCATTTTTAAGGTTTTCCAAGTTGTATATGGAGAAAAAAATTACCTTATTTAGAATTTTACCGCGGCCAAAACAGAACTGCACTACATTATTTAGTAAAATGATCATAATTGTCTACTCCGTACTCGGAATGACGCAAACGTGGTGGCGTTGGAAAGAAGATTCAAATACCTTTAATTTGATAGGTTATGGGCATGTAACTCTTCATATTATAAGAGATATGATCATTTGAATTTGACCAAAGTAATATTTTATATGGAAACTTAACCGATAAGGAGACTTTCATCTCAACTGTGTGTTAAAGGATTATTATTATCTTAATTAATCTCCAAATATCCTCCCACACTAAATAATTTACTTTAACACCTATTCACAATTAAGAATCATCCGGTAAAACCCTATACACTTATGAAGAATAGTTCGGATCTTAGCTTAGAGATTTTTGGGGTGTTACACTTAACATCCCCGAACTCCTCCTTCTCCATCAACTCCGCCTCCCTGGAGGCACTCACTTTCGACTGGAAGGATGCCCCCTCACAGGATGCTCTAAACACTCCCAAAGAGATGGCGAAAAATAATCCCCTCACAAATCTACGAATCCTCTCAATTACATTAGAACTGATAGCCAGGGAATGCCTAGACAACTGATAGAAATGAGTCTCGTACTTCGCAACGGTAAGGATATCCTGCCTCAAGCTCTCTAACCTTAACATGTTCTCCTCCCTCACACTCCAAGGGATGACACAATCATAGAAGGCACGAGCAAGCATATCTCAGGTCACCAGTAGAGATCCAATTGATATAGATCTCAAATAGATTCTCCACCACTCTCTAGGTGACCCACGCAACTGGAGAGTAGCATAGCGAGCCCCATGAGACTCAGCAAAACCAATGATCTCGAGCAACTCTCGGCATGTAGTCAAGAACTCGTGCACATCCTCACTTTTTCCACCCTGAATCTGAGGTGGATCCATCTTTCTAAACTTCTCATACAGGCACTGCCCATCTTCAGACAATACAACCAAAGGTGCACCCTAAACTACAATTCTCGATAAAGGATCATCCTCAACCATAGGATCCACAGGTGCCTGCCCCAGTGGACCCTGAATAATTGAAGCTTGAAGTTGATCTGGGCTGGTCTGAGAACTCTCTCATGTGCCAATCGTGCCCCACTCTGTGTACTGAGAACCCTCTAATGTGCCAATCGTGCCCCACTCTGTGTAAACTCTCAAGCATACCTAACAACCTCAATAGAGTTTCCTGAAGCAATGGTGCAGCAGCGTACTCTAGAGGAACCTGGTCCTCTCTAATGTCAATCTCTGGCTCAAGAGAGTCACCTCTACTACGGCATCTCGCTGGTGCCACCCCTCTGGCATGACCTCTGTCCCTCGCCCGGGCTCTACCCTTACTCGTTGCTGGGGTCTCATAAACCTTCTCAAGGACTGCCTCCCATCCCCTACCACCAAGAGTAGATCTCTTCCTAGCTAGCAATCTGTCAAAAGAACATGCGATGACTCTGTACTAGCGAAGAAAGTCACGCATAATAAGAATGAATTAAAAAAAATAGAAATTTCCTGATAGTCTTCATAGCCTCTAGAAGATAAGCAACATACATCTTTGCGTTGACCCTCGAGACTCTACTAGACTTGGGCTCTACATGTGAGACCTATAAACCTGGGGATCTGATACCATTTTTCATGACCCAAAAGCTGGGTGTGATGGCATCTCTCTTATCTGACCAAGACACATAAGCCTAAGCAATCCTTAATAAGGTAGAAGTGGAAGTAAGAAGAATAAGGAACTAAATGTAACATAAACACGCGAAAATCATAATATAACTCAAATAACCCCAAAACCTGGTGTCACGTGTACAAGCCTCTTAGTATTACAATAGATTCAAAAGAAATACAAGTCCAAATGTCTTTGTACCTAGAACATAGCAAGGACATAATCAATGAGTAAGTGATGTTTGTCGAGATAATAAGCAACTACCTCACAAACTCCCAAAGAAAGCCTTAAACGAAGATGAGAAGGGGTGATCAAGACGATCAAGGATCATAACCTATACAAGTGTAGAAAGCAAGAGAGTGAGTACCAAACAATAATGGTACTTAGCAAGAATCCCAACTAACCCTAACTAAAGCAATATAGAACACATGTACTCCTAACACTTTATCTGAACATCTATATACTACAATTTGCGTAGAAATCAGACCTCATAATTCACAATTCATATAGCACATAACACGTATAATTACATCACAACATGCCTCTCAGCATATACAGATTATCATCATAGTCTTTAATATCCAAACAACTATAATGACTATACTAAATCACTCACAAAGATCAAACATTAATAATGATGTGCAATGCAATAAAGTGTAATGTCATATATAGTGATGCATGTATGTCCCGATGATACACACCCACTGAGATTTAGGATGGGACACATGTGGAACTCACAATGTCCATATATCATTCAAAACCATTTCCCTTTGCATATCTCATTTGTTCAAACCATTTTCCTTCTGCATCACTTAACCATTTTCCTTCGGCATAAACGTCAATCGCCATTATCATTTCTCTTCGACATAAGCATCAATAAAAATCTCATCATAGTGCTTCAGAACCAATGAAAATAGGCATATTCACATGAATAATGAGAAGATGATAAATTCCATTGCAATACACAATTCATACTCACATAACCATGACACATCATCAATAGTTAATCAATATAATTGTTCAAATCATCCATGACATATCACATATTACTATATCAACAAATTTCCTTTGTATCCCACTGTATCATCATTAGAATTCAATCAACAATTACAAATGAAAAAAAATTACAAAATCCTTCACCAATTCCCATTACTCCCAACACACAATAAGGCATACAAGGTTCAATACGCTTAACAAAGGGTCAAGAGGTTCACTTTCCTTAAAAGAGAAACAAATCAAATCAGTACTTGGGCCTTTTCTTTATAACGAGTCTCCAAATCACAAAATCTAATCAAAATAAAATATCACAACAAGATATCATAAACAACAACACCCATAAAGCTAATTTGGGAAACCAGGTCTAAATTGACCCAAAAAATCATTTTCAGGGACGAGGGTGGAAGTTTGTATAAAATCATGATACCCAAAGGTTTTGGAGCTCACTAGTGAAAACAACATCAAAAAATAAGTTGAAACCACGATCAAATGACCATTTTCCTTAGAATCCAAGTTCTTGAAAAAAAACTCACAAAGTTGAGTTCAAAATTAGAAATTAGGCAACAAAATCATGAAATAAATAATGGGTTAGAAAGATGGGGAGTTAAAAATCATTATTCAGTTGAAGAATCTCGAAAAAACACTTTAAAATAGTCTCTACGGAGCTTCCAAGGTTCAAAAATGGTGACATGGTGATGGAACCCTGTCTTTTGGAAAAGAATTTTGTCGAGGTCACTTTACTATTTGAGATCGCAACCCAAAGCCTTGCGATCACGATGAGTAACATGGTCAACTCATTAATTGACTATCACAATATCGATAAGGGCCCATGTAATTGGTATGAACAACCCACTGACTCTTCACGATTGCGGCACCCACCTCACAATCGTGAAGAACACAAACTTTACTCCATGCAATCCTGAAGGACATGTCACAATTGTGAAGAGGAGTTTGTCATGCACCAGAAGACATTAGCAACAGCAAAACACCAAGGCTCAATATTAACCGAAAGGACCCTCGGGATTCAATTTGGAAACCCGAGCACTCAAACTAGAATACTAGCTAACTAAACTCGATGTTCTAGACTCAAGGAGACCATCGAAGTACAGATTTGAGGTCTCCTCAACCCAAAATCCGTTAAATCGAAACAAACTAACTTCAACTAAAAAATATCAAAATGTCTTCGAAACCTCTGAAAATTGAACCAAGACCTCTTCTATGTCTAAAATCATCCCTCGAATCCAATAGAATCATCGAAAATCTAATTCGAGCGTCCGAGCTCTAAATATTGATCAAAGTCAAATATTGGCTTAATTATACTTAAACTTTCAACTCGAGAGCTCAAATCTATGTAACGACTTTGAAACTGAAGACAACCACACTCCTAAACCACATTTTGCATTCCAAAGCTGAAGGAACTAACGGAATTCCATTTTGAGACTCGTAGTTCTGGTTGTTGACAACAACCATTTTTAACAACTTAAAGTCTCCAAAATTCTACAATTCCAAAAAAGCTACTTTTCTATCCAATTTTAAACAAACATTGTAAACTGACCAAACATGAATCAGGGCAACTATCAAGAGGGGTAAAATGGTAATTTTTCAAAAATTTCCAAAAATGACCTTCATGGTCATTACACTTAATCTTACAAAAGCAAAATATTTATGGAATTTTCAAATATTCAGATTTTTATTTTTGTTTTCATTTACATACATACACAAATACAAGTTGAATCAATTTGAGCTTATCAATTAACACCATCAGATACGATCAACACTTGAATTCGAAGCTACTCAGAATTCACCAATGTTCAACTCATCACTTAAATTTTATACAACGTACTTCATTTAAACAAGATTAGAGCATCAACATACCTTTGATATCTGAGAAATTGGAGTTACCAATATTCAACTTTGAGAACCCTTCACAACTAATTTCACAAGCCGAACCCTTGGATTTGTTTGATTGATTATTGAGTTGGGACTGATGTGGACGCAAGTAGGGGAAGTAGTGGTGATGTTTGAAAATGGGCATTTGTAGTTGATGGTGTTTTTTTGTTGGTTGTAACGGTCGAGTAGAAATAAGGAAAGAGAGATCGGGCATGATCAAGAAGGAAAAGAAAATTATTTGGGGTTTTTTATTTTTGTATTTGAGTTGGCAAGGTTTGGGTCAGTGGACCATTTATAATGGGTTGCCCTGTTGGGGTCATGGGTTATGGCTAAATGGGTTGAGTTTTTTTGGAGAATGGGTTAATTAAAAAGTGAGGGCTTCAGATCACTTACATGTGCACGATAGTTGAGGCCGGTGATGGTTCGTCACACTCGTGATATTCCTTCAAACTCCTTGCTTTCCTCGTCACATGTAAATAGTGGAGGTGTTAGAATGGTGGGAATGATGGTCTAGTATGATGTTCCATCAGAGGTCTGACAGCCCACCATCCTCCTGTTATCCCCAAACAGTGGACCTATTTTAATTACCTTAGTGATGGTTTGTTCTAACAACCTATTAGTCTTTCGATGGTCCGTCAAAGCTCATCGTCATTGTGCACTCTTTTTCCTTTTGCCTTAGACCTACATATATAGAAACCCTTTCAAACACATTAATCAAAGTACAAAATGTACAACAATGAATATATAAAAAACAAAATTGGGTTGCCTCCCAAATATCTCTTGATTTTTCGTTGCGGCACCACTCAAGTACCTTGATTAGTCAGACTTCATCAAGGTACACAGATTCCACTACCTTTACCTCATGTTGGACACCAATGTATTGCTTCAATTACTGTCCATTCACCTTAAAGTGCTCATAGTTCTAGAGTAACTAATTGAAACACGTGTGCAACTCTAAACGGATCAGACCAATGATACCTCAATTTGCTTGGAAACACCAAAGCGTCAAAGTGAATAAAATCACCAAGTCCCCGGGATTGAATTCCCTTTTCTCAATGTGCCAGTCATGGTACATCTTCATCCTTTCCTTGTGAAGAGCAGATCCCTCATATGCTCCTGACCAAAACTAGACCATCTTAGTAATATGATCTAACCTCATATTCGCCACCTCAGTCCATTCAAATATAACTTCTTCAATGCCCACAACACCTGATGTTCTAGCTCAACATACAAATGACATGCCTTTCCAAACACTAACTTGTATGGTGATATACCAAATGGGTGTCTTGAAAGTTGTTTGGTATGCCAACAGTGTATTGTCAAGCATCCTTGCCCAGTTAGTCCTATTGGCATTCATAGTCTTAACCAATATTGCCTTTTTCTCTCTATTGGATACTTCAACTTGCCCACTTTTATGTGGATGGCATAGGGTAGCCACTTTATTGTTCTTTACTCCATATTTCGCTAGAAAGTTCTTGATGACTTTGTTGTAAAAATGCGACCCCCCATCACTAATATTTTCACTATGTGTACCAAACCTAGAGAAAGTATTTCTCTTTAGGAACCTGGCAACACTGTTGCAATAATTATCTGCTAGCCCCACTGCTTCTACCCATTTGGGGACATAATCAACTGTAACAAAGATATACTTATACCCATAGGAACTCCCAAAAGGTCTCATAAAGTTGATGCCCCACACGTCGAATAGCTTCACTTCCAAGATTAGAGTCAGGCAACTCATGATGCCTTGTATTGCCCCTTGCCTATGACATTTATCACAACCTTTTACAAAATCAAATGCATTCTGGTGAATGGTAAGCCAGTAGTTACCACATTGGAGCGCCTTCTGCGCAGTGCAAGCCCCACCATGGTGTCCTCCAACTAGGGAAGAGTGACAAGCTTCCAAAAAACTCAGTATTTCAGCTTCAGGCACGTATTGCCTAATCAAATTATTAGCACACAATGTGAAAAAGTACGGCTCATCCGCTAGGGCATTAGTCAACCCAATGGACATCACTAGGAACTCATAATGGTCGTAACAAGTTCTAAATGCGGTCTTAGGGATGTCTGCCTCCCTAATTTTCAAGGTGACGCTGAAGAGTCGTTATCCTATTCCTTCAATGATAATTTTTTTGACCACCTTTAGGATGCCGTGGTGTTTCTAAAGATTGACTTCAGATCCGGTTACCATCCTTCTTCTTCATAAATAGGACAGGGGCACCCCAATATGACACACTCGACTGAATGAATCCCTAACCACAGAGATACTAAAGCTAAACAATAAAATCTTTCAGCTCTTTGGGGCTATATGATAGCTCTAGGTCAATGGAAAAGTAAATATCACGCTTTGGGGGAAGGCCAGGTAGGTCATTAGGAAAAACATCCACAAAATCTCACACATTAGGGACTGAATCAACCATAGGGACCTCCCTACTCACATCCCGTGCATAAGCAAAATAATTTAAACACCTGCTAGCAACCAACCTCTGAGCCTGAACAAAAGATATAACCCATTCACTGTGTGACTAAATGAGCCCTGCAACACCACCAGAGGGATACCAGGCATGGCTAAGGTAACTGTCTTTCAAAAATAATCCAAAACCGCATGGAAGGGGGATAACCGATCCATTTCCAGAATAACATCAAAATCCTACATGTCTAGCAAATTAAGATCAGACTTAGTGTTCCGCCCCTAGATATTCACCAAACAAGTTCTATATACTTTATCACTAATAAAGACTCACCCACTGGGGTCGAAACACGTAACAATGCTTCCAAAGTCTCAGAACTCATACTCAACCATGAAGTATAATACACAGACACGTATGAAAAAGTAGAGCCTGGATTGTATAAAACTGAGGTGGGCTGATGGTATAAAATAATTATACATGTGATAACATCATCTGATGTATCAGCCTCCACCCTCACTGGTGTTTCATATAGTTGTCCCTATCCACCTCTGCCCCAAGCATCAGACCTACCACCTAACTTGCCTCCGTGGGGTCCTCCTTGAGCTCCCTAATGACCACATCGCCGATGCAATTGTCCCTTACCAGGGATAGTCTCTGGACCAATGATCAAGCTCACCACAATAATAATAACACTATGAAGTTTTGCTAGTAAAATAACAGCCACCATACCCTAAACACCCGACTATGAACCCCTCGAACTCTAACCCATACCCGTATCTCCCTGATTGTACTCCTCACACTCTGAATCTTGAAGCTCCACCTGAAAAAATTGACTAGGCTGACTGTGCTGAAACTGCTGGTGAGTCCTACCATAGGAGTATGTGCCACTAGACTGAGACCTACTATAGTTTCCCTAATACCGAGCTCTCTTGTCACTTTCTCTATGGGCCTCACGACAGAGATCATACATAGTCCGGGCATGATTAACCACATCTAAGGATGTGAGGGTCGTTAAAACCATAGACTCGATCTCAATCCTCAGCTAAAGTCTGAACCCACAAATAAAATAATGAACTCTCTCTTGCTCAATAGGCAATATCATTGTAGCATGTTTAGAGAGATCATGAAACATCACCTCATACTCAGATACAATTATGGAGTGCTGCTCAAACTTTAAAAACTAATAGTGGAGATGATCTATGACACTCTGTGATATGAACCTGGCCAGAAATCCCTTTGAAAACTTAGTCCATGACCCTAGAAGAAACCCAATTGGTCTAACTCTAAATATGAATGTTAGCACTGTCAGGCTGGCCTATCGAGCTAATAAGCAATTAAGTAAGCTCCCTTCGACTCCACTAACCCCAATGTAAATAGCCGCTCATGGAAAATCCTAAGAAACTCATGGTCATCCTCACCAATCGCCCAAAAAAACCTCAGAGGTGGAAATCTCAAGAACACTTTGAGCATCTTCTTCTCCTCAAGTGGCATAGCACAGGCCACGATAACAGGCTAGGCAGCGGCAGGTTCTGGTGGCAACCTAACTTGTGGAGTTGTTGTGGCGGGCTGACCCTGCGGTGTTGGTGCAGCTGGAACTGAGCCTATTGTATGCCCCCTAATTTTTAAAATAGTTGGGCAATAGCCACCTGAAGATCTGGAGCAATAGTTGGCCTGGGTTGTGGTTTGACTGGTCCTGGCCCCATCACTTGAGGAGGAACCGAAGTTGTTTGAGGCTCTGCCACTAGTCTCGGAGTCCTGTATCTATATTGTCCTGGTGTTGCAGCCATCGCATTATGATACAATTATCCTCTTCCACCATTTAGGTCAATAGCAGTTGGCCTGAATGCATCACCCCCGACCGCTGAGCCATGCGTATGAGCATCCTCTGAAAGAGTGAAACAAGTAATAATCTAGGAAACCAATACGACGCACGATATACATAGAGTGAATGTTCCTAACAAAGTCAGATAGCCTCCTAAAAATAGAATACAAGTGTTTCTGCATCAATTTACAAGACTCTAATAGACATTAGCTCTGTACCCAGGGACACCAGTGAACCTGGGTGTTGATACCAACTTGTCATAAGCTGAAACTTGAGCCATGATGGCACCTATTGTAACCCACTAGTAGGTAAGCCAACCTAGAACAACTAGTAATAGGCATATATGGTAGAAACAATAATTAACAGGAAATACTGGATACGATTTAAAGAAACAACGGAAGATAATATGGAAACCAACATAACATATATACAAGATCTAACAAAAAACCTGATTGTCTAAAATGACCTCCAGGTCATTTCTATGTATATGCCTCCTATTCGTTGTTAAGAGCCTTCCTGTAGAGACCCATGAATTGCTGGGACTGACAGTTTTGTCACTTGGTCATCCATTTAGTTTTTATGCGAGTTTTAGTGTTTTGGAGCTTTTGAACCTTAAACGATCAGTTTCAATCAAAAGTTCAAGAAGATGACCTCAGAATTCAATTCTAACAATTCTATTAACTCTAGAAGGGTCATTTTAGACTAGTAGCATGGTCAGCATGACTCCCTAAGCTTTCAATGTGAGTCTGTGCGATTAGGTGTTTTAACTTCCAAGTTAAGGCTTAAATTTGACTTTAGTCATCATACTTAGTAAAATAAGTATAGGTTATTTGAGTCTGATAGTTTGAGTCTTAGCTTAGGCGTTATCATTTCTTTATTGACCTTCTATGCTCTTTCTCTCCCTATAGTTGCGGCTTCGAGGCATTACCGGAGGTTTGTGCCATCGTGAAACTTAGAGATTGAGTTGTGCTTGGCTGGGAGCCTTCTGTTTGTACCTTTGGGAGTTGACGTTGATCCACAGTGGATTGGAGCATACTTGAGATCCTCTTCGAAGTCAACACGCCCCCGAGTCACTCTTGCTAGCTGGGTGGCTGGGAGTGTACTCGGTGGCGGGCAGCCCTAATATATGAGATCCTCTATGGAGTTGACACGCCCCCAGGTCACTCTTGGTAGCCTGGTGGCTCACGCCCCTAGTAATGGACTGTCTTGCTGGCGGCCTAGATTGGTTGTCACTCTTGCTAGCTGGTCTACGAGTTTACTGGGTTATTGGTTTCGTGGTTACTTGGGCTAGGAGCCCAACTGATGTTCCTGGTTCCGACTTTGGATTACTCATCCTTCCATATAGACTTAGCTATTGTGTGTACCTGTCGTGTTTATGGGGTCCGTTCGGGTTTTTATTTAGACTTGTGCACGAGTGTACCTTCTGGTTTTTTTGTGGCCCACTTAGGTTTAGCCTTGTTGTACTTAGATTTACTTTCTGTATACTCGTGTGCCTTCTTTCTTTCCCGCTTTGACCTTTGTTTGTGTCTAGATTCTATCTTGTCTGATTATCTTTACCATTCTTGCTTAGTCGGCCTATGATGCCTACTGAGTACCTTTGTTTGAGTACATATGCTACACTTTGCATCTTTTCGTGATGCAGGTCCTAGTACATGCTACCAGTGGTAATCGTTCATGCCCTCTTTTGCAGCTTCTGGATATCGGAGACGAGGGTGATCACTTGACGTCTTGGACCAGCATCTCTCCTTTTGTACTTATATAGATAGTCTTTTTCCTTACGACGGACTTTTATTTGTTCTTACTAGATAGCTCTATACTCGTGACTTCAAGGTACTGGGAGGGTTACCTTTGCATATAGCTTTTGGTTTGCCCTCTGTTTCTGTCTTTTATTATTGTTAGTATTATTTTCTGTTAGTTCTTACCTTGGATTCGTTACTTGCTATACTAGGTACAGGTTGTCTTAACTACTGGTGGGTTGTAGTGGGTGCCATCATGACTCGAGGGATAGGGTCGTGACATAGTCATATGTATAGAGCTTCTAGAAAGAGAGTACAAGCCCCAAACGTAAACGAAAATATACAAGCTTGTCCCAAAATGCAAAAGACTATACAACACTAACCAGAAGGAGACATGTATGATCTAGAATGACATAAGCTCACGCTCATCTCTGAATCCTCCTGCAACTAGCTTGATACTAGCGCTGGTGACTAGTTCTCGGACCTCCATCATGGAAAAAGATGCAGAGTGTAATATGAGTATCAAAATAATTGGTACTCAGTAGGCATCATAGGCTGAATAAGATTGAAAAGTACAGACAATATGAAAAGTGAGAAAGTAACACTAGAGAGATTAAATGAATGGTAATCTAGCATAAATGCACATGAGGCTAGGAATGAACGAAAACGAAAGAAGTTAACTAACTAAAACATAACTGGACCACATAAGCCCAGCGGTACAGTCATATGCAAGTTTAAGTAAATAACTAAAATGAACACCTATAAGCCCAACGGGTACACAGAAGAACTATAGCTACGTACAGAGTATGAACACCTTTCAATCTAAAACAGCAGAGTGCATAGCCCAAACCTCAAATTGCAGATAGGAAACCCAAAGTAACCAAAAGAACCATGCCACTAGGTATCAACTCAATATAGGATAATGGACCCGAAACTTAGACCGCAGTTAAAAATCAATTGTGCAAACCTTGAATCTATGATTATAAAAGGGCAGCATGATTAGACCATGAATATGCAACCAAATGAACTAACAGGGAAGAGTCCCATGTCAATTCACAACCATAAGGTTCACTGTGGAACGAGGTCCATCCCAAAGTTTCTAATGAACAACTGTAAGCCAAAATTGAATCCAACAACCATATCATCGAATGAACCCAAAATTATAACGGAGAATCACTAGGGTGGTAATAAGAAAGGAATTAAGGATTAAAGGTATTTGGAGATGAGTTACAGCCTAGTTAAGACTCATACTATCATATTCACATCTGCTACATCAGTGTACAGGGAGCTAAGTTGTCTAAAATGATGTCGGGGCACTTCTAAGGCCTATCATTTCCAAAATGCAAGTCTCAGACAATCACTAACCTACACCTAGGCCAAGGCCAATAACAAGCATCCAACTAACCTTAAACAAGTATTAACGAAGACCACAAAGTAAGGATGATCACAAAAAGGGAAATAACATGCTAAGAATCCCAAAAACTCGAAGTTACTACCTAAAACATGATTTCTAAGTAACTGACATGAATCAAGTACTAACCCAACCCAAACTCAAACTAATCAACATGAATTAATATTATCAAGCTCAATTTAAACAATGGGAAGCCATAACATACCTTAACACATACTTTTTAACACTAAAAACATAGCTTTACCCTCTAAAAATCACAATTACATAGCTTTACCCCTCTAAACGGCCTCTAAATGCTGTCATGCTATCAAAAACATAACCACAACGTCAATACAAACTTTTTAACACTAAAAACATTACAATTGGAAATGGACCCAAAATCGAGTCAAAATAAGAATGTGGGACCTATGCCAAGAATTCCAAAATTGAGTCCATCAAAAGTTCCAATTGAGCTTACTGAATTTGTCTGAAAAAGTGACATATTTCAAGCTAGGAAACAGCCAAAATAAGAACAAGCAACAAAAACTCCAAATAAAGAGACTAGGCAGCCTCTTCGGGGTGAGTTTCACCTCAAATAAGCACTCCCCAAACATCCTTGATTACCCTCAACATGTGGTCACACCAATTTTAGACAAATAACAATTGGAATCACTCAAAACAGAGCTCAAGAACTCGAGAAATTCAACTTTAAAATGCTGAAACTAAACTAAAATCGCATCAGGTCTTTATTTAAAAGACAGACAATTACTCTCCACGAATACGGAGAAGAGGGTCACGAACACGTATAGCAACAACCCTAACCTTCGCAAACATAGAAGGTACGTGAACATGTAGGCCAGCCAGCCCAGGCCTTTGAGAATGCAAAGCCCTTCCCACGATCATGCAAGGCAACTCGCTTGGCCTTCGCAAACGTAGAGACCAACTCCTTTGGTCTCTGTGAATGCAGCTTACTTCTCGTGAATGCGATGACCAAAAGTTTGTTGCACCATCTGGTTTAGCCCAACATGAAAATTCCCAAATGGGTGCTCGACATTTGTTCGGAACCCCATGTACGTAAATGAGATATGCTACCCTTCCAAATTAGGCATTCTGGACTTAATGGAAGTATCAAAACATCCAATTGAGGTCATTTCAATGAAAATTGGTCCCACACCCAAACCCTATTTTATGCCAAATTTAATAAGGGGGCTCGACATAATCAGAAAAGCCTCAGGTTCTACACCAAGGGTCCTTTTAGACCAAACTCGATGTTTTGGAGCTGACAGGACTGTCATAATTACATTCTAAAGTCATCTTCCTAAATTTTTTATCGGAGTCAACCATTCAAGTTTCAAAAATTCCAAACGCAGAAACTTGAATAGAATCCAAATAAATGACTAGGTGACTAAAATGTTAGTCCCAACAAGTCATAAATGACATGGGGTCATTACAGGAACACTCTAAATAATGAAAGAAGGAAATAATGTAGAAATGACCACGAGGGTCATTACAATTTTGTACAGCTGATCCGATGTAAGATTTCGGGCCCTGCAAGGTGCCTTTTGTGGCCATTCCAATCTAAGATTCAGGGGTTGGACTAGCCTCTCCAACATAAGACTCCAGATACTATTGGGTTATTGCAAGTCACTCCAATTTAGGATTCTGAGAAGGACTAGTTATTCCGATGTAAGATTATGGGATATGTTAGGCTATATCTAGGCTTTCAGACGTAATATTTTTGGAGGACTAGTCATTTAGACGTAAGGTTATGGGGTGTGTTAGGTTTGAATAAGTTTTTTCGATGTAAGATTCTAGGAAAGACTAGCTATTCCAACATAAGATTTTGGAAGATGCTAGGTTCGAGGTGTGGGTGTTCATTTCTAAATTATATTTTATAGTATAGTCTTGAGTGTACCCCTCTAGCTTATGTGGTTTGGCCAAGTTATTGTTTGTTTATTTTATCGTAGTTATGCCTTTGTATGTGCCTTCTGGGCTTATGGGGTCCAATTAGGTATAGAGACTGTTTATTGCATTCATTATTGCCTTTGCAGCTTTACCTCGATGCATGTCTAGTTATCCCTTTACTTTCGCCATGTTATCTTGTTATTGCAATCACAATCTTTGTTGGCCTATGATGCCAACAAAGTACCCATTGTTTTGGAACTCATACTGTACTCTGCATCTTTTTCCCTGATGTAGATCGGATATCTTGTCGCCCGTGATGATTCTTATGTTGTTGTTGATAACCCAGAGATATATGGTGAGCTTAATGGTGATCAGAGTTGACTCATGTCCTTCTGTATATAGTTTTGGGCTAGTCTTTTGTATTTTTGGGTCAACTTGTGTATTTGTCGTTTATGTCTAGTCTATACTCTCCTTTTGTAGTAGCTTTGCACTAGCACCTACCTTATATATATATATATATTGTTTTCATTACTTTCGTTGTTTCTCCTTGGAATGCTTTATGTTTCTTCTTTCTATCTCTTCCACTCCCTAGTCCCGTTACTGTTGGTTTAGGGCTAAGGGTTAGGCTTACCTACTGATGGATTTTAGTAGGTGTCATCATGACCCCGATTTCTGGGTTGTGACACACATGACCACAAGGGTCATTACAAGTTTTTCATATGCAGGGGTTACTCAACAAAACTTGAGGTGAAAAGCAAAATTTTAGTTAGAGGCCTAAAATCTAAACAAACTTCAAATGTATTTATTAATTTTAACTTTTTAGATGCAATTTTTTTAAATATTATTTATAAATGATTTCTTCAAAAATAAATTCAATTATTAGTTTAACGTAAGATTTTACAATTCAACGTTGAAAATATCCTTTCACTGAGACAATCAATATATGAAGTGTTAACATAATATTATAAGTAATAAGTTAACAATTTTAATATAAAAATATAAGTCAGAACCATATATCTGATTCAAGTAGTTTATAGCTTGGTATACCCCACTTTAGAATGTATGATGTAATGTTTGAAAATATACGAATAAATTAAAAGGAATTTAGAATTCTATTTGTTCAACACTTTCCAACTCTTGGTTCTAATTTTTGACAGAATATTACTTTAACTTATCAAAGATATGAAGAAAGAGAACACAATTTTTTTTTAAAAAGAATAAAATAATGTAATGTTGTCTGACAAAATGTAAAAAGGCAAAACAACATTTTCTTGATTTCTTCTATTTGAAAAAAAGGTTAACGAGAATAAAATATTATAATTTTTTTAAAAATAATTTGTACATTTTATCATAAATAATCAATTTTTTAAGTCAAGATTAACGCATAATTTAATTTTGGTGAATTTTTCGTGCTTCAAAAATTGGGCCCCTAAGGTTTAGGCCTTATTTTGTGAAACATAGAGTCGACCCTGTTCACATGATTTAATTGGTAACTTAAAGAAGATTAAGAAATTTATATTAGATGTAGTAGAAAATTTAGGTAATTCTATTTCAACAAAAGTCTTGCAAAAGTCGGTGGTCCATATAAAAGTAATTTCTCAAAATTATGTTTTGTCACATTTAAAAACTACACATTGACTTAGTTGTCCTTTCGATGAAAAAATTGAAAAGAATAAGTTGGCATTTTTTTTACGATCTTTTGAAATCTTACAAAATGAACAAGTATAATCATCAATAAAAATCATGAAAAAAATATCGAAAAAATATGTTTTGAACAAGTTCCATGTATAAATATATAGGATATAGAATCTATTGATTTGATAGTTTATTTATTTAGTTTTGAGATATTAAAAACGAACTTTTTTTCTAGTGTTGACACTGATGAAAGAACTAATTAGAAAACCTTTCAAAAGGATTCACATTTAAGGGAAACACATTAAAATGAAGATTATTGTAATCCAATTTTACTTGCTAAATACACTAAATATATGACCAAAAACAAAAATAGTAAAATAAATATTGTTGGTGATACATATCTTTTCCATATTTCTCAACTTCATTGTCATTTGTTATCTATTAGATACTAATTTTTCTCCTAACTCAACGTAGCTAGTTCATGGTGAGAATTCCGAGGTAAGTAAGGTTTTTTTTATTCTATTTAATTCTTTGCAATTTTATTTTGAAATGTAGAATTTACTCAATATATAAAATTAGACTACCTATATTTGATCATGTCTCTCTTTTGATGATCTGATGCTTCGATTTTTTATGATATTTATTTGGGGGTAGGGGAATAAAAAATGGTCTAGGGGATTACAAGGTGATAATCGAACCTTTACCAACAAGGTGAAAACCCAAATAGCTAACCAACTCAGCTACTAAAATTCACCTATTTTTTAGGATGTTTTTGAATGCTTGGAAAATGTAGAAGATTTTAGTCAATCATATTTCTAGTGTAGATCAAACGATTATCCTTTGATGTTTTCATGAATTTTGATTTAAAATAGATGGGAGATGTGAAAAATGTTATCTCTCATTTCTAATTCCTTGAAGAATGTCCATTTGGGATTTTACCTCAAAGCTAAAGCAAGTTTTGAACCACTTCTCCAATGCACTAAAAACTACTTCAAGGGGACTCAACTGTTCATACACAACGAGAATATCTCATTTCTATTTTGCATAGTAAAAATTTTCGATGAAGGGGATTCAATTGAGCCCCCTTTTCTATACATAGATCAGACCAGGTTACAAACATGTGGATTCAAAAACATAAGTGACTAAACTTTCTTGTTTTATTTAACAACAATACGACTACTGTACAACTTTTTTCTGATTAATTTGAATATATTTCTAGTATAGTTGCAATGACTTCAACCAAATAAGAAACAAAACATTCAGAGGAACATCACCAATCAAGAATTGATATGATCTCAAATTCAATAAAAGCAATAGCAATTAAGAAACAACAGACAACAAAAGTCTTCCAAAAGGGTAATGAAGTTCAAGTGGCAAGTCAAGTATATGGCTTCATAGGTTCATACTACAATGCAACTATTATTTGTCCCTGTGGCGCTTATCTTTACGGAATCAAGTACAAGATTTTGTTGACTGATGATGAAGCTGCTTCACTAGAGGAGATTGTAACTGTCTCCGAGGTCCGCCCTGTTCCACCTGATCATCAAAATGAAACAATGGTAGTGAAAAATGATTTCCGTCTATATGATATGGTTGATGTGTTCACCAATGATGGCTGGTGGTTTTGCCTTATCACTGGGAAAATTGGACAAAAGTACTATGTCTATTTTCCTACTACTGGAGATAACATTGAATATCCTAGTGATGTGTTAAGATTTCATCAAGAATGGTCTAATGGCGAGTGGATAGATCTTCCCAAAACAAGGGAAGATTTTTGACTTGTAATGATTTTTATTTCAAGGAAATTTTTATATATTGTAGTATAATATTAATGTCATTTAATTGTTCTTCCTATGTCGTATTGAAAAAAATATCTATGATATTTTTGTTTGTATGTTTTGTCAAGAAAAATAATATGACAACTCTACAAGCTTGAACATAACTTCCAGGTTGAATATTTAAAGTTACCAACCCTATTACTTTAGCTGGTCAAATTTTCCAGGAAGTTAATTATTTTAATTTTACTTTAATTCTCTTTTGGTTCTTGAAGGCTAACTTGACAATTTGTAGAATTGAGATTCATGATAGTCATAAAATAAATGCCTCCCTTATCCTCTTCCCTTTTGTTTCAAGGATGGCATTTTGAATGAATGAGGATGAAATGTATCTCTAACTTTGAATGACTATTGTAGAACTTAATCCATTATGCAATTTTTCTGCTTGAGTTGGTCTATTTCATTTTAATTGTTCTTTCTTTTTTCAAGCCTACACTATTGGATTAGCTTATGATGTATCATGTATATTTGATTTCATCGATAGATTCCTCCATAGTGTAGATTTACTTTTCTCAATAGTCTAAATTGCTCATTCTCCTTAATTTTGAAACTTCCTTCTAATTTGTTCCATTTCTAGACAATTATAATTTTAAAGAAATTGAATTAGAAATGATAAAGTTAAGTTTTGACACATACACACAAAATAACACCCAAATGATGCGAGGGAAATCATATAGAGTACAAAAGAAGTGATTGTGGACGGTTAGCTACATGATCAGCTTTGTAAAGTAGTCATTTTAGTTGTTGCATTTATTTAGGAGTAAAATAAGTTGTTTCCTAGTCTTTAGGCTATAGGAATAGTGGAATCAGTTTTTTAGCTTCAGATTTTCTAGGAGAAGAAATGTGCTTTTTTGTTTACTAGGTTTAATCTATTTAAGACTCTTGTAATAAAGTATTTTGTGAGCTCAATACAGAGAAAACATCCACATTTGCAAAGTCTCTTTTCTTTACGTTGCTGCAGTTTATTTTTTTATTATTTGGTATATGAGCGAGAAAGATTTTATTTTCATTTTAGGAGTACTATTGCAGCAACAAAAGATGTCTTCTAAAAATTTTGGTCAAGCCGCTATTCCACGCTTCGATGGCCATTACGATCATTGGAGCATGCTGACGGAGAACTTCCTTAGGTCCAAAGAGTTTGGGCCAGTTGTCGATATTGGCGTGCAAAAGCCAAAACTTGGTACTTCCATATCAGAAGCACAAAAGGTGGAGTTGGACATTCTAATGTTAAAGGATCTCAAAGCGAAGATGTAGTGGCCCTCTAGGTCATTTTCAAGTTAATGTCTTCATCCCGTCATTTAGAGTGTTCCTATAGTGACCCCAAGTCATTTATGACTTGCTGGCACTGACTGTTTGGTCGCTTGGTCGTTCGTTTGGGTTTTATGTCAGTTTCCCTATTTTGGAGCTTTTTAAACTTGAGAAGTTGATTCCAGTCATAACCTTAGGTAAACAACCTTAGAACGGAATTCTGACGGTTCCATCAGCTCTCGAATTGCAAAATTAGGCTAGTAGCATGGTTGGCATAAGTCCTGACGCTTTCAATGCGACTTTGGGGACATTTGGTGCTTTATCTTTTGAATTTGGCCTTAGGTTGACTTCAGTCAACATTCTTTGAAAACACACCTAGATGAGAATTTCGTTAGTGCGGTTAGTTCAAAATTCCCTAGTTTGGTCTGGAACGACCCTTCGTGGCTTCCCGGGGCTTCTAGTCTAATTCCCAGACCCTTTGTGGAAGTTGGCTAAAATGGCACTTGGGTTTGGGACCCACACTTTGTCAAGATGACCTTGTATGGGAATTTTGACTGCGCCATTGAGTCTGAAACGTCGAATTTGGTGGGGTAGCATATCTCGTTTACGTGCATGGGGTTCTGAACGAATCCCGAGCACCTCGTTAGAGAGTTGGTAAATGCCAAAACTCATCTGGTGCAGCAGCTGATGTTGCAGACCCATTTCCTATCCCCGTTCCCAGGCCAGGGAGGCGTGATAGCAAAGCTCAGCTTCCTTCTTCTCCGCGATCGCAGGAAGGTCGCGGAGGTCTGAGTTTCTCTTCTCCGCGTTAGCGGGAAGGTCTCCGCGTTTGCAGAGATCTGGGTTTCTCTTCACCTCATTCGCGGTAAGGTCTCTACGTTCGCGGAGGTCTGGAAACTTTTCCCTCGCGTTCGTGGGCTACTTTAGCCGCATTTGCGAAGGTCAGATCCATCTGGTCCATTATTTAAGAACCAGACACGATCAGCTCGAGGAGCTTATTTCAAATTGCAATTTATTTCTCAATATAAGTCGGAATTGGGTAATTCAAAGTCCGGAGTGTTTGGAATTGTTGTGGCTTCGTGCGTGACTGATTGGATGGTGTCGGAATGTCTTCATTAGAGGTATATTTGCGTTCCGGTTGGCTGTCCGAGTTGATTCTTGTGAGCTTTTTGTTGAATTTTTGCATGGTAATCGTTTGGGCTGTTCCGAGCCCTGAATTGTGTTCCATTTTGGAAGACAAGTTCGGGGAAGGGTTTTGAACCTCTTCACATAGTCAATTCTAGAATTTTCAGAGCGGGTCCCACATTCTCATTTTTTACTCCAAAATTGGTCCGTCTCTGATTTTTGTAATTTTAGTGTCCACATGACCGTGCTGAGGCTGTGATTCTAATTTTGATAGCGTGGCAGATTTTCAAGGCCATTCGGAAGGGAAAAGCTCTGGCAGATTAATTTGGAGCGTGCGCGGTCGACCTTCAGTTATGCTACGGCTTCCTTTCTAATTAGAGTGAGTTTGAATGTGTAAATTCTTGATGATTGGGGTGAATTGGGGCGCATACCTAGTTGTATCTTCTTTTTTTCTTACAAACCATGATTTAGGGTGATTATCTCTGTTTCGAGGATAGTACCATGCTGGAAGAGGGTTGTATGTGTGTTGTAGTATGCTATGTGATTTACTTTGTTGATTGCTTGTTTTTGGAGCATGTTTGGCCTTAGTCTAGGATAGACTAGTGTTGCCTTAGACCCATGCACCTTGTGACTATGGTATGTCTCCAACGTCACTACGGATGGACTAGGTCCTTGAAGACTGGAATAGCAGACTTGGTCTGATAGTATGAGCCTTAGCTTAGGCCTTTGCCCTGCTTGTTTGCCTTACTATCTCCCCATATTTCTGTGGCTCTGATGCGTTACCGGAGATGGTGTGTTTCCTTGGGATTGGAGTGCTTTTGGCTTGGTTTTGTTTGTGATATTGTCGGGAGTGGATGGCGATCCATGATGACTTGGAGCCTATTTGGGATATTTTAGATCCTCTTCGGAGTTGATACGCACCTGGGCCCTCTTGCTAGCTAGGCGGCTAACGCCCCTGGGAGTGGCTGGCTGGTTGGGCGGCCTGAATATTTGAGATCCTCTTTGGAGTTGATACGCCCCAGGCCATCTTGCTAGTTGGGCAACTAACGCCCCTGGGAGTTGCTGGCTGGCTGGGCGGCTAAGATATTTGAGATCTTCTTTTGAGTTGATAGTCACTCTTGCTAGCTGAGCTGGGAGTTGACTGGTTTTCAATTTGAATCTTGTATACCCTTCAGTCTTGTAGGCTTAGCTATTCTATGTACCTGTCAGGCTTATAGGGGTCCGTTCAGGTTTTATTTAAACTTGTACATAAGTCTAGCTTCTGGGCTTATGGGGTCCAGTAAGGTTTAGTTTAGCTGTACTAAGATTTACTTTCGGTGCGCTCGTGTGCTTCTTTTTTTTCTGCTTTGACCTTTATTCTGGTTTAGATTCTATCCTTTCAGATTGTTTTTACCTTTTGTGCTCAGTAGGCCTATGATGCCTACTGGGTACCTATTGTCTTGGTACTCATGCTACACTCTGCATATGTTTTCATGATTTAGGCCCAAGCACCAGCTACCAGCGTCGATATTGAGCCTGCTGCAGTCATTTTCGGAGGTGAGGGTGAGCACATAGCGTTCGGGGGTTACCCGTCTCCTTCTATATATATTGACCAGTATTTTGCTTTTTGAGATAGTCTTATTTATGTGGTCTACTTTTGGGACTTGTACTCATTTTGTAGTAGCTCTGTACCTATGACTTCCAAGTTCTGGGAGGGATATTTTATTGTATATAGATTGTTTGGCTTGCTTTCGCTTTTCATCTATGTTTTGGTTATTTATGCTTCCGTGTATTTTGAGTTAGTTTCTGCCATTAGTCCTATTACATGTAGGTTCCGGGATATGGGTTGGCTTGCCTACTAGTGGGTTATAGTAGGCGCCATAATGACTCAAGGAATCGGGTCGTGAAGTTTGGTATCAGAGCCCAGGTTCACCGATCTCACTTGTACAGAGCTAACATCTGGTATAGTCTTTCAGATAGATGCAGAAACGCCCGTGACTTATATTCGGGAAGCTACACGATGTTGTTAGGGGTTTTTTCCTGTTTTGTATCAATTTCGTGCATTGTTTGTCCAATAGGTTTCATAGAATCTTATTTGTTTTCACTCTGTCACAGGATGGCTTGCACGCGCAGTAGAGCGGCCGAGGGTGATGCACCCGAGCCCGCAGATAGAGCCCCAGCAGGGCTCCATGAGTGTGTCTGAGTACGAGGCCAGATTCCATGAGATATCCCGTCTTGCTACTATGATCTTGCTCACGGAGGAGGAGAGGGTTTGGTGCTTTGTTAGAGGATTGAGGTTGCAGTTGCGCATTGAGACTCAGTCCATGGTTTCAGTGGGCCACTCTTTTCTTGATGTTGTGGATCATGCTCGCACACTTGAGTAGCTCCGTGGCGGGGCCTAAGGGGGTAGCGGCAAGAGGGACAGCCAGGAGGATAACCACAGTGGGCCCCGTTCTTTGCCTAGAGATTTTTAGGATAGGTTCCGTCATGGGTTCCAGCCGGGTCAGTCCAGTCACCCGTTCCAGGCATCGCTACATGCTACGGAGGGTGACAAGCTTCGTCAGGATGAATCTAGTGCCGGTCTGAGTCACGGTCGAGGGGATGTTCCATCGGATTCTTCAGGTCGGGGTGGCCGGCCTCCTTTTGCGAGCAGACCACCACAATGTTTTTTTACCTGCGAGGGGCTCGACCATTGGCCCAGAGAATGCCTTCTTAATAGGTCAACTGTACTAGCTCCACAGGCAGCTAGACCCGCACCAGCAGCAGCACCTCCAGCTAGAGGGAGAGGTCAGCATCAGGGTATACAGGGAGGTCCCCGGGGAGGCAGGACAGGTGGAAGAGTTGATGCGTGTGATAGAGGCGCCCAGGGCCATTTCTATGCAGCTCTAGCTAGAGCAAAGGTCGAGGCATCAGACGATGTGATTACAGGTGCATTCTTTTATGCCATCAGCCCGCCTCAGCTTTATTTGATCCAGGCTCCACTTATTCGTACGTGTCTACATATTGTGCTACTCAGTTGGGTGTGAGTGTAGAGCCCTTAGCGTTGATGTTACGTGTTTCGACCCCACTAGGTGATTCTTTAGTAGTGAATCAGATTTTTAGATCCTGTGTAGTGACTATTCAGGGGCGGGACACTCGGGCTGATCTTATTTTACTTAACATGCTGAATTTTGACTTGATATTGGGCATGGACTGGTTATCCCCTCACTGAGCCATCTTGGATTTCTATGCCAAGACCATTACCTTAGCCATGCGTAGTATTCCGCTGGTGGTGTGACAGGGCTCTTGTAGTCACACGCCGATTGGGGTGATTTCTTTCATTCGGGCTCAGAGGTTAGTGGCTAGCGGGTGTTTGGCTTTTTTTAGCTCATGTCAGAGATGTTAGTAAGGAGGGCCCTACGGTAGATTCAATGCCTATAGTCAAAGATTATGCGGATGTGTTTCCTACTGACCTACTTGGCCTACCCCCATAATGTGATATAGATTTTGCCATTGACTTGGAGCCAGGTACTCATCCTATTTCTATCCCACCGTACCGTATGGCCCCGCAGAGCTCAAGGAGCTCAGTGTTCAACTTCAGGATCTCTTAGCTAAGGGATTCATCCAGCTTTGTGTATCACCTTGGGGTGCCCCAATCCTGTTTGTGAAGAAGAAGGATGGTACTATGTGGATGTGTATTGATTACAAGGAGCTGAATAACGTGACGGTGAAGAACCGTTACACCATGCCTTATATTGATGATCTATTTGACCTGCTTCAAGGTGCCTCGGTGTTTTCTAAGATTGATTTAAGATCCGTCTACCACCAGTTGAGGATTAGGGCAGTAGACATCCCTAAGACCACATTTAGGACTTGGTACGACCATTATGAGTTCCTAGTGATGTCTTTTGGATTGACTAATGCCCTGCCACCTTCATGGATTTAATGATCCGTATATTCAGATCGTATCTTGACACCTTTGTCATAGTCTTCATCGATGATATCCTGGTGTACTCGCGGAGCTGGAGTGAGCCTAATCAGCATTTGAGGGTAGTGCTCCAGACTTTGAGAAATCATCGGCTTTATGCCAAGTTCTCAAAGTATGAGTTTTGGCTTAAGTCTGTAGCATTCTTGGGGCACGTGGTGTCCAAGGATGGCATTATGGTGGATCCAGTAAAGATTGAGGCTATTCGTGATTGGGCTAGGCCCACCTCGGTCACTAAGATTCATAGCTTCGTCATATTGGTAAGGTACTATAGGCATTTTTTTAGGGCTTTTCTTTTATAGCGGCACCTTTGACTCGGTTGACTCGCCAGGATGTTCCTTTCGAGTGGTCGGAGGAGTGTGAGAGGAGCTTTCTGAGGCTCAAGGAGTTGCTTACCACTGCTCCTATATTGACTCCTCTAGTTGAGGGCGAGGGCTTCACGGTTTATTGTGACGCATCAGGTGTTAGTTTGGGTTGTGTATTGATGTAGCAGGGCCGAGTTATTGCTTATGCGTCAAGGCATCTTAAGCTGCATGAGTGCAACTACCCCACTCATGACTTAGAGTTGGCGGTGGTATGTTTCGCGCTTAAGATCTGGAGGCACTACTTGTATGGAGTCCATTGTGAGATTTATACTTATCACAGGAGCCTTCAGTACATTATGAGCCAGAGGGACCTTAATTCAAGGCAACACCATTGGATTGAGCTCCTGAAAGATTATGACCTCTCTATTCTCTGCCATTCGGGCAAGGTGAATGTAGTAGCGGACGCCTTGAGGCGGAAGGCGGTGAGTATGGGTAGTTTATTCTTCCTTTCTGTTTCAAAGCAACCTTTGGCTTGGGACATCCAGTCCTTAGCCAACCATATGATCGGGCTTGATATTTCAGATGGTAGATGGGTGTTAGCCTATGTGGGAGTTCAGTCATCTCTGCTAGATCGAATCTGTGGTCGACAGTTCGAGGATGAGTCCTTGGTGGCACTCAGAGATTGAGTATTGGAAGGAAATGCCAGACAGGCTACTTTAGATTCATATGGGGTTTTGAGGTTTACTGACCGATTATGTGTACCAAGAGTTGGGAGTTTGATTCAGTCGATCCTTAGCGAGGCCCATGATTCAAGATATTCTATTCATCCAGGCACCACTAAGATGTATCATGATTTGAGGCAGCAATACTAGTTGAGTGGTATGAGGAGAGACATCTCAGACTATGTATCACATTGCCTATGTTGCCAGCAGGTGAAAATTGAGCGTTTGAGGCCTGGTGGTGAGCTACTGAGACTACCCATTCCAGAGTAGAAGTGGGAGCGTATCACCATGGATTTTATTGTGGGCTTGCCTCAGACTTCTATGGGTGTTAACAGTTTTGGGTCATCGTGGATCGATTAACCAAGTTAGCACACTTCCTTCCCGTTCATACTTTCTTCAGTGCCGTGCGGTTGGCTCGTATCTACATTCGGGAGGTGGTTCGTCTTCATGGTGTGCCTGTTTCCATCATTTCAGACCGGGGTTCACAGTTCACTTCTAGCTTTTGGAGATTATTCCAGGAGGAGTGGGCACCCGTGTTGACCTTAGCACAACATTCCACCCGCAGACTGATGGCCAGTCCGAGCGTACAATTCACGTCCTTGAGGATATGTTGCGGGCTTGTTTTATGGACTTTGGAGGTTAGTGGGACCAGTTCTTTCCTTTGGCAGAGTTTGTGTACAACAACAACTACCACTCTAGCATTCAGATGGCCCCGTTCAAGGCCCTATATGGTAGGCATTGTCGCTCTCTGGTTGGTTTGTTTGAGTCTACGGAGCCTAGGCCGTGTGGTATAGACTTGCTTCAGGAGTCCTTAGATCATGTGAGGGTAATTCAAGATTGGCTCAGAACGGATCAAAGTAGACACTAGAGTTATACGGATCGTAGGCGTCGGCCATTGAGATTTGCCGTCGGTGACAGAGTATTCCTCTAAGTATCACCCATGAAGGGCGTGATGAGATACGGGAGGCTGGGCAAGCTTAGCCCCAGATATATCAGGCCTTTTGTGATTTTGAGGACAGTTGGTCATGTTGCCTATGAGTTTGCCTTACCACCAACATTCTCAGCTATTCATCTAGTCTTCCATGTTTCGATACTGCACCGGTATGTTCCAGATGAGTCTCATGTACTCCAGTAAAATGCAGTTAAGTTGGATGATTGTCTGACCTACATCAAGGATCCAGTTGCTATCTTTGCCAGAGATCTGAGGCAGTTGCGATACAGAGCCATTCCTGTGGTTAAGGTCTGTTGGAGGCATTGTCCAGTCGAGGAGGCTACCTGGGAGAACGAGCAGGAGATGTGGGAGCAGTTCCTCAGCTTATTTGTGCCCTCATGTACTTCTTCACTCTTACTTTCGCGGACAAAAGTTCTTTTAGTAGTGGATGTTATAATGACCCTCCAGGTCATTTTTGAGTTCATGTCTTCATCCTGTCGTTTAGAGCGTTCCTATAGTGATCCCAAGTCATTTATGACTTGCTGGCGCTGACTATTTGGTCGTCTGGTCGTTCGTTTGGGTTTTATGCCCGTTTTACTATTTTAGAGCTTTCAAAACTTGAGAAGCTGATTTCAGTCATAACCTCAGGTAAACAACCTCAGAACAGAATTCTGACGGTTCCATCAGCTCTGAAATGGAAAAATTAGGTTAGTAGCATGGTGGGCATGAGTCCCGAGGCTTTCGATGCGACTTTGGGGCCATTTGGTACTTAGGCCTTTGAAATTTGGCCTTAGGTTGACTTTGGTCAACATTCTTGGAAAACATGCCCGGATGAGAATTCCATCAGTGCGGTTAGTTCCAATATATCAAGTTTGGTCTAGAACGACCCTTCGTGCGCTTCCCGGGGCTTCTGATCTAATTTCTATGCCCTTTGTGGAAGTTGGCTAAAATGGTGCTTGGGTGTTGGACCCACTCTCTGTCAAGATGACCTAGTATGGGAATTTCGACTGCGCCAATGAGTCCAAAACGTCAAAATTTGTGAGGTAGCATATCTCGTTTACGTGCACGAGGTTCCGAATAAATCCCAAGCACCCCATTAAAGAGTTGGCAAATGCCAAAACTCAGCTGGTGCAGCAGCTGATGTTGCAAACCCATTTCCTCTATGATTTTGTAGGCCAGGGAGGCGCGATCGCGAATCTCAGGTTCCTTGTTCTCCGCGTTCGTGAGACGGTCACCGCGTTCGCAGAGGTCTGAGTTTCTCTTCTCCGCGTTCGCAAAGGTCTGAGTTTCTCTTCTCCGCGTTCGCACGAAGTTCTCCTCGTTCATGGAGGTCTGGGTTTCTCTTCTTCGCATTCATGGGAAGGTCTCTGTGTTTGAGAAGTTCTAGGAACTTTTCCTCCGCGTTCGCGAAGGTCAGATCTGTCTGGTCCTTTATTTTAGAACCTGACGCGATCAGCTCGAGGAGCATATTTCAATTTGCAATTTCTCTCTCGATATAAGTCAGAATTGGGTGATTCAAAGTCTGGAGTGTTTGGAATTATTGTGGCTTCGTGGGTTACTGACGGAGGTATCGAAAAGTCTCTGTTTGAGGTATATTTGCGTTGTGGTTGGGTGTCCGAGTTGATTCTTGTGAGCTTTTTCTTGAATCTTCGCATGCGAATCGTTTTGGCTGTTTCGAGCCCCGAACTGTGTTCCATTTTTTAATACAATTTCGGGAAAGGGTTTTGGATCTCTTCACAGAGTCAATTCTTGAGTTTCCAGAGCGGGTCCCACATTCCCATTTTTTACTCTGAAATTGGTATGCCTCTGATTTTGGTAATTTTAGTTTCTAAACGACCGTGGTGAGGCTGTGATTCTATTTTTGATAGTGTGGCAGCATTTCGAGGCCATTTGGAAGGGAAAAGCTCAGGTCGAGTTATTTGGAGCGTGCGCAGTCGGCCTTCAGGTAGGCTACGGCTTCCTTTCTAATTAGATTGAGCTTGAATGTGTAAATTCTTGATGATTAGTGTGAATAGGGGCGGGTACCTAATTGTATCTTCTTTTGTTCTTAGAAACCATGATTTAGGGTGATTATCTCTGTTTCGAGAGCAGTACCATGCTGGAAGAGGGTTGTATGTGTGTTGTAGCATGCTATGTGATTTACTTTGTTGATTGCTTGTTTTTGGAGCATGTTTTGGCCTTAGTCTAGGATAGACTAGTGTTGCCTTAGACCCATGCACCTTGTGACTATGGTATGTCTCCGACATAATTTTGGATGGACTAGGTCTTTATAGACCGGAATAGCTGACTTGGGTCTGACAATATGAGCATTAGCCTACGCCTTTGCGCTGCATGTTCGCCTTTTTGTCTCCTTCCCCTATTTTTGCAGCTCCGATGCATTACCACAGATGGTGTGTTTTCTAGGGATTGGAGTGCTTCTGGCTTGGTGCCGTTTGTGATATTGTCGGGAGTAGACGGCGATCCACGATGACTTGGAACCTATTTGGGATATTTGAGATCCTCTTCAGAGTTGATACGCCCCCGGGCCCTCTTGCTAGCTGGGCGGCTGACACCCCTGGGATTGACTGCCTGGCTGGGTTCCCTGGATATTTGAGATACTTTGAGATCCTCTTCGGAGTTGATATGCCCCTGGGCCCTCTTGCTAGCTGGGCGGCTAACGCCCCTAGAGTGGCTGGGTGGCCTGGATATTTGAGATCTTCTTTTGAGCTGATAATCAGTCTTGCTAGCTGGGCTGAGAGTTGACTGGTTATTCGATTCAGATCTCGTATACCCTTCGGTCTTGTAGGCTTAGCTATTATGTCTACTTGTCGGGCTTGTGGGGGTCCATTCGGGTTTTATTTAAACTTGTGCATGAGTGTACCTTCAGGGCTTATGGGGTCCACTTAGGTTTAGTTTAGTTGTACTTAGATTTACTTTCAGTACGCTCGTGTGCTTCTTTGTTTTCCGCTTTGACCTTTATTCTGGTTTAGATTCTATCCTTTCAGATTGTTTTTACCTTTCGTGCTCAGCCGGCCTATGATGTCTACTGGGTACTTGTTTTTTTGGTACTCATGCTACACTCTACATCTATTTTTGTGATGCAGGTTTGAGCACCAGCTACAAACATCGATATCGAGCCTCCTGCAGTCACTTTCAGAGGCGGGGGTGAGCACACAACGTTCGGGGGTTACCCGTCTCCTTCTATATATATATTGACTTGTCTTTTGCTTTTTGAGATAGTCTTGTTTCTGTGGTCCACTTTTGAGACTTGTACTCTTTTTGTAGTAGCCCTGTACCTGTGACTTCCAGGTTATGGGAGGGATCTTTTGTTGTATATAGATGGTTTGGCTTACTTTAGCTTTTCGTCTGTGTTTCAGTTATTTATGCTTCCGTGTAGTTTGAGTTAGTTTGTGCCCTCAATGCCATTACATGTAGGTTCCGGGATACAGTTTGGCTTGCCTACTGGTGGGTTATAGTAGGTGCCATCATGACTCGAGGAATCGGATCGTGACAGAAGAATTATCTTTTTTCAGGCTATTGATTGTCCAATACTGGAAACCATTCTTTGCAAGGATACTTCTAAAGAAATATGGAATTCCAAGAAGAAGAAGTATCAAGGAATGGAGAAGGCGAAGCAAGTGAAGCTTCAAGCACTCCGTGGTGAATTCAAGGCTCTGCGTATGCAAGTTGGTGAATAGGCAACAAATTATTTCTCTACGACGTTGTCTATTGAAATAAAATGAGATTTCATGGTGAAAAACTGGAGGATGTTACCATAATTAAGAGAATACTTTGCTCAATGTCATCAAAGTACAAGTATATTGTTATGGTCCCCTGCTATGGATCTAGTTATGGGATGCTGCAAGATAAAATTTGAAGTTTTCTTTTTTCTACCTATGGTGCTGGTTCGTTAATAGAGAACCTGCAATATTTTGAGTTTGAAGTACTCAAAAACTTGACCAATTTTCTGCTTATCATTTCACTAAATGCAAATAACATTAAATACAACACTAGTGGATTAACCACCCATCTAAAAACAAGGAAGTAACTTCCTACTACAACTTAAATGAAAAAGTGAAGGAATAGCCTCCTTACCGCAACAACTGCTACATAGAAATAGGAAAAATAAATAACTAAAAAGTTGTATTCTACTCATACACAGAAATAAAAATAAATAACTTATAAGCTGAAGTAATCTACTTTCTTAATTTCCTTAAATCTTCTATGTGTAAACCATTGGTAGACTAAAAGGGGTGCTAACATTACTCCCCTCTTCAAATTGAGCTTTCCCTCAAGCGCTAAGTGTGGGAAGTATTAGCATCTCCCCCTTTTCCAACAAATTCTTCCTCATCGTATACAGAGTCAATCCAAAATAACTTCTTGCATTGATGACCTCGAGTGAATGGTTCATCCCAATTGAAACAAAGTCGCTTAGGTCGCCTATCCTCCATTTCTGATCTAGTCAGTTTCCTCACAACTCTGAAAGTTGAGGTGAGAAATCTATTGTCTTTGATTTGCAAGCATCTAACAATTGCGAACAAATGAGTTGTTCCTTGCGTTAATAAATTCGGGATAAGCTCATCGTCATAGCCAAATTTGGAGGATTATACAATTCAACCTTAATTGCAATATAATCAGTAAGACCACTGATATAAAGTTCAATTTTTTGTGACTTGAGAATGTACCAGCCTGCGAAATAAACTACTCAAATGTTTCTTGGTAATCTACCACAGACCCGATCTGGCGTAACTTAGCCAATTCTCCCAATTTTTTACTTCTGATTGATGACCCAAAATGAAGGTTACAATGACGTTTGAAGTCATCCCTAGAAAGTTGAAGCAGATCTGTCTCTAGTTGAAGAAACCAAAGTTGTGCATTGCCCTCCAAATGTAAAGAAGCAAGTCCAACCTTTTCTTCTTCTGGAGTTTGTTGGTGTCGAAAGAAGTGTTCACATCTGTTCAACCATCCCAAAGGGTCCTCTTGTCCATTAAATCATGGGAAATCCAACTTTGTATGTCGAGGAATGATGAATCTTCCTCCTGCTTCTGATCCTGACCTCCTCCCACTCTATTTGTACCCTTCGAACCGCGATTCTGACTTCTATGTTCAGTTGAATCAAAATCGACCTTCGAGTTAGCTAAATCATGTGTGAGTGCATCGAAGCGAGCATTTGTTGCTTCATGTCTTGCTAAATTGGCTGCACATTCTTATTGGAACAAGTTCACCAATTGTGCGAGTTGATGTTGAATTTGGTCTCCCATAATTGCCGTCTCTGATACCAAGTTGTTACAGTCCCCTGTTATGGATCTAGTTATGGGACGCTGCAAGATAAAATTTGAAGCTTTCATTTTTCTACCTATGGTGCTGGTTCGTTAAGAGAGAACCTACAATCTCAACTTTAAAGTCCTCAAAAACTTGGCTAATTTTCTGCTTATCATTTCACTAAATACAAATAACATTAAATACAACACTAGTGGATTAACCACCCATGTCAAAGCACGAAGTAACTTCCTACTATAACTGAAGTGAGAAAGTGGAGGAATAACCTCCTTACTGCAACAATTGCTACATAGAAATAGGAAAAATAAATAACTAAAAAGTTGTAATCTACTGCTACACAGAAATAAAAATAAATAACTTATAAGCTGAAGTAATCTACTTTCTTAATATCCTTAAAAATCTTCCATGTGTAAACCATTGGTAGACTAAAAGGGATGCTAACATATATTGTTTGCTCAGTTGAAGAATCCAAAGATATTGATACGAAGGTAAAAAAACTGGCACCATAAAAAAAAAATAGAAGAGCTGGTGATTGTCTGGAAAGGAAAATGGATGCGACAAATCTCAAGTTGAATGCTATCAATCCCATCACGTTTGACTCTATCGATCTAGGTATCTACCAATTTAAATAGGAGTAGTGGTGGCAGATCTAAATTTTTAGAGACAAAGGAAGATGCAGAAACGAAGGAAGAAGAAGAGGTTTCATTATTGATGACATATACTTCTAAAGAGAAAGTTTCAACTAATTTATGGTATCTTGATACTGGTTGTAGTAATCACATGTGTGGGAAGGAGGCCTTCTCAGGGTTGGATGACACTTTTCAAGATACTGTGAGATTCAGAGATAATTAAGTGGTATCTACTCAACTAATAGCAACTCCATTCATACCATAGGTGATGTGTATTATGTCCCTACATTGAAGACAAATTTTTTAAGTGCTGGGCAGCTTCAAGAAAAGGGATATGAATTTTACATCAAAGGTGGAGTTTGTTAGATACGAGATCCTTGTTTGGAATTAATCGATCAGATTAACATGCCATGAAATCGTTTGTTTTCTTTACATCTTCACAACTCAATAGAATCTTGTCTTTTTGCAAAAGTGAAAGAGGATGCTTGGAAGTGGCATTTTCGTTATGGGCATTTTAACTTTGGAAGCTTGAAGTTCTTAAAGAAAAAATAGTTAGTGTTGGGTCTTCCACAACATGAATCTCCCGAAGAAGTATGTGAAGAGTGTGTAGTTAAAAAGAAACATCGTGAACCATTTCCAACGGGCAAGTCTTGGAGGGAAAAGAAGGTGCTGGAGTTGGTGCACTCAGATATCTGCGGTCCAATAAGTCCTACATCTAATGGAGGTAAACGTTGTTTCATTAGCGTCATTGATGATTATAGCAGAAATACTTGGGTCTGTTTCTTATGAGAAAACCTGAAGCATTTTAAACTTTTAAGAAGTTCAAAGTGCTTGTAGAAAACGAAGTTGGTAGTCAAATTAAGTGTTTGTGGACTAATCGAGGTGGCAAATACAACTCACTAGAAAATTTAGTGAGAAGCATGGAATTAAAAGGCACCTAACTTCAGTCTACACACCTCAATAGAATGGTGTGTGTGAAAGGAAAAATCTCATAATTTTTATATGGTGCGTAGTCATTTGAAGAGAAGTGTCTTACCAATAGAGTTTTGGGTAGAAGCAGTTCATTGGAGCGTTCATATATTGAAATGATGTCCTACCATCTCTATTCAAAGTTGACACCTCATGAAGCTTGGAGCGGGCGTAAATCAAATATTGAGTACTTCAGATTTTTAGGTGTATAGAATATGCACACATTCCTAATGCTTTGAGGAAGAAGCTGGACGATAAAGGTCATAAATGCATTTTTCTTGGTATTGATGACAAATCAAAAGTCCTATTACCAAGAAAGTTTTTACTAGCTGAGATGTTATATTTGATGAAGAAGCAATTTGGAATTTGAGAAATAATAGTTTGTTTCAACATATTCTATTTTCTTTGAAGAAGATGAACCAGAACAACCTTCGGAGATCAGTTCACAAGAATGTCCAACAGTACAAGACACTGGAGGTGTTAAACATGTATCAAGTAATTCTCAGTTCAATAATGAACATCCTGAACATAGTAGAGGTGCACCGAGTTGGATGGAACATTATGAGGTATATGGGATTAGTAAATTTGGAAATGCAGACAGTCATTTTTCTTTATTTTAAGATTGTGATCCTAAATCATTTGCCGATGTCATCAAAGATCCAAAGTGGTAGCAAGCCATGGGTGAGGATATTAGATCAATTGAAAGAAATAGTACTTTGGAGTTGACAAATATTCCAGAAAATCATAAAACCATCGGTGTCAAAGGGGTTTACAAAACAAAGTTGAAGGGAAATGGAGAGGTCCACAAGATAAAAGCTTGCTTAGTAGTAAAAGGCTATAAGCTAGAATATGGTGTTGACTATGAAGAGGTGTTTGCTTCCATTGCTTTGTTAGATACCATAAGATTGATGATTGTTTTGGCTACTTAAAATGCTTGGAAAATCATCTAGTTGGACGTGAAGTTTTCCTTCCTACATGGTTAACTACAAAAAAGGTATTTATCGAACAACCACTTGGCTATGTGAAATTTGGCGCTAAGAATAAAGTATTTAGATTGAAAAAGGTTGTGTATGGACTAAAACAAGCTCCAAGAGCATGTTATAGTCGTATAGAAGCTTATTTTTTAAAGGAGGGATTTCGAAAGCGTCCATATGAACATATTCTTTACACAAAAAAAGGGTGCAGGTGTCTTAATGATGTGTTTATATGTGGATGACTTAATTTATACCGGAAGTGATATGGCTATGATTGAGAATTGTAAGAAATCCATCATGGTTGAATTTGATATGTCAGATTTGGATATGATGTATTATTTTCTTTCTCTAGAAGTGAACCAATCTACTGCTGGCAATTTTATTTATCAAAAAAATATGTGCAAGATATTTTGGACAAATTTCAGATGAAAAATTGGAACACTGTGAGCACACTAATGGAGAAGGGTCTGAAGCTCATCAAAGAACCTGAAGGGAGATAAGTGGACAACACTTTATACAAGCAAATCGTGGGAAGCTTGATGTACTTGACGGCAACAAGGCCTGAGGTTATGCATGTTGTAAGTATCATTAGCAAATTGATGGAGAGTCCAAAAGAAATACACCTACAAGCTGCCAAGAGGATCCTGTGGTACTTAAATGGTACAAGTGACTTTAGAATTTTTTTATTAGATAAAAGCAGTTGGAGATTTGCTTTGTTACACTGATAGTGATAATGCTGGAAATCTTGTAGACAAAAAAAGTACCTCAGAATATGTTTTTATGTTAGGGTCTAGAGTTATTTCATGGTCTTCAAAGAAACAACCAATTGTTACTTTGTCAACTACCAAGGCAACGTACGTCGCTGCAACATCATGTGCTTGTCAAGTTGTTTTGACCGAGGAATGTTCTTGAAGAACTTCATTTTTAGCAGGAAAGACCAATGCCAATTTTTGTGACTTACTTTGTTTGAAAAATGATTCTAGATTTCAAAAGAAAGTATTCATACTTGTGTCTAGGTTCATTTCATTATTCCTTGTTAATGAATATTTAATAAGTTAATTATTCTAACATATTTCTAATGACTATTAAATATCCTTAATGGTCTTGTTTGAAATTTTTCTTAACTCCCGGATATAGTAACATATATCAATTATGAGCCATTTCATTATTACAATTTTAAATGCAATTGTAACTGCCACTTTGTTTCCATTGATTTCTTACATTGAAGGCAGATTTTCCTATTCAACTCACAACCTGTATATGTTCTTTTGCTCGTGTTTGGTACTACAAGAGGGATAGGAAAAATCATACAAGAAAATCTCTTCTTCTCCATTTCTCAAGTGTTAGATTTTATTGGAAAGTATTCTTTGTCATTTTCTGTGCTCCTAGCTTTATACTAGAAGATCTAGTTGAATCTTGGGAGATACACTTATACCGGCTGAAATATCCTTAAGAACAGTGTATTTTGACACGCCTCAAGCTATGAGAACTTTCTAACGTATTGGTGATGAAATATTTTCCGTATGATTTCCAACAATGTTAGGGATATTTGCTTACTACATTCTTATGGAAAATACTGAAAGGTTTATTTGGAGAAAAAATGACGGAGAAACGGGGCACCATTCTTGAGCATTGTTGTTACTATTTTGGTGTTGATGACTCAATTACACGAACTTATGGTGGATAGTGAATGAGGAAAGGCAGAGGGTGAAGTTGTCGTGCGTGTGAATCATTTGGAAGTCATAGTGACAGCAGGAGAACTGAAATTTGCATAGTCAAAAACACTCAATAAAATATTATAGCCCTACCTTATGAGAAGGGTAAAGGTATATGTTCTCTAATGAGAAGGGTAAAGGTATGTGTTCTTAAATTTGCCTAAATGACTAAATGTTATGTGTTGGATTAGCTAGACTGTCACTTGAGGTTTTACACAATCATTTATCTATTTATTTATTTTTAAAAATAGAATTATGAAAAGAATTCTACTTTTTCTAGAAAATTCAGCTACTATTTATTTAAGTTGCTATATATATCAAAACTAGTTTTTCAACACGTGCGTTGCACGTGTAAATATGCACAGTTATGTATTAGCTGTGTAAAATAATTTCGACATAATCAAAGCATTATTTTGACTAAATATTTATATATAAAAGAACAAAGTACATGTTTTTGTGATAGATTAATATGAATTATCGTATAATGACTTGTTTTTTAAGGTCAGTATCATCAGAATCTTTAAAGATGAAGAATAATTATCTTATCTAATAATTTTTGAAAATGATCTTCGTGGTGTATCTTTCTCTAGTCAAAATAAATTCATACCTACCACAAATCAGCATACCAAAAATCTAGAGAGAATTTAAACTAAAAATAACTCATATTTCCCCTGTCTTAACTTATGTGAACTTTTAAAACTTTTTTGAAAATTAATTTGACTAATTTCTAAAGAAAAATTATACTAGATCAACTCAATATTTTCACCTTAGATATCCAAAGCTACAGAAAAAAAATATCATAAATTACATATTTTCTCATACATATATGATTAAAAATATAGTTTAGAATATTTATCAAAATTAAATAGTTTAAATCTTGACGAACTAAAAACCCAAATAAGTTGAGAAGAGGATATCCTTGACCTCATCATCTTTAACCTTGTCCTTGACCTTAGACCTTACTACATTTGTAATAAAATTTAAATATTTTCCTTTCCAATTCAAAATCTCTGCGTTATATTAAAGAAATAATTTAAAAGAGACAATAACAATTGGTGATATGAATGTTGTATGAACATATAATGTTGTGAGTTGTACTACAACTAATTTTCACATATAATAAATATTGTTTCAAATGAATGTCTAATACTTATTCCATTTTAAAAAGAATGACCTAGTTTGACTTTCAAAAAAGAAAAGGGGTCATTTTTTTTTTAAATAGACTAAAAAAAATAAGTAAGTCATTTTTTTTAAAACGGAGAAAGTATTATCAAAGATTGAGGTTGAACAAAATAATTATGACATTAAAATATGAATGGAAGTATATCTACGTATCCAAACCAAATAAAGGTTAATTTGATGTACTTCTCCTAAAGAGAAAAAATAAGTGACATTTAGGATGTATTATTTGATATGAAAGACAATTCTTTTTTTTTATTATGAAAATAGGTGTATTTGTTACTTATTTTCTTGTGTTCGATACGCAAGTAAATCTATTATTCTAAAATATTTTTATATATCTATGAAAAGAATATGGGAGGTGGTGGTGGAGTGACGGGGGAGTGGGTTTGTGGGAAATTGGGAATATATAGGACTGTAGGGGGTGGGTGAAGATAAGGTTTGTTGGTGGTGTGAGGAGGACACAATGAATCTGGAATGCTACTTATAGAACTTGTTTTACTTACTTCAATTAGGCAGATAATTTTCATTATATTTAAGGAACAAATGTTTTCTTCCACATATAAAACTTGTCAACTTTCTCTAACGCTTTCATTGCAACATGTTGTGTTTTTTTTCTAGTCCCTCTAATTACTTAAGGTACTTCGTTATTTTTGTGCTTTAACATCTTTAATTTACATTCATGACTCTTTTTTCCTATCACGTAGTATTGTATTTGTTTATGGAGAGTACTATAGTAAGTGATCATTTTGAGTATAAAACAAAAAAAATGTTAAATACAAAAAGCCAAACTTTATAATTACAACTTTTCAAGAGAAATTTTTTTGATGATATTGAACATAAACAAAAGTAGAATTGCTATGGCAGACTTGTCTAAAATATTTTAGATAAAAACACTCATTTCTTCAATAAAGCATGCAACGCAAGTAGTGTTTAGATTTTACACAAGAATTCATTCGACAGTACCCTTCAGGATTTAAAAATTTGTAAATGTTTGTAGGATCTGATCTGTTATGACTCACGTGATTTAGTTTTCAATCCTTAAAATGGAGTTCAATGATATTATGTTATTGTTTTTCAGTGTCTTTAGTAGGCCGACCAATTAGTGATTGATAGTCCATAAAGTTGCACAGTTTGACTTTGTCCCATACTAAAAGTGAAGAATTTTACCTAAAGGTTTCATGCCACTTCAATCTCCTCTTCTTAATCAAACAATGTATATTTTTCCCACTGTTCATTATCTGGCTCTACACTTCACCCATATTTCAAAAAAATTAGTTTAAAACTCAATTAACACTTTAAAAAGGAAAAGTGTAGAGAGCGAATTAGTACGCATTTGGGTTTGTTAACAATTGAAGAAATAAAAAATGTAGAAAGCAGATTAGTACTTGGTTTGGGGTTTGTTTGTAGCTATTTTATTTTTAAGGCAACCCTTCATATGATGTAGTGTTTGGTTTTTCTGGTATAAGTAGTTGGCAAGAGGAACGTTACATTAGGGGTCTCTCCCTTGTATGGTACCTCAAATTTCATTGAACTTTGAACTTATTCAACTGTTGCAAAGCACACATGACATTTTTTAAGAAACGAAGAGTAGAAAACTTTAAAAATCGTAGTGTAAAAATGAGAGAAAACCCCTCTATTGATAGATAATAAATGGTAGTATGAATAGGTAGTAATTGTGCCTTATCAGAAAAGTCACAACGCTTTGAAAAAGTCATTGCTCATAAGAAAAGTCATAACCCTTTGGAAAAGTCATAATACTTTGAAAAAGTCACAACTCATTGGAAAAGTCACAACCCTCAGGAAAAGTCACAACACTTTGGAAAAGTCACAATTCATCGGAGAAGTCACAACTCTTCGAAAAAGTCACAACTCATTGGAAAAGCCACAACTCATCGAAAAAGTGATAACCCTTCAATGTGAAAATGTGTCTACTTTTAATATAATATATATAATTAAATAAATAAACTAATTTTAGTGTTTTTAGTTGGGGGTATTATAGTAATTTAAAATTCAAGTTTGGGAGTTCATGCTTTTAAGGTAGTATAGAAAGATAGATAGATAAAGATTGTTGAAGTAGTTGATATAATTGAATAATAGATCGTGAAAGGTTCTCCAATTTTTCGGGGAACAAATAATTTACAATTTTGTGTGTGGTGAACTAAGTCATCATACCCCTCAGTGAAATTTTTTTTGAGAAATGATAATTCCGCTAAGTAAAAGTAAATTTGACTAAGTGGATGATATATATTGTTGTGGTCATTTCTCAAGAGAGTTTTGTGGCTAATGTGTGAGATTGGGCGATCGATTTGAGTTGTAGGCATTTTTGTCCCAACAAAATTAATGTGTTCTACACCCGAGTTGAACAAGAAGAACAATTTATTTATATTGCTGATTTTAGAATAGTTCAAATTCTTGAAGGAAAAAATTTGGTGTTAAACTCATTGGTGTTAGCTGAGGTGGTATATGTGTCTAAAATTTGAACCAATTTGGTTACGACGGATTATTAGAAAAAGAAAACGTGAAGGTTTTGAGTTTGATAATATGTTAACAAATGGATGTGTTTGTGGGAAAAAAATAATTATGATTTATTTGTGCTTAATGTTTATCACGTTACAAGAATATGCATACATAAATATTGAATGCGATAAGTATGTTTTTTAATTTATATTATTCTATAGACTCAAAATAAATGTTTTAAGTTATTTTTCTGAAATTTTTCATTACCATGTGATTCATGTAAATTTTTAGTGATATTATTGTGAACTTAAATTTTATAGTCAATACATAAATTGTTTCTTTACATAATGTCTCTTTTGAACACTACTAGGAATATTTTTAAGGAGTAGGTGTCGAGTAGGTGAGGGTCAATAAATTGCTTTTGAATGATATAGAAAGTTCAACTTGCTAAATATGTGGACTTCACTGTGTTTGACCATATAGAGAATGATTGTTAAAATATTTGAAAGTGTAGGATTATCTTGTGAGTTAGGTTGTGCTATATGATTCTATAAAATAATCTAAAATTTTATTTTAATACATGTTGTAATGTTGCATATAATTAATAGATTTGTGATAATCAATAGTAATATGATTGAATGCAACGTTTATAGTTGAAAATTAAATGGTGTTGACTCTGTTGAAGAATATTTTATAATTTTACTTGTGATGGTATGAATTTTGTATTTTTTTAAAAGTGTATAATGATGAAATATGAATCTTAAAATTTACTAGTGATTATGAACTATTATTGGAGTGGTGCCATAACATGAAAAATCAACTAAATAGAGTCAGTTGTTTTTAGTTGGTTGATGAAGAGACTAAGTGGTTAAGAGAACTCTTAGTAAGTATTCCAATTGAAATATAACCAACATATAATTTTGTGTGGTTATATATATTGTGATTTCCAAATTAAAAATATCTATAACGGAATATAGAATTTTTTCATTGGCAATTTGAGACAAAATGTGATAATAATACCACAGTGGGATGAATTATTTATGTAAATAAAAAAATTACGTGTAGTCGAAGGTGAATCTGATCAATTCACGAACTAAATAAAATACCGAGAGGAGCAAGACTTTTGTCATTTAAGAAGATCAACAATGATGGTAACCCAACCTATGTGATTGGAGATCACATTAATTAGGTTCATATGGGTAATAATCAATCATTAGTTGGTCAAGTAAGCTCTATAAAATTATGTTCCCCTATGATGTGTGAATATAGCGCAACAATCTACAAGGCGAAGTGCGTTGAGTTAAACTCTTAAATCAAATCATATCCTTTATAGGTGGTGTATTGCATTGCAGAATACACTTGATGATTGAACCTATATAAGTGTGGAGTGGTTCCGTTTCAATGAAATTGTGACAAATTTTTAGAGCACTCGTGAATACCAAGACACGCGCATGGCATCTTAGCATAAAACCATGATAACAACAAAAATTGTGCGGGTATATTGTGATAGAATAAGACACTAGGCTTACAAAAGAATTCTTGGTTCATATAAATTTTAAACTTCACCAATGGTTTTTGTAAGTTTAATCTTGTTTTATCTAGGTCCGATTCATAATCTATGGACATCAGATTCAATGCATTGTACTCATATGTGAAAACCCATCAAAACTTCTTATTTTATTTTATTCCTTAATATTTCTTTTGATATATGTAGGGGATTGTTGGAAAAATGATTCTACATCTCAAAAGAAAGTATTCATACTTGTGTCTAGGTTCATTCATTACACCTTATTAATGAATATTTAATATGCTAATTATTCTAACTTATTTCTAATGACTATTAATTGACCTTAATGGTCTTGTTTGATCTTGTAACAAGCCCTTTCGGTTGTTGTGGGTAGGCTAATGGTGAAAGAAATGGGCTAGAAAATATTTTGGGTAGTTACTTAAAAATTCTAGGCTAGGTCAGTCATATATTGAATCTTAGTGAGATGAGGTGTAGGGCAATCTGGGAATGGATGTAGTGATATGTCTAAACTTGGAACACGTTTTATAGTAGCTAAGATATTAGGGATTCCATAGGGCCTTTCAGATTTGAATTCGTGTGAGTATTACTCCCGGTAAAGAATTTGGTGTGAAGAGGTAAGTTTAGAACATCCAGATTCGAAAGTGTGTTGCAAAATGGGGGCTTAGGGAAGGATTTACGAGTCAAAGTATCTGTGAAAGCCACTATAACGGGAGTCACGCTGCTATAGGGGGATTAATTAATTCCCGCTATAGCGGGTTGGGCCACGATAGCGGGGTTAGTTGGGGTTTTGTGCAAAAAAGTTTCAAAAACCACGTATTTTTTGTAACTTCATTCTTGGAACTTTAGATTTTCTAATTCTAGAAAATTAATTAGCATGAAAAATCCAACCACAAGCATATCCAATTTTCATACAACCACAATCAAATAAGGTAACACCATCTTTTACAATTAAAATAACTATATGTGCATGACATATATGTCACGATCCAAAATCAAGTCTTAATGCACCAATCATAAACCCCAGTAGGCAAGACGAAACCCAAATCAATAAGAGCAATAAGCTAAATAATCATAGATGAAATTACGCGGAAGAAAAATAGACGAGGAGTGGGGGCTTAATATAGGTATATATATAACGGTATAAAATATATACAGAAGCGGCCCAAAAATGACTAAGGGACTATATACAGGAAAATCTAAGTATAAAAAGGGACTATATACAATAGTTTTGTCTTAACACAAAGTACATCGACAGTACAAAAGGGGACAGAAACTCTCCGGAGGCCAAGAGCTCAAAACGATCCAGCACTGATGGCCTTAGGAGATTTGGAATCAGCGAGGGTGGCTCGAACTAGGGGCTGCACCAGAAAAAGATGTTAAAATGTAGTGTGCGTACCAAAAAATAGGGAACTCATTATGTATCGTAGCATAACAAAGCTCACATAAAAACTAGATAAATAAAAGAGGCACAATCATGCTAACACTACGAACCAACACCGAATAAAAAACACACCAAAGCATCGGTGATAGAGAACATACAACAAGGGATAGCTACAAATCAACCACAAGTAATCATTCAATGTGAAATAATGCAATGCTTATGTGGCCAATGTATGTATAAAGTAAAAAGTCACAGAATCACCTCGTGGCTTCCCTGTAGGCTCCACGAGATATTTTGTAGGCTCGCCAGAGATCATTAACATATGCATAAAAGTAAAACCCAGAATTCAATTTGTGGGCTGTCGGAGCTCATCAGCAAATGACGTATGCATGTAGTGGAATCAGAAATTATACATTGGGCTCACGATACCATAAAAGTAGACAATTACTCAACAAATCGTACCAATCTGTATATTTAAAGCAATTTGTCCTTTCAAGTCTAAAATCTCATAAAAGATTATACATTCCTCTGGAGCCATATCTCTATAGTAAAAACAATGAGTTTAAAGTAAATATCTCTTTTAAAGAAAGAATTCCAACAAAATGAAACAGTTTCTAGTAAAAACCAAAAATTCCAAAATAAGTCACTAACACGCTCCCTCAGAGCCCCAAGTCCCGTAAAATCCATCGTATATCAGTTTAGAAACCAAAAACCCATAATCTCTCATTCTCGTCTCCAATCTCTGATTAAATGTAGATTGCATGAGCATGAATGCATGCCAGTCATTAAAAATCCATTCATGATACAATCAAATCACATAATCAATAGGGTAAACTACCATCACAACAATGTCGAACTGACCTGGAACTTTAGCCAATCCAAGTCCAAGGCCTTAGGCCCACAATCACAATAATTTCACGGTAAAAAATCAAAAATAAAAAAAAGGCACACAATCATACCAAACCAACCAACACATATAAATCTAAGTTTTAAGCCACCTAGAATCATTCAAATGATCATATAACCAAAACTAAGGCTACTCTTAATATAAGGATGTAAGGCTAAAGTACTAGTCTAATGTCTCGAAAATGGCCAAGCATACTTTTGAAGATCACAACCTAAAATCTCATGCTAAAACCTTTTTAACGATCAATGCAACTCAATTTATTCAGAATCTAACGAAGCCAAGTCTAAGAAGAGAACATTGCAACCTACTTCGGAGCCAACACCACACTCGAACCTCTACTCAGGTGTTTTTCCTTTCCAACGAGCCTTCGAATGCTTCCATGCTATCAAAAGCAGAATATACACGTTAATACGGGACAAACGATATCCATATTGATGTTACAAAATTTTGACCATAAATTGCATCAAAAGACCACAAAAGTAGTCATAGCAAAAGCGGTCAAATGGCTGCAAAAAGGCCATAGTTGGCCAACAACCACAAAAAAGGGTTGGAAGGCCGCAAAAGTGGCTACTGCAAAAGAAATTTAGAGGCTGAAAAAGAGGCTCCACCAAAGCGGTCACCTTAAAAGTGGTCACCACAAAAGCGGTCACTGCAAAATATACTCGGAGGCTGCGAAAGAGGTTGAATCAGTAGCCTTGGCATCAGTCAAATGCTAAGATGAAATTCTTCTCTGAATGGGTCTTCACAATTTGTTCAGATCCCCGTGAATTAAATGAAATTTGCTACCGCATTAAAAATGACATTCCAGACACAACGAAATAATAAATAGAGGTTATCTCGATAAATATTTGACCCAAGTCAACTCTCCCACAAACACAACAAAAATAAGTATTACAAAAAATGCCACAAAATCATCCCGTTCACCTTGGGATCATAATAGAAGGTCATGCTAGACCGAACTCAATGTTTTGGAAATAACGCCGCTCACAAAAATCTCATGCGAGCCAAATTACAAAATATGTTGACCATGGTCAACCCTTAGCTAAGCTTTCTAATATCTCACCAAACCTCCCAAACTCACACTACAAGCCTTCTGACCTGAAAAAACAATGTTACTAACCCAAAATGTACCTTCCAAAGTAGATGGAACTAATAAAAATTTTATACGACAACATATTTTCAGAATGTTGACCAAAGTCAACTCTTTCAACATAAAAGCTTCAAACATGAGAAAAACTCACCCAAAACTCTCTTGACCTTCTCGGGAAGCATACCACTCATCCCAACAACTTCAAATATACTATGCACAAAAGATATGGGAAGGTACAAAATAGTCAAAACACAAAAAATTAAGAAAATGATCAAGAGGGTCATTAAAATATCCACTACTAAAAGAACTTTCATACCCAAAAGTTAAAGAAAGGAAAGTACTCAAAGGCTCAAATAGGTGAGGATATCTTATCTGTATGTCAAGCTCGGATTCCCAAGTAGCCTCCTTGATTGAATGATGCTTCCACATAACCTTCACCCTAAGGAATCTCCTTGAACCTCAACTTACTAACCTCTTTATATATAATAGACACATGCTTCTTCTCAAAAGATAAGCACTCATTAAGTTGAACTAAATCCCATTGAAGCATGTGAGACTCATCTGAAACACACCGCCTCAACATAGAGACATGGAAAATAGGGTGAACACCTGAAAGATCTAGAGGTAACACTAACTCATAAGCTACCTCTCCAATACCCCTCAAAATCTCATAAGGTCCAATAAACCTAGGGCTAAGATTGCCTCTTCCTCCTGAACCTCATCACGCCCTTCATGGGTGACACTCGCAGAAACACACGGTCGCCAACCATAAACTTTAAGAAAATGACCAAGAGGGTCATTAAAATATCCACTACTAAAAGAACTTTCATACCAAAAAGTTAAAGAAAGGAAAGTGCTCAAAGGCTCAAATAGGTGAGGATATCTTATCTGTATGTCAAGCTCGGATTCCCAAGTAGCCTCCTCGATCGAATGATGCCTCCACGTAACCTTAACCCTAAGGAATCTCCTTGGACCTCAACTTACTAACCTCTTTATACATAATAGACACTGGCTTTTTTTCAATAGATAAACACTCATTAAGTTGATCTCTATCCCATTGAAGCATGTGAGACTCATCTGAAGCACACCGCTTCAACATAGAGACATGGAAAATAGGATGAACACCTGAAAGATCTGGAGGTAACGTTAACTCATAAGCTACCTCTCCAATACCTCTCAAAATCTCATAAGGTCCAATAAACCTAGGGCTAAGATTGGCCTTCCTCCTGAACTTCATCACGCCTTTCATGGGTGACACTCGCAGAAATACACGGTCGCCAACCATAAACTTTAACGCCCATACTCTATGATTAACATAAATCTTCTGCCTACTCTAGGCAATACGAAGCCTGTCCTAGATCACACGAACTTAATCCATGGAATCACACAACAAGTTAGTGCCCAATGACTTAACCTAAAAGGCATCAAACCAGCCCACCAAAGACTAACATTTTCTACCATACAACACCTTGAATGGATCCATCTGGATATTTGAATGGTAGGTTTTATTATACACAAACTTTGCCAAAGACAAGAATTGGTCTCACTGACCTTCAAAATAAATGACACAGACCCGAAACATGTCCTTCAAAATCTGAATAGTCCTCTAAGACTGACTATGAGTGTGTGGATGAAACAATATGCTGAGCTCAACCCAGGTACCCAACTCTTTCTTAATAGACCTTTTGAAAGATGAAGTGAACTAAGTACCATGATCTAAAACTATAGGCACCAGTACTCAGTGCAAATGGACAATCTCTCCAATGTAGTTCTGAGCTAACCTTTTCGAACTGTAGGAAATCTAATCCAACAGAAAGTTAGAAGACTTGGTCAATCAATGCACAATGACCCAAATAGCCTCAAATCTTCAAAAAGTATACGGCAAGCCCACTACGAAGTCCATATCTATCCAATTCCACTTCCACTCAACAATAGGAAGATACTGGTTCAATCCACCAGGCCTCAAGTGCTCGCATTTTACCTGCTGACAGTCCACAAACTCTACAATATCTCTCTTCATCCCACACCACTGGTAGTGCTGCCTTAGATTATGACACATCTTCGCTGCACCTAGATAAATAGAGTATCTAGAACAATGGGACTCTTCCAAAATCAAACGAACCAAGTCTCCAACTCTAGGAACAAAGATACAACCCTCAAACCTCAAAACATCCTCCATATCTAAGGTCACCTTCCTAGCCTCTTCACTAAGCACCCTATTTGCAAAGACTCTCAATCTCGCATCCTCAAACTGTTGTGCCTGAATCTACTCCATCAATGAAGATCTAGCCTCCACATAAGAAAGAACCCTCCCAGGCTCTGAAATATAAAGCCAAACCATTCGGTTGGCTAAGGACTGAATGTCCAATGCCAAAGGTTGTTCCTCTACATCTAGGGAGGCCAAACTCCTTATACTTAATGCCTTTCGACTCAAGGTATCTGCTACCACTTTTGTCTTGCACGAGTGATAAAGAATCATGACATCATATTCCTTTTGTAACTCCAACCACCTACGTTGTCTTAGATTAATGTCCTTCTAGCTAAAAATGTATTGAAGACTACGATAATTGTTTAAAATCTCATAATGAACCCCATAAAGGTAGTGCCTCCAAATCTTTAATGAGACGGCTACTGCCACCAACTCTATGCCATGAGTGGAATAGTTCCTCTCGTGAACCATTAGTTTCCTGGAAGCATATTTAATAATGCATCCCTGCTTCGTCAACATACAACCTAAACCAACACTAGAAGCATGATAATAGATTGTAAACCCATGGCTCTCAACAAGAAGAGTCAGAATCAAAGCTATAGTCAACAAGGCCTTGATCTGTAGTAAGTTCACTTTGCACTGGTAAGACCAATGGAAAGGGACATGCTTCTTAATCAATCTAATCCATGGCATTGTGATCAAAGAAAGCCCCTCAAAAAATTGTCGGTACTAGCCTATTTACCCTATGAAAATCAAAACCTCAGTTGATGAAGTTGGCCTAGCATAATCATGAATTGCCTTTATCTTCACTGGATCCAACATAATCCCATCCTCAGAAACCACATGACCTAAGAGTTCCACGGACTCAAGCCAAAACTCACAAGTAAAGAACTTGGCATACACCTATTGATCCCACAAAGTCTGGAGCACAACCCTCAAATATTACTCATCCTGCTCTCTACTCCTTGAGTAGACTAGAATGTCATCAATGAACACTATCGTAAAGGAATCCAAGTAGGGATTTAACACGCGGTTCATCAAGTCAATAAATGTTGTTAGGGGAATTGGTCAAACCAAAAGACATGACTAGAAACTCAATATAGCAATATCGAGTCCTAAAAGCAGTCTTTGGAACATCCACCACTCTAATCCTTAACTTATTGAAGCCTGACCTCAAGTCTATCTTAGAAAATATTGTTGCACCTTGAAATTGGTGAACAAATCATCAATACGCGACATATGATACCTATTCTTGAAGTTCACCTTGTTTTACTTCCTATAGTCAATACACATATGCAAGGTATCATCATTTTTCTTCATGAAAAGAACATGAGCACCCCAGAAAGACACACAAGGTCTAATGAAACCCTTACATATGAGGTCCTTGAGCTACTCCTTAAGCTCCTTCAACTCAACTAGAGTCATTCGATATGGCAAAATAGAAACTGGTTGCATGTCAAACTCAACATCAATGTCAAAGTCAATGTCACACTTAGGAAGAATACAAAGTGGCTCAGTAGAAAACATGTCAGAGAACTCACTAACCAGAACTCACTAACCAAAGAAATATACTCAAGGGAAAGAGTGTCAGCAATACTATCACAAACATAGGCAGGATAGGCAAAACACCCCTTTCCTTCCATCAGTTTGCCCTCATAAATTAAATCACACCCTTAGACATATGGCTATTGGTACCCATCCACATAATTGGAGGGATACTAGGCATGCACAAGGTGACAAACTTGGAAAAATAATCCAAGACCACATAATTAAGAGATAGCCAATCCATGCCCAAAATCAAGTCAACATCTACCATAACCAAAACAATAAGGTCTGCCCAAGTATTATACCCTAGGATGGAATTAGAATCGATGAAATCCACAATCTCAAAGTGAAGAACAAAAGCCAATTGTATAAACAAAACTTTAAGAATTAAATACCAAATGTGTTTGAATAGATAATTCCCAAAGCAAGAACAATATATCACAAATCGTCTATATACCCAAAAAATCTTCTTAAAAACAAAAATTACAAATTATATTTATAGAAAACAAAACCTAAACTAAGTGGGAAAAGGAAAGCTCAAGAAATTTGGCTTGGGCAGTGTCATCTACGGTTGGTGACCTACGGTTCGTAGGTACCTTCCGTCATTCAGTAGTTAGTCAATATTCTGAAGGTCACTTTCTACGGGCATGATCTATGGCTCATAGACCTTAGTACGGCCCGTCCTATTCTTCCGTCAATCAAGTACTAAAGTTGACCTCCTCTGAAGTTTTCTATGGTTCGTAGTAGGAACTACGGCTCATCATCTTCAACCATCGTTCAATACTTAGCTAAAATTTCAAGCTCCTGAACCTACGACTTAAACGTATGGCTCGTTAAGGAAATGGTGGCTCGTAAGTCAACTCGTACATCACCCAAATCCTTCTGCTACAAAACTTTAATCATCAACTTATCCAAAAGCCTATTTCCTGTAGAATTAAGCACAAATACCATCACATCTACTACCAAAATGCCTAAGAAATATGTAAAACTCTAATTTTAATGCATCAAAAGTACCATAAGTTCACGGTACATCAACATCCTCAACTTAAAATCATTGCTTGTCCTCAAGTGACACAACAAACTCTAAACGACACTTGTGCATAAGTACCCCACAATTCAAACAATCACACATCATTTTCTCAATCATCACCCTCCTTATTTTTTCTTAGCGTAGTGCAAATTTCTTCATAAACTCAATAAGCTAACTCATGCGGATCAATACATGACATAGACATATCAATAAACACATTCACATACACAAACAACAATCATCAAGATATCGATTCTTGAATAATGCAACTTGTGCCCTTACCACGAAGAAATCCCTTTTTCACACATAATTTGACATTTAGTTAGTGACTCAGTATTCACTCACACTCAGAACAAATTCAGTTTAGTTTGTGCTCAATACCGTGGGCTTGTCCTTATTTTCTCTTTTTTGACTTTCCAAACTGGTCACTTAGGATCACTATAGGACTTTCTTAGCTTGTAGCGTAGGCTTAGGGTCAGGTGTTGTATATTTGGATATTAAGTGACTTTTCTGCCCTCCTTAACATTACATTGGCTAGTTGACCTCTTTTACAACCAATGTTTTACATCATCCATGCTTTATGCCCTTCTCCTTATGATTCATTTAAGCTCGAGTGTCACCTTTGACTTGATCAACTTGTTGGATTCATCTTTTTGTCTAAGCTTTTCATTCTTTTTACTTCTTTTTGTTTAGTCACGCTATTTTTATCAATATTACTCAATTTTCTTTCTTTACTCTCTACACGACTCTTTTAATATGCTTTCTTTCTTGCTTTACTTCATATTAGCCACCCTCAACTTAGATGTTTAGTATGAGTTGAGGTGCACAATGTCCTAGGAAGGACCAGGGCAAAAATAAAGGTTCAACTTTGTAATAGCCATCCTCAACTTAGGCTTTTTGGCCTAAGTCGAGGTGCAAAATGTCCAAGGAGGGACTAGGGCCAAGACAGAGTTTCATAATATTATCAGGGAAGGTGGATTGGGTGTAAGAAAGATTGGTACTTTATAGGCTTCAAATATTTGAATCGAAGGGAGCAATTTATCCTTTTGGTTGGTTGTTTTTAGGCTTAAGTGGACTTAGTATCAACAATGGCCTATGATAATCACCTAGTTTCCTATTTAAATCACCTTAGCAAGACCAACGGGGCAACTTCTGGATTGGCACGTACCATATGAATGTACAAACAACCTCACACACGGGGCACCTTATTGCACTTTATTAAATCATCACTGAATCTTGTTAATGTTATAGCTAAGTCATAGTGTCATATCGATATCTGTCATGTCATAAAAAGATTCTACACATTCAACTTATTGAATTCATAGACAAGGCACAAATCAAAATTTGGAGGGATAACAATTTTTTATGCTCTATTGCCATCATTGCTTTTACTTCCATGTTACCTATACACATTTACTTTCCTAAACATGCTAGTTCAACATCAATTAAAACAGTTCCTTGGGGAAAAAGAACACATGAAAGAAAATCCCAAGGAAGAATTGTGAGTTAGGTTACTCAAACTTCACCCCAACACTCACAATCCATTCACCCCACACCCACACAAAAAGGTAGTGCAATGCCCTCAATGCACAAGTAAAAATAAAAATATCGGGTAAGACAAACCTGTGGCGCATATGCGCCGGAAGACCAATCAAGAGACGGGTGGGTCCAGTTGCCCGAAACCCGTTGGATCAGCATGTACGGCGCCCTCAGTAATGCCCTCAGCAGTAGTCTAGGGTGCACCATCAGTAATGCACCCCGACCGTGAAGCTCCTGCAGCCAACTCTCGCATCCGCTCATGTCGCAGCTACTCATCTATGATGGACTGGCACTGGGCAGCCTCTTGTGCCTGTCTCCCCCACTTGTTGGCTCGCTGCTCCTCCTCTAGGTCAATAGCAATGTCATCCTCAGTCTGAATGTGTTTCCCCGCTGCATGAGAAGAATCAATTGCTTGCTGCCTTGCACAAAACAGTGCGTTAAGCACTACATTGTCAGCATTAACTCCTAGGCTAGGTTCCAGGGTAGCAGTGTCAACGGCGATCAATGCTTTAATATCAGCACGGAGACTAGCTAACTCCATCTGGAATGCAGTAACATCAATTGTAGGCCCATGCTGAGGCCTCTACATTATCCGGCTCTCAAAAGCATCGATGCGCCGGTGCATAGCCTGTATCATCACCTCAATCATCCGCTCAGTCTGGGCCTCAGATTCCTCCACCGATTTATGCATCCAAGGCCTAATGAGCTCTAAAAGGGTTGCCTTTAAGTCTCTAACTTGTTGACACTACCTAACGAAAGCATGTCTGACCCTGTAAGAGTGGGAATATGTGGTGTACTCACAGTAGAACCTGAAGCTAAGGAAGGGGGAATAGACTACTGGGTTCAAAGTAGGAGCCGGGATAGTGTCCTCATCAGCCTGCTCGGGGGCTGATGCATTACCCATGGGCGACAAGTCAATCTGTATACCCCTGTGTGGTGCTGCAGGGTTTGCCTCATCACAGATAAGACCAATGTTAACGGTCTTTGTCACCTCAATATAGGAGTTCACAAAATAGACTGGTACAGTCACCTCGCGACAGAGTCTGAAGATAAGATAGGGAAATGGCAAGGTAGTCGTCTTTCGAAAAACCCACTCTGGATCTCAAAAATAATCATCCAGGCAAAGTCAATCTCGTGCCCAACCATCAAGCATGCTACCATCACCACTCTATCCATGTCAATTGGTTTTCCGCCATCGTAGGAGACAACCTGGTGTGAACTATAGACCACCAAAACTAACTTAGGCTACTGTTGTGTACTTCAGACTGACGGGACATGACCTATGGTCCGTAGGTCACCCTATGGGCCGTAGGTCGTGGTCGTCGACAATCACAGTGTTAGTCCTCACAACAATTTGTTAACTAATAACACAAATGCAACATCTAATGTATCAAACCGCTTCTAGAACATGCATTTCAACATATTTTCATGTTATTCCTTCGTTCTTAAGGTTTCAATTATGCAATTAGGTTTGTGATCAATAATTTATATCGAAACCCTAAGTCAAGAAAACAACTAGAAGGCAGTAAACACATGATTCACATCAAAATTTAACAACACCCACAACACCATCATCCCACGGATAATTTTCAACTTATTAAAATCAACTTCACATACAATGCTACCCAAGGTCAAGTAACATTATTAAGTTCAACTTCAAATTCAAATATAGGTCAGAATTTAGTACCTTTAATGAAGTGTATAGTTGAGTGAGTGTGTTTGATGCCTTAAGCAACCACTAGATAGACTCCGTACCCGCGACTTCTTAATTTATAAGGGTGGACAGTGCTTGGGAAAGAAATCAGAAAAGGGAAAAAAAATTTGCAGAGGGAGTTGGGGAAGGAAGAAGAATATATAGGAGATGGTAAGGTGAATGAATGGGTTGATGAAGTAGTGTGAGGGGGATGGATTAGCAGAATTTGGAGTAGGGGAGGTTTCTAGTAATGCGGAAAAGAGGGAAATTGGGGATGTTTAAAAATGAAGGGTTATATTTAGTTAATTTCACGGGTCGGGTCGAATGAAAGACTCTGTATGAATCTACGATTTCTCGTCTATGGTTCATACATGGTTGTACGGCCCGTAGGTGGGTTCCGTCATTAGTCCAACACTTAGTTAAATTTTGAAAACATACCTGGGGTCTACGGTTGCAGACTACGGACCGTCAATTGATGTACGATTCGTACTGTGCAACCGTAGACTTAAAGCTGCAGCTGCTTTTTGACATCAAGTTCTACGGATGCCATTCACGGCCCATCTATTGAATGACGACTCGTAGATGGGACCTGTAGAACCTTCTGTACTTAAAATTTTTCAGATTTTTCTCACTTCCTTGCATATGTAGCAAGCATTAGGACTTCCTTTTATTTTTTTATTGACTCTTTTTTGACGCGGACCCTATACTACCCTAATCTAGCTAATACTAAGACTCAATAAAACATAAAACTCAAGAAAAAGTCTAAAAAATTCATAAAAATCAATTATAATTTCAAAATTGGCTAGATTTTACATTCATGGGTTTCCTCCCAAGTTGTGCTTGATTTAACGTTGCGGCACGACGCAGATATATTGATTACTCTTACTTCATCAAGACTCCATTGTTCAATCACTTCGTTGACGTCTTCCGTTTTTCCCATATAGAGTTTGATCCTCTGGCCATTGAGTTTGAATTTTATGCCTTCCTTGTTCTCAAGTTCAACAGCTCCATGCAAAAATACTTGAACAACTTTAAATGGTCCCGTCCACTTGGACTTGAACTTTCCAGGAAACAATCACAGTCTTGAGTTGAATAGAAGTACCATATCACCGGGAGAAAAATTTTGCTTTTCGATCTTTTGATCATGGTACTTCTTCATCTTCTCTTTATACAAGGCTGAACTTTCATATGCTCTAAAGCGGAACTCATCTAGCTCATTCAATTCGTTCAACCTTTGACTTGATGCATCATCCCAATCTAGATTGAACTTCTTGAGTTCCCACATCGCCTTATGCTCTAGCTTTACAGGTAAGTGACATGACTTCCCAAAAATAAGTTGATAAGGAGACATACCTATGGGAGTCTTCAAGGCAGTGTGATAAGCCCATAGAGCATCATCGAGCTTTCTCGACCAATCAGTTCTGTTTGCATTCACAGTCTTTGCAAGGATTTGCTTGATTTCTCTGTTGGATACTTCAACTTGCCCACTAGACTGCGGATGATAAGGAGTTGCTACATTGTGCAGAACACCATACTTCCAAGCAATGCCTTAAACAGTTTGTTACAAAAGTGGGAACCTCCATCACTACTAATCGCCCTTGGTGTTCCAAACCAGGAAAATATATTCTTTTTCAGGAACACGGTGACACTTTTACCTTCATTTTTTGAAAGTGCAACAGCTTTCACCCATTTTGACACATAGTTAACTTCTACAAGTATGTACTTCATCCCATTTGAATTCACAAATGTAGCCATAAAATCAAGGCCCCAAACATCAAAGAGTTCAATCACCAATATCAGGTTCATTGGGAGTTCTTGCTTTCTTGAAATACCTCCTTCTCTTTGGCATCGATCACAAGACTTGGTGAAATCATGAGCATTTTGGTGAATGGTAGGCCAATAGTACCCACATTGTAAAATTTTGTGAGTAGTCTAGATACCACTGTGATGACCACCAACCGGAGACGAATGGCAATCTTCCAATATACTGATCATCTCTACATTAGGCACATAGCAATGAATAGTCCCATTAGCACAGACATGAAACAAGTAAGGATCTTCCTAGAAAAACTTCTTCACATCAGACACGAATTTCCTTCTTTGGTGGAACGACAAATCTGAAGGCACCATATCGCTTGCCAAATAATTGGCAAAATCAGTGAACCAAGGGATAAGATCACAAGAAGCAGCCAAAACATGTTCATCTAGGAATGTATCATCAATATCAATTCCATCCTCTAGCTTCAACCTAGCCTCTTCCTCTAATCTTGACAAGTGATCAGCCACTACCTCAAAGTTGAATTCTTGTAGTAGTAGTATCCGTCGAATCAGCCTCGGTTTTGCGTCCTTCTTTACCATGAGATACCTCAATGCAAAATGATCAGTGTGTACAATTACTTTAGTGCCCAACAAATAGGATCGGAACTTCTCAAAAGCGAAGACCACAACAAGCAAATCTTGTTCGGTGACAGTGTAATTCTTTTGAGCAACATTTAAAGCTTTACTCGCATAATATATGGGATGAAGAATCTTCTCTCGCCTTTGCCCCAATAATACGCCAAGTTCCACTCCACTCGCATTACACATGACTTCAAACGATTGTCCTCAATCCGTAGAAATAATGATAGGTGCATTAATTAACTTCTTTTTCAACTCTTCAAATGCTTTGATACATGCATCATCAAATACAAACTTTATCTCCTTTTCGAGCAGTTTGCACAAAGGATGTGCAATTTTTAAGAAATCTCTAATAAACCTCCTATAAAAACCTGCATGATCTAGAAAACTTCTAACACCTTTCATGGAGATGGGTGGTGGTAACTTTTCAATCACCTCAAATTTTCCTCTATCAACCTCAATGCCTTTTTGTGAGATTCTATGGCCCAGAATTATACCTTCTTTCACCATGAAGTGACATTTCTCCCAGTTTAGCACGAGATTGCACTTTTCACAGCATTTCAACACGTCAGCTAATTGTACCAAGAAATCATCAAACGAGTCACCAAGTAAAGAAAAATCATCCATAAATACCTCGATAGTGTCTTCCACCATATCAGAAAATATAGACATCATGCAACGATGAAAAGTCGCCAGTGCATTGCACAAACCGAATGGCATCCTTTTGAAAGCTAATGTCCCATAAAGACAAGTGAAAGTGGTCTTCTCTTGATTTTCTGGGGCTATAGAAATATTGTTGTAGCCTGAATATCCACCTAGAAAGAAGTACCTTCCTTTGCTAGCAAGATGATCTAACATTTAGTCCATGAACAACATTGGAAAGTTATCTTTCTTAGTCCATGCATTCAACTTGAGATAGTCCATACCGACTCTCCATCCCATGACAGACCTCATTAAAAAGATCTCATTCCTTGCATTTGGAACCACCGTGATTCCACCCTTCTTTGGCATAGATTGAACCGGGCACACCCAGTTACTGTCAGCAATTGGATACACCACTCTTGAATCTAACCACTTGATGATTTCTTTCTTCACCACCTCTTGCATTAGTGGATTCAATCTTCTCTGTTGTTCAATACTTGGTTTACTGTACGGCATGAGTTGCATTTTGTGCGAGCATATCCCCGGTGGAATACAAATAATATCAGCAATCGTCCATCCAATCACCTTTTTATACCACTTCAACATGGATATCAATGCTTCTACTTGCCCTTCATTCAAATCAGCAACTATAATGATAAGCAAAGTATTTTTTTTTGCCCAAATTCACATACCGCAAGTGAGATGGAAGAGCTTTTAGCTCCAACTTTGGAGGCTCATCAATAGATGGTTTTGCAGGCAGAGAATATCTATTCTTCAAATCCAAATCAAGATTCTTGAGTTGGCGATGAGGAAAACCACCCTCATCAAGTTTAGTAACTAACTCATCATATTTGTCAATGCCATCACTATAAAAGTTTATGATAACCGCAGCTAGTGCTTCTATACCTAGTATCTCTTCAATGGGTACATCTGGCTTCTCTTCATCGACATGGTACACTACTAAGATTAATTTAAGTTCACTTTTATGCTTCATTGATCTGCAGATGTTAAATGTTACCTCTTCATTGTTCAAATGAAACTTTATCTGCCCTCTCTCCATATCCACTAAAGCGCATCCCATAGAAAAGAACGGTCTGCCTAGGATGATAGGCATTTCAAAATATACCTCACACTCTAGTATCACAAAATCAGCCAAAAATATGAATGCCTCAACTTTCACCAAAACATCTTGAAGCACCCCAATTGATTTCTTCACAGTACTGTTAGCCATTAGTAGCTGTATTGCAGTCGATTTGGGGGCTCCTAAGCTCAATTACTTAAACACAGACAGCGGCATCAGATTTATGCTAGCACCTAAGTCACATAATGTCTTTGCAAAGTGTATCATGCAAATCATGCATGGAATAGTAAATGCTCAGGGATATTCCTTCTATTGAACTTACGACCGAGTAGCAATGGCGCTACAATGTTGCAGCTTATAATCATCTTCAAAACTAACAACTCTCTTCTTGGTCACAAGATCCTTTATAAACTTTGTGTAACCGAACATCTGTTCTAATGCTTTAATCAAAAGAACATTTATAGACAATTGTTTTAATATAAAGATAAACTTTCGATACTTTCCTTCTTTCGTCTTCATTACTAACCTTTGTGGGAAGGGAGGTTGAGGTCTTGGAATAGGGAAGACATTTTGCGTGATTTCAGCGTCCTTCTATTTTGATCTTTAGGCAGTTCTGCAACCTCAACTTCATCTTCATCTGGTTCTGTCGTACTTTCTACTCCAGTAGGCATAGGAGGGTCAAAAGTCTGCTTTCCTCCTCTAGTAGTGACTGCCATGCAATGACCATCATTATTTAGATTTTGAACCGTATTGCTAGGAAGTGTTCCTTGTTGGTGAGGATTTGCATTCGAAGACAGTTGGCTCAACTGCTGCTCAATATGTCTAATTGACACTGCATGTGACTCTACTTTTTGCCCAATGCCTAATACGTCATTACACATCTCCTTCATATTGTTATTCGTATAGTCAAACCTTTTCATCATCTTTTTCATCATATCTTTAATGTGATTCACACTCGATCCTCCTTCTCGATTTCCTATTGGGATGTACGGGCCACTTCTATCATTCCTGTTGTTATACCCATTTCTTTTGTAGTTATTATCTTAGTTGTAGTTTCCTTCATGATTATATTGTCCTTTCCGATTATAGTTACTATAGTTCAGACCTTGATTCCCTTGACCCTAGCACCAATTATCCTGATTGGATCCTTGGGCGTTAGTCTGGAAACCCCCCGATTGTTCGTTCACAAGATTCGCATCCTCTTTATATGTATACTAGTCAATTGGTGGAGCATTATGATGATATTGGACTGCATTAACTTTCTCCGCATCACCGCTCACATATTTTAGCACCAAGCCTACCTCTGTCCTTAACTCTACCATTTCTTCATGAATATCATCATTGGCCTGATTTGGTGTAGCTTGTATTGAGAAAGTGTTCTTTGCATTAGCCGATGTTCTAGTGCTCCATGCTTTATTATTCTTTGAGATATTTTCAAGTTTATTTGCAATCTCCTGCAAAATGTTTGCTCTGTAAGATCCTCCCGCAATAGTATCTAGCATAGATTTGCCATTATCATGTAGTCCTCTATAGAAATATTCCTTGAGCGATTCATCATCAATTCAGTGGTTAGGCACACTCCTCATGAAACCTGTAAACCTATCCCAAGAATCACTAACTAACTCCCCATGTAAAGCCATGAAATTATTAAGTTTATCTTTGAGTTTTAGCTTCTTTGATAACAGGATGTATTTTTTGAGAAACACTCGATGCAGCTCATTCCAAGTGATAATAAAGTTATATGTAAGTTTGGACAGCCATATAGTGGCTTCAACTGTCAAAGATAATGAGAACACACGCAAACCGATCGCATCCATATCTAAGTCCAATCTCCCCACACTGTTCTTGCATACGCTGATCACTTTACTCAGATGAGCATATGGGTCCTTCGATGGTAGCCCAGCAAATAGTCCTCGGGATGTCAGCATCTGTATAAGACTACTAGTAACCACAAATGTGTGTTCAGCTGGCAATGGAGGAACGACTATGGCTCTGATCGATCTGAAAACATTATGGTCAACCTCATCATTGAGGCGGACATTGGGTGCAGGTTGGTTTTGCACTCTAACCACATTCTCAACAAGAGGATTTTTCTGAAGGTTTCTTGGCACGTCCACCACTCTCGGAGGTTTGACTCTAGGTACCTCTTGACGACCCTCTCCATTTGGATCATCTTCATGTCTCTCTTGTTAACCTATTCCAGCCATTCTTCGTAGAGTTCTTCTTAATTCAAGGTCGTAAGGAGTCAAAAGAATACCTTGACTTGGTGTATTTGGCATACACTGGAACTAAGATCCGTAGAAAACAAAAATAAAATAAAACGTAAATCAAGAAATAATTAACTAAAGTGCAATAATGAAATTAGTCTAATCTAAAAGCCTTAATCCCCGGCAGCGACGGCAGTAGGTACGACCTCTCCCTCTGAGACACTGTCTCTAGTCCTTGCCATCTATTTAGAGAGAATAGACTAGATGTATGTAAAACGAGATATGAAGGACTCACAGGAAAGATATCATGGAAAAGAATTTCTCCTACTAGGTATCATATAGCCTCTCGAAGATAAGTACGGATGTCTATATATTGATCCGCAAGACTCTACTAGACACCCTGCTCTTTAACTTATGAAACCAATGAATCTAGCGCTCTGATACCAATTTGTCATGACCCAAAAATTGAGGTCATGATGGCACATATCCTGGGAACCCAATTTGGTGTGTAAAGTGAATAAAATAATACATATGAGACTTCCAAAGGGAAGTCAAGCCATAACCGAAGGGAAATGAAAAACAACGAAGAAGTTCCAAAAACCTGGTATCATAAGCATAAAGAGCATCTAGTACATTTCTAGAATTTGGAATATATCTCAAGTGTTCGAAAATAAATTAAAGACCGTAAATGATATATGGAGACCAATGGCAATCCAGAAAGTAGGATCTCACCACAACTCCAAATGGGAGGAAATTGCTAGATCCGATCAATCGTTATGAGGATCACCCTTACTAGAATCAGCATCAAGAAGGTAACAGAAGTAGGAGTGAGTACAATCCACATGTACTAAAGAGGTTAGACCGACTGAATATAAGCAACTAATTAGACTTAAGAAATAAACTATTAAATGCTTCCACCTACATATAGAAAAGACCTATTCCGGCATCGGTGCCGCCAATTTATATAGTAACGGCGCGAATAAGGTAAACACATAAGGCTACAAATAATACTCATATCAACAGATAAGAAAGTTACACAACACAAGGAAGCTGGCCAATGCAATGTAATGTATGAAAACGATGTGGTGGAATCAAAGTCGTCGCACAACCTGTCGTATACAGCTTGTCGAGCTTTAGCTTTTAGAAAAGGACCCATGGGGTACTCGTAGTGTATATACCAATCTCAAAATCTAAATATCTCATGAATTTACTACCAGCTCGCGCTCAAGGATAAATGTAAGATATCTCATTCTTTTTCTCAAAAATAGTATCTCTCTAATTTCCTCAAAATCCCGTGAATGATTGTATGATGGACGAGTATGAATGCATCACAACACATACAATACAAAGGCATAATCAATTTAACGTTGATAGGAAATAGTAAAAGAATCCATTTGACATCACCCTTTACCACTTAGAAAGCATTTCTTTCATTTTAATATGATCAATTATCAGTTCAAGCCCATAACTCGGGCATCCCAACATCAACATATTAAATTCGGCAACACAACCCCTCTCTCGGGCAAATTCCCAAATATCACAAGTTCTCAAAAATAATTAAGGGTATCATATGAGGCCTCCACACATGCTAAGCATCACAAATAAGCCTCACACAGGATAAACAAGAAAGTCACCACTTACAAACCTCTAAATCTGATGCTATAACTCATTTAAAACTTTACTTCCTAAGAAGGATTAACAACTCATCTCATTCTAAAAGAGGGATAGCCAAACCAACCTCAAAGGTCGAAACTTCACCCGAACAACTCTATCATGGGATGTGAAAAATAGGAAGAATTCCTGAATATAAACTATCATGCCTATAAAAAAATAAGGTCTGCAAATACGGGCTAGGTGCCACGAAAGCGGCCCACTAGGCTGCTAATGCTCGCGAATGCGGGAATAGTGTTGCGATCATGGATCACTGTTCACCCATGAACACGCCTCAGACCCCTCGTGAACGTGATGCTCTAGCTGCTCTCTCTCTGTGAACATGCTAGGCGACCCGTGAATGCAGTCTCCTTGCACCAGATACCAGAAAATTGGAAAGGCAAGGATCAAAGTCTCCTGTCAGACTCTCGGAAACCATTCGAGGTCCGCTAAAAATAAACCGTAAGTGTTATCCCACTAAATTCGACATTTCGGACTCAATGGAATCATTGGATTTTTGACAAGAAGTCAAATGATGAAAATACCCACCCAAACCTCACTTAAGGTTTTAAACTCAACTTTCCGCCTAAAAACCCAAAACTCAACCTAAGGCCTCGGAACCCTGAACAACCACCTTACTAGCTCAAAATTGATGTTCTGGACACAATGGAATTGATGGAATTTCCATCCGACACTTGGATCTCTTAATGTTGACCAATGTCAACTATATCACTATAATTCAACTCAAAAGGCTCAAAATCACCAAATCTCATTTGATCGCATGGGGGATCACACTAACCATTCTCGTAACAAAAACTAAGCATGAAAACGCTACAGGGAAGGGAAAATGTTCATTTCACAAATAAAAGCAACTTTACAAGAAATGGGACATTATAATGTATGAGTACCAAAATACGGGGTACTTAATAGACATTATAGATCAACCAAGCTCAGATATAAATTAGATTAGTAAAAGAGGCACAATAGTACTAAAATTTAGAACAACACCGAATTAGAAACATACCAAGCACCACTGATAGAGAACGTACAACAAGGGATAGGTACAAGTCAACCACAAGGAATCATACAATGTGAAATGATGCAATGCATATGTGGCCAATGACAATAAAGTAAAAAGTCCTGGAATTGCATCATCGGCCACCCCATAAGCTCATTGAGACATTTTGTACACCCGCTAGGGGTCATTAACATTTGTGTAAAAGTAAAACCCATAATTCAATATGCAGGCCACAAGAGACATCAACAAATGCAGTATACATGTAGTGCAACCCAGAACCATCCTTCATGCTTACAATACCATGAAAGTACACAATTTCTCAACAAACCATAGCAATTCGTATATTTAAAGCAATTTTTCCTTCCAAGACTGAAATCTCATAAAACAATATACATTCCCTGGGAACCATATCTCTGTAGTAAAATTAGTAAGTTTAAAGTAAATATCTCTTCTAAAGAAAGAATTCTAAGAAAATTATATAATTTCTCGTAATATGTTGAATTTCAAAAATAAGTAAATCACACGCTCCATCAAAACCCCAAGTCCCGTAGAATCCACCATAAATAAGTTTAGAAACCATAAACCCATACTCTTTCATTCCCGAATCCATCTGTGATTTAAAATAGATGTCATGAGCGTGAATTCATGTCAATCAAAAACAAACCATTCACTATACAATCAAATGACATAATCAATAGTGTAAACACTCGTCATAGTACAGTCGTACTAACCTAGAACTACATACACTCCAAGTCCATGGCTTCAAGCCCACAATGACAATAATATCACGGTAAAAGCTAAAAGATAACCAAAAAGGTACACAATCATACCAAACCAACAAATGCGTATAAATCTAAGTTTTAAGCCACGTCGAAGCATTATAAGGATCCTACCTCACAAACCAAGACTAAGTCTAATCCTAATCTAAGGTTGTACGGCTAAAGTACTAGTCTAATGTCTCAAAAATAGCCAAGAATACTTCTAAGAATTCATTCGATGTGTTGAAAGAATTTCCTTTTTATATCACACCATTCTATAACTCAGTCAAACTCAATCTATGTGCCTCTCGGGGTGACATATGAAGCATAGCAACAAGAAGATGCTCAACTAAAATCTTATCAATTACAGTCTAACACATAGGCAACCAAGTAGATAAACTTAACTAAACTTATCTACTCAAGTAGGTGTGCATAAGATGACATGTAATATATGAATTAGCACGTCACATAGAATTCATGGTTTAAAAACAAATGAACATGAAGGCTCGTAATCATGTGAACTAGTGAGTCATAAAAGAAGAAATTCAACCCATGCATGTGTGGGTCTTTTAGAGGTAATACATATGAACAATTTAGTTAGAAAACATATTATTTATGTATAAATACGTTGTTTGCTACAACAATAATACGTGCACCAGAGAAGTCTCGAAAATAAATTATTATCTAAAATCTAACATGCAACCTTTTGATTTAAAAGCGATATGAAGCAGCTTCAAACATAAGCTCTTAGCCTTTGAAATTATATATCATACAATTAACTTAAGTTTAACATATGAGCATGCATCTTATAACTTTCAAACATATAACCTTATATCGTTTGTACAACTCAAACATTTAACATATACATATATAGATTTAATATCTAGAAACATTTTAAATAAACAAGCTAAAAACAAATACATGACATACAGTTAGGTAATTTCGAAATGTATAGTCAATGGATAGTAATCTTAGTTATGTAATCTTATAACATAAGGTGACCTATCATATTTATGACATAAGTATAATTAAAATATGATACTCATAGCATGGAAGAATTAATTTATAATACGTTGGCATATGACATATAATTAAATATTTTAACATATGGACAAATAAGCCTTGAATCATATAGCATATATGCTAACAATTTTGACCCACATAACATATAAACATGTTTTTTTTATGAAACAAATAGAGTATTGTAATGACCCTCCAGGTCATTTTCGAGTTAATGCATTCATTCAATCGTTTAGAGCATTCCTATAGCGACCTGCTGGCATTGACAGTTCGGTCGCCTAGTCGTTCGTTTGGGTTTTAGCCCCGTTTTCCTATTTTGGAGCTTTTGAAACTTGAAAAGTTGATTTCGTTCATAACCTTAGGTAAACGACCTCAGAACGGAATTTTGACGGTTCCATCAATTTTGGAATGGCCAAATTAGGCTAGTAGCAAAGTCGGCACGAGTCTCGAGACTTTCGGTGTGGCTTTGGACCATTTGGCATTTTAGCATTTGAAATTTAGCCTAAGTTTGACTTTGGTCAATATTCTTTGAAAATGCACTCGGATGAAAATTCCGTCAGCGTAGTTAGATCTGGAATGTCGAGTTTTCTCTAGAACGACCCTTACTACGCTTTTCGGTCTAATCCCAAGGCCCGTTGTGGAATTTGGCTAAAAATGACACTTGAGTGTGGGACCCACTTTTTGTCAAAAGGACCACGTATGGAAATTTGGACTGCGCAATTGAGTCCGAAAAGTCGAATTTGGTGGGGTAGCATATCTCGTTTGCATGCATGGGGTGCCGAACGAATCCCGAGCACCCCGTCGGTGACTTGGCATCTTCCAAAATCAGTTGTTAAAGCAGTTGATGCTGCAGGTTCCTTCCCTTCTTCATGTTCGCAGGCCAGGAGCCACATTCGCAGAGCTCTGTCCCTCTTCCCTCTGCATTCGCGGGAAGGACTCCTTGTTTACGAAAGTCTGAGATCCATCCCTCTGCGTTTGCGAGAAGGCCTCCACATTCGCGAAGGTCTGGGATCCTTCCCTACGTGTTCGCGGGCTGTTATAGCCGCGTTTGCAGAGAGCATTTTTACTGGTCTTTTAATTAAAACCAAGGACGGGATCAGCCCATTTGGTCACATTCAAACCTTGATATCTCTCTCATTTTAAGGCAGATTTGAGTGATTCCAAGTCCTGTGGGTCCGGGATTGTTGTGGCTTCTCGAGTGACTGATCAGAAAGTGTCGGGGAGGCTTTGTTGGAGGTAAATTCCCATTTATAGCTGCTGCCATTGTGGGAATTCTTAGTTTAAAGGGTGAAATTTTTGCATGCACTGTTCCTCACTGTTTCGAGCCCCGAATTGTGTTCCACTTTTGAACACAAGTTCGGGGAGGTATTTTGGACTTCTTCACGGAGTAAAATCTTGAATTATCAGAGCAGGTCCCACATTCTCATCTTTGACTTCGAAATTGGTCCGTCTCCAATTTTGATAATTTTAGTGTCAAAACGACCGTGCTAAGGTTTTGATTCTATTTTTGACAGCGTGGCAGCACTCCGAGGCCGTACAGAAGTGTAAAGCTCCGGCAACGTGATTTGGAGCACGCGCGGTCAGCCTACAGGTAGGCTACGAGTTCTTCTCCTTAGACTGAGCATGATTAAGTGATTGTATGTTGATTTTTATGAATTTAGGGTAGAATTGGTGGTTGGTCATGTTTGATTCTTAGAATCCATGCCTTAGGCTACTTTTGTGGGGTCTTTCAGGTAGTTGAAGCATGTCGGTTGGTATTGTTGATCATCTGTACCTTGTGGTGTGTCTTTGTATGGCTTGTGTTTATTATTGAAAGCACGTTTGGCCTTAGTGTAGACTTGGGCTAGTGATTGTCATAGACTTGCATAATTTTTGTGCCATCAAGCCTTGAAATCTCTCCGATGTCGCTTTGGACGGCTTAGCTCCTTGTAGACTGATATAGTAGACTTGGGTCTGATAGTTTGGGCCTTAGCTAGGTAGTAACACCGCTCTTAGAACAATATATCCATAGTTCCCCTATTTTTCCACCGGCTCCGGTGTGTCTGATTCTTGGCTTGGAGGCTACTTTTCGATTCTGGTAGGATATGATTCTGACTGGAGTGATTTATTGATGGAAGTTATATTGGGGAGAGGTACTCCCCGTGATGCTCGATTGGCCGTTGATCCTATTTCTAGCCGATTCGCTCCTGTTTGTGGTTCAAGTTTCCAATTCACTCCACCGGGCGTAGTTCGAGTCCTTGCCTTTGTAATTTAGCTTGGTTTAAGTCCTAGCTTTCTACAGTCGTGGTTCAAGTCCACCGCTCCTTATATATTGGTTCGAGTCCATTGCTACTTGCACCTCGATTCAAGCCCTTGGTCATGTTTATACGTGGTTTGAGCCCACGACTATCCGTAGCCTTTGTTTGAGTACGTGATTACTCCAAGTCTCGGTTCAGGTCCGTGACCCTTCTTTTTCATCTCTAGATAAGCTTCAGGCCTATGGAATTGGTTCGGTTAAAGTCTGCAGAGAGTTGTGGAAATCATGGGAACTTCGTCGGATCCTTTTACTTCATTGCTAACTCTTCCTTGTACTTGTCGGGTTTATGGGAGTCCGCTCGGGTTTTACCTTTAACTTGCGCGTGAGTGTACCCGTCGGGATTATGGGAGCTTGGTCAAATTTAGTTATTCATTCTCCTTTGTGTTTGTGTGTTAGTACACTCGTGTGCATACCTATTAGATTTCTTATTTGGGTTTCTGGTTGTGGTTTGTATTCTCGCATTTCATATTACTTTTGCTTTTTTGATCAGTCGGCCTATGATGCCTACTGAGTACCTGTTGTTTTGGTACTCATGCTACACTCTGAATCTATTTCCATGATGCAGGCCTGAGCACCATCTACCAGCATTGACATCGAGCCAGCTGCGATAAGATTTGGAGGCGAGGGTGAGCACACAGCGTCCTGGAGTTACCTGTCTCCTTCTGTATATATATATTGACCTGTCTTTTGCTTTTTGAGACAGTCTGGTTTATGTGGTCAACTTTTGGGACTTGTACTCATTTTGTTAGTAGCTCTGTACATGTGACTTCCACGTTCTGGGAGAGATCTTTTATTTGTAGATATTTTTAGCTTGCTTCCGCTTCGTCTTCTATGTTTAAATTAATTATGTTACCGATTAGTTTGAGTTAGTTTTCTGCCCTCAATCCCATTACTTGTAGGTTTCGAGATATGGGTTGGCTTGCCTGCTGGTTGGTTATAGTAGGCGTCATCCTGACTCAAGGAATCGGGTCATGATAAGTTGTATCACAGCCCCAAGTTCACCGGTCTCACTTGTACAGAGCTAACGTCTAGTAGAGTCCTGCGGATCGGTGCGGAGACATCCGTGATTTATCTTCGGGAGGCTACAGGATGTCGTTATGAAGATTCCTTGTTTTGTATCATTTTCGTGCATCGTTGGTCTAATTGGTTTCACGGAATCTTAATTTTCTCACTCTTTCATAGGGATGGCTCGCACTTGCAGTAGAGCGGTTGGGGGTGATGCACCCGAGCCCAAAGATAGAGCCCCAGCTAGGGGCAGAGGCTGACCTCGAGGTAGAGGCAGGGCTATAGGACCAGCCCGAGATGGAGAGCGGACTCCGGAGCCGGAGCCTCAGGTAGATCATGTTCTTCCTCAGCCGATGGGCCCGGGACCAGCTCAGCCACCGCCCACACTAGCTGCCTCTCCTGACCTTCAAGCGATGCTCGCCAAGATTTTAGCGGCCATAGGGCCTATGCAGCAGGACCCAGCACCCGCTCTAGCTTCGGCACCGCAGGGTCAGCCTGCTCTAGCTGCTCCAGAGGTTCAACACCCACCAGCACCGGCCACCGATCACTTGGATTATTTAGATGGAGTCATGAGACTACAAGAGTCGAAGATGCTCGGGGTGTTTTTGAGATTGTCATCGCCGAGGTTTTCTGGGGCGTTAGGGAGGATGCCCATGAGTTTTTTACTACTTTCTGAGAGTGGCGGCTTACTTTGGGACCGGTGGAGTCAAGAGGAGTTGACTTTACCGCCTATCATCTAGATGGGCCTGCCAGACAGGGGTGGCATTCTTACTTAGAGACCAAGCCAGCTGAGTCTCCACCGCTATCCTAGAAAGAGTTCTCACAGGCCTTTTTAGCTAGGTTCATTTTGCGAAGCATCAGAGATCGGCTTCGTGATGAGTTTTCGAGATTGGAGCAGGGCTCCATGACTGTGTCTGAGTACGAGGCCAGATTCCATGAGCTATCCCTTCATGAAACTATGATCTTACCTACGGAGTAGGAGAGAGTTCGGTGCTTTGTCGGAGGATTGAGGCTATAGTTGTGCATTGAGACTCAATCCATTATTTCAGTGGGTCGATCCTTTCTTAATGTTGTGGATCATGCTCATACACTTGAGCAGCTCCCGTTGTGAGGCCCAAGGGAGCAGCGGCAAGAGGGCCAGACAGGATGATAGTCACAGTGGGCCCCATTTTAGGCCTAGAGATTCACATGACAGGCCCCGTCTGAGGTTCCAGCAGGGTCAGTCTAGTCACCCGTTCCTTTCATCGCTACATGCTACAGAGGGTTACCAGCACAGGCTGGGTGGCTCTAGTGCCGGTCCAAGTTAGGGCCAAGGGTGTGTTCAGTCGGGTTCTTCAAGACAGGGTGACCAGCCTCCAGTTGTGAGCAGACCGCCACAGGGTTGTTATGCCTATGGGGAGCTCGTTCATTGGTCTAGAGAGTGCCCTCTTCGTAGGCTAGCCGCACCAGCTCCACAGGCAGCTAGACCCGCACCAGCAGCTACACCTCCAGCAAGATGAGGAGGTCACCATCAGGGTACACGAGGAGGCAGGTCAAATGTCTGAGTTAATGCCGGAGGTAGAGGCACCCAGGGCCACTTCTATGCAGCTCCTGCTAGAGCAGAGGCTAAGGCATCGGACGAAGTGATTACAGGTATGATTGTTTTATGCCATCAGCCTGCCTCAGCTTTATTTGATCCAGGCTCCACTTAATCTTATGTATCTGTATATTACGCTCCTCGATTGAGTATGAATCTGAAGCCCTTAGCAGTGCCATTACGTGTTTCGACTCCGGTAGGAGATTCTTTAGTAGTGGATCATATTTTTAGATCTTGTGTGGTGACTATACAGGGGCGGGACACTCGGGCTGATTTTATTTTACTTGATATGCTGGATTTCGATATGATACTGGGCATGGACTGGCTATCCCCTCACCTAGCGGTCTTGGATTGCTATGCCAAGACCGCTACCTTAGCCATGCCTAGTATTCCGCTGGTGGTATGGCAAGGCTCTTGTAGTTGCATGCTAGTTGGGGTGATTTCTTTCATTTAGGCTCGGAGGTTAGTGGCTAGCGGGTGTTTGGCCTATTTGGCTAATGTCATAGATGTTAGTAGGGAGGGCCCTACGGTTTATTCAGTTCCTATAGTCCGAGAGTATGCAAATGTGTTCCCTGCCGACCTGCTTGGCCTACCCCCAGATCGCTATATTGATTTTGCCATTGACTTGGAGCGGGGTACTCATCCTATTTCTATCCCACCGTACTGTATGGTCCCCATAGAGCTCAAGTAGCTCAGTGTTAAGCTTCAGAATCTCTTAGGTAAGGGATTCATTCGGCCAAGTGTATCGCCTTGGGGTGTCCCAATCCTGTTTGTGAAGAAAGACGGTACTATGTGGATTTGTATTGATTACAAGCAGCTGAACAAGGTGAAGGTGAAGAACCATTACCCCATGCCTTGCATTGATGATCTATTTGACCAGCTTCAGGGTGCTGAGGTGTTTTGTAAGATTGATCTGAGATCCGGTTACCACCAGTTGAGGATTATGGCAGTGGACATCCCTAAGACCGCATTTGGGACTCTTTACGACCATTATGAGTCCCTCATGATATCTTTTGGGTCGACTAATGCCTCGGCCGCCTTTATGGGCCTGATGACCCATGTATTCAGGCCGCATCTTGACTCCTTTGTCATAGTGTTCATCGACGATTTACTGGCATACTCACAGAGCCAGAGTGAGCATGAGCAGCATTTGAGGGTAGTGCTCCACACCTTGAGAGATCATTGGCTTTATGCAGAGTTCTCAAAGTGCGAGTTTTGGCTTAAGTTTGTAGCATTCTTAGGGCACGTGGTGTCCAAGGATGGCATTATGGTAGATCTGGTAAATATTGAGGCTATTCGTGATTGGGCCAGGCCCACCTCTGTGGCTGAGATTCGTAGCTTCGTCGGATTGGCAGGGTAATACAGGCGTTTTGTTGAGGGCTTTTCTACTATAGCAGCACCTTTGACTCGATTGATTCACCAGGATTTTCCCTCCGAGTGGTCAGGGGAGTGTGAGAGGAGCTTTCTAAGACTCAAGGAGTTGCTTACCACGGCTCCTATATTGACTCTTCCAGTTGAGGTCGAGGGCTTCACGGTTTATTGTGACACATCCGACGTTGTTTTAGGTTGTGTATTGATGTAACGGGGCTTGGTTATTGCTTATGCGTTAAGGCAGCTTAAGCTGCATTAGCGCAACTACCCCACTCATGACTTAGAGTTGGGGGCGGTAGTTTTCACGCTTAAGATCTGGAGGAACTACTTTTATGGAGTTCGTTGTGAGATTTACACTGATCACAGGAGCCTTCAGTACATTATGAGCCAAAGGGACCTTAATTTGAGGTAATGTCATTGGATTGAGCTCCTGAAGGAATATGACCTCTCTATTTTCTACCATCTGGACAAGGCGTATGTAGTAGCGGACGCCTTGAGCCGGAAGGCGGTGACCTTTGGCTTTGGACATCCAGTCCTTAGCCAACCCAATGATCTGACTTGATATTTTATATTACAGATGGGTGTTAGCCTATGTGGGAGTTCAGTCATCTCTTCTAAATCGGATCCATGGTCGACAGTTCGAGGATGAGTCTTTGGTGGCACTCGGAGATAGAGTATTGGTAGGCAATGCCAGGCAAGCTACTTTAGATTCAGATGGGGTTTTCAAGTTTACCATCTGGTTGTGTGTTCCAAGAGTTGGGGGGTTTGATTCAACTGATCCTTAGCGAGGCTCATGATTCTAGATAATCCATCCATCCGTGCACCGCTAAAATGTATGGTGATTTGAGGCAGCATTACTGGTGGAGCAGTATGAAGAGAAACATCTCATACTATGTGTCTCATTGCCTGTGTTACCAGCAGGTGAAGGTTGAGAATTTGAGGCCTGGTGGTGCATTGCAGAGATTACCCATTCCAGAGTTGAAGTGGGAGCATATAACCATAGACTTCATTATGGGCTTGCCTCAGACTTTTAGAGGTGTTGACAGCATCTGGGTCGTCGTGGATCAATTGACCAAGTCATCACACTTCCTTCCCGTTCATACTTCCTTCAGTACCGTGAGGTTGGCTCGTATCTATATTCGGGAGGAGGTTCGTCTTCATGGTGTGCCTATTTCTATCATTTCAAACCAGGGTTCACATTTTACTTTCAGCTTTTGGAGGGCTTTCCAGGAGGAGTTGGGCATCCGTGTCAACCTTAGCATAGCATTTCACCCGCAGATTGATGGCCAGTCATAGCGTACCATTCAGGTCCTTGAGGATATGTTGCGGGTCTGTGTTATGGATTTTAGAGGTCAGTGGGACCAGTTCTTGCCTTTGGCGGAGTTTACGTACAACAACAGCTAACGCTTTAGTATTTAGATGGCCCCGTTCGAGGACTTATATGGTAGGCGTTGTCACTCTCCGTTTGGTTGGTTTTAGTTTACGGAGCCTAGACCGCGTGGTACATACTTGCTTCAGGAGGCCTTAGATAATGTGAGGGTGATTCAGGATAGGCTCAGGACGGCTTAGAGTAGACACTAGAGTTATGCGGATCGTAGGCGTCGACCGTTAAGATTTGCCGTAGGTGACGAGTATTCCTCTAAGTATCGCCCATGAAGGGAGTGATGAGATTTGGGAGGTGGGGCAAGCTGAGCCCCTGATATATCGGGCCTTTTGATATTTTGAGGACAGTTGGTGATGATCCTTATGAGTTAGCCATACCTCTATCAATCTCAACTATTCATCCAGTTTTCCATGTTTCGATGTTGTGCCAGTATATTCCAGATCAGTCCCATGTGCTCCAGCATGATGCGGTTGAGTTGAATGATCATCTGACCTATATTGAGGAGCCAGTTTCCATCTTAAACAGAGATGTGAGGCAGTTGCGATCCAGAGTCATTCCTGTGGTTAAGGTCCGTTGGAGGCATCGTCTAGTCGAGGAGGCTACCTGGGAGACCGAGCAGGAGATGCGGGAGTAGTTCCCTGGCTTATTTGAGTCTTTAGGTACTTCTTGACTTTTACTTTTGCGGACGAAAGTTCTTTTAGTAGTGGATGTTGTAGTGACCCTCCAGGTCATTTTCGAGTTAATGCATTCATTCCGTCGTTCAGAGCGTTCCTATAGCAACCCCAAGTCATTTATGAGTTACTGGCACTGACTGTTCGGTCGCCTAGTCGTTCATTTGGGATTTAGGCCCATTTTCCTATTTGTGAGCTTTTGAAACTTCAAAAGTTGATTTCAGTCATAACCTTAGGTAAACGACCTCATAATGGAATTCTGACTATTCCATCAGCACCGGAATGTCCAAATTAGGTAAGCAGCATGGTTGGCACGAGTCCCGAAACTTTCGGTGTGACTTTAGACCATTTGGCATTTTAGCCTTTGAAATTTGGCCTAAGTTTGACTTTGGTTAACACTCTTGGAAAACACACTCAAATGAAAATTCTATCAGCGCAATTAGTTCTGGAATGTCGAGTTTGGTCTAAAATGACCCTTCGTGCGTTTCCCGGGGCTTTCAAGCTAATTTTAAGGCCCGTTGTAGAATTTGGCTAAAAATGGCACTTGGGTGTGGAACCCACTTTTTGTCAAAATGACATCGTATGAAAATTTCAACTGCGCCATTGAGTCTGGAACATCAAATTTGGAGGGGTAGCATATCTCGTTTGCACGCACGGGTCCCGAATAAATCACAAGCACCCCGTCGGAGACTTGGCAACTTCCAAAATAAGTTGTTGCAACAGCTAATGCTACAGATCCCTTCCCTTCTTCGTGTTCGCAGGAAAGGAGACACATTCACGGAGCCCTGTCCCTCTTCCCTCCATGTTCGCAGGAAGGCCTCTGCGTTCTCGAAGGTCTGGGATCCTTCCCTTCGCGTTCGTGGGAAGGCCTGTGCGTTAAGAAGCTCTGGGATCCTTCCCTCTGCGTTCGCGGGCTGTTATAGTTGTAACACCTCAGATTGTGAAAGAAGAAAAGTTGCAGATTGTGGCACCAGTGACGACGGAGGCCACCTACAGACCACAGATGGACTGACGGAACGTAGGTAGGAACTATAATTGGGCCAATGAATGTCTGTAAAATGTCAAGTTACAGAACCATAATGACGGTCTGCCAAGATGGCCCGTCGATCTTTCAACGAGTCTTAGATGGGTCTCGTAGGTCTCCTTCAGACTTAGTTAAATTCTTAAGCCATAAATTCAGACCTATAGTTGCCATAAATAGTCCGTCAATTGACCCCCGAGCCGTACATAGGATCTGTCGTTGCAGGGTCAAAGGTTGGCAATCTCTGAATCTATCTACAGTAGGATAGGACGGTCCGTAGATTGACTTACGGACCGTAGCTCCAACCTTAGATAGGGGTCCGACAGTTATTTAAAAGGGGTCGTTTGGTCTTTTCACCTAATGGCCTATTTACTAATGTAAGTCAGTTTATAACTTCTCCTAACACTATATAATCCCTTCTAATCCTACAATCTACCCTTTTCCAACCACTTTTACAAATTCCCCCAAAATTCTCCTCTCTCAAATATTTTCTCTCTAGAAGATAGAAGAAGAAGAAGAAGAAGAAGAGGGCAAGCTAGTGTTCAAGAAATCAAGTGTTTCTTCATCAATTGCTTAAGGAAATTGTGTACTAAGGTATGATAGTGTTCATCCATGGAGCCCTTTCCTCCATGGAATCCCTAAAATTTCCAATTTTCAAGTTGGAAATCATTAATTGTATTACGGGTTTTCTTCCATGTCATGGGTTCCTTGGAATATTGATTTAATTGATTGTTTTATGAACTTTGAAGTATGAATTGAGTTGAATTTCATGAATTTAGATGATTCTCCATAAACCCATGCCAAGTCCCCCAATTTTGAAATTTATGCTTTGTTGGTGAGTTGAATTATGAAGTGATGAGTTCTATGAAATCTCTATGAATCCATGTATGGATTATGATTCCTAAGCTAAGACTTTTCAGGATGAGTTTATGAATGACTTAAGGATGATTTTATGAAAGTAAGCATATTCAATCAAAATCTATGATTTTTCTCTATTATGTGGGTTCCTTCAATTATGATCACATTGCCTAGTTTATGGTTTTCTAAGCATGAGTTTGCATTGAATTGCATGATTTAAGAGGAATTCTCATGAATCTATGGGAACCCTATGATTTGTAAGTTATGAGCATGATGAACTATGAAAAGATAAAGTTTATGAAATCATGCATGTCTCTAATGAAGCTAATGATGAATTAAGGGTGCTTTGAGATTGAAGCATCAAAGTTTATGATATGTTAATGTTGTTGTTGAGTTGTGAAAGGAAATTCTCATATATTACTCAACCCATGAATGTGAAAGGTTTTCTAACATGTAATGATTCATAACTTGTTGAAAGGTTTGCTCAACTAACTTTGAATTGATGATTAAGGAGGAGCTATTCTAATGAAGGGACAAGAGGCGATCACCCATGTTCCCTAGTGTAGACAAGAGTCGATTACCCATGTCTACATATGATAATTGAACTATGTCTAATCCATAGGAATTATGCTTAGCACCGAGTGGACAAGTGGCGATTACCCATGTCTCATAAGCTATGTGCCACCATAGGATAATGGTCTATGATAGACACTAGCTAGTGGATCCATGTAGGCTATATGTTAAATAAAGGGTCCTACCTTTGCAAGTAGGATGGCCCTATCGGTGTGGGGTTAGACACCGAATTCCATGTTGATAGCTCACATGGTCTTACATGTCGGTTAAGGCTACTCCCCACAAACAACGAACTAAAGTGTTGTTATGATGTTCCTCAAGTAAAGTAAAGATGTTTAGCTTGCTTTGACCATGGTTTATGCCTTATGTTTTCTAACCTTTATCATGTTTAGCTTGGTCATTGCATGTCATGAAAATGTCCCGTTTTAGTATGTTTTAAATGTCTTTGTGCACTACTATCATACTTGGTACTTGATTCTACTAACGCATACTCTTACCTACATTGACTTGTTAATGTAGAGCTTGGCGATTCTCCATCTATTTGTGGCTAGAGCTTAGTAGAAGTATTGTTGAAGACATTATGAGTCATCATCCATTCGAGGACATAGCCTAGTTGTTCTATCTTTATGTTCTTTCATTTTTGACATTGTATTGGGTTACATCCCAAATGTTATTTCTCATTCTTATGTTAGATTGGCTTGAGACATTTGATGTAGACTTCCGCTATTTTCTTAAAAAGCTTTGAGATGACATTATATTTTGAACTCTTAAATCTCTATGACCTTGTATGTATGTATGCTAAGTGGCTTGTATGAGACCTTTTAGGGTCTTGTACGCCATGTCACATCTAGGGGGTATCTTGGGTCGTGAAAAACTTGGTATTCAGAGCACAAGGTTTTAGAAAGATCCTAGGATGTCTCATAATCCACGTTGAGTAGAGTCTTGTTCATGAGTGTGAAGCGCGCCACATTTATGAATGAGAGGCTATAAGGCGTTTAAGAAACTTCACTTATTTCATTACTCCTAAGTCGTGCCATAGAGTTTAACTCTATATCTCTCTCTCCTAATCCCTATCCTATGTGTTTCAGGATACGGCAACCCGAAGAGCTTATGCTAGAAGAAATGTGGGAGAGAATGCGGCTCAACAAGCTCCTCCTTAAGCTCCTCAAGTTCCGGCCGACCCTTTGGCTGAACAAATGACTAACGCGGAGTTTGGGGATACTTTTCAAGCATTCGCTCAATTCGTGACGGCTCAAGTCAAAAGAGAGGTTGTGGCTCCTATGAACTCAAATTTGGGTACGACGGCATCAAGGATGAGGGACCTCACTAGAATGAACCCTCAAAAATTTCATGGCTCTAAGGTTGAGGAACCTCCTCAAGAATTCATTGATGATGAGTACAAGGTGCTAATGATTATGGGTGTGATGCCGGAGGAAAAGGCGGAGTTGTCCGCTTATCAACTTAAAGGTGTTGCTCAAGTTTGGTTCAACCAATGGAAGGAGAGGAGAGCGGTTAATAAGGGTCCTCTTGATTGGGAGAAATTCAAGGTTCCTTTCCTTGATAGGTTCTTTCCCCTTGAGATGAGGGAGGCAAGGGTGCTTGAGTTCATCAACCTTCGCCAAAGAAACATGAGTGTGAAACAGTATTCTTTGAAGTTCAAACAATTGACTCGATATGCTTCTTCTATGGTTGTCGATCCTAGGTCAAGAATGAGTAAGTTTGTTTCGGGAGTGTCCGAAATGGTGGTCAAGGAATGTCGTACTGCTATGCTTATCCATGATATGGATATTTCTCGTCTTATGTTCATGCTCAACAAATAGAAAAGGAAAAGCTTAAGGAAAAGTCTAGAGAGGCAAAGAGGGCTAAGACGGGTGATGGTAATTTCTCGCATTCAAGGTCCGATGGACATGGTCATTCTAGATTTCGACAAAAGTTCTCCGATCAAGGTTCCTCCAATGTTCCTACTAAGTCCAAAAAGGATAGGGTGTCCAACCCTAAGCCTCAAGTAGGGAAGGGTGGTGGTTTTTCATCGACTACTTGTGCTAAGTGTGGGAAAAAGCATGAGGGTAAATGTCTAGCCGGTTCTAATGCATGCTTTGGTTGTGGCAAGATGGATCACAAGATAAGGGATTGCCCCTTAGTGGCTAAAAATAAAGGGGATAACCGTCGAAGAACTCAACCTCAGAATCCATCGAGTTGTAGTGGAAATCAAAAGCAAAACCGATTCTATACACTTCAAGCTCGTCATAAGCAAGAGGGTTCTTCCGATGTGGTTACCGGTATGTTGAAAGTCTTTCACTTTGATGTTTGTGCTTTGCTTGATCCCGGTGCTACTTTGTCTTTTGTGACGCCATATGTGTCTATGAGGTTTGATGTTGTTCCGGATGTGTTGTTAGATCCTTTTCATGTCTCTACTCTGATTGGTGAATCTATTGTGGCTAAGAGAGTCCATAGAAATTGTCCCGTCTCCTTATCCCATAGAGTCACTCATGTTGATCTTGTAGAGCTTGATATGTTAGATTTTGATATTATTCTTGGGATGGATTGGTTGCATTCTTGTTATGCTTCTATTGATTGTAGGACCCGAATGGTCAAGTTTCAATTCCCAATAGAGCCTATCCTAGAGTGGAAGGGGGGAAATTCTATGTTCAGAGGTCAATTTGTGTCATGTCTTAGAGCTAGAAAGGTGATTTCTAAGGGGTGCATATACCATCTTGTTAGGGTGAGGGATGTGGATTATGAAACCCCTACTCTTGAGTCGATCCCTGTTGTTAATGACTTTCCGAAAGTGTTTTCCGATGATTTACTCTGTATTCCTCCCGAAAGGGAGATAGACTTCGATATTGACCTTCTTTCGGAAACACAACCTATCTCTATTCCTCCTTACCAAATGGCTCTGGTAAAACTGAAGGAATTGAAGGATTTGTTGGATACGGGTTTCATCCGACCAAGTATTTCTCCATGGGGTGCTCCGGTCTTGTTAGTAAGGAAGAAAGAGGGTTTACTCCGTATGTGCATTGACTACCGCCAATTGAACAACGTTACCATTAAGAATAAGTATCCTCTTCCAAGGATAGTTGACTTGTTTGATCGACTTCAAGGGGCTAGTTACTTTTCAAAGATCGATCTTTGTTCGGGTTATCACCAATTGAGGGTGAAAGGAGATGATATTCTAAAAATGGCTTTCTGGACTAGATATGGCCATTACAAATTCCTAGGGATGTCGTTTGGGTTGATAAATGCTCTGGCTGCATTTATGGATTTGATGAATAGGGTGTTTAGGCAATATCTTGACATGTTTATGATTGTGTTCATAGATGATATTCTGATTTACTCAAAGAGTGAGGATGAGCATGGATCATTTGAGGATTGTATTGCAAGTCCTCATGGACCAACGACTCTTTGCAAAGTTTAGTATATGTGAGTTTTGGCTAAGGTCTGTGGCTTTTCTTGGTCACATTGTCTCTGGTAAAGGTATTGAGGTAGATCCTAAGAAGACGGATGCGGTTAAGAATTGACCTAGACCTCTATCACCTTCGAATATTCGTAGTTTCTTGGGTTTAACCGACTATTATAGGAGATTTGTTGAAGGGTATTCTTCGATCGCTTCTCCATTGACGGTTCTGACTTAAAAGAAGGCTAAGTTCACTTGGTCTGAAGCGAGTGAGAAAAGTTTTCAAGAGTTGAAGGATAGACTTACCTCGACTCTGATTTTGACTTTACTGGAGGGGTCTGATGGTTTTGTGGTTTATTGTGATGCCTTGAGAATTGGGCTAGGATGTGTTCTTATGCAAAATAGAAAAGTTATTGCTTATGCTTCAAGGCAACTCAAGATGCATGAAAAGAACTATCCTACTCGTGATTTAGAGTTAGCGGCGGTTGTGTTTGCTTTAAAGATTTGGAGACATTATTTGTATGGTATGCATGTTGACATCATTACCGACCACAAGAGTTTGCAATATGTGTTTAAACAAAAAGATCTAAATCTTCGCCAAATAAGGTGGCTTGAGTTGTTAAAAGACTATGACATGAGTGTCCTCTATCACCCCGGCAAGGCTAATGTGGTGGCAGATGTTCTTAGTTGGTTATCTTTGGGTAGTGTTGCTCATGTTGAGGATGGTAAGAAAGAGTTGGTTCGTGATGTACATAGATTGGCCCGATTGGGTTTTCGGTTGATTGATTCCACTAAAAGTGGTGTTATGGTTCACAATGGTTTCGAATCATCCTTTGTGCATGATGTGAAGGCTAAAAAGGATCTTGATCCTAATTTGGTTGGGTTGAAGGAAGCGGTTCTCAAAAGGTCCGTTGAGGCTTTCTCCCAAGGAGGAGTGGTGTACTTCGATATCAAGGTCGTTTGTGTGTCCCCGATGTAGATGACTTAAGAGGACAAATTTTATCGGAAGCCCATAGTTCTCGATATTCCATTCACCCGGGAGCTACCAAGATGTACTGTGATTTGTGGGAGATCTATTGGTGGAATAGGATGAAGAAGGATATTATGGAATTTGTAGCTAAATGTCCTAATTGTCCACAAGTGAAAGTTGAGCATCAAAAGGCGGGAGGTTTGACCCAAGATATTAGTATTCCTACTTGGAAGTGGGAAGATGTGAATATGAACTTTATTGTTGGTTTACCACGTACCTGGCGACAGTATGATTCGATTTGGGTTATTGTAAATTGAATGACGAAATCAGCCCACTTTATTCCCGTCAAAGTTTCTTATTCGGCGGAGGATTATGATAAGTTGTATTTGAGGGAAATGGTTAGGTTGCATGGAATGCCTTTATCAATTATCTCCGATCATGGTGCATAATTTACCACTCAATTTTGGAAATCCTTCCAAAAGGGTCTTGGTACTCGTGTTAAGCTTAGTATGGTTTTTCATCCTCAAACTGATGGGCAAGCTGAACATACTATCCAAACTTTGGAAGATATGTTGAGAGCTTGTGTGATTGATTTCAAGGGTAATTGGGATGATCATTTGCCTTTAATTGAGTTTGCTTATAATAATAGCTACCATTCTAGTATTGGTATGGCTCCATTTGAGGCTCTCTATGGAAGGAGGTTTAGATCTCCTATAGGTTGGTTTGAAGTTGGTGAAGTTTCTTTGATAAGTCCCGAGTTGGTACATGAGGCTATGGATAAAGTTCGTCTTATTAGAGAAAGGTTGAAAATGGCTCAAAGTCGACAAAAGTCCTATGCCGATGTTAGAAGGAGAGATTTAGAATTTGATGTTGATGATTGGGTTTACTTGAAAATTTCACCCATGAAGGGTGTAATGAGATTCGGGAAGAAAGGGAAGCTTAGTCCCTGTTTTGTAGGCCCATATCAAATTTTGAGACGTGTTGGTAAGGTTGCTTATTAACTTGATTTGCCTAATGATTTGGCATCGGTGCATCCAGTTTTCCATGTCTCATTGTTGAAGAAATGTGTTGGTGATCCGACATCTATAGTGCCATTAGAGAATCTTGGCATAAAGGATAGTCTTTCCTATGAAGAAGTTCCGGTTGAGATTTTAGACCGGCAAGTCCGGAAGTTATGAAATAAAGAAGTTGCTTCCGTGAAGGTTCTTTGGAGGAATCAATTAGTTGAGGGTGCTACTTGGGAGGCCGAGGCCGATATGATGTCCCGGTATCATCATCTCTTTCCCTCCGATCCTACTCTAGCTTGAGGTACTTAGTTCCTCATGGTTCATTCTTTGGTTTCATGTGTCTTAGTTATTTCCTTGATTATGTATGTTCATGAAGAGTCTAATGTTGTGAAAATGAGCTAGCTTGATTGATTTATCTATGATTATGTGCATTGAGTATGATTTGCATTAAGTCTTCATGAAATGATGTGTTGAACATGCTTTAGCTTGGAGTTGATGTTTCCTCCTCGGATAAGTGCATTTATGTGATTGCATTCTAGGTTGGGTTGTTAGCTCTTGTTTCTTACCCTCCTTATGATGACTTGATTCTCATTCGAGGATGAAAGTTCCCAAGGGGGGGAGATATTGTAACACCTCAGAATTTGAAAGAAAAAAAGTTGCAGATTCTGGCGCCAGTGACGACGGGGGACACCTACGGACCGTAAATGGACTGACGGACCGTAGGTGGAAACTGTAGTTGGTCCACTGAATGTCTGTAAAATGTCAAGTTCCAGAACCTAAAGGATGGTCTACCAGGAATGCCCGTCGATCTTTCAACGAGTCGTAAATGGGTCTCGTAGGTTTCCTCCAGACTTAGTTAAATTCTTAAGCCATAAGTTCAGACCTACGGTTTCCATGAATGGTCCGTCGATTGACCCACGATCCATACATAGGATCCATCATTGCAGAGTCCAAGGTTGGCAATCTCTGAATCTATCTACGGTAGGACAGGACGGTCCGTAGGTTGACTTACGGACCGTAGGTCCAACAGTAGATAGTGGTCCGATAGTTATTTTAAAGGGGTCGTTTGGTCTTTTCACCTAATGGCCTATTTACTAATCTAAGTCGGTTTATAACTTCTCCTAACACTGTATAAGCCCTTGTAATCCCAAAATATACCCTTTTCCAACAACTTTTACAAATTCCCCAAAATTTTCCTCTCTCAACTATTCTCTCTCTAGAAGATGGAAGAAGAAGAAGAAGAGGGCAAGCTAGGGTTCAAGAAATCAAGTGTTTCTTTATCAATTGCTTAAGGAAATTGTGTACTAAGGTATGATAGTGTTCATCCATGGAGCCCTTTCATCCATGGAATCCCTAAAATCTCCAATTTTCAAGTTGGAAATCATTAATTGAATTACGGGTTTTCTTCCATGTCATGGGTTCCTTGGAATATTGATTCAATTGATTGTTTTATGAACTTTGAAGTATGAATTGTGTTGAATTTCATGACTTTAGATGATTCTCCATAAACCCATGCCAAGTCCCCCAATTTTGAAATTTATGCTTTGTTGGTGAGTTGAATTATGAAGTGATGAGTTCTATGAAATCTCTATGAATCCATGTATGGATTATGATTCCTAAGCTAAGACTTTTCAGGATGAGTTTATGAATGACTTAAGGATGATTTTATGAAAGTAAGCATATTCAATCAAAATCTATGATTTTCCTCTATTATATGGGTTCCTTCAATTATGATCACATTGCCTAGTTTATGGTTTTCTAAGCATGAGTTTGCATTGAATTGCATGATTTAAGAGGAAATCTCATGAATCTATGGGAACCCTATGATTTGTAAGTTATGAGCATGATGAACTATGAAAAGATGAAGTTTATGAAATCATGCATGTCTCTTATGAAGCTAATGATGAATTAATGGTGCTTTGAGATTGAAGCATCAAAGTTTATGATATGTTAATGTTGTTGTTGAGTTGTAAAAGGAAATTCTCATATATTACTCAACCCATGAATGTGAAAGGTTTTCTAACATGTAATGATTCATAACTTGTTGAAATATTTGCTCAACTAACTTTGAATTGATGATTAAGGAGGAGCTATTCTAATGAAGGGACAAGAGGCGATCACCCATGTTCCCTAGTTTAGACAAGAGGCGATTACCCATATCTACTTATTATAATTGAACTATGTCTAATCCGTGGGAATTATGCTTAGCACCGAGTGGACAAGTGGTGATTACGCATGTCCCATAAACTATGTGCCACCATAGAATAATCGACTATGATAGACACTAGCTAGTGGATCCACGTAAGCTATATGTTAAGTAAAGGGTCCTACCATGGCAAGTACGATGGCCCTATCGGTATGGGGTTAGACACCGGATTCCATGTTGATAGCTCACATGGTCTTACATGTCGGTTAAGGCTACTCCTCTCAAGCAATGAACTAAAGTGTTGTTATGATGTTCCTCAAGTAAAGTAAAGATGTTTAGCTTGCTTTGACCATGATTTATGCCTTATGTTTTCTAACCTTTATCATGTTTAGCTTGGTCATTGCATGTCATGAAAATGTCCCATTTTAGTATGTTTTAAATGTCTTTGTGCACTACTATCATACTTGGTACTTGATTGTACTAACGCATACTCTTGCCTACATTGACTTGTTAATGTAGGGCTTGGCGATTCTCCATCTATTTGTGGCTAGAGAAGACATTATGAGTCATCATCCATTCGAGGACATAGCCTAGTTGTTCTATCTTTATGTTCTTTCATTTTTGACATTGTATTGGGTTACATCCCAAATGTTATTTCTCATTCTTATGTTAGATTGGCTTGAGAAATTTGATGTAGACTTCCGCTATTTTCTCAAAAAGCTTTGATATGACATTATCTTTTGAACTCTTAAATCTCTATGATTTTGTATGTATGTATGATAAGTAGCTTGTATGAGGCCTTTCGGGGTCTTGTACGCCATGTCACGTCTAGGGGGTACCTTGGGTCGTGACAATAGTCGTGTTCGTGGAGAGTCATTTTGCCTGGTTTTTTAATTAAAACCAAGAACGGGATCAGCCCATTTGGTCACATTCAAACCTTGATTTCTCTCTCGTTTTAAGGCCAATTTGAGTGATTCCAAGTCCTGTGGGTCCAAAATTGTTGTGGCTTCATGGATGACTGATCGGAAAGTGTCGGGGAGGCTTCCTTGGAGGTAAATTCCCTGTGATAGCTGTTGCCATTGTGGGAATTCTTAATTTAAAGGGTGAAATTTTTGCATGCGCTGTTCCGAGCCCCGAATTGTGTTCCACTTTGGAACACAAGTTTGGGGAGGTGTTTTGGACCTCTTCGCGGAGTCAATTCTAGAATTATCATAGCGGTCCCACGTTTTCATTTTTTACTCCGAAATTGGTTCGTCTCTAATTTTGGTAATTTCAGTGTCAAAACGACTGTGCTGAGATTGTGATTCTATTTTAACAGTGTGGCAGCACTCAAAGCCCGTACAGAAGGGGAAAGCCCTGGTAACGTGATTTGGAGCGCGTGCGATCGGCCTACAGGTAGGCTACGGCTTCCTCTCCTTAGACTGAGCATGATAAGTGATTGTATGTTGATTTGTATAAATTTAGGGTTGAATTTTTGGTTGATCATGTTAGATTCTTAGAATCCATGTCTTAGGCTAATTTTGCAGGTTTTTTCAGGTAGTTGAAGTTGTTGGTTGCTATTGTTGATCATCTGTACCTTGTGGTGTGCCTTTGTATGACTTGTGTTTATTATTGAAAGCCTGTTTAGCCTTAGTCTAGGCTTGGACTAGTGATTGCCATAGATTTGCGTAATTTTGGTGCCATCGGGCCTTGAAATCTCTCCGATGTCGCTTCGAATGGCTTAGCTCCCTGTAGACTGATATAGCAAACTTGGGTCTGATAGTTTTGGCCGTAGCTAGGCAATAACACCTCTCTTGGAACAATATATCCATAATTCCCTTATTTTTCCATCGGCTCTGGTGTGTCTGATTTTTGGCTTGGAGGCTATTTGTCGATTTTGGTTGGATATGGTTCGGACAAGAGTGATTTATTTATGGCAGTTGGATTGGCCGTTCATCATATTCCTAGCTGATTCGCTCCTATTTGTGGTTGAATTCCCCAATTCACTCCATTGGGCGTGGTTTGAGTCCTTGCCTTGGTATTTTAGCTTGGTTCAAGTCCTAACTTTCTTCAGTCGTGGTTCAAGTCCACTGCTCCTTATAGCTTTGTTCGAGTCCATAGCTACTTGCACCTCGATTCAAGTCCTTGGTCATGTTTTTATGTGGTTCGAGTCCACGACTATCCGTAGCCTTGGTTCGAGTCCTCCATTACTCCAAATCTTGGTTCAAGTTTGTGACCCTTCATTTTCATCTCTTGATAAGCTTCAGGCATATGGATTGTTTCGGTTCAAGTCCGCGGAGAGTTGTGGAAATCTTGGGAACTTTGTCGGATCCTCTTACTTCATTGCTAACTCTTCCTTGAACCTCTCGGGCTTATGGGAGTTCGCTCGGGTTTTACCTTTAATTTGGGCGCGCGTGTGCCCGTCAGGTTTATGGGAGCCCGGTTGGATATAGTTATTCATTCTCCTTTTTCTTTGTGTGTTAGTACACTCGTGTGCATACCTATTAGATTTCTCATTTTGGTTTCTAGTTGTGGTTTGTATTCTCGCATTTCATATTACTTTTGCTTTTTTTTCTCAGTCGGCCTATGATGCCTGCTGAGTGCCTGTTGTTTTGGTACTCATGCTACACTCTGCATCTATTTTCGTGATGCAGGTCCAAGCACCAACTACCAGTGTTGACATCGAGCCAGCTGCGGTCAGATTCAGAGGCGAGGGTGAGCATACAGCGTCTTGGAGTTACCCATCTCCTTCTGTATATATATATATATATTGACTTGTCTTTTGCTTTTTGAGACAGTCTGGTTTCTGTGGTCCACTTTTGGGAGTTGTACTCATTTTGTTAGAAGCTCTGTACATGTGACTTCCAGGTTCTGGGAGGGATTTTTTATTTGTAGATATTTTTTCCTTGCTTCCGCTTCTTCTTCTATGATTCTTTTATTTATGTTACCATTTAGTTTGAGTTAGTTTTCTGCCCTCAATCCCATTACTTGTTGGTTCCGGGATACGGGTTGGCTTCCCTGCTAGTTGGTTATAGTAGGCGCCATCATGACTCGAGGAATTGGGTTGTGACAAGTATAAGTTATTGATCTGGATAAATGAATTTTATAAAAGATGGTTTATGAATAGCCTTTAAGTAGATAATCCTTAAGGAACAGCTGACATGTAACTACTAGAATATTTTCGATTGACGACATATTTAAACATAAATTGTAGTTTTTAGACAAATATATTTTAATCTTATATACATAAAATCATACATTACTTGAGTGGTAAAATTTTGACACACTAATCATATAACTTTTTATAACATATAATACCCAAACAAACTATCTACGAGGCATGTAACATATAACAAATGATTTATGGTGTTTATAATATACAAATAATTAATCTTTGACTTGTGGGTGTATATCCTCTAACATGTATGCACGAAACAAGTGATCTAGTATTATATGAAGCACGTAATACATGAGCAAGAATTTTGTGAGACATGTAACATGTAAAGCCTTATTTTATGAAATATATTTAATATAAGCACGTTCTACCGGTAACATTTCAATAATGATTCATAACGCGCATAGTCTATAAATAAATTATCTAGAATGAAAATAACATAGAAAGAATTATCTCATGAAAAATATTAAATATGTGTCAATACCTTTATGAAGCATATAGCATATAAACACATTCTCTAAAAAATGAATGGCATGTAACCAATAATTCACATGATGTGCAATTTATATATGTATCCTAGAAAAAGATGATTTATACAATTTACGATAAGCAGACAACTAACCTATGACATGAGGGCATATCATCTATATCATTTATGTATACAATCATATGATCGAGTCTTCCTTAAAATAAGTAATATATAACCAATTAACGCATGAATCATGTAATCATGTAAGTTCTTATCTTATGAAACATATAACATATAAATAACTAGTTCGTGTAACACATAGATAAGTTTCGCTAATCAAGTATGTAAGCCTTTGTAGGTTAGCAATTAAATTTTGATAGACTTACAAGTAAATTCGTATAAAATGACAAATAAGTCTGTTTTGATAACAACAACAATCAAAAATAATTTTTAATAAGCTAGCAAATAAAATTACTCCCAAATATACAAAATAAGGTCTCATACTACAAAGCACGATTATTCTCTTATACATATATTTAGCTTAGCTTAAATGATTCTCTCCACTTATTTTATTAGGGTCAAAAATTCATTCAAAATACCATATTATGACAAGGACTAAGTAGTTCGAAATACAAAAAAATAGTCTTTTAAGATGATTCGCATATAATATTTACGATATGAGTTCTTAAAAAATAAATCAAATGGTCATTAAAGGAATAAGATACCTCATGCGGATCAAGAGAGCTTCATTGTCCCTATGCACAATGTAACACGGAGCAATAGACAGATATCAAATACATAATATGAAACCTATAGAAATCTGACAAAGTGAACTCTTATTATCCTATTTCTAGTAAAGACTCAAAACTGAACACATACCATAAACATGGTCCATAACAATATGAGATAAATAATACTTCATAACTTAGAAGCTAGATCATTACATGCTTTCTTTTACAAAATTAGGAGCTACAAGTACTTATCGATTAGAATAAGCAAGAACAATTTGACATGATAATTAATGTTTTTCCAATATTTTCAAAAGGAATTTATAAATAGCCAAGAATGTAAACTATGATTAACAACTCAAATGTAGAAGATAGAGAAATATGTCAAGACCTATGATAAAAAAATGCGAATGAAATAATTTTAGCAAGTATTTCTTTAAGCGTTCATGAAGAACGTTTATACAACAAAATTCATGTTGGGGAGAGTGCATATGTGACAACACTTCATGTTACATGTAGCATATAAGCATTTTTTTTTTTATAAAAATAGGTAATACATAATTAATAATTCACATAACATGTAATTGTAGACAGCGGGTTGGTGATACAAATAGTGTATAAATCATTAACCCTAAATGAGCACTTAGCGTGTAAGCTAGTGAACCTATAAAAATAGTACAAGGTACAATCTTACGTCAGGAAACACGTCGCACATATAGTCTTACAAGCAAATGTACTTTAACCTATTCACACATAGATTTTTTTAACAACTTATTCTTATAGGAATCTAATGTCATAAACAATAAAAAAAACATGCACTAGGGTTATCTTTTTCATGGTTTATTATCTATAATATACCTAGCATGTCAATCGATATATAAAATAAGGAATTTTTTGTATAGAACTCATGACATATAAGAAATTGATCTATTGTAGTATTTATCATGAACAAATTACTTACAATATAAATATCGTAAAGACGAATGATCTCCAGAATAAAAAAGGAAAATAGCATATACTCCATCTATTATGTATTAACTGAATTTGTGAGGTAATGCACACCTATTAGAAAAACATTCAAGGACATACTTTAAACAACAATTCCACTATTCTCCTTTGTGAAATCATAAATATAACTTTGTAAGTAGTGCAATTCATTTCCTAGAAAATATATAAAACATCAATAAATAAAAGGGCAAGTATGGAAAACTTTCAAACACCCCTCTTAAGCTATAAACAATTCAATTATTTCTGAACAATGAAAAAAAACCTCAAAAATTAAGTTAATATGGAGTAGAGGGAGTAACTAGCAGCTTATGAATCAAACGATAAGTAATAGTTAATATATAATGTGTATAACACACATAATACTATAAACAAGTACTCTATTGCAGATGCACATGTGAACTTATATTAACTTAATTCACTAGATAACTAATACCTATATAAATTATGCAACCATTCCTTTATCCCTTAGAAAAGTCATACCCTAACTAAGAACACACACACACACACATATACGTACATAATCTAACTAATTCGGATAACATTCCTCTATATCTCAAAATTAACAACTTGTTTCCCCATGACAATTAAACGATACAATATACCCTACTATTCTAAGTAATTAACTTATGTCTAACCCTCGATATTCTCTGATTGTACCTTTTAACTACGTAGTAATCTCCTTATTATAAATATACACAAATCTTCACATATACAACCTTATAGAACAATTGAAGATACTTACTCCTGAACAAAGTACATATAGAAGAACTCACATAAGTCATTGTCGAGTCATTGTATTCAAAGATATGTAATTTATAAAAGTCAATAATATGACTAGGGGTTATGAGCTGGAAACTTTTGGCCTAATATAAAGTCTCTTTTAATAGAAAAAATTATTATACGACATTTAGGCAGAGTGTGAATTAGAAGTAACTTCATATGGCTTAGTTTTAACGCACGATCTAAGCGATAAAAGAATAGTAACCATCTCTAAATATCAATAGACTCTTGATTATAAGTGTGGTGCACAACACACCCCTAAACAAGACTCTACTAGACACGACTTGTGGACTCCCTCTGACACAACTGGCTCTATTACCAAGTTTTACACGAATCAAACTAGGAGAGGCACAATAGGCTCCCAGGACCTTATTCGATCTAGCTAGCCACTAAAACATAATAAAAAGAGAGCAATGAGGGCCGACAAGGCCATCACAATCAACTGTTGAAACAAGATAATTGGACCGGTGAGGTCACAAAAATATCACTGACATAATGAAAGGGTGTAACACCTCACTAATTTTGAAGAGGTTGTGCGCTCCATTTGGCCCATAGCGTGGGCGCACAGCACCAAGCTAAATTTCCAGCAGCTCCATTATCTTTGAATTGGTTATGCGCTCCAAGTGGCCCGTAGCGTGGGCGCACCACGCCAAGCCAATTTTCCAGCGACTTCTTTAATTTTGAAAATTGGTCGTGCACTCAGTGAGGCCCGTAGCGTGGGCGCATCGCGCCAAGCTAATTTTCGAAGGTTTAGATTTTTAATACGCTCTATTTATTAAGTTAAGTCGATGGGTCATTAAAACATTCATCTTGAACGACCCAGGGCTTATTTTCTCTCAAATTATCTCCTCTCTTTTATCTCCAACACTAAGGTATGTTCCTCCCATGTATCTAATTTATTTCTAAACAATCTCAATCTCTAATCAAGAATTCTTAACAAGATGCTAACATCACATATTTCTCCCATATCTAGCCAAAACAAGAGATCATCCTAAAGTTCAAGGAACTTTTGAGGTTCCTCTTTAAAGTTAGAGTTTCAATTAGAGTGATTCAAGGTATGCAATGCTTCTCATAGCGATGGACTAAGTTCATCCTCACGCCATGAATCTAAAATTCAATCAGTAAGAGTTAAACCTAGGGTTTTTACCCACGTTTTCATGAACATTTAATTGGTCTTTATTCCTTGTTATTGAATTCAATTCTTATCATTGAGATTATAATACTTCATATATTTTGGTTCTTGAAATGTTGTTCAAGCTTACTTCATCACATGAACACTCTATTTAGTTGGGAATTGTTGAAAGCTTTTCCATAATTATTCTCATGCATTGACTTGTGAATTAAAGTAAGTTCAAGTATTTGAAGTTGTCAGTTGAGAAGAGTTTTTAAGGGAATACTAATGGTTTCAAATGCACTATTTTATATTGTGAAAAGTATTTTTGATTCAATAAGAGTATAAATAGTTTCAAAAGAAGTTTCAGTCTGTAAAGTAAAGATTAGTTTTCCCTAAAGAGGGTCTTTTGAGTGCTAATTCAACACAGATATTAGTATGAGCATTATTGTATATTTTGGGAGTAGTATTGTACACAAAATTGGGTACGAGTACAGATAACTCAAACCCCATAACCTACGCTGCAAACGTAGATAGGATCGTGCCACTGATTCAGGTGGATTCTTACCCAGCCTCATTAAGGGCTTTTTAGATGGATCCATAAGTTAAGTTTTGTTGTCCTATACTTCGGTAAGGTATAGGATGGCTCTAACAAAGTGGGCTAGACATTGTATCATCACGAGGCTCATAGTGATGGTTGTCCATTAAAGAAACTCCCCTAGAAAAGTAAAATAATATTTTAGAAATTGACATGCATTACTTTATTCAGACACAAAGCTTTACTTATTTTATTACATTGCATGTTTTACTTTCAGTCAAGTTATTTTCAGTATTCTTTCAACTCATACTGTTTCATTCAGCTTTATTATATACTGTACATTCCTTGTACTGACGTCTTTTGAAGCTGCATCATAAAATGATGCAGATACAAGTGCACAGGATTATCAACAGGTGCTCCATTGAGACCACTACCTTATCAACCTTTGGTGAGATTTCCTTGATTTCGTGGGGCTCCATTCATTATGCCTATTAGTAGTAGTATTAGTAGTCAATTAGTAATTTTGAGGTATATATGGGTCTTGTCCCGGCACCTACCTTCAGTTTAGTAGAGGCTTCATGGACAAAGTTAGAGAGTCAGTTCAGTATTTCCTTTCAGACATTTTGAACATTTTCATTATCTTTATTCGGTACTTTCAGAAAGACCATGAGATTTAGCTAAGTATTTTTTAATGATCATCATTAAAGTTCCACATGTATGTGTTTATTCTTCCATTAAGTAGTCGCCAGGCCAAGGGTTCGTGTGGGACCAACAATGGTTTCTGAGTGCCGGCCACCCCTAAAGTATAGACTCGGGGCGTGACAAAATTGGTATCAAAGCATAGAGTTCAAGTGTCCTAGAATGTCTATGAAGCCGTGTCTAGTAGAGTCTTTCTTATCGGTGTGAAGTGCACCACATCTATAATATGGAGGCTACATCACATTAGGAAATACTACCCTTCTTTCATATTCTAGTTCATGTGATAGAGTTTAACTCTGTGAAATTTCTTCTAACTCGTGCTTTCACGTATTTTAGATCATGCCTCCAAAGAGTACTGTCACTAAGAGGAATGCTACAAGTACTGAGGTTCCCGCTCGAACCAATCTAAGTAACCTACCTCCACCAACTAGGATGCAAACTACGAATGGAGATCACTCGACAAATCATGGTGAAAGTGTTGGGGCTCAACCGGTGCCTGCTAACATAGTCAGGGTTCCACATACATATATTCCTTAGTTTCCCTGTACTGCTACTTCAGAGGAAGAATTTAGGGGAGCTATTCTTATGCTCACTCAATTGGTGGCTTCCCAGTCAGGCTGTTAGAGCACAAGACTCACGAACTCTAGTTCTCAAGAGTCGTCAGTTGCAACAAGGATCAGGGATTTCCTTATGATGAACCCACAAGTTTTTACGGGGTCCTAGGTAGAAAAGGATCCTCAGAACTTAATTGATGAGATATGGAAAATTCTAAAAGTGATGTAGGCTACCGAGACTCTAGGAGTTGAATTTGCTACATATCAGCTGAAGGATGTAGCATACATCTTGTATGAGCAATGAGAAGAGACTCGTGGTGAGGATGCAAATGCAATCATATGGGATGAGTTTTAGGAGGTCTTCCTAGATCATTTCTTCCCTCAAGATTTGAGAGAGGCTAAGGCAAAAGAATTTGTGAATTTGAAGGGGAAATGAAGGTGAATAAGTATGGATTCAATTTTGTGCAATTTTCTCGCTATGCTCCAGAGATGGTTCCGGACATGAGATCTAAGATAAGGAAGTTTGTCTCTGGGTTAAGCAAGCATGTGAAGAAGGAGTGCAAGGCTGCCTTGTTGATCAATGAAATGGACATCTCCAGGCTTATGGTATATGCTCAATGGGTTGAGAAAGACAAGCAGAGGGATAGGGAAGAGTACCAGAACAAGAGGGTGAAGTTAGCAGGTCATGAGTCCAATCAGTAGAGGAGTGGAAATGGTAATAAGTCTTTCTTTTAGAAAAGGTTATCTGGACCTAACCCATCATCGGCTAGTGCACCTACACGAAGGAACAGGAATGATCAAAGATTCCAGAGTAGTCAGAACTTCAAAGCTCATAGTTCTCAGTCTGAAGGTAGTATGGTACAAGGATCTACTAGGAACCCACCTTGTGATAAGTGTGGTAGTCCCCATCTGGGAGAGTGTCATGATGGAACAAGTAGTTGCTATAAGTGTGGATAGATGGGTCACTTTCTAAGAGACTGTACGATGTGGAAGCAAGGTAATGGGGAAATAAGGCTCAGGCTTCGTCAATGGCTCCATCAAGCTGGATTTCCCAAAAGGGAACTAACATCAGGTGGAGGTTTAAACCGTCTTTATGCTATATCTAGTTGCCAGGATCAAGAAACTTCACCAGATGTCGTCACTGGAATGCTTAAAGTATTTTCCATTAATGTTTATGTCTTACTTGATTCAGTTACTAGTTTGTTATTAGGACTCTTTATGTAGCCATGAAGTTTGGGACTTGTCCCGAACAACTTCTAGAGCCTATCAGTGTTTCTACTCCTATCGATGAGTCTATTCTAGCAAAGAGAGTCTATAGAAATTGCACCATCTCTATTCATCATAAAGACACCACGGCTGACTTAGTTGAATTAGAGATGGTAGGTTTTAACGTTATTCTAGGTATGAATTAGTTATATGCCTCTTATATCTCAGTCGATTGTAGAACTCGAGTAGTCAAGTTTCAGTTTCCTGATGAGCCAGTGTTAGTGTGGAAAGGTAGTCCAGCAGTGCCTAAGGGTCATTTCATTTCATACCTTAAGGCTAGAAAGTTAGTCTCCAAGGGGTGATTCTATCACGTAGTTAGAGTTAAAGACTCTAGTGTTCAGACACCACCCCTTTAGTCAGTTCCAATTGTGAGTGAGTTCTTAGAAGTCTTTCCCAATGATCTTCTCGGAATCCCTCCTAAAATAGAGATAGGCTTTGGAATTGATGTCCTCCCCGATACTCAACCCATCTCTATTCTGCTATATAGAATGGCCTCCAGCCGAGTTAAAAAAGTTAACAGAGCAGTTAAAAGATCTCCTTCATAAGGGTTTTATCAGACCAGGTATCTCAACTTGGGGTGCTCTAGTGTTGTTCGTACGAAAGAAAGATGATTCCCTTAGTATGTGTATCGATTATCACCAGTTAAATAAGATCACCATAAAAAATGAGTATCCTCTGCCTAGAATTGATGATCTATTCAACCAACTTCAAGGTGCCACTTGTTTCTCCAAGATAGACCTCAGATCTGGCTATCACCAATTAAAACTGAGAGATATTGACATCCCGAAGACAGCTTTCAGGACCCGTTATGTTTATTATGAGTTCCTTGTCATGTCATTTGGTTGGACTAATGCTCCAACAGCATTCATAGATTCATGAATAGAGTTTTTAAGTAGTATCTGGATATGTTTTTTATCGTATTCATCGATGACATTTTGATCTACTCTAGAAAAAAGGAGGATCATGCCGTTAAGCTCCAAATAGTCTTCCAAACTTTCAAAGACCGTGAGTTATTTACCAAATTTTCAAAGTGTGAGTTTTGGCTAGAATTTGTGGCGTTCTTAGACCATATTGTATCTGGTGAATGTATTCGAGTAGATTCACAGAAAATAGAGGGAGTGAAGAATTGGCCCAGACCCACATCCCCAACTGACATAAGGAGTTTCTTGGGTTTGGCTAGTTACTACAGAAAAATTTGTAGAAGGGTTTTCATCCATTTCATCCCCATTGACTAAATAACCCAAAATAAGGCCAAGTTTCAATGGTCTGAGGCTTGTGAGGAAAGTTTTCAGGAACTGAAAACTTGACTGACTACTGCTCCAGTATTGACCCTACCAGAGGGCACAAAAGGTTTTATTTTATACTGTGATATGTTCAAAGTTGGACTTGGTTCTGCGGTGATGCAGAACGGTAAAGTTATAGCTTATGCTTCTAGACAACTTAAAATCCATGAAAGGAATTATCTGACTCATGATCTCGAGTTAGCAGCAGTGGTATTTACTCTAAAGATATGGTGTCATTATCTCTATGGCATGCATGTTGATGTGTTCACTGACCAAAAGAGTCTTCAGTATGTTTTCAGTCTGAAGAAGTTGAACCTTAGACAGAGAAGATGGCTCAAACTGCTTAAGGACTATGATATAAGCATCCTCTATCACCCTGGTAAGGCTAATGTTGTTGATGATGCTCTTAGCAGATTATCTATGGGGAGTACCACTTATGTTGAAGAAGGAAATAAAGAGCTGACTAAGGAAATGCATACACTTGCATGGTGGGGAGTTTGCCTTATAGACTCAGATGAAGGTGGTGTTCTTGAGCTAAATGGGGCGGAATCATCCCTAGTAGTAGAAGTAAATGAAAAGAAAGACAAGAACCCCATTCTACTTTAGTTGAAGGAAACTGTTCATATGTAGAAGGTGCTGACTTTTGAACAAGGGGGAGATGGTGTGTTGAGGTACAAAGGTAGGTTATGTGTTCCAGATATTGACGGTCTCCAAGATAGAATCATGGCAGAAGCCCACAACTCGAGATACTCGATTCATCCAGATTTTACCAAAATGTATCATTACTAGAAAGAAGTCTATTTGGTGGAATGGCATGAAGAGAAATATTGTAGAAATTGTTGCTAAGTGTCCGAATTGTCAACAAGTCAAGGTTGAGCACCAGAGGCCATGTGGAGTGACTCAGAACATAGCACTTCCAAAGTAGAAGTGGGAAATGATTAATATGTACTTCATTACAGGTTTATTACGATCTTGCCGACAACACAATTCAATTTGGGTGATTGTAGATCGGATGAATAAAGCAGCCCATTTCTTGTGAGTAAAGACAACTAATTCAGCAGAGGACTATGCCAAATTGTACATTCACGAGATAGTTTGACTTCATGGAGTACCATTGTCCATCATTTCAAATAGGGGTGCTCAGTTCACCTCCCCATTTTGGAAGTCATTTCAGAAAGGTTTGGGTTCAAAAGTAAATCTTAGCACCGATTTTCACCCTTAGATTGATGGTCAGGTAGAGCGTATAATCAAGACTTTAGAGGACATGTTGAGGGCTTGCATAATTGACTTCAAGGGAAATTGAGATGATCACTTGCCTCTCATAAAATTTGCATACAATAACAGTTATCACTCTAGCATTCAGATGGCTCTTTATGAGGCTCTTTATGGACGAACGTGTAGATCTTTGATTGGTTGGTTTGAAGTTAGTGAAGCTGAGTTGATAGGTCCAGACTTGGTACATCAGGCCATGGACAAGGTGAAGACTATTCAAGAGAGGCTTTACACTTCACGTAGTAGTCAAAAGTCATATGCTGATATTAAGAGAAGAAATTTAGAGTTCGAAATTAATAATTGGGTTTACTTAAAGGTTTAACCCATGAAAGGTTTCATGAGATTTGGAAAGAAAGGAAAACTCAGTCCCCATTATATTGGTCCCTACCAGATTTCAAAATTGGTTGGTAATGTAGCTTAGGAGTTGGTGCTACCACCAGAATTAGCGGTTGTTCACCCAGTATTCCATATCTCCATGCTTAATAAATTCTTAGGCAATCCATCACTTATTGTGCCCACAGAAAGTATTGGTGTGAAAGATAGTTTGTCCTATGAGGAGATCCCTGTTCAGATTCTTGATCGTCAGGTTCGCAAGTTGAGGACCAAAGAGGTTGCATAAGTCACAGTTTTGTAGAGGAATAAGTTTGTTGAAGAGGCTACATGGGAGAATGAATAAGATATGAAAGAATGATACCCTCATCTATTCATCTCTCCAGACATTGATATTGAAGGTAATGATCCTTTCCGTATTTCAGATTTAGTGTCTATTCAAATGTTGAGTGCTTCAATTTCCTATCTGTTGCTCTATTTCAATCTATGCAATGTATTCGTGCCATTTTGCATTTCCTCGCTTAGTCATCATTTGAGGAAGAATGATCCCAAAGGAGGATACTGTAACACCTCGCTAACTTGAAGTGGTTGTGCGCTCCACGTGGCCCGTAGCGTGGGGGCACAACACCAAGCTAAATTTCCAGTAGCCCCGTTATTTTTGAATTGGTTGTGCACTCCACGTGGCCCCTAGCATGGGCGCACTGTGCCAAGCCAATTTTCAAGTGACTTCTTTAATTTCAAAAATTGGTCGTAAGCTCCGCGTGTCCCGTGGTGTGGCTGCACCATGCCAATCTAATTTTTTAGGGTTTAGATTTTTAATACGCTCTATTTATTAAGTTAATTCGATGGGTCATTAGAAAATTTATCTTAAAATACCTAGGGCATATTTTCTCTCAAATTATCTCCTCTTCTTCATTTCCAACACCCAAGTATGTTCCTCTCATGTATCTAATTTATTTCTAAACAATCTCAATCTCTAATCACGAATTCTTAACAAGATTCCAACATCAAATATTTCTCTCATATCTAGCGAAAACAAGAATTCATCCTAAAGTTCAAGCAGGAAATTTTAAAGTTCCTCTTCAAAGTTAGAGTTTCAATTAGAGTGATTCAAGGTATGTAATGCTACTCATAGTGATAAACTAAGTTCGTCCTCACGCCCTACATCTAAAATTCACTCAGTAAGAGTTAAACCTTTTTTACCCACGTTTTCATGAATTTTGAATTGACCTTTATTCCTTGTTATTGAATCTTGATACTTATCATTGAGATTATAGTACTTCATGTATTTTGGTTCTTGAATTGTTGTTCAAGCTTATTACATCACATGAACTCTATTTAGTTAGGAATTGTTGAAAGCTTTTGCATAATTATTTTCATGCATTGACTTCTGAATTAAAGTAAGTTCAAGAATTTGAAGTTATCAATTGGGAAGAGTTTTTAAGGGAATACTAATGGTCTCAAATGCACTATTTTGTATTGTGAAAAGTATTGTTGACTCAATAAGAGTATGAATAGTTTCAAAAGAAGTTTCAGTCAGTAAAGTAAATTTCAGCTTTCCCTAAAGAGGGCCTTTTGAGTACTAACACAATACATATATTAGTATGAGCATTATTGTATATTTTGGGAGTAGTATTGAGCACCGAATTGGATACGAGTATAGATAACTCAAACCCCATAACCTACGCCGCCAACGTAGATAGGAGCCTATTGGTGATTCGGGTGACTCCTCACCCAACCTTATTAAGGGCTTTTTTGATGGATCCATAAGTTAAGTTTTTTGTCCTATACTCCGGCAAGGTAAAGGATGGCTCTGAGAACATGGGCTAGACGTTGATAATCACAAGGCTCAACGTGATGGTTGTTGATTAGAGAAACTCCCCAAGAAAAGTAAAATACTATTTTAGAAATTGACATGCATTACATTATTCAAACACAAAGCTTTACTTGTTTTATTACATTGCATGTTTTACTTTCAGTCAAGTTATTTTTAGTATTCTTTCAGCTTATATACTGTGTCATTCAGCTTTATTACATACCGTACATTCCATGTACTAACGTCTTTCGATGTTGCACCATTTTATGCTATAGATATTGGTGCTCAGGATCATCAACAAATGCTATGTTGAGATCACTACCTTATCAGCCTTTGGTGAGACATCCTTTCTTTCAGGGGACTCTATTCTTTATGCTTAATAGTAGTAGTAGTAGTCAGTTAGTACTTTTGAGGTAGCTGTGAGTCTTGTCCTGGCACCTAACTTCAGCTTAGTAGAGGCTTCATGGACAAAGTGAGGTACTCAGTTCAGTATTTCCTTTCAAACGTTTTGAACATTTTCATTATATTTATTCAGTACTTTCAGACAGAGCATGAGATTTAGCTAAGTATTTTTCTAATGCTCATCATTAAAGTTCCACATGTATCTATATAGTCTTCCGCTAAGTAGTCTACTAGACCAAGGGTTTGCTTGGGACCAACAACGGTTTCCAAGTGCCGGCCACTCCTAGGGTGTAGACTCGGAGCATGACAAACTTGGTATCAGAGTATAGAGTTCATGTGTCCTAGAATGTCTATAAAGCCATGTCTAGTAGAGTCCTTCTTATCGGTGTGAAGTACGCCACACATATAATAGGGAGGCTACATGACATTAGGAAATACTACCCTTCTTTCATATTCTAGTTCATTTGATAGAGTTTAACTCTATGAAATTTCTTCTAACTCGTGTGTTCACGTATTTCAAATCATGCCTCCAAAGTGTATCGTCACTCAGAGTAATGCAACAAGTACTGAGATTCCCGCTCGAACCAATGTAAGCAATGTGCCTCAACCAACTAGGATGCAAACCAGGAACAGAGCTCGCTCGACACATCAGGGTGAAAGTGTAGGGGCTCAACTTGTGCCTACTAACACAATCAAGGTTCCACAAACATCTATTCCTCAGTATCCCTGTACTACTACTTCAGAGGCAGAGTTTAGGGGAGCAATCTGTACAATATATATAGTCTTCTAGGAAAATAGGCCCCTTTCCCTCCGATTATAGCTCAGAGTAAATGCATAACATGTCATGATATAAACTTTGAATGCACACAATAGGCCATAAAAAGACCTTAGCCAATCTTGGCTCTTCGGTACCCATATTCTCATAATCTCATAATCACTTTCGTATAACATGTAAATGCCTCATAAAACCTCATAGGCTCTTAAAATAAATATGAAGACTTCACTCGACTTTAGAAAGGAAGCTTAAACTTGAGGATGTTATAAAGATTTTAAAGTGCTTAAAGTATCTCCTCGTGACTTCATTTAACTCTGTACAACTAGTTAGGCTTATAAAATTCAAAATAGACTCGGGGATCTTGACTTGACTTCACCTTAGAAAATTAATCATTTAATAACTCAACAAGAGACTGAGAGTCGTGACTTGATTTATGAATGACTCCAATTTGGTAATAGTATGATCCTTTTATAAACAAGATTATTTGATAGGTATATAACCAAAAGAATAGAGTACAAGAGTAAGTATTCATATCGTTTTTCAGTAACAGTTTTGTAAAAGTTTATGATGGGAAATAATGGATTAACAACTCCCTTAGATACAACAGGATAACTCTCCAACAATTAAGTCTCACTCTTAAGACAATAGCTTGCTAATAGACGTGGAATAACAAACTCGATGGAAAATAACTTTAATCTTCAAACATACTTCATAATGATACAAGTGTGAGAGCGATACGATAAAGTCAAGCCAGCTGAGATTCTAATGCTCTTCACAAAGGGTCTTTCAGCAATAGAATAGTAAAAATTAACTCTTCGATTATATATAACATTTAGGGATTTGTGCGATATTAAAAAGAGAGTTTTGCCTTAACATACCTTAACACTAGCATCTCGAAGCTACCACTAACTCCATTTACCCATTTTCCTTGGCTAAAGCTTATGATTTATCACAATTCGGGATGTGCATTGCTGAAGCATCACAAAACTAGTGAAATATTGACAGTATTTAAGCATATTGAGTCATTTACTTCCCTATAATATGCACTCAAACATCTATGTACCAAATCTTCGAGTGATTCTCACAAGCAAAGAGGCACAACAATTTCTTAGAGATATAATATTTTTCCCCACCAATATATATGTCTATAAGTTTGCAAAAAGTTGAGAGCACTATTTATGTCTTCTTGAATGGAGAATGAAGAATGAAAATAACAAAACCCTACACAAATCTTATATTGCACCTCTTAGTGGTGGCCCATCATTTATTGCACCTCTCCACCACTTCCACGTGGAAGTGGTAATACCACCTAATTCATTCTCCGTTATACATGCACTCGGATATTCTGTAGGTTTATGATAAAATACATATAACTTTTTGAATATACCATAATTATAGAAAATATTCTGAATAAAGTCTGCCTCATGTAATAACAATTTCTTGACATAACTAGACTTACTATCTCTGTTAAAATATTAATAATTTATAAAATTAAATTATAAAATAAATACTTACACAACTATATCGCAAAAAAATAATATTTTCATAATATTAAGACATTTTAGAAAGGCAAGAAAATATATTTTTATCAAATTCAATTTAAATTGATGTTACCGAACCACATGCGATGTTACAATAAAATTCTTTAAAATTTTGGGCATGTAAGCCTTCAATATAAGACGAAGGACAACCATAAACACCTGGAGTGTTACATATAGGATCTACGTAAGGCTACTGGGTTCATCTGAACCCCCATATTACACGGTAACTCTGCCCTCTAATAAAGGGAGTATTGTGTGTATTGTTGTTGCAAATGTCTTTGTGTTTTTCCTTTTGTAGCCATGTGTGTAATTGTCTGTTGCCTCTCCTCTTTTGGTTTTCCCTATCTATGTATGTGTTATAGATGTAGGATGTATATGTTGTGTAGTAATGGTTATACGTGTGTTATTTTATTTTCCTCTTTTTGCAGGTTTGTTGTGTAGTGGGGATAAGGGTGAGTGGAGTGGAGTATAATGTGGGGGTAAGGGAGAGTTAGGATTAGGAGTTTTTTTTTTCCAAATGATGATGATGATGATGATGAAATAAATTAAATGATAAAATTATTAGCTAACTATTTTGAACTAACAAAAAAACAGAAAAGTTAAATAGCTAGAACGAAATATATAATTAAGAAAACACTAACTTTTTATAAAATCAAAATTAAAATAAAACATATATTTTTTTTTGTAAATTTTCATTGTTTTGAAACAATTGAAAACAAAACTTACCCTAAAATGTAATTCTATTTTTGTTGTTTTCAAATTCTTTAAAATAAACTTAATAAAATAAGATAAAAATCAAAATGCTTAATTTAGATTTAAAAGAAATATGTAAGCAATTAAAATGGTGTAAAACCTCAAGTTCAATCAAACATCACGTGTCTACAGTTTGCCCCTCTTTGACTGAAAACATCAAGAGTTTACAGAGAAGAAGTAGACAACGTGACAAGTTTTAACCTATCTGAGATTTGATACACCACACTTGCATCTAACCACCTTATGATCTCATTTTTCACCACCTCTTATATAGGTGAGTTCAACCTCCTTAGGTGCTCTATGCTCAAGTTACAATCTTCCTCCAACTTGATCTTGTGTGTGCAAATTCTAGGGGGTATACCAACTATATTACCAATGGTCTAGCCAATTTCCCTTTTGAACCTTTTTAGCACTACCACAAGTGCTCGAACCTACTCCACACTCAAATATTCAACCACAATAACTGGTAAAGTATTTCCTTCACATAAAACACATACCTGAGACTGTCGAGCAACTCTTTCAACTCCAACATTGGGGGCTAGTCAATGGATGCTTTAGCCAAAGGAGTTGGCATGTTCGTCAACTCTAATTTCAACTTCTTTGGGGCATAAGAATGTGAACCCATACCTTGTAGAGCATTCATGGTCTCATTATACTCTTCAATGCACTCGCCATCAAAATTCATAATTACCGCAGCTAAAGGCTCTACCACGAACCACTCCTCAATAGACACCTCAATCATCTCTTTAACAATTACATTAATCATATATACAACACTCATATCTCGTGGCTACTTCATTGACTGGCACATATTTAACTTAACATCTTCAGTGTTTAACCTGAATTTAGATTCACCACTCTTCATATCTACCAATGCTCTTCCAGTGGCAAAGAACGGCCTACCCAAATTAATGGGAACCTCGAAGTTCACCTCACAATAAAAAATAACAAAATCAACTGGAAATATGAAACTTTCCACTTTCACCAACACATCACAAAGAATATCGATGGTCCTCTTCATTAATTGGTTGTAACACCCCAAGAATTTCTAAGCTAAGACCCGAATCATTCTTCATTTGTAAAAAAATTCATGTCGGGTGATTCTTAAATTGCTCATATGTGTAAAGGTCAATTGTTTAGTATGGGAATGGATTTGGATATGAATTAAGATCACAAGAAACCCCTAGCACAAAGTTGAGTTGAAAGCTTTCTTACCAATTAAGTTTTGACATAAGATTCTACTTAGGTCAACTTCCAACAATAATATCTCTCAGCACAAAATGAATTAGGTGACCCATGACCTATCAAATTTAAGGTCTATGAGTCTTCTTTCCAATGCCACCAAGTCTGCCTCATTTCAAGTAAGCCCGTTTTAGTGAAGCCCTATCAGGCCGTCGATGTTCTACAGCTGGACCTACGTGCCATGGAAATTTCAACGAATGGTAGATCCTTCCGTGAAGACTTGCTGCAATTCTTTTCAACAACTTCCTGCATGCGTTCCAGGTTAATTTGGTCTTTTCCCTAGCTTTTTAACCCTATTCTTAGTCATTTTTGAGTGTTTAACTGAGTATATCATTCAACTAACTTGTTTTTCTCTCAAAATCATTCATATAAACGTTCAAGTATTTTGAAATTCCCTCAAAACTCACCTAGGTTTCATCTTCTCCATCAGAAACCCTAAAACCTTCAAGTCAAAAATTAAAGATACCAAGAGAAACCTTCCACCCAAGGTTTTCCTAACGTCTTTCACTCTAGAAACTTCATAAAAGAGTTTCTTTTATAAAGAGAAAGCACCAAGGTTCCAAGATAAAATGTTTCCTCTAAAAAAGCTAATGTTCTTCCTCAAGCTCAAGATAAAATCAAGTCTCCACAAATGTTTTCATTCTAATAGCTTCATAATCAGGTATGTAAGGCTATCATAGTGATGAACCGAGTTCATCCTCACGCCCTACATCTATCTAAATTCAGTTTAAGAACAATCTAGGGTTTTATCCCTACTATTTGAGTATTCTTGAGATGAGTTGTTATTGAATTATGAGTTTCTATTCTTGATTATTAGTTGTTATATATCTTATATTGAGATTCTTGAGTTGATTGTTCATGTCTATTTTTTAGCATGAGCCCTAGTATTTGAGTATTTATTGAGTTATTGTTGAGAATCTTTTTACAAAACAATTGACTTAAATTGATTTTCTGAGAAAGCAAAGATGAGTTTTGAGAAGAGTTTTATACATAATTTGAGAAAGAGTATAAGGGAACTAATTATTCTCAAATGTATCATTTTTACAATTGAGAAAAGAGAAACTTTAATTTCTAAATGAGTTAATGAGTTTAGAGATATTTCAGAGCAGTACCTCTCTTAAGAGGATATTTTGAGCAATTACCTCAAATTGATAAAGAGTATGTTTTATACATTTGAGCATGAGTATATATTTATTGGGAGTAGTATTGAGCACCGATATGGGGATAAATTCAGACAACTCACATTCCTCATAAGCCATGTAGCCAACATGGGTAAAGGATCATACTTTTTAGATGACTCATTATTGCTTTCGAGCAGAGCTTTAGTGAATCCACTTAGTTGAGGTGTACTATATCCCGGCAAGGTATAGGATAGTTCTGGCAGTGTGGACGAGATGTTGTATCATCACGTAGCTTGTAGTGATGGTTGTCAGTTAGAGAATCTCTCAAATAAGAGTAAAGAGTATTTTATTGTATTTTTATATACATCCTTGAGTTAACATCTTTTATTTATGAAGCTTTAAATATTTTCATCTCTTATTATTTCTTTGTATTGAGTGGAGTTGAGGTAAGTATTCTTTCAACCTTTATCAGTTCAGTTATTTATCCATCCAGCTATATTACATACTCGTACCTTCAATGTATTGGTGTCATTCAACTTGCATATTTTATGATGCAAATACAGGTATTCAGGATCATCAATAGGCACTTCATTGAGATCACTTTGCACTCCAGTTAGCTTTTGGTGAACCTCATTGCATTCTGGAGGACTCTACTTTTCTTTTCCGTTGTCATTTTGGGGTGTCGTGGGTCTTGTTCCGACATCTATGTTGAACTATAAAGGCTTCATAGATAGATAGAGTTGAGGAGTCTCTCATTATATACTTTTCCTTGAGACGTTTTGCAAACTATTATAACTATATTATTGATTATTTTACAGAGAGTTTGAGTTGAGTATGTACTTTGGGTTTGAATGTTCTAAGCTCTGTCGCTAATCCTATTATCGCTTGAGTAAGTCTTCCACTAAGTAGTCAGCCAGGCAAAGGGTTCGCTTGGGGATCAAAAATGGTTCTCGAGTACCAGCCACGTCTAGGGTGTAGGCTAGGAGCGTGACAAACTTGGTATCAGAGCATAGAATTCAAGTGTCCTCAGGTATCTGAAGCCATATTAGTAGAATCTTATTTATGGTTGTGAGGGCCCCGCTTCTATAAAAGATGAGGGACTACAGATACTTAAGAAAAGTTTTTCTTTCTTTTATACTCTAAATCGTGCAATAGAACTGTGTCATAAGGAACTTATTCACACTCGTGCATTTCTCAAATCCATTAGATTACCTGTCATACTTAAGGTGGTTAAAATAGCAAAGTGTGAATCCTTATCGATGAGTTACTCTCAGCAAAAGTCTTCAGAAAGTCATGACACTGCAGAGGGGCTTGAGAGAAGCCCCTGAGTGAGCTTAAGTATTTAGATTCGAAAGAATGCACTCTTATTCTTATGAGTCATGCGTTCGAGCTAAAAATGAGATGTACTCCCAGACTCTTTTCTCTAAGCGTTATTTTAGGTGAGGCCCTTATGAGGGAAGTGTATTTTAGAATGCTTGGGTGGTATATTTTTTCACCCAAAACATAGTATGAGTTGCAATGTTACGAGCTAGTATTAGTAGGAGTGCCCAGAGTTAGAAGTATGCATTCGGAAGTGTAGTAACTTAAGAGATGAGGATAGTTATTGAGTAGAGTATGTCAGTTGTTTCCATGTATCTAGTAAGTCATTAATGAGGAGTTTTCCTTTATGTGTAGACTAAGGAATAATAATTTTGTATGGATTTCATGATAGAAGGTCGAGTAATAGTTACTAGTTGGGATGAGTTAGAGTATACTTTAACCAGAAGGGAGTTTATGTTGAAGTGTCATTGTGTTAGTGAAGACTAAGTATTGGTGTTGAATAGAAGATTAGAGTATTCATGGGGTGATAAATCTAAGATAGACTTATGATTTTGAAGGGAGAACCCCATGATATTCAGAGGGTTATAGAACTAATTAGGCAATGATGTATAGTGAATGGTAAATAGTACTTAAGTTGTGAAAACGAATGTGAATGTAATTTGTAAGTATGTAGACTGAGAGATAAATATTGACTACTTTTCATGAGGTCTTAGTGAGTGAGTGTTTCTTAATTGTATCTAGTAGTCAAAAAGTTTGTATGGTATGTGAGCAATTATAATTGTATTCGTGTTTAGTACTATACACTAACCTTGAATTTGAGATGATTGTCGTGATAAAAAGGATGGCAACATGAGGGTGATGATGTTATTTTTAAGATCTGATCTAGTATGTTTGACATAAAATTAGGTGAGGAATTAAGGTGTTACATTTTGATCAAATGTGAGTGATACAAGTGTCATATTATAACTCTTAGATGAGAGCAATGAAGTGTGGCTAAGTCATTATATTAGCAAGAGCATTAACAGGTGTACTAGAGATCATATGTAGTCAGACGAGGTTCTAATCAAGTTTATGATTTGTTTCATGTGTGCCTAGGTAGTATAGTTGAGTTGCCAATGTGGAGTAGGCTGATGTAAGAACTATTTATTACTCTTAAAATTTTGGTTGAATGGATCATATATAGTCTATGGTGAGCCTCTTAGATATAGTTCAAGTTTCCTCCAGTTAGGTAGATATGAACTTAGAAGGACGGTATTAGTGGGCTAAAGAGGAGAAGTCACACTATTAAGACCTAGATGAGGCGGCTTTATAAGTCAATGAAGGTAATGATTATAGAATGACGTCTATAGAAGCAGGAAGAAGTTAAGAGAAGCAGCTTAGAAAGAAACCCTAGAAGGAATCTTAGTGCCTGCGCATGGAGACTTCAGTAGCCATGAGATTAGCATGTCTCGAGTATTAGAGTACAGTGATTATAGACTAGTTTAGAGATGATGGAATAGTTCCATAGCTTTAAAATGTCAACTTCAGACCTAAGGGGGAGATGATAAGGTGAGGAACCTAGTCAAGTGTTGAGAATCAGATAGTGATGTGTTTAGAGAGAGTTATGGTCATATAGAGGTATAGAACTTAAATCTTGTGATTTGGATTAGTATAATCAGCTTATGTTTAGCACCTTGTGACTTAGAGTTAAGGCTTGAACACAATAAGAGCAGGATGTTTAAGTTAGACCTTTTTATAAGTAGTCATATAATCTAGTGAGAGCTATGAGTTGCAGCTAATGAAGTGTAGTAATAAGAAAAGAGAACATAGTTGAGAAGTGTTGCTAAGCTTAAAAGCTACTAGTCATATCACTCAAGGATTAGTAGTCATATTCTTACTTCGTGCCCGAATACCCTTGTTTTCATGTCATGGCCTGTAATCTTGAAATCTTATGTGAGGTTCGTGCCAAGCGTGCTCGAGTCCAGTTTCAAAACACTCAATATGAATCACTTCCGCCTATGTTAGTAGACAAGTTCAGAAGTCAAAAATATAGTAAGAATAACTTATTTCCCTTCCATGCTCAGTTTAACCATCATTCAAGGACGAATGATCCCAAGCGGGAGATATTGTAACACCCCAAAAATTTCTAAGCTAAGACTTGAATCATTCTTCATTTATGAAAAAAGTCATGTCGGGTGATTCTTAAATTGTTCGTGTGTGTAAAGGTGAATTCTTTAGTGTGAGAATGGATTTTGATATGAATTAAGGTCACAAGAACCCCTTAGCACAAAGTTAAGTTGAAAGCTTCCTTACCGATTAAATTTAGATATAAGATTCTACTTATATTAACTTCAAACGATCATATCTCTCAGCATAAAATGAATTAGGTGACCCATAACCAATAAAATTGAAGGTCTATGAGTCATCTTTCCAATGACACAAAGTTTGCCTCATTTTGAGTTTGGAGTAAAATGCTATACCCATTTTAGTGAAGCCTTGTCAGGCCGTCGATGTTCTACGACTGGACCTACGGACGGTGGAAATTTCGGCAAAAGGTAGACCCTTCCATGAAAACTTGCTGCAATGTTTTTCAGCAACTTCCTGCACGTGTTCTAGGGTTAATTTGGTCCTTTCCCAAGCTTTTTAACCCTATTCTAAGTCATTTTTGAGTGTTTTAACAGAGTAAATCATTCTACAGACTAGTTTTCCTCTCAAAATCATTCAAATAAACATTCAAGTATGTAGAAATTCCCTCTAAACTCACCTAGGGTTCCTCTTCCCCAAAAAGAACCCAAAAACCTTCAAGTCAAAAATTAAAGATACAAAGAGAAACCTTCCACCCAGGGTTTTCCTATGTTCTTCAACTCTAGAAACTTCATAAATGAGTTTTTTAGCAAGAGCAAGCACCAAGATTCCAAGATCAAAGGTTTCCTCCAAAAAAGCTAATGTTCTTCCTCAAGCTCAAGATAAAATCAAGTCTCCATAAAAGTTTTCATTCTAATAGCTTCATAATCAGGTATGTAAGGCTATCATAGTGATGGACCGAATTCGCCCTCAAGCTCTACATCTATCTAAATTTAGTAAAAGATTAATCTAGGGTTTTACCCCTACTATTTGAGTATTCTTGAGATGAGTTGTTATTGAATTCTGTGTTTCTTTTCCAAATTATTGAGTTTCTATATATCTTGTATTGAGATTCTTGAGTTGATTGTGCATGTCTATTTATTAGCATGAGCCCTAGTATTTGAGTATTTATTGAGTTATTATTGAGAATCTTTTAACCAAACAATTGACTTAAATTGATTTTCTGAAAACATAAAGATACGTTTTCAGAAGAATTTTATACATTATTTGAGAAAGAGTATACGAGAACTAAGTATTCTCAAATGTATCACTTTTACAATTGAGAAAAGAGAAACTTTGATTTCTAAATGAGTTAATGAGTTCAGAGATATTTCAAAGCTGTACCTCTCTTAAGAGGATATTTTGAGCAATTACCTCAAATTGAGAAAGAGTATGTTTTATACATTTGAGCATGAGTATATATTTATTGAGAGTAGTATTGACCACCGATATGGGGATGAGTTCAGACAACTCACATTCCTCATAAATCATGTAACCAACATTGGTAAAGGATCATTATTTTTAGATGACTCCATATTGCTTTCGAGCAGAACTTTAGTGGATCCACTTAGTTGAGGTGTCCTATATCGCGGAAAGGTATAAGACAGTTTTGGTAGTGTGGACGAGACGTTGAATCATCACGTAGCTCATAGTGATGGTTGTCGATTAGAGAATCTCCCAAATAAGAGTAAAGAGTATTTTATTGTATTTCTTTTATATCACTGAGTTAACATCTTTTATTTATGAAGCTTTAAATATTTTCATCTATTATTATTGCTTTGTATTGAGTGGAGTTGAGGTAAGTATTCTTTCAGCCTTATCAGTTCCGCTATTTATCCATTCAGCTATATTACATACTCGTACATTCAATGAACTAATGTCATTCGACCTGCATCTTTTATGATACAGATACAGGTGTTCAGGATCATCAATAGGCACTTCATCGAGATCATTTTGCACTCTAGTTAGCATTTTTTGAGCCTCCTTGCATTCTAGAGGTCTCCACTTTTCTTTTAAGTTTAGTCATTTTAGGGTGTCGTGGGTCTTGTCCCGACATCTATGTTGAACTATAGAGGCTTCATAGATAGATAGAGTTGAGGAGTCTCTCATTATTTACTTTTCCTTTAGATGTTTTGCAAACTATTATACCTATATTATTGAGTATTTTACAGACTGTTTGAATTGAGTATTTACTTTGGGTTTGAATATTCTAAATTCTATTTCTAAGCCTACTACCTATTAAGGAAGTCTTCCACTAAGTAGCCATCTAGGCTCGGGGAGTGACATTGGTCCACCATCAACATTCTCATAGTAGTCAATTTGAGGGCTCCCACACCCAACTACTTGTAGATTGCAAGTGTCATGAGGTTTATGCTGGCCCCAGATCACACAATGCTCTAGAAAGGTTAAATGCACCAATTGTGCATGGAATAGTGAACGCACCTAGGTCTTCTTTCTGCTGAACCGGAGACCTTGTTGCAATAGCACTACCGTGATGCAAGTTATTTGCAGGCTCAAAACTGACTGTTCTCTTCTTTGTGACCAAGTCCTTCATGAACTTAGCATATCCTCGCATATGCCCTAAAGCTTCCACCAAAGGAATATTTAACGAAAGTTGATGAAGCATAGATAGGAATTTCAAAAACTTACCATCCTTAGCTTTCTTCTTCAGCCACTATAGGAATAGAGGTGGTGGTTTAGGAATTGGTTGCAAAGGTTGTGATACCTCTGTTATTGGCTCAAATGTGCTCTTAGCCCCTTCAAATTTGTTTGGACTAACTTCCACCTCTTTTGGTTCACTAGAATCAACAAGACCCTCTTCATCAACCTCATTCTTAGCCCAAGTGTCAGTTTCAATATCTCCTTCTTGTTCAATGCTTGTAGGTACTGGTCTCAGAAGTGACTTACCACTCCTAGTTGTAATCTCCATACAATTTCCATTCTTTTTTAGGTATTGAACAATATCACTAGGAAGGATAGCGTTCTTCCTCTGATTCAATGTTGCGAACAATTGCCCCATCTGATGCTCAAGATGTTTGATAGAAGTGGAGTTTAAATTCACCAACTGACTCATATTTGAGAGATCTCCCTTCATCTCTGACTCAAAAGTATGAAGATTCCACTCTCTGCAACATCTTGGCTAGCATATCTTCTACTCTCGAGCTACCTGCTCCATTGCTAGCCCTGATAACGCATAAATTACTCCCAAAACAAGTTAAAGGGTAAGAAATCGTTAGCAATATAAATACCCAATAAAAGAATCGTGGTTGAATCCCACAAGGAATGATTTGTTGGCAATTGAAAAGACCAAGAATTATAAGCTACTAGTTTGAATCTAAACTTAATAATACACAATTATCAAAAAGAGATTGATTTAGGTAACAAAATTAAGATTGGGCAAAGATCTAATCAAACAAGGGATACTTGGCAATTGGGAAATTTGAAACTCAATACTCATTCAACGAGCCATTGCTCTCTCAACACATGCTAATTCAATCATAGGTAGGCTAGGTCATCTTCAACAACACAAATCTTTTTTCGGTCTCATTGTGCTATATCATGAAATCTCCTTTCGGCCTCAATCATGTAATTCAACAAAACAACCTACTACCTTAATTTAGACCTCTCTTTAAAGAAAGTCTCACATTCAACAATGAAAACCTAAATCTCTCTTTCGAGCAAACTCAAGATTCAAGTCTAATATGCAATTATAAATCTAATTCTCCACTTTACGAATTCTCTTTCGAATAACCCACAAAGATCTGAAGCTAAATTTGAGCATGCACTCTCAAATCATAAATGAAAACATGAAAAATAGACTAAACCCATTTCATTAATAGAAGCATGGAATCAAATACAAAAGCAATAGAATGAGAAATTAAAGACCCAAAGGATTGTCTATTTTTGGCACAAAACCCCAATTTCAATTAGCAATTACACCCACAATTCATGCAATATAAAGCAAGGTAAAGAAGATATGATGAGAAATATTACTATTAAGAGCACAATTTTCAATCCAAAAGATGAACTATGAGGCAACTTGCCTTTAAAGTCTCAATCCAAAAGATGAAATCTACAAGTTTTCTCTCTACAATACTCTAAGTTGAACTACTCTCTATTGTATGAATGATTCATTGCTCCAAAATGACTGCTAATGAGTGGGGTTTTGGAATCAATTTGGTGAAATTCCAATTTTATCCAGATGTCAGTCTTTTACTCTTTGTGGTCACGACACTTAACTCACGTGGTCGCGATGAGTAGAGTCAGTGAGTCACGCGATCGTGAACTTTGACCAAGCGATCGCGACATCTGAAATTCTTGTCAAACGTGATCACGACCCATGTTTCACGCGATGCGATGAGTACTTCAACTTACAGTTCAACTTTCTTCCTTTTGACCTCTTCTTGCCTCAAGTTCACTTGGTTTCTTCAATTGTATTCTAAATCAACTCTCCATTTCATTTTGCTGCAAATATGAAGAAAACCACATTAATTAAAAGCATCAATTCTTACCTAAAGCAAGCCAAAACTAATAAGAAAAGAGCCTCAAATGAGTGGAAACTTCTCACTCATCAACACCCCCAACTTAAAAACTTTACTTGTCCTCAAGTAAAGAAAATCAAAAACACTAGAGGCTCTCATTTCAACACACACCACAAATCAATTTCACCTTTTTCAATTATGCACAAAGGTAATGGCTTCGGTTGGTACTAACAAATAGTCCACATGTAAAAAATTTACAAAAGAAATCCGCTCATTCTCATGAAGCATTTTCAAGAACCAAGAATCAATAAGTGACAACAACTCAAACTCAAGAAGTGACTCAACTCATTAGCTCTTTTATATGCTCACTTGATTCAATTAGAATTTTTCAAAATCACCACTTTATCAACTTACATGCCCTCACAAGGAAAGAAATATCCGAACACACTTACAAAGTATTTACAAAACATGGGACATAAGCACAAACACTCACATTCACACTCACAATAAAACATACCATGAACACAAATGCCGCACCATAGACTTGCCCAAATTTTCAATCAATATTGACACAATTTTATTTGGTTGGAAATCTCAAAAGACTTTGTTAAACTTATAATATAGGCTTAGGGAAGGTTAGGATATCATATAGGTACAAGTGACTACACCCTCCTTGAACACTACACAACAACTCATCATTTTCCAACTTTTCCACTTTTCTTCATTTTTCAAACCAATGCACATTTCACATTTTTCAATTTTTTTTCACATTCTAGATGCCCCCCATACAACCATTTTTAACTTTTGGATGATTCAAGTCTCATTTATTAACTTTTTTTCCTTCTTTTTCAAAACTTTTCTTTCTTTAAGACTTTTTCCTCCATTCATCATTTTTTTAACCAAGCCCTCATGTGATAGGCATTCCTTCTATGGTTTTCCCATAAGACCCCCCAACTTAGGCTTTTAGCTTCAACTTTCACAACTTCAAGTTCAAGGAGGGAAGGGTTCAAAATAGGATTACTTTTTCAAAAAGTATAAGGTTTGTAATGATGTTGCCAATAAAAGGGATTAGGCTCAAAGGGGATAACTAAGGATATATTTAGTGAAAAGGTAGGACATTTAGGCCAAGTGGACTTCAAGAATAATCACAAAGAAATCCTAAGATCATTTCTCCAACCAAACTTAATCAAGACCAATATTTCAAGACCAACCGGTAAGTTCTAGGTAGCATAAGAACACACAAGGCATTATTCAATAACTCACCACACTTAACTGCAAATCAATCAAGATGGTTCAAAATCTTATTTCCTTTTCAAAATACAAGTGGCATTAAATATTTAAACTGCTAACAAATCAAAAGTCACAAAAAGAATTATAAGAGTTGTCAAAAAATCATTCACAACATGCTCATCATTCAAAAATGGAGGGGTATATTGAACAAATTTTCACTTGCAAGACTATGTTCTTAGTACCAATGAAGTCACAACCTCCCAAAAAGACAACGATTTACCGACGATTTATCCTTAAAAAAGTCATCACTCTATCCATCATCGGATATCATCAATCCATATATCGATGTCAAAACAAAAAAAAAGAAGCTATAAACTACAAGAAACAAAATGAAATAAACTAACCCATCATAATATCACAAAAGGCCCGGCAAGAGCACACCATCCACAAATCAAAACAAAACAAACCCAAAAATGGCACAATTAGATGCAATACAAAATCTAAAACAAGCCAGACAAGGGATGCACCCCCAACTGAAAATGTAACTGTGTCCTTACAGTACAAAAATTAAAAGAGAATACGAGGGACTCAATGCAAAGATCATCAATCATCTGAGGAGCTATCGGGATCTGAAAGGACATCATCATCAGCATCATCACCCGATCCACAAAACATTCAGAGTGTACTCATCATCTTGTTCAAGAACTTGCATTTCTTCTTTTCATGTTCTTTCATCTTTTTCTGTCTCCTCTCCACTTTTTCCATTGTGTCCTTGAGAATTTGGTGATCCTACACTAGAGCGTAAAGGGTCAAAGAAGTAGTATCGGAGGTCGAGGATCTCTCTCCTAGGCCTGTGGGAAGATTCCGAGTCAACTTCTAAATCTATAAGTGAATCTGGGTATCTATGATATGCATCTTTCCTGATAAGTGGACTAGTGCTGGTGGTGCCCTCCATAGTAGCTCACCTAGAGGAGGAATGGGGTCTGAACCCGGTGAAGCAGTGCCTTAGCAAATGTGCCAAATGTTGGATCTTGCACATCAATCTTTCTTTTCTTCATAACATGCCTCGGACCCTTCTTCTTAAGCGGGTGGATGGGATATTCAGGACTCTGCATGCTATCTCCCTCATTTTTGTCCACCTCATCTGTCAGGCATAAGTAAGTAATCAAGGAAGGATAAGAGAGACTATTTGTACCTTTCAAGACAACCTCCTGAATTTGTTGCATGATGATCTACCCAATGTTAATAGGAATCCACTTCATGATGGCACAAATCAATAGTGCCATGTCAAGAGACACATCGGTCTCATTCCTAGAAGGAATCACCCTACTGCAAATTATGGAAATCCAAGTCTTGGCCTCGAATGTGAACTCTGAAGAGTCAATCCGATGGTTTTTCTCGATCCATTTAGACATATGACAATCATGTAAGTATGTCACAAACTACTCCTGACCCGCTTCCCTTGCTCTCGCCTTATGAACATCATTGTCGGCATTGGGGAGGCCATAATAAGCATTGATCCTTGAGGGGTCAAAATGTACTTGCTTTCCTTGGACCGTGACTACGAAGTCTTCAAAGAACTTGGTTTCGGTAGCATTAACATAGAACTCTCGAACCAATGTGTACTTAGCCTTGATAGTCTTATCCGTGAAACACAACCATCCACTTGTCTCCAAATGCCATAAAGGTCCGGCATGCGTTCTTGAAGATTTGTTAATAAAATACCCCTCTCCTTTGTAATATTCTTTGTTGAGAGGAAGTCATGCAATCGATGGCATTTAGCGGAAACAAACAGTTGATGATCAAATCTTTCATCCCCAATGACATTTTCTTCCATTTGTTCCTCAATTTGGTTAGTGTTGTCGACCATGTCTTTACAAATAAGGTACCTACACAAGATGAAAACATGTAAAAAGAATGCAAAGGCACATAAGGCAATATATTATCAAGTAATTAGGCCAAAGAAATGAGTGAAAAAGGAATCGGAGGAACTGGGGCAGAGCTATTGTTTTTGGCCATTTTTACTGCCATGCAATAGACTCATTGTGATCATAGAATTTTTAATCACGATCGTGAGCCTCAGCCTTTCACTTCATTGCGATCACAGGAATAGACATCGCAATCGCGGGATTTCAAAAATTAACATACCGCGATCGCAGGATTAGACGTCATGATCACAGAGAATATATCAGCCTAGAAAATATTTTTCACTTTGGCATTTCATCGATCAGGTTGCAAGCAACCTGTTTTCATGCCATTTTCACATGAACTCAAGCCCCTTTTTGAGTGAACACCTAGACAACAACAACAATTCAAAGCAAACATTTCAAAAATGTCAAATTTCAACACAAATAAAGCATCAAAAATCGATGGGCGAGAATCAACCCGTGTACACAACTCGCCAATCTTCAAGAAACAAAAGAGAGAGAGTGAATTCGACATACCTTAAGGAAAAAGAACGGTTGAAAGGAGAGAACTTTTGCCACAAATGATCAAAGCGAACTGATTTTTTAGAGGGGGAAGTATTGGGGACGGTTTGGTGTTTTTGATACACTGGACTGAATTTTAAAAGGTTGTTGTCTTTTTAACTCACGCGAGTCATTGTGGTCGCAAATCCCTCCTCGTGATCACAAAAATCAACTTCATTTACCTTTCACAAACACGGCCCCAAGCTCTTATGATCGCGACACTCAGGATTGTATGCATCGCGATCGTGGCCTTTGGCTCTCACGAACGCGATGAACAAATTAGTGCCAGACTTGTTGAAGCTACTGTCAATTTGGGCTATGGCAGGGTCAATTTGGTGATCCGCCCAATCAACTTTGGCGAACCTGAGTGTTCCAACTCCTATTTTGAAGGTGTTTTCACCCCAAACTTCCATACCAATCATTTTTGTGTCTCTAAACTGTCAAAACAACCACCACAAACTTTGGAACTATGAGGATTAGTCAAAAACAAAAATCCAAAGCTATTCTAAAAATCAAAAACTTGAAATTAAACTAAAAAAATAAACATATTTGGATACCGATGGGTTGCCTCTCATCAAGCACCCGAATACATCACCCTTTGTGTTTTCACTTCAAGGCAATGTACCTTCTCCCCAATTTTAAATCAATTTCTCTTCGAAGAGCATGGGACAACATAGAGCATCAAGAGTTTCACTCGATCTATCCATTTTGAAGACTTGAATTTCTTACCCAACTTCAAATCATTTTTTTGTTATGGAGAATTGGGAAAGAGTAAGAAGCTCACTAGGCCATTTGAGCATTGAGTTTCACAATCATTGGTCCCCAAGTGAGTGATTCCGGCATCTTGGAATGTTATTGGCTTGGTTCGGTTTCATACACCCAACTTCTCATCAACGATCATCACCACCCATTTTTCCTCATAGCAAGGCCATGGGCTATCCTCATAGGGATTACAACCCCCAAGCATTTTAATGTTATCACAAGAAGCCATAGAAGCAAAGAAAAAAGAAAGTAAAGACAACTGTTCATAATTTAGATAGAAACAAGTAAACTATAAATCCTAAATTAATTAAATACGCCTAATTGTTCCCCGGCAGCGTCATCATTTTTTATAACGCTTAAATTACTCCCAAAACAAGTAAAAAGGTAAGAGATCATTAGCAATATAAATATCCAACAAAAGAGTCAAGGTCGAATCCCATAGGAAACAATTTGTCGGGAATTGAAAAGACAAAGAATTATAAGCTACTAGTTTGAATCTAAACTTAATGATACACAATTATCAAAAAGAGATTGGTTTAGATAACAAAATTAAGATTGAGCAAAGATCTAATCAAGCAAGGGATAATTGGGAATTGGAAAATTTGTAACTCAATACTCATTCAACGATCCATTGCAATCTCAACACATGCCAATTCAATCATAGGTAGGCTAGGTCATCTTCAACAACACAAATCTTCTTTTGATCTCATTGTGCTATATCATGAAATCTCCTTTCGGTCTCAATAATGTAATTCAACAAAACAACCTACTAACTTAACTTAGACCTCTCTTTCAAGCAAGCCTCACATTCAACAATGAAAACCTAAATCTTTCTTCCAAGAAAACTCAAGATTCAAGGGTAATATACAATTATCAATCTAATTCTCCACTTCACGAATTCTCTTTCAAGCAACCCACAAAGATCTAAAGCTAGATTTGAGAGTGCACTCTCAAATTATAAGTGAAAACATGAAAATTAGACTAAACTCATTTCATGAATAGAAGCATGCATTCAAATACAAAAGTAATAGAATGAAAAATTAAAGACCTAAAGGATTTGTCTCTTTCTAGCGCAAAACCCCAATTTTAATTAGTAATTACACCCACAATTCATCCAATATAAAGCAAGGGAAAGATGATAGGATAAAAATATTACTATTAAGAACAAATCTTCAATCCAAAAGATGAATTATGAGGCAACTTGCCTTCAAAGTCTGAACTCAAAAGATTAAATATACAAGTTTTCTCTCTACAATACTCTAAGTTGAACTATTCTCTATTCGATGAATGATTCATTCTTCTAAATGACTAATTATGAGAGAAAAAAGGGGTTTTGGGATCAATTTGATGAAATTCCAATTTTGTCCAGACGCTAGGCTTTTACTCTTCGTGGTCACGACACTTAACTTACACAGTCACGATGAGTAGTGTCACTGAGTCACGTGATCACAAACTCTAACCACGCGATCGTGGCATCTGAAATTCTTGTCGTACGCAATTGCGACCCCTATTTAACATAGTCGCGATGAGTACTTCAGTTTCCAGTTCAACTTTCTTCCTTTTGACCTCTTCTTGCCTCAAGTTCACTTGGTTTCTTCAATTGTCTTCTAAATAAACTCTCTATTTCATTTTCCTGCAAATATGAAGAAAATCACATTAAAAGTACCAATTATTATCTAAAGCAAGCCAAAACTAATAAGAAAAGAGTCTCAAATGAGTGGAAATTTCCCACTCATCAATCCCTATCTCTATTTCCAGGAGGCACATAAACTCCACTACAACCATTCTTGAAATTGTCTTTGTTATGCCAATTCCCTTGATCGCGGTTTCTAGCCTCATCATAGTAATCATTTGTCTAGTAGTTTCGACCTTGATTTTATGAACTATAAGTTTGGAAACCCCTTGGTTGTTCTGATACTTAGTCTCTTCATAATAATCAAAATCTAAATTATCACATTGACCTGCAACCCAATTGCCTTTAGCTTTTCATCACCGCCTACTAATGGATGTTCTTTGCCAACAAATCCATTCTAATCATCATATGAGACATATCCTGAAAATGCTCCTATTCTTGCCAACGTTGCTCATCTGACGTACCAACTGCATAGCTATTCCCAACAACTTTAGAATCTCCAGTGTGCCAAGCTATGTTGTTCTTTCATACTTTGTCTAGCATAGCTGCAACACCTATAAAAGTTTGAGCCATGAATGACCCACCAGAAAATGCATCAACAATTGGTTTGGTCACTGAGTTTAATGATCTATAGAAAATCTCCATCAGGTGGTCATCAGTAAGCTTATGATTTGGGCACTCCTTTAGCTTCTGGTTGAACATTAGGTAAGTTTCATGCAATGCCTCAGTGGGTAGCTGCTTTTGGTTGTTGATCTCATATTTCAATTGCAACTTCCTTGATAGAGGAAAGAATCTCTTCAAGAAAGCTTCTTTCAACTCTCTCCAAGTGGTTATTGAGTCATGTAGCAACTCATCCAGCCACATTATTGCCTCCTCATATAGAGAAAATGAAAAATAACCTCAGCCTGATAATTGTCTGACCAACTCCAGGGATCTCAAAAAACTTGCAGGTACTAATAATGAAATTGATCAAATGTTGATTTGGATCATCTCCAACTACTCCTTGGAATAGTCCTTTCAAGTTTAACAACTGGATCATATTGCTTGTAATGATAAACTTAACTCCTTATAGTAAAGCTGGGAGAATGATAGCCCCAGTGGATCCAACTCCATCCATATCAGCGTCATCTTCTTCCAATGCAAAATCAATAGTGTCAACAGGTCTCTGTTGGCCTCTGTCTCTTTGTGTTGGATAAAGATTTTATGGAGCCACCTCATCTTCCACATCATCATGTTCCTCCCCCACATTATTATTGCTACTATTTGTTGGCATTTTCCCTTGCCTGAGCCTCAGCAATTTGTCTCCTGTGCATTCATTTTTCTACGAATGGACTTTTCAAGCTCTGGGTCATAAGGAATTAGCGGTTCACCCTTACTTCGGGTACTTGGCATGCACTAATCTGTACCCTTCATAAACAAAGACAAGAAACCAAAAGTAAAATTAGAAAATAAGACTAAGAGTGAAATAACACACACTTGACTTAATTGATAACTGTATTCCCCAGCAACGGCACCAAAATTTAATACGCTCAAATAACACCTCCTTAAAAAAGTATAACGCGATCGTTGTCAAATATAGAACTCAACTAGGTTGGGTTCGAATCTCATAGGGAATAAGGCCAGGACTAAGTTGTATGTGGTTATTTATTATTTGTTACTTATTTCCAAAATAAACAGGAAAGAATGGGGAAATTGGGATTTATTCTTGGTGTCACTTTGTAACATTTAACCATCAACAATATCGCTTAACAGAGAATTTATAGACAAAATTAATCAGGATTGTATTCACCAAGACTGTTTGACTAATTTCGGGTTAATACAAAATTTCACCTTGCATTGCTAGTATACCAGTTTATCAAACTCATGCTGCATTTAATCGTTTCTCAACAAAATTAAATGCATATCACTTTTATTCTTTCAAACTAAAAGTGTTTAATTCAATTCAAACATATTTACTCAGAGTTGGTTTAATTTTGTTACAACATTCACCATTAGATAAGTTTAGATTCTTGAATCCTCGTAATTAATTATTTTCCTAGGTTTTACAATTTCAATTTTTTACTCAAACAAGTCAAACCTAGGACATGTTCCTATATTTGCAACCATTAGAAGTCGATTAATACGAAAAAGTTAATAAGGTATACAATCACAATACATATATCATTTCGTAAAAATCTTTTTTAGGTCAAGTCATCATGGATTCCACAACCCTTGTGGGGTTTAGCCACTCAAGATAATTAAAGTAAAGAATAAGATTGCATTCATTTAAATAGGTATTTACTTACAAAAGATAGAGGCAATCACAAGTTTTGATTTCAAAAACCCATTGAAAACTATTGTTCAACCGTACTATGATCTTCCCTAAAAAAACAGATCCTAAAATAAACCTTAAAAATACTATATAGTCCAGGAAATTTGAAATTTAAAATAAGAATGTTGTGCTTCCAAAGTTTGTCTGATGTTTTGCCTGACGATCTGTAACAGGTGTGACGGTCCGTCACTTGTACCATCATGGCCAACCAGTAGCTCCGTAGTATAGTCTTTAGTGATGATCTGCCTAATGGCCCGTCGCAGTGTGACTGTCCATCAAGTGGACCGTCAGAATACCTCTTTCGATATTGCTTTTGTAATCGTCTAACACTGGACCTGACGGCTCGTCGGAGAAGTGACGGTCCGTCAAGCCTGCCGTTAGAGCTCTCCTTTGGCAGCACTTAGCTTCAGTTTTCTTCCTTTTTCGTTTTGACTGTTTTCCTTTCTAACACAGTAGAAAAAAATCATTAAAAGATACTCTTGTTGCTTAATAGAATTTATTCATAGTTAAAAACATCAAATGTGTCGTCAAATACCGGCACATCAAAGTCTCCAACAATTTAGCTTTTCCTATTTCAGTTCGTCGATTGAGACAGGTTACAATTTACTTGGAGTTAGACTTTACTTAGCTGTCAATATGTAATGTGACTTGTATTGCATGCTGATTGATCTTCGGACATTGTTATTGTTGTTTATGATGGAATTAAGTACTGCTTGCACTACAACAAAAACACCTTTTAGCGGCAATAAATATACACAATAACAAAGAAGGCTAAAGCCTTTACCGGCATTAGTTAATTGCCATTGAATCCAATGTCACTAAAGGCTTTAGGGACATTTACAAAGAGTGTTAATTGCCTCTAAAAATATATTTTTAGTGGCAATTAAGCCATTGCCATTAATTAATTGCCGCTAAAGGTCATTTTTGATGTAGTGTTGTCAGATTTAGCATGCAAATCGTTGAATTGATTATCCATCGATGTTATGAAACATGAACCTGTTGTTACTTTATAATTTAATGATATTATGAATGATGATTTTGTGGCTATTTTATACTTGATGTGTTGCTCTGAGAGATAATTGGAGAGGTTAGCATATTGAAATATGTAGATATAGTGAGTATATAACCACTATCCAAATGATGAGTAGCTCGAGTCCGATGTTATCTTATGAACAAGCGATTTCTATGGGATAATGTCGATATAGTACATAGACACCTAGAATTTCTTGTAGTTCATGACTAAATGGGCAATATTAAGACCCTTTAGCATGTGTGTACAGATGAGAGTGAGACTTATGATTCAAAGAGATATGTTAATGATTCTTGGTAAGTGCAATGATTATGCAACTCCAAGGTCATGATGGATTATGATTTTCATTTGACTTGTTGCATTTTGAGATGTGTGTTGAATTGACTTGTTGTATTTTGACAAGCATGTGATGATTTATACTGATGAATTATATTGATTAATGGATATTGTTCAGTGTCATGATTTTATATGCTAGTTAAGGTCTAGTGATATTAAAAGAGTAGTATACAATTAACTCTTGTAAATCAATTCCTCTTATAAATGTTAACTGTAGATGAACTAACTTATACTTGATAAGTCTGCGGATTGGGTTGTGAATAAGTTAAATAAAGGTGATGACTTGTATTTATGTCTGGCTTCATATTGTGTTTTAAGGACTTGAGATATTGTGATAAAATGTGCTTATGTGTTGACTATGTGCAAATGCGTGTCTACGTATTTTATGACTATGAATATATATTTGATATTAATCTTAGTTGAACTATGATATTTACCAGTACATAATGTTTGTTCTAATGTTACTCGTACACTCTCTTTTAAGTGCAGACTGTGATCCAGAGGTGTTTACCAGACCCCATATTTAGTTGAGTTTTGCTTTCAAATCTGAGGGTGAACTACTCCCGTTCGAGCTGCCGCAAATCCTCTTATTTTCTGATGTCTTTATTTCCAGACATTGAGACTCCTTATTTATTAGTTAGTATTATTCTTAGACTTGATAGTTAGATGTTTTAGTACGATGACTTTTGGATTCTTAGATTGTAATAGTTTGTCTTCTGCTATATTATTTATTTAAGACATAGACTTAATTTTGTTGTTTTCTCTTCCTTTTTTAAACTAGAACTGCTAGATGATTGTATGAATTAGGTTGTTAAGTGTTGGTTCATCCATCGAGTTGATGTGTGTGTCAGTCATGACAGTTTTGATCGCAACACATGAAAAATAATTATGAGTTAATGGAATTAGTTGAAAAAACTCGGTCATTCTATTCCACTGTGCTCTTATTTTTTTTTTTGGTATGCTGGAAAAATCAAATAAATTATTTAGCAATGTGTATAAGCTACTTGAGTTAAGTCATTTAGGAGAATAAAATTCATTTTTTAGTGTATCCTCTCACTTTCACAAATCTTGTTCATGTTTGTGGTCTTCGGCAAGACCGGCTACAATGCTTTAAGAAAAGGCTATCGTCTTACGTCCCCAAATTTTGAGACCTCATTTTCTAGCTTAAAAGTAGGATTAGACCCAAAAAACTAATCTAAGAAATAGGAAGCTTTCAAACATATGTAGAATGTGTTAATCGAGATGACCAGTTCACTTTTTACCTTTTCGATAAAAAATAGTATGTATTTTTTAAATTTTGCAAGTTACCGTTCTTCCCCCATTCATTTTCGTATTTTATTAACTCTCTTTCTCTCTTACTCCTCTCTATTCTTCCTTTCTATCATTCTCCCAATCAAAACTTAAGGAATTTTGTTTGCTCTATTGATAATTTAAACTTGAAGAGACCACAATTTGTGTTTCAAATTTTGAATAAAATATATTGAAGTAGCCAAGAATTTATTTTAGAATTAAGTCTTCATAGTTCTTGAATCAAATAATATTATTTTTGTTTCGTATATTTTTTATTTTTAAAAATATTTGTAAGAATTTAATATAGGAATAAGGCACAAGTACTCCCCCTCCCCCCCCTCCCCTCCCCCTCCCAAACTATACCTAAAATTTCTATGACTCACCTAAACTTAACTAGGGTTCCTCCTCCCCCCCCAAACTATTTAAAAATAGAATAAATACACACTAAATGGTGACATGGCATAGATAACCAAATGAGCATCATTTGTGGGTATTACATGTGCTTCACATTTTTTTAAGCATTAAATCATTTTTATTTATTAAAATCCCTTTTTCTTTTCTTTAGGGATAAGGCATAAGGACCCAGCCCCCCAAACTATGACCGAAATTTCAGTGACATAACTTAACTTAACTAAGATTATATTATATGCCCCCCCCCCCCGAGTTCATTTTTTCAATATTTTCGTGCATCTTTTATGTTGATGTGACACCTTCAATCAGGTAAAGTTGGTGGTGTTGTATAACACGTGCTGCCACATGTGTAAATATTTCTTATATAAAAAATAATTAAAAATTGCTTTGTATTTAAACTCTTTTTTTCTTTTTCTTTTTTTTACCTTCATTCATTGTTTTTTCTTTTCTTTTTTCTATTGATTTTATTTATTCTTTTTATTTTCTTTATCGTTCCTTTTGATTTGATTTCAAATCAATTTCAAATGTCTTATATTTTAAATAAGTCAATTTCGGATGGATATCAAAATAAGTGATGAAAATCAAATAAAACATAAAAAAATTAAAATGTTAAAATTAAATGACACTTTTTAAATATATATATATATATATTATCTTTTTTAAAAAATATACGTAATTTTTTAAAAATAATTAAAAGTGAAAAGATAAAACATTAATGAAAAAGAAAAAAAAAGTTTAAAGTGAGGAGGGAAATAAATATTTTACAAAGAAATACATAAAAATAAATATATGTATATATAAGTTTTAATGTCAATAATTATGTGTACTAACTAATTGTAAAATCAACAATTAAAAAAGGACATAAGTCCACCAATTTATATATTAGTTGTCTTGAGAATTTTAATGATGCGTGGCCAATTTCTATGGTCAATGGTACCTCAAAAAACTTTTCACGCGCCTCAACAAAGTGCAGTCGGCCTAGATATCACAGCACAAAAGGTGCATGAAAATACAGAAAGAATAAGTTTTGGGGGAGGGGGATAATAGGACTCTAGTTAAGTTAAGGTGTGTCACTGGAATTTCGATCATAGTTTAGAAGGGTACTTATGTCTTATCCCATTATTTTTTTGTCCTGAAAATTTCAAATCCAACTTGAAGTTATATTTCAATTTGTAAACTAGCTAATAACATGTTTTAATCACTTTACACTTTGAATTTGTATATAAATACATTCAACCATGAACTTTAGTCTTTGTGAAAAGTATAATCAAACATAACCCCAATTCCATAAATTACAAATACATGAAAAATTATTTTAAATATATGATCAAACACCTACTAAGTCAAATTATTTTCAAATTTTAAAAATAAATTCTTTACTTTCAACAAACAATAGGACATAAGGCTAGAACAAAAGGAGTAGTATTATCTTATTATTGATGTAAATTATATTTAAGATGAAAGTTAATTGACACATTTTATAGAATTATATAAACAATTGACTGCAGAAGACAAATTGAGATTCTACGGTGTAGTTGTTAGGACTCTGGACTTTGAATCAAGTGACCTGGGTTCGACTCCCGGTAGTTTTTTGTTTCGTAATCAGACCAAAGGGTAAAGCATGAATTCTTGTGGGTCTTAAAAGTTCAATTTAGAAACATGATCTTGTTATTACTATAAATAAACTAGTATACGTGCCCGCGCTGCAAAAAGAAATCAAATGTAACATAAATAGTTAAACAATAACTATGAAATATTCTAAAGTCTAAATTAGTTGTAGACAAATATACTAATTAATGTAAAATGTTAGCATATTTTACTCATAATCCGATGCCTTCATTACATTGGATGAATATAAAAAATAGTTACACTAAATATAGCAAACACTCATTACAGAAACAAAAACCTACAATGCTTAAATCTCCTATAGAGAGCTTTATATTTAAATAAGAAATATCAACAGTAAAAACACTCTTTTTTTTGGGGTGAAATAAAAAACACTTTAAATAAGTATTAAACACTCGATATCACTTCAAATAAGTATTAAACATTTGATATCAATTCAAGTGTATGATGAAAAAATGAACATGACTGTTATCCAAGTGACTTAATCTATCCATGAGTCCGAATAAAAGGGACGTTTGAACCTGTGTAAAAAACACTAAAATTTGCGAATCCATAATACGTAAAAATAGCATAATAGGACTCCATAATAGGATGGAACAATTAGATGGATCCTTATGAATCAATAGAAAATGTATCACATAAATTAGTAGACTCATTTTAATAATTGAAATCCATATTAAACTACTCAGTCAGATATTACATATACCTTCTCAAACTTTTGATCTCTATGCCCTTTGACACTACATCCTTGCATATTATAGAGCCAACAGCCGCTGCCTCCGATCCTATGACTACAATCTGTTTAAAAAAAAGAAAAATAAATAAAAAAACAAAATAAAGAAAGAAACATGATATATAAAATAAAAAACAAACTTGATATATAAAGAGAAAATGGTCTAAAACCCCCTCAACCTATACCCGAAATTCCAACTACACACTTATTCATTACCGGAGTCCTATTACCCCCTTACACTATTTTAAAGTAGAATTATTTGCCCCCTAAATGATGAAGTGGCAAAGAAAGTGTAGTTCACTCTCTTAAAGAGAGTGAGAGAAAAATAATAATTAAAACTTTAATTTTATAAGTATTTCTTCAATTTCATAATATATTTTTTTGATTCTTCAAAAATCTTTATCTTTCCTTTTAATAAAATTTTCTTTTTATCGTTTTCTTCTTCTCTTCATCAAAGTAACATCGTCGGCGGCTCTGCTCCACCAACAGGTCACCGCCCTCACCAACATTTCATCATTAAGCTAACTTTCATTCTCAAATCACAAAATTCTCATAGTAAATTCACTTCTCATCAGTATGAAAAATTGACAATAAACCCAAAATCAAAATCGAAAGTCATCGGCAGCGGCTCTGCTCCACCACCAGGTCGCCGCCCTCACCAACCTCTCATCATAAGTTAACTTTCATTCTCAAATCACAAATTTCTTACAGTAAATTCACTTCTCATCCGTGTGAAAAATTGACAATAATTCAAAATCAAAATCGAAAGTCAAGATGATTGAACTTTAGAGTCATTAATGGAGAAAAATTCATTAAGTAACAGATCCATCAATGGAGAAGAACTCATCAATGAAATCATTGGGTGAGAAAACCATTAATGGAGAAGACCCAATAATCGAAATGGGTTGCTCAACATTGTTAAATTCTAGCTTCAATAGAGAGCATCAAAATTTTACTAGTGTTCATAACTCCGATGAAGCTCGAAGAAGATGGTGGCAGTCATAGAATGTATCCTCAAATTTGAAAAATCAATTTGTCAAGATCAAAGAAAAAGAGGAATCAAAAATGAAAGTGAAAGAGAAAGAGGGAAATATAAATGAAAAATAATTACAGAATAAAGAATTTTTTTTTTAAAAAAATTAATATTACGTGGCAGAGCGCGTGCAATTCACTTTTTATATAAATCTGGGTGCGTTTTTAAGGGGTATATATTATACTTTTAAAATGTTCAAGGGGTAATAGGACCCCCGTAAAGAATAAGTGTGTAGTTGATAATTGGGTAATAGATTAGGGGGGATTTAAACCATTTTCTCATATATAAAACAAAATCCAAATACGAAAGAGAACAAATTAAACTTTAAATAAAGAAAAACGAATTTACTTGGAAGAAACAAAGATTTACATTTACATATGCACAAAAAGAGAAGAGGAGAAGAAAACTGAGTTTAAAAAAGATTTAAAAAATTGTATTCAGTTGCTACAAATAAGGAGTATTTTTTTGTTTGTTTAGATTAGAAACGTGTGTTTGCGAGTAAGAGGAGAGTTTTTTATTTTTTATTTAGTGGAGAGATGGTTTTGGGATGTTAATTTTAAAATATATTTTATCTATTTTAAATTATAAATGAATAATTTTAAAAACTGATTCCACGATTAATTTTAAATTTTAAAAACCGTTCAAAATTTCTGAAACTGATTCTACATTAATTTTAAAATTTTAAAACTGCTATAAACTATTTTATTTATTAATTTGTAATTTATTATTTAATATAATTATGGATAATTAATTAATTTTAATTGTACAGAAAATTTTAAAATATTATGTCAAGGGAATAATTAGGCCGTTATGTCAAGGGCATATATATTTATTATTATTATTATTAAAAAAAATAAAGTATTTTGTTGTTACATGCTCCTAAAATTTTGCACCATTATCCTGGTTTTATAAATAGCAATTTTGGAATTTTATTAATAATCTCAATTCAAAAAGATTACACCGTTTTTAACTTTGCACCATTATCTATATATCATGTATAGTTTTAATTTTTATTTCTACATTTTTAAAATTAATTAAAAAAAATTAGGCAGTTAGCATTTTATTAGGAACAAACACATTTAATTTATTTAAACAAAATAAAAGAGATAGATACAAAAGTTTTTAACGTAAACAGATTTTAAAAACTGTTTTTAATTTAGATATTTTTTTAAAAATGCAAAAACTGTTTTTATTTTTTTAAAATATATATTTTTTAAATTGTTATTTATTATTTAATATATATACAAATTTTGTGGTGCTGACACGTAAGCGGTATCACCTCTCCTATTATATATATATATATATATATATATAGATTATTAAAAAAATAAAGTATTTTGTTGTTACATGCTCCTAAAATTTTGCACTATTATCTTTTTTTTTAAATAGCAATTTTGGAATTTTATTAATAATCTCAATTCAAAAAGATTACACCGTTTTTAATTTTGCACCATTATCTATATATCATGTATAGTTTTAATTTTTATTTCTACATTTTTAAAATTCATTAAAAAAAATTTAGGCTGTTAGCATTTTATTAGGAACAAACACATTTAATTTATTTAAACAAAAAAAAAAGAGATAGATACAAAAGTTTTTAACGTAAACAGATTTTAAAAACTGTTTTTAATTTAGATATTTTTTTAAAAATGCAAAAACTGTTTTTATTTTTTTAACATATTTTATTTTTTAAATTGTTATTTATTATTTAATATATATACAAATTTTGTGGTGCTGACACGTAGGCACTATCACCTCTCCTATTATATATAGGCGAAATGGTCTGGTGGACCCTTGTACTTATATCGGTTTGTATTGTAAACCCTTCTACTTACCCTTTTGTCATCTGGACCCTTGAACTCATCCAAATGCAACATTTTAAACATATTTTTTGATGTGGCATCCTATGTGGCAAGGGTCCACACGGAGCGTGTGAAACACACAAAACAAGAGCGTGAGATACATTATAAAGGCACCAGCAGTCCTTTTTTGACCTTTAAAGACCATCTCTTCTTTCTTTTTTGCTCTCAACACCATGGTTGGGCAAATTTAAGCTTTTTTTTCTAGTCTCTTTCTCGATCTTGTCTCTCCAAATTTCTTCTCCTTTATTTTTTTCTTTCGATTTACTCATCTCTTTTTCTTTTTGTGCGATTCTATTGTATTTTTGTTGGTTCCGGGCACAGAACCTACACAAGTGTAGAAATAAGGAGTGAGTACCAAACAACGCGATACTTAGCAAGCAGCCCACTAAAACAAGGTAAAACTAGCTAGAAAACAAGAACTTCTTTCAAACCAATTGAAACGCCACAACTATAACCTACATGAAAATCAGTTCAACCTAACATATCACAATATACAGTTCACAAGGATCCCATAATCATAGTCCAACAGTTATATTTTATCAAATTACACGAGTCAAGATCATCACTCACAATAGTCAAGTTCATCTATCACAAATATCAAGTCATCAATCACAAGTATCAAGATCATCAAGCATCAAGTATACCAAACACAAGTATCAAAATTATCATGCACAAATATCAATCGGGACTCATGGGGAACACCCATAGTCTATGCACTCACTGGCAAAGACCTCGATATCAACAATACTTGCCAGCAATGACTTCGGCATCACAATACTACTCGGTAATGACCTCGGCTTCAATAACATTTGTCGGTAAAGATCTTGGCATCGATAACACTCGTCGGCAAAGACCTCGGCATCAATATCACTCGCCGGTAAAAACCTCTGCATCAATCACACTCGCCGACAGAGATCTCGACATCAATCACACTCGCCAACAAAGACCTCGGCATCAATAACACTCGCCATCAAAGAGCTCGGCATCAATACCACTCGCTGGTAAAGACCTTAGCATCAATCACACTCGCCGGTAATGACCTCGACATAATCATATTACATCTCATCACAGTGTTTCAGAACCAATACGAATAGGCATGTTCACACAATAATGAAGAGATGACAATCACATGCAATTCACATCCACAACAATACTATCAAGGCATCACATCAATCACCAAATCAATATTAACACTCAAGGCAATTCAAAATGTACAATACACTATTATCGACACGTTTCCTTTTTCATTAACCTCGTCTTTATCAATAAGGTTAATCAATTTGAACAATTAACCCATCACCTCATTTCCATTACTCCCCAACACATACAAGAAATAGAGTTCAAGATTCTACAAGCTTTAACAAGATTTAGAAGTTTACTTGGCTTAATCAATCACAAATCAATTCAAGACTTGAGCTTTTCCCTTCCGAACGATATCCAAATCAACACAATCTAGTCAAACAAGTATTCACAATGAGATTTCGGAACTAACAATACCTATTTCAAGTAATTTGAATAAATGGGTTAAATCGGCTCAAAAACTCGATTCAAAAAATGAAGGGTAAATCTGAAAATTTATACATGAAAATGTTACCCACAAGATTCGAAATCCATTTGTAAAAATCATTTCGAAAATGGAGTCATATTCAACTCATACTCATCATTTTTCTTAAAAGCTCAAGTTCATGAAAACCATGCCAATTTGCCCAATCAAAATCCAAATTTTTTATGTTAAAAAACACAATTGATAACAGGGAATTGCAGATTTAGGGTCACAAAGACTTACCCAAATGATTAACCACGAAAAATCTCTTTAAAATCGCTTCCAAGAATTTTCCAAAACTCAAAATGGGAGAAAATGAGAAAAAACTCCAAAATTTCAGACATAAACCCTCTCAGGTCTCGCTTTCGCGAACCTAGGGTTGCTTACACAATCATTGCGATTACGACCAAAAATGTGACCTCTCGCTTTCGCGACCTAGCCTTCACTAAAGCGAATGTCGCGAAAGCGGCCAGAGACTCGCAAACGCGAAGGTCAGGGGGCCGACCCATAGCGAACGCAACATGTACCTCGTGAAAGCGGCTCGAAAAAGCGAACAGCCTCTCACTAACGCGAGGCATACCAAGTATTAGAAAAATCAGCCAACTCACAAAATTCTGAATGGACTCTCGGGATTCGTTTGGAACTCCGTACACACAAATCAAATATGCTACTCGATTATATTCGACGTTCCGGACACAATAAAATCATCGAAACACGAATCTAAGGTCTTCTTGATCCAAAACTCATGAAAGTTGTAATGAACAAACATAGCGCCTAAAAGGGCCAAATCAAGCTCGAGATCTCTGAAATTTCAACCAAGACCTCTCCTAGTCCTAAAATCATCCCTCAAATCCAATGAAACTGTTAGAAATCCGATCCGAGTATCCGAACCCCGAATGTTGACCAAAGCAAACCAAAGACTAAAATTTCAATAATTTCCAAGTTAGGACCTCAAATCCTCAAAAAAAAAAAAAACTCTGAATCTTAAACCAACAACTCTCCTAGACCAAATTTCACATTTTGGGACTGATGGAATCGACGGAATTCTATTCCAAGACTCAAAATTCCAAAATACACTGAAAACTACTTTTTAACAACTTTAGCCTTTCAAACTCTAAAATTTCCACAATTCACAACTTTATACTCAAAACTCAAATTCAATTTCAAATCTAATCAGAAATGACTCGGGGCCAATATCGAGAGGGGTAAACCGATAATTTTATGAAAAATTCTAAAAATAACTAACCAGGTCATTACACACGTATCAGGGCGAAGGACTGCCACTTCACATGCATGTCTAATAGACTTGTTCAACAAACTTCCATCTGAAAAACTTAGTAAACCATAGCCATAAATTGACTTTCCCTCTTCGACTATACTTAGAAGCCGCTTCAGCAACAACATCTCAAGAATCGAATCAAACACATAATTTGTAAGATTATTGAATTCATTTCATTAGTCTCCTGATATACACTCTTGTATTTTAATAATTAAATGAATGTGGAGGATTATTGGTTCTTTTATGTATTTTAATATTATATTAAATTAGGGAAGCGGTAAAAAATCTCTATAAATTTGTAATTTAATTTTTATTTAATAGCTCAATATTATAAATAATCTAAAAATCTAGTTTGATTTTTATTTTTTATTTGAAAAGATTATCCAATTAGTACTTCAATTTCATATATGTATTGCAAAACTTAATTTGAAAATTAAATCAAACCTACAATTAAATTTTAAAAGAAGTAATTACAATAGTAAAATAAGAAGAAAGTTGAAAACAAAAGTTTTGATGACTCATTTATAGTTAGCTTTTTTATGTATATAGTTTTAGTAGAAGAAAAAAGAGCAAGTTGAAAAAACTTTACATAAAATCTGTGATAAACTTGATTAGTGAACTACTTACAAGTAACTGAAATAACAATAGCTCTTAAAAACTTCAGTTAATATAAATTGTCTTCTGCTTCAATTTGTAAAAGTGTATTTGGATATTCATTCCCAATAACTTATAGATATAGTAATAATAATTTGTAGCTCAAGAATCGTCAAGAAAAAAAGAATCAAATAAAAACTTTTACTTTAAAAAATCAAGTAAATTTTTTTTACTCATGCTCCCCTATATCCTTTATAGCAATTGAAAATGTTGCAAAAAATTTCATTGAAAGGTCTAAGCATTTTGGGTTGACTTCTAATACTATTGGTTGAAAGAGTGTTGTAGAACATTCTATTTATTTCAACCTCTCCAAAATTGAAAAAAAAAGGATAAAGAATAATAAGTCAAAAAAATAAAATTGTGCTTCTCGTATTTATTTATTTTTATCTTTTTTGTCTTTCTTGTGATACTACTTACTTAAGTATGTATTTTACATGTTTCTACAAATGTGATTACGAAGGATAGATCTATTTATGTAACTATCGGAAAGAAAATAGTTCATTTATGACCCTTAAAATCTATATATGAGTATAAGTTTAAGGAAATTTAATTGTATATTGAAAAATTAAAGACATTAGGTATGATTTAAATATGAGGAAAGAAAATGCCATTCTCTTAATAATTAATAAGTATTGTATGACTGGTCGGATATATATTATTTCTACCATTTTATGTGTTAGGATATACTATTAACCATGCGTTTTGATATATTATTATTTATTGAACAATTGTTTATTTATTTATTCAACTCGATAAAGAGTTACATTAAATAAATCAATTTGTCATATATGTGTCCTCAACTTATATAGTAAATGATTTGGTGTATAGAGTTTAAGCTTATACACAGAAGATTAAATCGTCGGTTCTTATAAGTTAAAAGTTAGAGTTCACAATCGTAGATGGAAATTTGGACAAACCATCAGAAAGATTGTAGCACGAGATTAAATGTAATTTATCTTGATTATGAGAATGGTATAGTTCTAACTTCTCGTGCTAGTGCATTTCGTATGTATTGAACGGGACCGAGTAGAGATAGATGTTTTAGACTGACTGATAAAAACATATTATCTAAACAGTTAAATGTACTTATATTCTTAATCTTGATATAACGATTATTATCTGTATATATTAATTATCGTTTTGATTTATTAAAAGGTGAGATTCTGAGATGGGTCAATATGCCTGGTAGATTGGATGATAATAATATATACTGGTGAAATAATTAGTTAGTTGGTGAATCCATGTCTCAATATAGAGATTGATGATACACCTTTTTATGAGAAACTTATAAGTTTTCATGTGTAAACCCGGTCGGTAGATTTATGAATCTGGCACATGAAATAAGTTAAGTATTGCTCTAAAGGAAATTATTCATTGAATTAAATTCGTCAGTAATTTAATTTATTGATTAGTATCTGTAATCTTAACATGGGGAAAATATAAGTGTTTAATGAGGAATTTCGAAATATAAATAGAGGAGTGCAATTATAAATTTTTAGTGGAATGATTTGTAATTTATTATGGTAAGAATAATTCAAATTAATTTTTGGAATTATTTTCATAATAGAAAGCTCAGTAATTAATTTTGTGGTCCCTCCATTGCCCATATTTAACTAGAACGCAAAATCCTATTTTCTAAGGAAAAAGGAAAAGTAACCGTGTGATTTTTTCTCTTCTTGAAGGAAAAGAAACGTGTGTTTCTTTTCTTGAAGAAAAATGATTGGGGTTTTCTTCTCCTTTTTGGACTAGGAAGAAATCTCCATAAATAGGGATTTTTCTAATCTAGAAAGACAATTCAATATTCTATACGATACTTGCCCACACAAGTATTGAGAGAGTTAGTTGTTAATTTGGGGTCACTGTAGAAGACCGTAGAGCTGGAGTCAGATTTGCTTCAAGATATCTGCACACGCTTCAAGAGGTATTTCTCGAATTAATTTTCAGCATATTTTGTATGAGATACGTATTTGTGATTATTGTATATATTCATGTAAGATATATGATTCTGGAATACTTCCGCTGTATATATTATTTCCTAACAATTGACATCAAGAGCCATACTTGCATCTTTATAGATAATATAAAAATATGCGTATGTGAAAGAGTATGTATGAATCGTGGTTAGTAAATTTTATTTTATCACGAAAAGGCGACAGAACTGATGAAACTTGACTGGTTTGTTTTGTTGGGTACATATGGTAATAATGGGTTATGGGATGGCGGCGGCTCGGTGAGAATCTTATATCTCATGTTAATGTATGTTGGCTGCTTTCTTGTAATAATGAAACCCATTATTAAATGTTGTAAAATAAAAAAAAATTAACCAACCAATGTATGTATTGAAGAAACAATAAAGTGTTGGGTGTAATATTTTTTTTGGTTCACTTGAATGGGTGTGGATTGTGAGCTCCTGGCTGTTTTCTTGAATTAATGGAAACAAAAGTGAATACTAATTAATATAACAGTGATTGGGTGGCAGTGCTTCTCTTCTTTATATGTGTGATTTTTCATATTTATAATTGTATATGAGATTAAATATTGAAAGAATTGGATTGTTGCTGCAAATTTACTTTTCTGGAAAAAAATTTGTTTAACTTTTTTAAGAAAAACAAAGGTGATGAGGATTCTTTCCGTTAATTACCAAGATTAAATAGTAATGAAGTATTAAGTTTATGTGCTGGCTTAGTCCTTCCTTCCTATCCGATGAATTTAATACAAGTCACTACGTATTTAATCGCTAGTTTGATAATCTGTGTTAACTCTCCTAAACTGAGTAATATATGATTGGATCAATGTAACTAGAGGATTTTCACGTGACTTAAACTAACAATAGACTCTCCATCTGAGTTAGGTTTGTATAAGTTTGTGGAGTGAATAATCGGTCATTATATATGTATATTGTATGAGTAGTTCTCCAATCTCGTCGATTGGCTATTCATGATGCGTGAATGTATATGTATATGATGAGTTTGAATGTAACTATTCAATGTTTATATGACTGTTTGATTGATCTATTGTAACTATTTCTTTAATCTCAAATTCAACATGTCTCCTTTTAATCCCCTTAGTATTATTTTGGGTCAAAACAAACTTGAGGGTCCTAGCTATGTTGACTGGAGGAGAAATCTTGATATCGTGTTAACTGCTAAAGAGTACAAGTTTTTACTCCTTGAGGAATTTCCATTAAATCAGATGAACAGTCTAGTGATGAGGATAAGTTAGCTTATCAAAAATGGCAAAAAGGCTGATGAGATGGCGCGGTGCTACATTATGGCTACAATGTCAAATGTGTTCCAACATCATAATCAAGCTATGTCGTCTGCTTTTGAAATTTTGGAAAATCTCAAACAAATGTTTGGTGACCAGGGTTGATCAGCTAAGCAGACTGCCATGAGATCACTCATGAACACTAAGATGGCTGAAGGTACTCATGTTAGAGACCACGTTCTGAACATGATAGGTCTTCTAAATGAACTAGAGGTCTTGGGGGTTGAAATTGACAATGAATCACAACTTGAGATGATATTGCAGTCTCTACCTGACAGTTTTCAACAGTTTTGCCTAAATTATAATATGAATAAGATGAGTCTATCTTTGGCACAATTATTGAATGAGCTGCAGGTGGCAGAGAAAATGGTCAAAAAACAGGCACCATCTATGGCAATGTATGTTGAGAAAGTTCTACTTCTAAACCGCAAGGTGGATTGAAGAAGAAAAAGGCTCACAAAGCTAAGGCACTTGCACCTCCAACTGGAGGTGTGAAAAAACCTAAGGGCAAGTGTTTTCATTGCAAGATGCCAGGCCTTTGGAAGGCGCATTGTCTAGATTTCTTAGCCAAGAAGAAAAACAATCCAGGTAACTCACCTTCACTTGTCATTGAAACATTTTTAGCGGCTGTTTCTACCACTTCATGGTGTTTAGACTCAGAAGCCACTGATCACATCTGCACTACTTTGTAGGGGTTTCAAGAAACGCGCAAGCTGATTAGAGGTGAAATTAACATTTTTCAAGCGGATGGTTCAGCAGCTCTAGTTTTAGCATTAGGAAATATTATTTTTTCATTGGATAGTGGTAGAGTTTTAATTTTACAAGACGTTTTATATGCACCTGCTGTTAGAAGAAATTTAATTTCAGTTTCTAAAGTTTTAAGAGATGGTTATGATGTTAATTTTTCTGATAACGGTTGTATTATTAGTTATAATAAGTATGTTGTCTCTTCTGGTACATTAATTGATGGTCTTTTTATTATTAATGTCTCTCCAGAACTGCAACAAACCATAGAACTGAATAATGTTTATCTTTCAAGTAAAAGAAAGCGTTCGTCTGATTTTAATGAGACTTATTTATGGCACTTGCGTCTATGTCATATAAATATAGATAGGATTTCAGGGTTGGTTCGAGATGGACCTTTAGGTTCATTAAAAGTGGAGGCACTACCAACATGTGAATCTTGTTTAGAAGGAAATATGACTAAGAGACCTTTCCCCTCAAAAGAAAATAGAGCCAATGATAAATTAGAGTTAATTCATTTTGATTTGTGTGGCCCGATGAGCATTCAAGCGAGAGGTGGGTATGAGTATTTCGTGACATTCAATGATGACTACTCAAAATATGGATATATTTATTTGTTGCGCTGTAAGTCTGAATGCTTTGAGAAATTCAAAGAGTTTAAGGCAGAAACGGAGAAACGACATGGAAAATATATCAAGTCACTACGATCTGATCATTGTGGCGAATACCTCTCAAATGAGTTCATTAGTTACTTATCAGAACAAGGAATTACATCTTAAATGTCTGCACCTAGAATGCCATAGCAAAATGGTGTAGCAGAAAGAAGAAATAGAACTCTTTTATAAATGGTTAGATCAATGATGAGTTACTCTGATTTGTCTTATTCGTTTTGGGGATATGCATTAGAAACTGCAAATTACATTCTGAACTTAGTTCCTTCTAAGTCTATTCCTGTGACTCCCATTGAACTGTGGACTGGCACAAACCTAGCTTGAAACATGTTTGTATTTGGGGATGTCCTGCACATGTGTTGAAAGGGAAGGCAGATAAATTGAAACCTAAAACAAAAGTATGTATTTTTATTGGATACCCTAAAGGAATGAAAGGTGGTATGTTTTATAATCCTAGAGAAAAGAAGGTCATTGTGACTACCAATGTGAAATTTCTGGAAAAGGATTTTTTAACAAACCATATTCCTAGAAGTAAATTAATTTTACGGGAATTAAGTAAAGAGAAAACAAGTCAGTCTACTGAAAATAATGAAAACCAAATTGAAACCTTATATGTTAGAGTTAATATACCATTGCATTATAGTAGTGGGAGAGATGTTAATAGACATATAATTCCACAAGTATAAGTACCTGAAAATTCATTGCATCAAGATAGTGGGAGTTATAGTGAGCAGATTGCATTAGAGGAAGAAGTTGTTGACATCTCTGCACCGCAAGGTGCTGAAGATAGCATGGACACTCAAGATCCTACAAATGATGTTGTTCCATCACAAGATCATAATAATGAAACTCTCTCTGAACCTGCCCCTGCAACTGTAGTGCCTCGTCGTAGTGGGAGAGTGATAAGAAAACCACTTCGGTATGCACTCTTGGGAGAGTCTTTTGATAGAATCCCTGAAGAATTGATAACCGAACCTGTAAATTACGACGAAGCACTACAAGATAAAGATGCAGAAAAATGGATTATTGCTATGAAATCAGAAATGGAGTCCATGTACTCTAATAAAGTCTGTGATATTGTAGAACCACCTGTAGATAGAGTCAAACCCATTGGATGCAAGTGGATCTATAAGAAAAAGAGAGGAGTAGATGGAAAGTGCAAACTTACAAAGCTAGACTTGTTGCGAAAAGGTTTACTCAGAAAAAAGGGATCGATTATGAGGAAACCTTTTCACCTGTAGTCATGCTTAAGTCTATTAGAATTCTCTTATCAATTGCTGCTCATTATGATTATGAAATTTGGCAAATGGATGTCAAGACAACTTTCCTTAATGGAAGTCTTGATGAAAGCATATTTATGTGACAATCAGATGGTTTCATAGAAAAAGGCAAAAAGCACATGGTGTGCAAGCTTAAAAGGTCTATTTATGGATTAAAGCAAGCTTCTAGGGCATGGAACACTTGTTCTGAAAATGCAGTCAAGACTTTTGGTTTTGAGCAATGTCTTGATGAGTCTTGTGTGTACAAAAAGTGGAATGGGGACAAAGTGGTGTTTTTGGTATTATATATAGATGATATCCTGCTCATAGGAAATAATGTGGGCTTGTTGCATTCAGTTAAAGAATGGTTGTCCACTAATTTTGATATGAAGGATTTAGGAGAAGCTGCTCACATCCTTGGGATCAAGGTTTTACGTGATCACAAGAAAAGGATGTTAGGTTTATCTCATGCTCTTTATATTGATACAATTCTTACCAGGTTTGGCATACATGATTCCAAGAAAGGATTTCTTCCTTTCAGACATGGAATTTCTCTATCTAAGGATCATTGTCCTAAGACAGATGAGGAAACAGAAAGCATGAAGGCAGTTCCCTATGCGTCAGCTATGGGAAGTCTCATGTATGCGATGTTGTGCACTAGACCTGATATTTTGTTTCGTCATAGGCATGGTTAGCAGATATCAGTCTAATCCTGGACGAGAACACTAGACAGCAGTTAAGCATATGATCAAGTACCTGAAAAGGACTAGGGATTACATGCTAGTCTTTCATTCGAAGGAGTTGGTGCCCATAGGGTACACAGACTCAGATTTCCAGTCTGACATGGACTCTAGAAAGTCGACCTCAGGAAATGTGTTTACTTTGGGAGGTGGAGCCATTGTTTGGAGAAGCATCAAGCAAACCTTTGTTGTTGATTCTACCATGGAAGCCGAATATGTAGCAGTCTCTGAAGCAGCTAAGGAGGCAGTGTGGCTAAGAAACTTTCTGAAAGACTTGGCGGTTGTTCCTGCAATAGAAGGGTCGCTCACAATGTTTTGTGATAATAATGGTACGATTGCAAATTCAAAGGAACCACGAAGCCATAAGAAGGCAAAACACATTGAGCGTAAATGCCATTTGATTCGAGACATAGTACAGAGAGGAGATGTGATGGTTGCGAAGATTGCATCAGAAAAAAACCTAGCAGACCCTTTCACAAAAGCTTTACCGCAAAAGTCTTTTGATAGACATGTTGAAGGAATGGGTGTTAGAGTTGTAGGTGCATGGTTATGAGTCTAAGTGGAGATTGTTAGGATATACTATTAACCATGCGTTTTGATATAGTATTATTTATTGAACAATTGTTTATTTATTTATTCAATTCAATAAAGTGTTACATTAAATAGATCAATTTGTCATATATGTATCCTCAACTTATATAGATGATTTGGTGTATAGAGTTTAAGCTTATACACAGAAGATTAAATCATCGGTTCTTATAAGTTAAAAGTTATAGTTCACAATCGTAGATGGAAATTTGGACAAACCATCAGAAAGATTTTAGCACGAGATTAAATGTAATTTATCTTGATTATGAGAATGGTATAGTTCTAACTTCTCGTGCTAGTGCATTTCGTATGTATTGAACGGGACCGAGTAGAGATAGATGTTCTAGACTGACTAATAAAAACATATTCTCTAAATTTTTAAATGTAATTATATTCTTAATCTTGATATAACGATTATGATCTGTATATATTCATTATCGTTTTGATTTATTAAAAGGTAAGATTCTGAGATGGGTCAATATGCCTGTTAGATTGGATGATAATAATATATACTGGTGAAATAATTAGTTAGTTGATGGAATACATGTCTCAATATAGAGATTGATGATACACCTTTTTATGAGAAACTTATAAGTTTTCATGTGTAAACCCAGCCGGTAGATTTATGAATCTGGCACAAGAAATAAGTTAAGTATTGCTCAAAAGGAAATTATTCATTGAATTAAATTCGTCAGTAATTTAATTTATTGATTAGTATCTGTAATCTTAACATGGAGAAAACATAAGTGTTTAATGGGAAATTTCGAAATATAAATAGAGGAATGCAATTACGAATTTTTAGTGAAATGATTTGTAATTTACTATGGTAATAATAATTCAAATTAATTTTTGGAATTATTTCCACAATAGGAGGCCTCAGTAATTAATTATGTGGTCCCCCAGTGCCCGTATTTAACTAGAACTCAGAATCCCATTTTCTAAGGAAAAAGGAAAAGTAAGCGTGTGATTTTATCTCTTCTTGAAGGAAAAGAAACGTGTGTTTCTTTTCTTGAAAAAAAAGGATTGGTGTTTTCTTCTCCTTTTTGGACTGGGAAGAAATCTCTATAAATAGGGATTCTTCTAACCTAGAAAGACAATTCAGTAATCTATACGATACTTGCCCACCCAAGTATTGAGAGAGTTCAGTTGTTAATTTGGGATCACTGTAGAAGACCGTAGAGCTGGAGCCGAATTAGTTTCAAGATATCTGCACACGCTTCAAGAGGTATTCCTCGAGTTAATTTTTAGCATACTTTATATGAGATACGTATTTGTGATTGTTGTCTATATTCATGTAAGATGTATGATTCTAGAATACTTCCGCTGCGTATGCTATTTCCTAACATTATGTGGATTGAATGATAGAGTTAATCGAGCTTCATTGCAAGATTTTATGTATGCAATGGAGCTTCTACAAAATATTTACTTGACTAATTACTTTATGAAGTTTGTAAATCCAATTACTTAGTAGATTTCGTTAATAAGTGAAACAAAGAAAAAGATAGAAATAATGCTCACAAAGAAGCTTTCTATACATAACTTTAATATTATATATATATATATATATATGTTAGTAATTGTAATTAGAGGTAAATCTTATACACAATAGTATTAGAGAAGATAATACATTAATTATGTAAATGATAATATTGCTAATGAACTAACTTAAAAGTTTGTTTTTTTACATGAGTCTTTTTATCGAATTAATAAAATGATTTTTAATATTCGAATATGTTGAACAAAGCCGCAGGCTTACATAAAGAAAACTATCATTCGCTGCTTCTAAGAATTGTACTATACATGTAATATATACAATAAAGAGAAACCCTAGAATTCTATTTTAGGTAGAATTCTATTTTAGGTAACGTACATATAAGAGGCAACTAATAAATATTACTGTGATAAAATTTTCCAGAATTACGATCTCCTCTAATCATGGGATTTGAATCAGAACTCTTATCATCAATAGTCCCCCTCAAATTGGTGTATAGATATCTATCATGCCAAACTTGTCAATCGCTTCATGAAATATTTTTCCTAGTACTGCCTTTGAGAGGACATCTGCGAGTTGGTTTACAGACTTTACATATGGAAACTGGATGATCTTTTGATCATGTTTTTCTCTAATGAAATGACGATCCACTTCGACATGTTTAGTGAGATCATGTTGCACTGGATTTTGTGCTATTTGAATTACAGATTTATTTGAATTGCAGATTTGTGCTATTTTATGCTATATGAATTGCAGATTTGAATTGCAGGTTTATAGACTTTACATATGGAAACTTGATGATCTTCTGATCATGTTTTTCTCTAATGAAATGACGATCCACTTCGACATGTTTAGTTCCATCATGTTGCACTGGATTTTGTGCTATTTGAATTGCAGATTTATTATTACAAAACAACTTCATAGGTCAAGAACTTTCAACTCCAAGATCACTCAGAACTCTTTGGATCAATAAGCTCACATAAACCATGCGTCGTACCTCGAAATTTCGCTTCTGCACTTGATCGAGAAACAACCTTTTGTTTCTTACTTCTCCAAGTAACAAGATTACCTTCAACAAATGTGAAGTAACCTGAAGTCGATCTCCTGGTTGAGCGATCTCCAACCCAGTCAGTATCAGTGTAGCCTTCAACAGTTGGTGCTTCATTCTTTGAGTACGTCAACCCTTTTTCAGGAGCATTTTTCAAATACCTTAGGATCCTATGAACTGCATTCATGTGTTCTATACTTGGAGCATTCATAAACTGGCTCACCACAATTACTGCATATGCAAATATCTGGTCTAGTATGAGTTAGAGAGATCAAATTCTACACTAGCTGTTGATAACAAACTTTTTATGCTAATTGTTGCACAGAAGAAATTTCAAGTTGTTGGTTCATCTCCATTGGTGTTTCAGCTGGTTTGCAATCAAGCATTCCAATTTCTTTCAATAAATCCAATACATACTTCTGCTAGGAAAGATAGATTCCCTGTCTCGACCTTGATACTTCAATACCTAGGAAATATTTTAGTTGTCCTAAGTCTTTCATTTCAAACTTGGTGGCTAAATACTGTTGTAGTTTCTCCATTTCTTCGGGGTCATCACCAGTTAATACCATATCATCAACATATACAATCAATGATATTACCTTCCCCCCATTTTGTTTAATAAACAAAGTATGGTTAGAGTTACTTTGCAAGTAACCAACAGACTTCATCTCTGATGCAAACCTCCCAAACCAAGCTCTAGGTGACTGTTTTAGCCTGTAAATTGATTTTTTCAGTTTGCACACATTTTCTTTATGCATTGGCCCTTGCTTAATTCCTGGTGAAAATTCCTTGTATACTTCTTCCTCCAAGTCACCATTTAGAAAAGCATTTTATACATCAAACTGTCGTAAAAGCCAATCTCTATTCACTACAATAGATATAAGAATACAAATAGTATTGAGCTTGGCTACTAGTGCAAAAGTTTCTTGGTAATCGACTCCATACTTCTTAGCATAACCCTACGCAACTAGCCTTGCCTTGTATCTATCAATGCTTCCATCTACTTTAAGTTTCACAGTATAAACCCATTTACAACCAATTGGCTTTTTTTTTCTTGGCAGCGGAACCAACTCCCAAGTTGAGTTTCTTTTCAAGGCTTCTATCTCTTCATTCATTGCCTTAGTCTATTTTGGATATGTTAATTCCTCCTGCACACTACTAGGAATAGATACTTTGGATAATTAATTAACAATTAGAGCATATGAATATGATAATCTATGAATTGAGATATAGTTGTTAATTGGATATTTGTCCTCGGTTCTAAGATCAGGTTCATATTGTTTTCTAGGGACACTCCTATTTAATCTTAGTGGTAATTGAGAAGGAGGGGTATTGAGAATTACTTGAGGTGCAACATCTTCTTGAGCATTTTGTGAGGACTCTTCAGTTGATGGTGTTAATATGGGGTCTTCTACAACATCTTCATTACCCATCGATACGTCATCACTCTCAAATAGATTTGGCAAAGCTGGAGACCCGATAGGCTGATCAGAGGGAATCTCCTCAATTGCATGTGTATTCTTACTCAATCTTCCTTGCAATTCTTCCAAGTCTAAGAACTCAACTTGGTCTAGTGGAACTCAAGTATCTTTCTTGTTTGGCTCAAGTGCTTCACTCGCATTCTCCCCATAAAGAGTTGAACTGGAAACTCCCCCGCCATAATAAGGTTCGTTCTCATGAAAGGTGGCATCTAACGTAACATACAACTTCTTATTTTGAGGATCATAGCACCGATACCTCTTCTGGAAGTTCGAATAGCCAACAAACACACATCTTTTTGCACAGGGATCCAATTTATCTCTTAAAACTTTTGGAATATGGACATAAACGGTACATCCAAAAACTCGAGGTTCAAGGTTCGGCATATGTGCTATTGTGCAAAATGACTTTAACTTTTGTTGAGAAGTTTGGAAGTCAATAACTCGGGAAGGAGGTTGATTTATAAGTTAAATAACCGACATTATTGCCTCCCCCCAATAAAAGTGAGGCATATTCATACCAAAAAGAGAGGCACGAACTACTTCCAAAGTTTGTCTATTTTTTCTTTCTGCTAAACCATTTTTGTTGTGGTTTATATGTACAAGAAGTATGATGTTGTATCCCCAACTGACTAAGATATTCTCCAAACGAACCATCAATAAACTCCCTAACATTGCCAGACTATCAAATTCAAATTTTTCTTTGGTATTGAGTATGCACCATATTGTAAAATTCCTTAAATGCTTTACATGCATCACTCTTATTGTAAAGTAAAGATACCCATGTCACTCTAATGCATTCATCGATAAATGTGATAAAATATCGAGCTTTTGAAATAGATGGGACCCTTGCTGGACTCCAAATATCAGAATGTATAACAATGAAAGGTTCTGAACATTTATTCAAACTTGGAAAATAAGGAAATCGATGGCTTTTTTCTAGTTCGCGAATATTACATTGGAAATCTGAAACATCTAAATCAACAAACAAACTTCGTCTAAGTGCCTTAAGATAACCAAAAGAGATGTGTCCTAGTCTCCTATGTCATCCATATTTTTTCTTTAGCCTTCTCAACTCCACTTGTATGACATGCCTGCCCAAATTTATGTTCCACATTCTCAGCCAACTCCAGATAGTATAGCTTTCCCCATTTAACACAATAACCAAGAGTCTTCCGGGTCAGAATGTCCTGAAAGATACAAAATAAGGGCCAAAAAGTTACGGTACAGTTAAGAGATGAGGTAATTTGGCTTACAGACAATAAAAAAAATTTGAGTGAAGGCACCAACAAAATAGTATCAAGTGTCAAATTACTAGACAATTTAATAGACCCCTCCCGCGTTATATTACAAGTATTTCCATTAGCTGTAAAAATAACTTGTTGCAAGGATGGGTGAATAGTTTGTTACTTATTAGAGTCTCTAGTTATATGATCGGATGCTCCTGTGTTAATAATTCATGTATTTTCCTTGGAAGTGATGGAAAAAACATCAATCTTACCAAAGTTACCTGGTTGAGCCACATTGGCTGTAGGTTGTGATTGTTCCCCTTGCATGGCTATTGCCGCTTTCCCAGTCAAGTTCTTTCATGCTTTTTTTGAAAAATCCCACCATTTTTGATATTCAATAATCTCATAACAGCGTTGTTTGGTGTGCCCTTTTTTACCACAATGATTGCAAACAAAGTTATTTGTTTTTCCTAATGATGGAATACTTCGACTCTTTTGTGTATCACATTGAACCACCATTAGAAAACTTTTAGAGACTGATCTAGAACTTCCCATGATTTGTTTTTGTTGCGCTTCTCACCTTACATATGCGTAACAACTTTTCGAATCCAATTTAGTATCTTTTCACAAAATCTCACCACGAACTTGATCAAATTCCAGATCAAGTCCACTCAGAAATATGTGAACTCGAACCCTAGCCACCATGGAATGTAAATGTACAATCCCTTCCACTGATCTCTCTTGTGAAGCTGTCCAGTGGTCAATTTTCTGGAACATTGCAATGAGTTCGTTATAATAGGTAGACAAAGGTCGACTATTCTGCTTGGTGGTGAAAGACTATTGATTTAGTTCAAATAAGCGAGTCTCATATGATCCATCATAAAAAGTTTTTGAAGCAACTTCCCATATATCCTTAGTTGTTTCCAGGTGAATAAATCTTTGCATCAGATGTGGGCTCATTGTGTCACGACCCAAGGTAGCCCCTAGATGTAACACGGTGTATAAGACCACGAGAGGACTCATACAAGTCCTTAGCATGCATAACATACAAGATAATAGAGAAATAAGAGTTCAAGAGAAGATTTTTATATCAAAGCTTTACTCAAAACGACGAAAGTCTACAATTCGTGTCTCAAAGCCTTCTAACATCATAGAATACGAATACAAGTGATAGGGACGCAGCCCAATACAATATCCAACATAAGGAAAGACATCAAAGTAAAATCCAACAAGGCTATGTCCTCGGGTGGATGAGGACTCACTAAGTCTTCTTCTCAACTCTAAGATCAAGCTCTAGCCAAGAGTGGAAGGTGAATCACCACGTCCTACACCAAAGAAGTTAATGTAGGCAAGAGTATGCGTTAGCACAATTAAGTACTAAGTATGATAGCAATGCACATAAACACATAAGTCATGCTAGAGATAGAGACATAATCATGAAATGCAATGGCCAAGCTAAAAACATAATAATCATGAGAAACATGAAACATAAAACATATATCAAGGCCAAAGCAAGCTAAATCCTCTTTCCTTCTTTTCTTTACTTCATCATGAGAACACTTGTTCATTAACTTGTGGGGAAAAGCCTTAACCGACATATAAGACAATGTGAGCTATCAACATGGAATCCGGTGTCTACCCCAAACCGTAAAGGGATGTCCTACTTGCCAAGGTAAGACCATGAACTTCTTAGCTTATGTGGATCCACTAGCTAGTGTCTATCATAGACCATTACCCTATGGGGGCACATAGGTTATGGGACATGGGTAATCGCCACTTGTCCACTCGGTACTAAGCATACTTCCCACGGATTAATCATAGTTCATTTTATCCTAGGTAGACATGGGTAATCGCCTCTTGTCTATATTAGTCATAAGCTCATTATTGATAGACTTGGGTAATCACCGCTTTGTCAACATTAGGGTACATGGGTAATCGCCTTTTGTCCCTTCATTCATTAGAATAGCTCCTTAAGAACATGGCTAATCGCCTCTTGTTCTTTTAAGTCATATTGGGAGAATTACGTGAGAAAACCTTTCACAATTCAACCATAGCATCATCATGTGATAACTTTGGTACTTTACTCTCAAAGCACCCTTAACTCATCTTTTACTTCATATGAGACATGCATAAGTTCCTTAGCTTTATCTTTACTTAGCTCATCATGCTCATAGTTCATAGATCATAGAGTTCATATGGGTTCATGCAAGTTTAACTCATATCATGCAAATTAATGCAAGTTCATGCTTAGAAAGCCATAATTAGGACAATTTACCCATACTTGAAGGAACTCACATAATAGAGGAAAATCATGCTTTTGACTTGATCATGTTAAATTCTTAAGATTATCCTCAATTCATTCATAATTCATGCTTGATTTCATAGAGAATTCATAAACTTCATCAAATCATAGGTTATCAAATTGGGGAGAATTAGCTTGGGATCATGGGAGTTCATACAATCTTTACATCAAATCATGTAATTCACTCTAATTCGTGCACTAAGTTACTTTATCACGCAAAATCGTGCACTAGGAATCATAAAATCAATAATTGGCATCATAATTGAAGAACCCACAATGATTGATCACAACCCTAATTCAATTGGGTTAGAGTAAACCTTTGAAAATCATGAAGAAGAGGAAGGACCCATTGGAGGAAAGGACTCCTAATGGTGAATACTATCATACCTCAAAGCACTCCGCAAGAATTGGAGAAGATTGAAGGTCTTCAATGGAGGATTCAAGCTTCATCTTCTTCCTTGAGAGTTGAGAGAGTTTCTTTTTAGAGAGAAAAATATTTGAGAGAGGAGAGTTTTGGAATGAATTAGAATTAAAGAAATTAGGCTTAGAATGTATTTATAGGTCTAAGATTAAGGGTATAATCGACTTAGCTTAATAGGTAAACGATTAGGGAAAAGACCAAAAAGCCCTTAATTAAAACTGTCGGGGCCAATCGACGGACAGGATCTACGGTCCGTACATCCATTGACGGACAGTCCTATTGAACCGTCAAAAGATTCAAAGAGTTGGTATCTGGGGACCCGGCAACGACGGTCTCGATTTACTGTTGGTAGGTCCATCTACGGACCGTACACCATAACCGTAGATCACTGCCTGAGTTTAAGGAGTTGGCTAAGTCTGGGGTCATCTACGGTTACTTTCTATGGACCGTCGTTCGACTCACGAACCGTCCTGCTACCCGTAGGTCAAAGTTCAGAAACTTGGAAATCCTTGAATTTCATAGTGCCATCGACGGTCCCTTCCTATGGCCCGTCAATCCATCTACGGCCCGTAGGTGGCCTCCGTAGGTCACTGTCTTCAGGTGAGTTCTGCATTTTCAAATCCTTTGGAAGCTTGGGGTGTTACAATATCTCCCCCTTGGGAACATTCGTCCTCGAATGAGAATCAAGACAGCTTGAGAAGGGTAATAGACACGGACTAACAACCCAATCTAGCATGCAATCACATAATTGCACATATCCGAGGAGGAAATATCAACTCCAAGCTAAAGCATGATCAACACAACATATCATGAAGAGTTTATGCAACTCATACTCAAATGCACATAATCATATAAGACTTTTCATGAACATGCATAATCAAGGAATCATGGAAATCAACTATGACACATGAGACCAAAAGAATAAACCACGAGGAACTAGATACCTCAAGCTAGAGTAGGATCGGAAGGAAATAGATGAGGATATCGGGACATCATATCGGCCTCGGCCTCCCAAGAAGTACCTTCATCCAATTGATTCCTCCATAGAACTTTCACGGAAGCAACTTCCTTATTCCTTACTTCCGGACTTGCTAGTCTAAATTCTCAACCGGAACTTCTTCATAGGAAAGACCATCCTTTATGCCAAGATTCTCTAATGGCACTACGGTGGTCGGATCACCAACACACTTCTTCAACAATGAGACATAGAAAATCGGATGCACGGATGCCAAATCATTAGGCAAGTCAACCTCATAAGCAACCTTACCAACACGTCTCAAAATATGATATGGGTCTACATAACGGGGACTAAGCTTCCCTTTCTTCCCAAACCTCATTACATCCTTCATGGGTGAGATTTTCAAGTAAACCCTATCATCCACATCGAATTCTAATTCTCTTCTTCTAACATCGGCATAGGACTTTTGTCGACTTTGAGCCGTTTTCAACCTCTCCCTAATAAGTCAAACTTTCTCCATAGCCTCATGCACCAACTCCGAGCCTATCAAAGCAACTTCACCAACTTCAAACCAACCTATAGGAGATCTACACCTCCTACCATAGAGAGCCTCAAATGGAGCCATACCAATACTAGAATGGTAGCTATTGTTATAAGCAAACTCAATCAAAGGCAAGTGATCATCCCAATTACCCTTGAAATAAATAGCACAAGCTCTCAACATATCTTCCAACGTTTGAATAGTACGCTCCGCTTGCCCATCAGTTTGGGGATGAAAGGCCGTACTAAGCTTAACACGAGTACCAAGGCCTTTTTGGAACGACTTCAAAAATTGAGAAGTAAATTGTGCACCACGATCGAAGATGATGGATAAAAGCACTCCATGCAGCCATACCATCTCCCTCAAATACAACTTAGCATAATCCTCCGCCGAATAAGAAGTTTTGATGGGAATGAAGTGGGCTGACTTCGTCATTCTATCAACAACAACCCAAATCGAATCGTATTGTCGCTTCGTGTGAGGCAAACCCACAGTAAAATTCCATATTCACATCTTCCCACTTCCACGTAGGAATACTAATATCTTGGGTCAAACCTCCCGGCCTTTGATGCTCAACTTTCACTTGTTGACAATTAGGGCACTTAGCCACAAACTCTGCAATATCTTTCTTCATTCCATTCCACCAATAAATTTTCTGCAAATCCCGGTACATTTTGGTAGCTCCTGGGTGGATGGAATATCGAGAACTATGGGCTTTTGATAAAATTTGCTCTCTTAAGCCCTCTACATTGGGAACACACAAACGACCTTGATATCGAAGCACACCATCTCCCCCTTGGGAGAAAACCTATATGGACTTCTTGAGTACCGCTTCCTTTAGTTCAACCAATTTAGGATCAAGACCTTGCTTAGCTTTCACATCATGCACAAAAGAGGATTCATAACCCTTGTGAACCGTAACACCACCTTTATTAGAATCAACCAATCTAACACCCAATCGAGCCAATCAATTGACATCGCGAACTAACTCTTTCTTGCCGTCTTCAACATGAGCAACACTACCCATAGATAATCGACTAAGAGCATCCGCCACCAGGTTAGCCTTACCGGGTTGATAGAGAACACTCATATCGTAGTCTTTTAACAACTCGAGCCACCTTTTTTGGCGGAGATTCAAATCCTTCTGTTTAAACACATATTGCAAACTCTTATGGTCAGTGAAGACATCTACATGTACCCCATACAAATAATGTCACCATATTTTCAAAGAAAACACAACTGCCGCTAATTCCAAGTCATGAGTAGGATAGTTCTTTTCGTGCACCTAAAGTTGCCTTGAAGCATAAGCAATGACTTTCCCATTTTGCATAAGAACACATCCTAGCCTAATTCTCGAGGCATCACAATAAACCACAAAGCCATCGGATCCTTCCGGTAGAGTCAATATCGGAGCCGAAGTAAGTCGATCCTTCAACTTTTGAAAACTCTTCCCACATGCCTCGGTCCATACAAATTTAACCTTCTTTTGAGTCAAAGCTGTCAATGGAGAAGCAATGGATGAAAACCTTTCAACAAACCTCCTATAATAACCTGCTAAGCCCAAGAAATTACGGATATCCGAAGGTGATAAAGGTCTAGGCCAATTCTTAACCGCTTCTGTCTTCTTAGGATCTACCTCAATGCCTTTACCAGAAACAATGTGACCAAGAAAAGCCACGGACCTTAACCAAAACTGACATTTACTAAACTTCGCAAAGAGTTGTTGGTCCTTGAGGACTTGCAACACAATCCTCAAATGATTAACATGTTCACCCTTATTCTTTGAGTAGATCAAAATGTCGTCAATAAACACAATCACAAACATGTCAAGGTATTGCTTAAACACTCTATTCATCAAGTCTATAAATGCGGTCTGAGCATTTGTCAACCCAAACAACATTACCAAGAACTCGTAGTGACCATACCTAGTCCGAAAAGCCATTTTCAGAATATCATCTTCTTTCACCCTTAATTGGTGATAGCCCGAACGAAGGTCGATCTTAGAGAAATAACTAGCCCCTTGAAGTTGATCAAACAAGTCATCTATCCTTGGTAGATGATACTTATTCTTAATGGTAACCTTGTTCAATTGGCGATAGTCGATACACATACGGAGTGAATCATCTTTCTTCCTTACAAACAATACCGGAGCACCCCATGGAGAAATATTTGGCCGGATGAAACCCTTATCCAACAAGTCTTTCAACTGCTCTTTTAGTTCCTTAAGTTCCGCCGGAGCCATTCTATAAGGAGGAATAGAAATAGGTTGCGTATCTGGGAGAAGGTCAATATCGAAGTCTATTTCCCTTTCGGGAGGAATTCCGAGCAAGTCATTGGGAAACACTTCCGAAAACTCATTAACAACGGGAACCGACTCAAGAGTAGGGGTGTCGGAATCTATATCCCTCACCCTAACAAGATAGTAAATGCACCCCTTAGAGATCATCTTTCTAGCCTTTAGATAAGACACAAATTGACCTCGAAACATAGAATTTCCTCCCTTCCACTCTAGGATAGGGTCATTTGGAAATGAAACTTGATCATTCGGGTCCTACAATCAATAGAGGCATAACAAGCATGCAACCAATCCATCCCAAGAATAACATCAAAATCTAGCATATCAAGCTCTACAAGATCAACATGAGTGACTCTATGGGATAAGGAGATGGGACAATCTCTATAAACTCTCTTAGCCATAATAGATTCTCCAATCGGAGTAGAGACATGAAAAGGATCTAGCAACACATCCGGAACAACATCAAACCTCATAGCCACATATGGCGTCACAAAAGACAAGGTAGCACCGGGATCAAGCAAAGCATAAACATCAAAATGGAAAACTCTTAACATACCGGTGACCACATCGGGAGAGCTCTCTTGCTCACGACGAGCCTGAAGTGCATAAAATCAGTTTTGCTTCTGATTCCCACTAGAACTTGACGGATTTTTGGATTGAACGCATCGACGGTTATCCTCTTCATTCTTAGCTGCTAAGGGACAATCCCTTATCTTGTGATCCATCTTACCATAGCCAAAGCATGCGTTAGAACTGGCTAGACATTTTCCCTCATACTTTCTCCCACACTTAGGTCAAGTAGACAATGAAGAACCACCACCATTTCCTCCTTGAGGCTTAGGGTTAGACACCCTATCATTGTTGGACTTAGGAGGAACATTGGATGAGCCTTGGCCGGAGAACCTTTGTCAAAATCTAGGACGACCATGTCCATCGGACCTTGCATGTGAAAAGTTACCATCTCCGGTCCTAGCCCTCTTAGTCTACCTAGACCTTTCCTTAAGCTTTTCTTCTTCAGTTTGTTTGGCATAAACCATGAGATGAGAAATATCCATGTCATGCACAAGCATGGCGGTGCGGCACTCTTTCACCAACATATCGGACACTCCCGACACAAATTTGATCATTCTTGCCCTAGGGTCGGCAACTATGGACGGAGCATATCTAGCCAATTGTGTGAACTTCAATGCATACTCTTTCACACTCATATTTCCTTGTTGAAGGTTGATAAACTCAAGCACCTTAGCTTCTCTCTTCTCAAGAGGGAAAAACCTATCAAGGAAAGCAACCTTGAATTTCTCCCAATCAAGAGGACCATCATTAACCGCCCTCTCACTCTTCCATTGATTGAACCAAATTTGGGCAACATCCTTGAGTTGATAAGCGGCCAACTCCGCCTTTTCTTCCAGTTTCACACCCATGATCATCAACACCTTGTACACTTCATCGATGAACTCTTGAGGATCTTCCTCAACCTTAGAGCCATGGAATTTCGGAGGATTCATCCCCGTAAAGTCCCTCACTCTTGATGCCGCCGTACCCATGTTTGGGTTCACGGGAGCCACCACCTCTCTATTGGCTTGAGCAGTCACGGCTTGAGCCAACACTTGGAAAGCAGCCCCAAACTGCGCATTAGTAACTGAAACGACCCCAAAAATGCCCGAAAATGTGCTTCGGAAACACCTATAATTGTAATTTCCATATATCTCAAAATCCGTGCATGATTTCGGAAATTCGACTTCATATTCTTATTTGTGGGGTCAAATTGAGTGGGGAATGGGTCTAACCCGAATTTTAGAGCAACCGTATCAAAATTCAAAAATCGCAAAAATTGCGATTTGGAGGGTCAACTTTAAAGGGGCATATCTCTTAGCACACAAGGAACTGGAAGGGCTGCAACCTATCAAATTAAAGCTCTTTGAGTTAGATTTCCAACGCACTTGGTTTCACCTTAGTCCGAGTTAGGATGAGGGAGTTATGACCATTTTCGTAAAACCTGTCTGTGCAGATTTGCAATTTCCAGTGAGCAGTTTTTTTGAGGCGGGTTGGAGTCATTTTTTATAAAAAGGGGATATGTCCCATACTTAGTCATTTTCTAAACTCCAAAAACACTCTCTAAGCCCTCTCCAAAAATTCCACCAAGATCTTCAACCAAATTCAAACATCTCAAGCTCTAATTCCGGATTCAAGACTCAATCTCAAGCTTCGATTCTCCATTCCAATCTTCATCAAGGATTCTCCAAAGTTGAGGTATGTGGGTTTGATTGTGGAAACCTTCCTTTCCACAAGTCCAACCATTTATCCTCTATTTCTACTTCAAGTTTATGGGTCCTTATGATTATTTATGAATTCTTGAATTATGGAATTACTACTACACACCCTATTATGGTCCATTTTGCATATTATCATGAAATGGAATTATTATGTGATGTTTATGGTTTACATGCTTCCATGATCAAATTATGAAGGTTGATATATATATGTATGTTGTTGGTGGGCTGATTTATATGGATTTTGGAATTGGTTGGACTTAGTATTCTTGAAATACATGATTTCATTTACATGAACAATTGCCCACCTTGTGTTTGATAAAATGCCCATTATAGAATTCTTAGGAAAGGGAAGGTCCAAGGTACGTCCTATGAGTCGGATGGTTATGTAATTACTGAAATGATGATGAAATGGACACATGTATATGATTTTCCCTATAATAAGTGTTGTGAGTCGACCAAGCCTAGTACGGGGGGTAGTAGGCCCGTATAACCGTATCGAGGGGTTGGTACCTTGGTTGCCTAGTACGGGGGGTAGTAGGCCCGTATAACCGTATCGAGGGGTTGGTACCTTGGTTGCCTAGTACGGGGGGTAGTAGGCCCGTATAACCATATCGAGGGGTTTGTACCTTGGTCCCTAGCTCGGGGGGTGGTAGGCCCGTGTAACCATATTGAGGGGTTTGTACCTCTTTCGCCTCTCCAAGGGGGTGGTAGGCCTTGGAAATACTATATTGATGGTCACTCGCCACACATGTACTACGTCCCACTAAATATGATTTTTATGTAAGCATCATTATACATATCATTTCATTAATATGCTATCTATTGGGTATGATTACGCATTTTTCCTATGATGTCCATCTAATGTAGCATTGCATTGCATCCCATATACTTAGTACATTCAAATGTACTAACGCATACTCTATGCCTACATGATGTCACCATGTAGGGACCGGAGCACCGCTTGACCATCCTCCTCCGCGTGGCTAGTACGATTTTCTATAGTGGTTATTGGTGAGTCCTCCATTTCGGGGACGTTGCTCATGATCTTTTGCTATGTATAAAACTTTTCCTTTCTAGTTATGTTTTGACTATGAGGGTGAGCCCGGTAGTTTGTCTTGGCCCCCGCTAAGTACTCATGTTTAGAGGTGGTGTTGGACAAGTTGTGTATTATGCTTGAGCTTGACTCATCTATGGTATTTATGTATCATTTCTTTTTTTTTTCTTTCTTGCTCCCTTAGTCCCGATTTCCCCCTTGATTATGCTTATCGCTTATGGTCATTTAATTGCTTCCGCGACCAAGGATGTGTAATGATACGCTATGAGGCTTGTTTGGGGTTCCTTCGGGTTCCCCATTCGCCGGTCACATCTAGGCCCTAGGCTTGGGTCGTGACAGTAACTTGTTCCGCCAAAGGGTCGTCGGAACTTGAGGGGCTTGAAGAGGAGCTTCTTGTTCCGCATTCTCTCCCATGTTTCTTCTAGCGTAAGATCTTCGAGTCGCCATAACCTGAAACGCGTAGGATAGGGATTAGGAGAGAGATATATAGAGTTAAACTCTATGGCACAACTCAAGAGTAATGAAAGAAGTGGAATTTCTTAAATGTCTTATAGCCTCTCATTCATAAATGTGGCATGCTTCACACTCATTAACAAAACTCTACTTGATGCGGCTTATGAGACATCCTAGGATCTTTCTAAAACCTTTGCTCTGATATCAAGTTTGTCACGACCCAGGGTAGCCCTTAGATGTAACACGGCGTATAAGACCACGAGAGGACTCATACAAGCCCTTAGCATGCATAACATATAAGATAATAGAGAAATAAGAGTTCAAGAGAAGATTTTTATATCAAAGCTTTACTCAAAACGACGAAAGTCTACAATTCGTATCTCAAAGCCTTCTAACATCATAGAATATGAATACAAGTGATAGGGACGCAGCCCAATACAATATCCAACATAAGGAAAGACATCAAAGTAAAATCCAACAAGGCTATGTCCTCGGGTGGATGAGGACTCACTAAGTCTTCTTCTCAACTCTAAGATCAAGCTCTAGCCACGAGTGGAAGGTGAATCACCACGTCCTACACCAAAGAAGTTAATGTAGGCAAGAGTATGCGTTAGCACAATTAAGTACTAAGTATGATAGCAATGCACATAAACACATAAGTCATGCTAGAGAGAGAGACATAATCATGAAATGCAATGGCCAAGCTAAAAACATAATAATCATGAGAAACATGAAACATAAAGCATATATCAAGGCCAAAGCAAGCTAAATCCTCTTTCCTTCTTTTCTTTACTTCATCATGAGAACACTTGTTCATTAACTTGTGGGGAAAAGCCTTAACCGACATATAAGACAATGTGAGCTATCAACATGGAATCCGGTGTCTACCCCAAACCGTAAAGGGATGTCCTACTTGCCAAGGTAAGACCATGAACTTCTTAGCTTATGTGGATCCACTAGCTAGTGTCTATCATAGACCATTACCCTATGGGGGCACATAGGTTATGGGACATGGGTAATCGCCACTTGTCCACTCGGTACTAAGCATACTTCCCACGGATTAATCATAGTTCATTTTATCCTAGGTAGACATGGGTAATCGCCTCTTGTCTATATTAGTCATAAGCTCATTATTGATAGACTTGGGTAATCACCGCTTTGTCAACATTAGGGTACATGGGTAATCGCCTTTTGTCCCTTCATTCATTAGAATAGCTCCTTAAGAACATGGCTAATCGCCTCTTGTTCTTTTAAGTCATATTGGGAGAATTACGTGAGAAAACCTTTCACAATTCAACCATAGCATCATCATGTGATAACTTTGGTACTTTACTCTCAAAGCACCCTTAACTCATCTTTTACTTCATATGAGACATGCATAAGTTCCTTAGCTTTATCTTTACTTAGCTCATCATGCTCATAGTTCATAGATCATAGAGTTCATATGGGTTCATGCAAGTTTAACTCATATCATGCAAATTAATGCAAGTTCATGCTTAGAAAGCCATAATTAGGACAATTTACCCATACTTGAAGGAACTCACATAATAGAGGAAAATCATGCTTTTGACTTGATCATGTTAAATTCTTAAGATTATCCTCAATTCATTCATAATTCATGCTTGATTTCATAGAGAATTCATAAACTTCATCAAATCATAGGTTATCAAATTGGGGAGAATTAGCTTGGGATCATGGGAGTTCATACAATCTTTACATCAAATCATGTAATTCACTCTAATTCGTGCACTAAGTTACTTTATCACGCAAAATCGTGCACTAGGAATCATAAAATCAATAATTGGCATCATAATTGAAGAACCCACAATGATTGATCACAACCCTAATTCAATTGGGTTAGAGTAAACCTTTGAAAATCATGAAGAAGAGGAAGGACCCATTGGAGGAAAGGACTCCTAATGGTGAATACTATCATACCTCAAAGCACTCCGCAAGAATTGGAGAAGATTGAAGGTCTTCAATGGAGGATTCAAGCTTCATCTTCTTCCTTGAGAGTTGAGAGAGTTTCTTTTTAGAGAGAAAAATATTTGAGAGAGGAGAGTTTTGGAATGAATTAGAATTAAAGAAATTAGGCTTAGAATGTATTTATAGGTCTAAGATTAAGGGTATAATCGACTTAGCTTAATAGGTAAACGATTAGGGAAAAGACCAAAAAACCCTTAATTAAAACTGTCGGGGCCAATCGACGGACAGGATCTACGGTCCGTACATCCATTGACGGACAGTCCTATTGAACCGTCAAAAGATTCAAAGAGTTGGTATCTGGGGACCCTGCAACGACGGTCTCGATTTACTGTTGGTAGGTCCATCTACGGACCGTACACCATAACCGTAGATCACTACCTGAGTTTAAGGAGTTGGCTAAGTCTGGGGTCATCTACGGTTACTTTCTACGGACAGTCGTTCGACTCACGAATCGTTCTGCTACCCGTAGGTCAAAGTTTAGAAACTTGGAAACCCTGGAATTTCACAGTGCCATCGACGGTCCCCACCTATGGCCCGTCAATCCATCTTCGGCCCGTAGGTGGCCTAAGTAGGTCACTGTCTTTAGGTGAGTTCTGCATTTTCAAATCCTTTGGAAGCTTGGGGTGTTACACATTGAATCAATAAGCCATCTTTGAACTTTGTGATTTTTGGTGATCCATGTACCATACGTTGGATCAATTGGTGATGGTTTGGTCAATTCGTCGGTAAGATATCCAACTTTATTTATTGCTCCAATACGCATCTTCCTTAGCTGTGACCATAACAGATAAATTGTTTCATCAAGAACTACACCAGTAAGAGAAGTGGAATTGTCCTGTTGGACTATGATTTGTGGTGCAAGGTTATTCAATTGGGTTACAGAGGTGGCTGGAACCACTGGATTTAAGTTTGATTCATCCATTCGAAAAGACGAAAAAAAAGGATTCAAGGAAAAGAAGGAAGAAAGAAAGAAAAAATAGTTTTTTCTTTAGAAAAGCTCAGATACCATTATCACGACCTGACTCCCTGAGTCATGATGGCATCTATTAAAACCCACCAGTAGGTAAGACAACCCGTACCCAAAATGACAAGTAGTGAGTACAAGGGTAGAACTAAACAACAAACAATGCTAATAATAAGAAAAGACAGAAAAGAAAAGAAAACCAAAACTATATACAAAGGAATCTCCTAGAACCTAGCAGTCGCGAGTACAGAGTTGTCTAACGAGATAAATACAAGTCCCAAAAATGGACCACAACGAGCCTTCTCAAAGGCAAAAGACAATCTAACATAGGTCTATAGAAGAAGACAGGTTGGTCCAGGACGCCAAGTGCTCACCCTCGTCTCCGATATCCACAAGCTACAAAAGACGGCACGAACGATCACCGTTGGTAGCTGGTTCTAGGACATGCATCACGAAAAGATGCAGAGTGTAGCCTAAGTACCAAAACAAAGGTACTCAGTAGGCATCATTGGCCGACTGAGCAAGAAAGGTAAAAACAATCTGAAAAGATTGATTCTAGACAAGAATAGAGGTCAAAGCGGATATGAAAAGAAGCACACAAGCGCACCGAAAGTAAATCTAAGTACAAATATACTAAACCTAACTGGAACCCCATAAGCCCAGAAGGTACACTCGTGCACAAATTTAAGTAAAACCCGAACGGACCCCCATAAGCTCGACAGGTATACAAAATAGCTAAGCCTAAAAGATCAAAAAGTAATCCAGATCTGATCAAAACACCAGTCAACTCCTAGCCAGCTTGCAAGAGCGACTCAATTAAACCGGTCAATTCTCGGTCAACTCCCAGCCCAACTAACAAGAGTGACTATCAACCCAGGCCGCCCAGCCATACCATCCACTCCCAGGGGCGTCAACTGCCCAGCTAGCAAGAGTACCTCGGGGGCTTGTCAACTCCATAGAGGATCTCAGATATCCAGGCGCCGCCCAGCTAGCCAGCCCACTCCCAGGGGCATTAGCCGCCCAGCTAGCAAGAGTGCTCGGGGGTGTATCAACTCTGAAAAGGATCTCAAGTAGGCTCCAAGCCATCGTGGATCGACATCCACTCCTGACGATATCACAAAAAGCTCTAAGCAAGAAGCACTCCAATCTCGAGGAAGCACACCATCTTCGGTAACGCATCGGAGCTGTAGAAATAGGGAGAGGAGACAGAAAGGCTACAAGCAGCGCAAAAGCCTAAGCTAAGGCTCATACCCTCAGACCCACGTCTGCTATTCCGGTCTACAAGGGCCTATTCCATCTGAAACGACATCGGAGACATACCATAGTCACCAGGTGCATGGGTCTAAGGCAACACTAGTCTATCCTACACTAAGGCCAAAACATGCTCCAAAAAAAGTTATCAACCAAGTAAATCACATAGCATACTACGACACACATACAACCCTCTTCTAGCATGGTACTACCCTCGAAACAGTGGTAATGAACCCTAAATCATGGTTTCTAAAAAGAAAAGTAGAAATAACTAGGTACCCACCCCAATTCACACTAATCATCATGAATTTACACATTCTTGCTCAATCTAATTAGAAAGGAAGTCATAGCCTATCTGTAGGCCGATCATGCACGCTCCAAATCACAAGGCCGAAGCTTTTCCCTTCCGAATGGCCTTTGAACGCTTCCGCACTATCAAAAATAGGGTCACAACGTTAATACGATCGTTTAGACACCGAAATCACCCTAAACGGAGATAGACCAATTTTTAGAGTCAAACAGGAATCGTGGGATCCACACTGGAAATTATGAAATTGACTCCATCAAAAGGTCCTAAACTATGTCTCGAACTTGTGTTCCAAAATTAAACACAATCCGAGGCCGGAAAGCAGCAAACACAGCACATGCAAAGAATTCACAAATTTATCACCAAAAAGAAGAGGGGCAGCAGGTTCGATCTGAAATTCACCTCAAATGAGGGTTCACCTACACAATCCAACCACTCCACCATGTAGCCACAACCTCCACGATCATCCAAAACTTAGAATCACTCAAATCGGAGCTCGGATAAGGGAGAAATCGCCTTTTGAAAAAAAGGACTGAAAACTGAAATTTCTGGTTTATAAAACCCGAAGCTGGTCTCTAAAAACTAAATTTCTGGTTGTTAAAAGTGTGATATCTGGTCGCTAAAAAAGTTGCACCAGATATCAGCACTTCAGCTGATTTGCTCAAACTCTGAATTCTCCGATGGGGTGTCCGGGATTCATTCAGAACCCCCTGCACGTAAATGAAATACGCTACCCCATCGAAAAGGACATTCCTAACTCAACGGAACTATCAAAATTTCCATTCGAGGCCGTTTCGATAAAAAGTGGGTCCCACACTCAATTTTCATTTTAAGCCAAATTCCACAAAGGGCCTCGAAATTAGTCCAGAAGCCTCAGGACCTAAACAAAAGGTTGTTCTAGACCAAACTCGACATTCCGGAGCTAACCGCGCTGACAAAATTCTCATTCGAGTATGTTTACCAAGAATATTGACCAAAGTCAATCCTTGGCTTAAGCTTCAAAGTTAAAATGCCTAACGGCACAAACTTACCCCAGAAGTCTCAGGGTCCAAACCAACTATGCCCCTAAGCCTAAAATGGCCCTTCCGGAGCTGACGAAATCGTCAGAATTGGATTCTGAGGTCATCCTCCTGAACTTCTGATAAAAAATGATCGTTCAAGGTTCAAAAGCTCCCAAAACACTATAACTCGCATAAAAATCAAACGAACGATCAAGTGACCGAACTGTCAGTCCCAGCAAGTCATAAATAATTTGGGGTCACTATAGGAAAGCTCTAAAAGATGAACAGGAGGCATAAACACATAAATGACCTAGAGGTCATTACAACCATGTTGAGCAAAGCCGCTGGCTTACATAAAGAAAACTATCGTTCGCTGCTTCTATTCATTGTACTATATATGTATTTATATACAATAAAGAGAAAACCTAGAATTCTATTTTAGGTAACGTACATATAAGAGGCAACAAATAAATATTACTGCAATAAAAATTCCTAGAATTACGATGTCATCTAATCATGGGATTTGAATCAGAACTCTTATTGTCAATAGAATACTTAAATTTTTATATCTTTTTAGTCTTTAAATTTAAATAAATTAAATTTTAATTTAAAGCTATTTTATTATTGTCTCTTATTTTTATTTCTTTGCACGACTTTTTATAAGTTCAGGGATTTTGATCATCTGAAAATACTTGAATTTTTATATAATAATATCATATAAATGAAATAATAGTTAATATTTTTTTCTTAGAAAGCCACGAATAATTGAGATGAGCTTCAAGAAAAATTGATCTCTTTATATTGATATGGGTATAATTTTAAACATAATTTTTATTTTTTTATTTAATATATTTAGGAGTCGTTTGGTAGTTGGATAGAATTATGCAAGTATTAATAATGTAGTAAATTTTTCTTCTCTACCTTTCAATAGCTATATTTTAATATTTTTTAAGAAAACATATTTAATCTTTTAAAAAATGCATCAATAGCACACGTCTATTATAATAATTAAAAAAAAGAGTAAAAATACACTAACAAAATCTCTTTGATTAATAATTACTTTGCTTTTTTGCCTTTCTTTTTCCTTTTTCCCCTTTTCTTTCTTTCTTGTTGATTCTTTACTCATTCAGTTTAAGAAAGAACATTTATATTTTCCTCTCTTATCTCACTGAAACATAGCATTTTATATAATTGGTCACTCCATTATAAAACTATTCTTTTTGTCGCCTAAAAATCATTGATGTTATGTTACAAATTCATAAAATCTAAAAAGAACTGTTCATTTCTAAAAAATTAGGGATTCAAAACTTGACATGAGAGAGAGATTCAAAATGCAACAAAATTAGTTTCAAGCTTCAATTTAATTGGGAATCCTTCTTTGGACAATTGAGAAACTTATCATTGTCTAATTCATCATTGAATTGGATGGATGCAGTAGCGTAAGAAAATATTAAATAATAGGAGACTTTTATGTTTTTCTTTTTCATAATTCAGAGAGTTAAAGAAATTAAGTTTTCTAACATAGCTTAGGGAGATGTGAGTTAAGAAGATGCCTATTAAAAAGAATTTAATGATAACAATAATTGAGAAAAACGAAATAAAAAAAGAAAAAAAAAAAAGAGAAAAAGGATAAATTTGTGTAACACCCCAAAAATTTATAAACTAAGACTCGAGTCACTCTGTAACACCTCGCATCTTGATGTCCTACTTGCTCCTATGTAATAAGGTCCTTTACCAAGTGTATCAAGAGTATCCAAAGTGGTCTAGGGTCATAAGGGACCTCAAACTCTAAGTCAAGTTCAAAGCATGTTGGCTAAGTTCTCGCTTGAGTTCATATATAGGTCTACTTCAAACACTCAAATCTCTCAGCATATAATGAATTAGGTGGCTTATGACCTATCAAATTAGATGTCTATGAGTCTTCTTTCCAACTCCACTAAGTTTGCCTTATTTTGAGTTCGGAGTAAACAGTTATGGTCGTTTTAATGGAACATATTCGGGCTGGAAATTAGGTGAACTAACCTGCTCAATCGGCGGTCCGTCGAATGGTTGGTGAATCACCGAATTGTCTTGAAAATCTTAAGTTTCTATCCATTTGGGATATCTAAAGTCCCAATGGGTGATCCGCCGAGTATTTTTGGTGAGGATATCTCCAAATCGCCGATTTGGCAGACGGAATACATCAAAAGGTTGTTTTCTTTGATATTTAGACGGATCCATAGTTACAATAGCATCATATACGCCGTCAAGGTATAGGATGGTCATTGCAACGTTGGAAAAACGTTGTATTATTGTTAGGCTCATAGTAATGGTTGTCGGTTAGAGAAACTCCCCACAGAGTAAAGTATATTATTTTCATATTGCTTTTATTGCATATCTTATTGTAAAGCTTAAATGGTTTTCACTTCATATTCATGTATTAATTCGGTTAAGTTGCTTTATGTCATTTAGTTAAGTTCTTTATTTATTCAGTCATATTACAAACTCGTACATTCAATGTATTAATGTCATTCGACCTGCATCTTTTTTTATGATGCAGATACATGTGTTTAGGATCATCAACAGGCGCTCCGTTGAAATCACTTCACACTTCTTGATAGCTTTTGGTGAGACCTCCTTGCTTCCGGAGGACTCCATTTTTATATTCTGTTTAGTGGTATTTGAGGTGTCGTGGGTCTTGTCCTGACACATATCTTAAACAATAGAGGTTTCATAGATAGGTAGAGTTAGATATTTTTTATGTTTTTCTCCGCTTGATTTTATTGGAACTTATTCATGTTAGGTATTTCAAGATAGTGTTTCAAAGCTTTGATTTAAATGATTTAAATGCTCATCTATTTAAGGCTTCCACATATCATATTTAGTCTCATGTCTATAGTTAGCCAGGTCAAGGGTTCGCTTGGGGACCAGTAATGGTTCTCGAGTGCCGGCCATGTCCTGGGTGTATGCTTGGATCGTGATAAACTTTATATCAGAGCACACAATTCAAGTGTCCTAGGATGTCTATGAAGCCGTGTCAGTAGGATCTTATTTATGGTTGTGAGGGCCTCACTTCTATAATTAGAGACTACATACAATTAAGAAAAGTTTCCCTTTTTTCATACTCTAAATCGTGTAATAGAACTGTGTCATAAGGAACTTATTCAAACTAGTGCTTTTCTCAAATCTATTCAACTACCCTTATACTCAAGGTGGTTGAAAAGCAAAGTCCAGATCCTTATCGATGAGTTACTCTCAACAAAAGTCTTTAGAAAGTCATGAGACTTCAGAGGGTCTTCAGAGAAGCCTGTGAGTGAGCTTAAGTGTTTAGATTCAAAAGAATGCACTCTTATTCATATAAATCGTGCATTCGAGCTAAAAGAGAGATGTACTCCCAGACTCTCTTCTCTAAACCTTGTTTCAGGTGAGACCCTTATGAGGGAAGCGTGTTTTAGAATGCTTGGGTGTTTTTTTTTCATCCGAAAGATCGTGCGATTTGCGAAATTATGAGCCAGTCGTAGTAGAAGTGCCCAGAGTTAGAAGTATGCATTTAAAGGTGTAGTAACCTAAGAAATGAGGATATTTATTGAGTTAAGTATATAGTTGCAGTCATGTACCCAGTAAGTTATTAATGAGGAGTTTTATCTATATGTAGACTAATGAATAATAATTTTGTGTGGATTTCATGATAGGAGGTTGAGAAATAGTTACTAGTCAAGATGAGTTAGAGTATACTATAACGAGAAGAGAGTTTTTGTCAATGTAACATTGTGTTAGTGAAGGCCAAGTATAGGTTAAAAGAGCAGAGTATTCATGAGGTGATAGATCTAAACTAGGCTTATGATTTTTGAAGAGAGAGCCCCATGTTATTCAGAGGGTTATAGAACTAATTAGGCAATGATGTATAACGAATGTATAAATAGTACTTATGTTGTGAAAGGGAATGTGATAGTAATTTGTAAATAGGTAGACTAGAAGATAAAGATTGACTACTTGTCATGAGGTCTTAGTGGACGAGTGTTTTTCAATTTTACCTAGTAGTCGTAAGTTAGTAAAGTATGTGACCAATTATATTGATATCCGTGTTTAGTACTAGACACTAAGCATGAATTTGAGATGATTGTCGTGATAAGAAGGATGGCAACATGAGGGTGATGATATTAGTTTTGAGATCTGATCTAGTAGGTTTGATATAAATTAGGTGAGGAATTAAGGTGTTACTTTTTGATAAATATGAGTGGTACAAGTGTGGTATTATAACTCTTAGATGAGAGCAATGAAGTGTTGCTAAGTCATTAGATTAGCAAGAACATTAAGAGGTGTACCCGAGATCATATGTAGTCAGACGAGGTTCTAATTAAGTTTATGATTTTCTATGTGTGCCTAGATAGTATATTTGAGTTATCAGTATGGAGTAGGCTGATGTAAGCATTATTTATCACCCTTAAGAATTTGATCGAAGGAATCATATATAGCCAGTGATGAGTCTCTTAAATATAGTTCAAGTTTCCTCCAATTGGGTAGAATGAACTTAGAAGGATGGTGTTAGTGGGCCAATAAGGAGAAATCAGACTATTAAGAGTTAGATTAAGTGGTTTGATAAGCCAATGCGGGTAAGGATTATAGAAAGACTTCTATAGCAATGGAAAGAAGTCAATAGAAGCATCTCAAAAAGAAGACTGAGAAGAAATCTTAGTGCCTGCACGTGGAGAGTTTAGTAGCATGAGAATAGCATTTCTCGAGTATTAGAGTAAATCGAATATAGACTAGTTAAGAGATGATGGAATAGATCTGTAGCTTTAAAGTGTCAGGTTCAGACCTAAGGGGGAGATGATAAGATGAGAAACCAAGTCAAGTGTACAGAATCAGATAGTGATGTGTTCCGAAAAAGTTTTGGTGATATATCAATTTATTCATACTCTAGTGTATTCCTCAGGGTTCAGTCATAACAATATCTGGTTGATGCCTCTAATATCATAATTGTGTTCATGACCTATGCTCATATATTATTCACATCTACACTCAGTTCCCAGACTGAGGGGCAAAGCCATTAGCCCATTGATCTCAATCTTACTCAATAAAGTTATGGATACCAACCTCATGATATGAACCTATTCCTATAAGCACTCATGTCTCATAGTATGCTCAATCTATCAAATTCATGATTTACTCTCAATGGCTAGCAACATAATGTTATGTCATGCATACTCTTATATCAGAATTTTTGAATAAATCGTGTTTATGATCTTTCTCCCTAAAGTTCTTTCAGTGATCCTTTTTAGTTTTGGGTAGTGATGTTGATGATAGTAGTTGAGTAATGATAGATAAGAGAGGGTTGATGTTTCTTCTTGTGATAGCAGTGGTGTGCTTATTCCATCTAAGGTTATAAATATTAAAGAAGAATGAAATAAAGTTTTACGATGAGTAATAGTTAGATGAGGTTAATTAGTCGGTTTCCTAGTAGTAATGCGTGAAATTTCAGCAGGTAGAGATGACTGATCTGAGGCCAAAAATATATTTTCTTATCATTAATTGCCTCATATTTATTATTTATATTTGTCCTTTTTTAGCATGGATTTTATGGATTGTGCTAAATAGTGTATTTTATTTGTAGGATTAAATTGGTGTAAAGTTGAAGAAGTTTGGAGCTAAAACGAATTAAAGATGGAAGGTTGAAGAAGAAAATCAAGCAGGCAGCTTAATGGATTAAATTGAATATTATATTATATTTATATATATACATATTCAAACGGTTTGTTGCAAATTAGAGGATTCCCACGCGGCAAGAAATCGAAGACACACAAATTGAGGCGGTGTTCACGCGGACGTAGGAATCCAATTCCGTTTTGGTTTTGGGTTCCTAATTTGTTTTGGACTCAGTTATTTTATTCAGCATTTTCTACATCTATAAATAGTCCATAGAAATAATTATTTCAAAAAAAAAAAGACTTACGGGAGAGACTTTTGAAGGAAGACACTTTGTAAGGAAAAATTGTCAATACTTTTTAGGGTTCTTTTCTTCGTCTTTTTCTTAGGTATTAGTAGCTAAAGACCCTTGTTATGGGGCTGCGGCCATGGGTAATTGTTGAACATCGATTGTTTTGAATTAATGTTGGTTATCGTTTAAATTACTTTTGTATTCTTGTTTTAGTATTTCATGCTTGATCACCATAGAAATAAATCTATTTTCTATTCTTGGACTCGAGAGATAAAGAGGTAGATAGACCAGAGAATGCAAAGAGCTTTATTTCTATTAGATTCGTGTTCAGGAGTGACGCCCGGACGAACACCTCGCTTGGTTACGAAACAGGATGAAATATAAATGCTCGCCAATCAGGACTGCCTATCCCCGCTCAACGATGTAGTTAGACAGCTAGTTGGAGTAGGCGATTAGAGGTCGAGAGATCATGATCATAAAATCAACCCTGTAAATCAGTAATTTGATAACCTTAGTTAATTCATTGCATGAGATGCGATACATGAAACCTTATGCATGCTGCAGCCCTGGAATTGTCCCAATCACTGTAAGTTAATCTTAGTATTTAATTCTTGCATTTTTTTATTTCTTTTGACACTCTTAAATAAATAATTAGACTAGTATAATTTAGTAAATAGTTAATTGACAAGTCTCTGTGGGTTCGATATTCCGGTTCTTAAAAAGCCACTTATTACTTCTGCGACCACGTACACTTGCGTGTGCAATTGGTAGCAACAATGACGAATGAGAAATTCTTAGAAAGATTGGTTAGTAGGAGTCCATGGAGTGGCTATAGTAGTAGGCTTGAATGTGGTGTTGATAACATGTGGATTAATGCATTATGCATTAGGTGGTTCTTGATTAAGACTTGAGGTTGGTTAAATGTGGTGGTAAGGAGTAGTATTCTTCGGATGAGATTTCCTATAGAGGTATAGAACCTGAATCTTATGATTTAGATTAGTATAATCACCTTATGTTTACCACCTTGTGATTTAGAGTTAGGGTTGAACACAATAAGAGCAGACAGTTTGACTTAGACCTTGGTAAGAGTAGTCATATACCCTTGTAGGAGTTATGAGTTGTAGCTAATGAGGTGTGGTATTCAGAAAAGAGGGCATGGTTTAGAGGTGTTGCTAGGCTTAAAAGCTAGCAGTCGTATTGCTTAAGGCATAGTAGTCTTGTTCTTACTTCGCGCCCAGATACCCTTGTTTCATGTCAATAACTTCAGATAGAGTGTGACTATGTTCAAACCCATATCATTCATCACTTATGTGCTATAGACAGTTTCAAACTCTTAGTATGAATCAATTTCGCCTATGTTAGTAGGCAAGTTCAAAAGTCAGAAAGATAGTATGAGTATATCCTTTCCCTTTCATGCTTAGTTCAGCCGTCATTAGAGGACGAATGATCCCAAGGGAAAGATATTGTAACACCCCAAAAATTTCTAAGCTAAGACTGAAGTAACTCTGTAACACCTTGTAACTCTTTCTTAAAAATTTGAGTCGTTCGTCATAAGTATATGAGCTTGAACTGGGTAATGTCCTACTTGCTCATGTGTTATAAGGTCATTTACCAAATGTATCAAGAGTATCTAAAGAGATTTATTCTCATAAGGGACCTCAAATACCAAGCCAAGTTCAAAGTATTCATGTTGGCTAAGTTATCGCAAGAGTTCATATATAGGTCTACTTCAAACACTCATATCTCTCCGCATATAATGCATTAGGTTGCCTATGACCTATCAAATTGAAGTTCTATGGGTCTTCTTTCCAACGCCACAAAGTTTACCTTACTTTGAGTTCGGAGTAAGAAGTTATGGTCGTTTTAATGGAACATACCTAGGCTGGGAAATTGGGGGAACTCACCTACTCAATCGGCGATCCGTTGAATGGGCTGGTAAATCGCCAAATTAGCTCATCGAATTATCCTGAAAACCTTAATTTATGTCAATTTGAGTGATCAAAAGTCCCAATAGGCGATCCACCAAGTATTTTTGGTGAAGAGACCTCCAAATAGCTGATTTGGCCGACGAAATTCATTAAAAGGTCGTTTTCTTTGATTTTTATAATTTTCTTACGTTCCTAAAATGGTATTGTTTACCTTTTACCCTAAATCAACTTCCCTAAGACCATCTTACAATCTAATAAGATCATTATACGTATAACAAATTTCAAAATCCTCAATTCTCATTCTTCCAAAGATCAAGAACTCCAAGAAAGGATTTCTCCAATTTCTCAAGATCTAAAGGCTCCAAGTTCAAGATTCTCTTGAAGAATCCTAAGGTTTTCAATCCAAGATCTTCTCCACTCTTCATCTCCAAGAAAACCACAAGGAAGAGAAAAGCTAGGTTTCAAATCTTCTAATCAAGTTCTTCTTCAAACTTCTTCAAGAACTTTGTTCTTCCAAGTATATAAGGCTATTCATAGTATTGGACTAGTTCGTCCTCACGCCTTACATCTAAATTCATTCAGTAAGAGTTAAATGTAGTATTCTACTCAAAGATTAATGAAATTCTAAATTCGAATTGTATTCTTATTCTTAGTTCTGATTTCCAAATTATGAGATTATTGGGTTATTGTTCATGCTTTTATTTCACATGAACCCTAGTTGATGATATTTTAGTGAAAGCCTTTGTGCATTGATTTTGGAGTTTTAAAGTGAGTTCAAGAGTATTTTAAAGTATCTTTTAAGAAGAGTTTAAGATTACACAAATAGTTTCAAAAGTACTATTTTTCACATTGAGAAAAGAATTGTGATTCATGATTAGTATGATAGTCAAGTATGTCATCCATGTTTAAGCAGTATGGCATCCAGATATGCCATTAATGTTTATGCAGTATGACTTCCCGAGTCATTAATGATCAGATCACAATATGATTTCAGATATAGTTTTCATGACTACAACCTAAATACAGGTTATTTCAAGAATTTTAAGGAAACTTTAATGGTTCCTAATGTGTCATATAAGTTTTAAATGCATATTTTGAAAAGATTTTTTTAAGGAAAGAATCAAATGGTTTCATATGTACTATTTGATAGTTGAGAAAAAGAAAGAGTATGATTGACGTTTCTCAAAAGTACTTCAGTAAAGCAAAGTGAAAAGTAAAGTAAAGTAATAGTCCTTTTTTTTCGAAAAGGGTGATTGAGCATAATGGATATTGAATATTTTGGGAGTATTATCGAGCACCGAATTGGGTAAGAGTCTATTTTTAACTCAAGTCCCATAAAACTACGTAGCTAGCGTAGGATAGGATCACCCCGATTTGTCATGTGACTCCTCACTGCCTCTGAGAAGGCCTATTAGATGGATCCATAGTTAGATTAGCTTCCTATATCCCGGTAGAGTGTAGGATGACCCTTGCAACGTGGGCAAAACATTGTATCATTGCTAGGCTCATAGTAATGGTTATAGGTTAGAGAAGCTCCCTACAGAGTAAAGTATATTATTTTCATATTGCTTTTATGCCATAGCTTATTGTAAATCTTAAATGGTTTTCACTTCATATTCATGTATTGATTTGGTTGAGTTGCTTTATGTCCTTACATTCAATGTAGTGATGTCATTCGACCTGCATTTTTTTTATGATGCAGATACATGTGTTTAGGATCATCAACAGACACTCCATTGAAATCACTTCACACTTCCTGATAGCTTTGGTGGGACCTCCTTGCTTCTAGAGGACTCCATTTTTACATTCTGTTTAGTGGTATTTGAGGTGTCATGAGTCTTGTCCCGACACATATCTTAAATAATAGAGACTTCATAGATAGGGTAGAGTTAGATTTTTTTAAATGTTTTTCTCCCCATAATTTTATTGGAACCTATTCATGTTAAGTATTTCAAGACAGTGTTTCAAAACTTTGATTTAAATGAATTAAATGCTCATCTATTTAAGGCTTCCGCATATCATATTTAGTCTCATGTCTATAGTTAGCCAGGCCAAAGGTTCACTTTGGGACCAGCAATGGTTCTCAAGTGTCGGCCACGTCCAAGATGTAGACTCGGGTCGTGACAATATGATTCTTAATCAAAGAGGCATCAGTGGTGTACGCAAAAAAATTTCTAAGCGATGTCACCATTTAAAGGACAAGAATGGCTCGAGAGGAAAATCAATGAAGTTTTTGCTTTAGGCCTACAAAAATTTAAGGCCCCATAAATAGTGAACTTTATGAAAAAATATTTTGTTTAAATAACATAAAATTTAGATTAAATTAAAAATTAAAAAAATAAATAATTGTCTATTCTTTATATTAAATATTAATTTAAAATTCTAAATTAAACCACTCACATCTTCATATTAGTAAATAAAATTTTATATGACATTATTCAACAGATTGTATTACAAACAAATGGCTAACATCTTGCAAAAAATATGGAAAATGGAACGAAATTATAAGCGTTATATTAAAAATTGGTTTTAGGCCACTAATTTTGTTAACCTTTGTCAAACAAATCACTATAATAATATTATATTAGAAAAAGATGGCTCAAATCATATTAATAAAACTCAATTTAAGTACATTACGTATATTCTCCTCTACGAAATTTTATGTTGTAAAAGGTATACATAATATTAAGAAACACTACTAAATACTTCCTTTTCCTTTTCTATATAAAGCAATAAACAACCACTCAAAAACTCGTTGGACCTCCTTATTGCATCATGATTATTTGGATGACATTTTCGAATAGGTAATCTTTTTTCAGGTCAATCGGCAAGGAATTTAAATCAATTTTTTTTATTTCGTCAATGTTTTTTTGATTCATTAGCTCGTTATTCCAAATCAGTTGAAGCTTGAGTTGTTAAAATTGGTCTCGTTCTTCCAAATCAGTTGAAGCTTGAGTTGTCAAAATTGGCTTGGTACGTTAGTAATTGAAGATCAAAAAGAATTGCGGAGAATGGTAATCAATTTAACGAATACTAAATTATTTAATTGTAACAAGCAAATAGAAAAAAAAAATTATTATTATAAGCAAATAAAAATAAAATTTCAAGTATGAAAAAAATACTAACATGATGTGGAGATTCGAGATGCCGAATGACAACAATTGATGAATCGAAACTAAAAAAAATTGAAGAAACTCACAAATCACAATTGATAAATGACTCAAAGATTTTAAGTTTTAATTCAATTCTAAAATAAAAGACCGTATATAGATTTTGAATGAATTAGAGTGGGCCCGTAGGTTTTTAATAAGGCCTACCATTTTTAATTTAAAACTAGAATTAAAGAGGGGAAAAAAATAAGGGCCCTACTGTTTTAAATTTAAAACTAGAATTTAAGAGGAAAAGAAAAACTAATAATGACTGTTCAGGGAATTGAACTCACAACGTGCAGCAAGAAAATAGCCACCTTATCCACCTAAGCTGTGAGCATTTTAATTGAAGTAGTGTCCTTTAAATTAATTTTTCCTTTTAATTTTATTTTAAAAAAAATATATATTTTTAGTAAAAAATTTTGACGAAGCCGTGTCACGTGACACTCCTTCCATGAGCATAGATCTGCCCCTGAGAGGCATGCCATATCACCTCTTATATATTCAACTTTATTATATATACTAGTGAAAATTGTTCGCGCGATGAGAAAAAATTTAATTAAATATTAAGATAAATCTTTTATTATATTCTAATATAAAAAATATTTTAAGGATCCTTTCTAGTTTTTAAATTCAAATAGATTAAATTTCAAGTTTTAGTTATTAATAAATCGCAGTTTAAGCAATGTAATATTAACGGTTTTAAAAAAATCATTGTAGTACACATTTTTTGTTATTGAATACAATCGTAATTTAAAATAACATAAAATTTTCTTTTAGTTAAATAGTAATTTTTTGGGTGAATTAGTGATGTACTTGATAAAAAATGTACAATATTAAATATATTATAATAAGAATTTGACTTTTTAAATAAAATGAAAAGAATTAATTTCACAAATGATCATCGGGCTAATGGTTTATTGTAGCAAAGTCTTAGAACTAAATTTTGTATAAAAAATGTAACTTTATCAATATTTATCATACATAATAATTGTCGGAAATTCATCTATTCAATGTAGAAAATTAAAATAAGCTGCAACACAAGATAAACTTATCAAATAAGCATAATTATATAATCAACAAAACAAACAAACTCATCATATTAATGCACAATAAATGAAAAATTACAAACACAAATTAAAGAGAAATTTTAAATTTATATTTACACACAAACATGAAAAAAAATAATGATATGTTCATATCATTATTTTAAAGTTAGAACTGAAGATTGATATCTCAATTTAAGAATATATATATATATATAATAAATTATATTTAAATTTTAAAGTATCTTATTTTTCATCTCTCCTTATCATTACTACTACAATTTATTACTTTTTCTACCTTCTATTTTTATAAATTTTTAAAATATTTTTATTTATTTATCTCTTCTCCTTATTACCATAATTAATTATTCTTATTTACAAAATTTTCTTTTTCCTTTGAATTATAAAATTTGATTAAAAAAAAATCTCAAATATTTTATTTATCTTTATCCGTGATATTACTGCAACCTATTATATATTTTTTTATTTCTTCTCATTGTTACTATAATTTTTTTTTTGAATTCATCTTTCCTTCTATTTCTGAACTTTTCTAAATAAAATCTTATTTATCTCTCCTCCTCATTATCATAACTATTAATTTATTATTATTATTATTCATAAAATTTCTCTTTTTTCTTTTTTTTTTCTCTCTTGACCTATAAAATATATATAAAAGAATAAAAAATATCTCTTTGACAAAGAATAATAATTCTCCTTTTTCTCCTTTTCTTGAGTTTTTAAATATTTTTTATTTATATTTTAGGTTAAAAAACTCAAAAGAAGTTATTAAATAGTGTGTTATTTAATATTTTTTTAAAACAGGGTTATGATACTCATCTTTATATTATTATTATGATAAATATATTTACCTTATTTATCTCTCTTGTCACCATTACTACAATTTGTTATTTTTCATCTCTCTTGTAATTAATGACCCTTCAGGTCATTTGTGTGTTTGTGCCTCTTTTATGTCGTTTAGAGTGTTCCTGTAGCGACCCCAAGTCATTTCTGACTTGCTGGCACTGTAGGTTCGGTTGCCTGGTAGTTCGTTTGGGTGTTGTGCCTATTTTCCTGTTTTGGAGCTCTTGGACCTTGAAAAGTTGATTTCGGTCATAACCTCAAGTAAACGATCTCAGATGGGAATTCTGACTGTTCCACCAATTCCGGAGCAGCCAAATTAGGCTAGAAGCATGGTTGGCCCGGGTCCCAGGGCTTTCGGTGTGACTTTGGGGCCATTTGGCTTGAAGTTGACTTGGGTCAACATTCTTGGTAAACGCACTCGGATGAGAATTCTGTCAGCGCGGTTAGTTCCGATATACCGAGTTTGGTCTAGAATGACCCTTTGAGTGCTTTCGGGGCCTTCCGATCCAATTCTGAGGCCCTTGGTTAAAGTTGGCAAAATTGGCACTTGGGAAGTGGGACCCACTTTTTATCTAAACGACCTTGTATGGAAATTTCGACTGCGCCATTGAATCCATAATGTCAAATTTGATGAGGTAGCATATCTCGTTTGCGTGCACAGGGTTCCGAATGAATCCCGAGCACCTCATCGAAGTTTTGGGAATGCCCAAAACTCAGCTGGTGCACAGCTGAAGTTGCAGACACATTTCTTCTCCGCGTTTGCGGAATTGGCTCCGCGTTCGTGGAGGTGTGAGTGGGTCTACTCCCCGTTCGCTGGCTAGGGACCGCGTTCGCGGAGGTCTGTGGCAGTGCTCTGCACGTTCACGCGAGGGAATCCGCATTCGCGGAGGCCTGGGTGCCTTCTCTCCACGTTCGTGTGAGATGCCCCGCGTTCACGGAGTTGTATTCCTTTTCCCTCCGCATTCGCGGTTAGAGCTCCGTGTGCTGGCAGTATTTAAAGGGGAATTGAGCTTGGCATTTGTAAAAGTCCAAAAATTCATATCTTCCTCAATTCTTGTCGGTTTTTGGTGATTCCAAGTCCTGAGAGTTCGGAAGTTTGTTGGCCTCGTGGGTGTTTGAGCTGAGTGTGTTGGGTGAGCCCCGTTTCTTGTGAATATAAGGTGAAAGACGCTATCCTAAGCTTAGTTTGTAAAGTTTTGCATCTTTTGTTTCTTTGTGTCGTTGGCTGGTTCGAACCCCGAATTGTGTTCTGTTTTGGAATACAAGTTCGGGGGAAAGTTTAGGACCTCTTCACGGAGTCAATTCTGGGATTTCCGGAGAGGGTCCCATATTTTCTGATTTTTGACTCCTAAATTGGTCTATCTCCGATTTTGATGATTTTAGTGTCTAAACGATTGTGTTGACGCTATGATTCTAATTTTTGTAGTATGGCAGCTGTCCGAGGTCATTCGAAAGGGAAAAGCTCCGGCAGAGTGATTTGGAGCGCGCGTGGTCGGCCTTCTGGTAGGTTACGTCTTCCCTTTCTTTAGATTGAGCTGGAATGTGCGAATACTCGCTGATTTGTGTGAATCTGGGGTGGGGTTATAGTATAGTATCTCTTTTCTCAGAATCCATGCTTTAGGGTTGATTTTCGGGTTGTTTATAGACGGGGTTGATGACCTTTGAGTTTTGCTGATTCAGTTGTGGATTATCGGTTGGGCTGTTTATCTGTTGTTGCATGCGTAGTATATGGTCGACTGTGTAATTATGTTGAGTTATATCTTTGGCCTTAAATTAGGTTAGGTTAGAGTTGACTTAGACCCATGTACCTGTTGACTTTGGTATGTATCCGACGTCGATTCGGATGGGCTAGGTCTTTGTAGACTAGAATAATAGACTTGGGTCTGATAGTTGAGCTTGGTTGTAGTTTCGTATTGTTTGTGATCCTTCTGTATTCTCTCCCCTTTCTGTGGTGCCGACGCGCTATCGGAGGCGTAGCTTCTCTTTGGCTAGGATGCTCGAGGCCGATTCTGTAACACCCCAAGTTTTCTAAGAAAGGAAAGTGCAGAGTTTAACTGAAACTAGTGACCTACGGAGGCCACCTATGGACCGTAAGTCAAATGACGAGCCGTAGGTGAGAACCGTCGTTGGCACTGTGAACTTTCAGGATTTCCAAGTTTCTGAAGCTCGACCTACGGAGCAACAGGACGGGTCGTCATATGATTGACGGTCCGTGGATGGGTCCCGTAGAACCCTTCCAGACTTAGCCAAATTTTTAGCCCAAAAGAAGTTTCTGAATCAATTGACGGAAGGACAGGACGGTCCGTCGTTTGACCTACGGACCGTAGGTCCTGACCATTGACTGCCCCCGATAGTTATTAATTAAGGGCTTTTTGGTCTTTTTCCTAAATGTTTAACTATTAATCTAAGTCGGTTATACCCTTAACCCAGACCCTATAAATACTTTCTAAGCTTAATTCTATTCCTTCTAACTCATTCCTAAATTCTCCTCTCTCAAATATTTCTCTCTCAAAAAAAGAATTCTCTCAAGCTTCAAGGAAGAAGAAAGCTAGGATCCTCCATTGAAGACCATCAATTTTCTTCAATTTCTTAAGGGCCTTGTTGAGGTATGATAGTGTTCACCATTAGGAGTCCTTTCCTCCAATGGGTCCTCCCTTTTCCTTCAAGGTTTTCAAGGTTCAATTTCTCCAATTGAATTAGGGTTTTTGATCAATTCTTATGGGTTCTTCAATTACTATTTAAATTGTTGATTTTATGATTTCTAGTGCACAATTTAGCATGATAAAGTAACTTAGTGCAGGAATTAGCGTGAATTACATGATTTGATGTAAAGATTGCGTGAACCCCCATGATCCCAAGCTAATTCTCTCCAATTTCATAATCTATGCTTTGATTGTTGGGTTGAGCTATGAATTGATGAAGTTTATGAAATCTATATGAAATTATGCATGAATTATGAATAAATTTAGAATGATCTTATGAATTTAGCCTGTTCAAGTCAAAAGCATGATCTTTCCTCGATTATGTGAGTTTCTTCAAGTATAGGTAAATTATCTTAATTATGGCTTTCTAAGCAGGAGTTTGCATTCAATTGCATGATATGATTTGAACTTGCATGAGCCCATATGAACTCTATGATCCATGAATTATGAGCATGATGAGCTAAGTAAAGAAGAAGCTAATGAACTTATGCATGTCTCATATAAAGTAAAAGATGAACTAAGGGTGCTTTGAGAGTAAAGTACCAAAGTTATGACATGATGATGCTATGGTTGGGTTGTGAAAGGTTTTCCCACATAATACTCCCAATATGAGTTAAAAATAACAAAGAGGCGATTACCCATGTTCTTAAGGAGCTATTCTAATGACGTAAGCTTGGACTAGTCCATGAAAGATGAAATGTCTATAAACATGATTTTAGCTTGGATTAGTAACCCTAGTTGTACCTTTCCATGGATAATAATATGAATATGTTAATAACTAATCCGTGGGAATTATGCTTAGCACCGAGTGGATATTGAGATGGAAGCCCTCCCGTAGTAGAGGCCGGGTTTTCTAGTGAAAGCACTCCCGTAGTAGAGGCCAGGTTTTCTAGATGGAGCTCTCCCATATTAGAGGTCGGGTCTCCAAAATAAATCTCTATCCCATAAACTATGTGCCACCATAGGATGTTGTCTTTAAGTAGACATTAGCTAGTAGATCCACATAAGCTACAAGTTCAGTTCAGGGTCCTACCTTGGCAAAGTAGGGAGGCCCTCTTTCGGTGTAGGGCAGACACCAGATTCCATGTTGATAGCTCACATGGTCTTATATGTTGGTTAAGTCTATTCCCCACAACTAATGAACACTAGTGTTCCTATGATGATCAAAAGTAAAGTAAAGTAAAGAAAGATGATTTAGCTTGCTTTGGCCATGGTATATGCTTTATTGCTTCATGCTCTTTATGCTTTATCATGTTTTAGCTTGGCCATTGCATGTCATGATTATGTCTCATTCTAGCATGTTTTATATGTTTATGGGCATTGCTATCATACTTGGTACTTAATTATACTAACGCATACTCTTGCCTACATTAACTTCTTTGATGTAGGACGTGGCGATTCACCATCTACTCATGGCTAGAGGTTAGTAGAAGATTGATAGATGACTTGGTGAGTCCTCATCCATCAGAGGACATAGCCTAGTTGTTCTTATTTTCTCATGTATTTCTTTTCAGTTTTGGATTGTATTGGGTTATGTCCCAGACCTTGTTCTTTATATTAAATTGGTTTTAAGACATGAGATGTAGACTTCTGCTGTTTCTTTTAAAAGCTTTGATATGAAATTCTCTTTTGAACTTTTACTCTCTACTATCTTGTATGTAATGTATGCTAAGTGGCTTGTATGAGGCCTCTCGGAGTCTTGTAAGCCATGTCACATCTAGGGGGTACATTGGGTCATGACAGATTCTGTGTTGAGGGTTGTTGGGAATGGATATTGATCCACAGTAGTTTAGTAAGGATTCACGTGTTGTAAGGTGATTTGGAGTGGACGGTGATCTACGCTATCTTTGAATTTGAGATCTTCTACGGAGTTGATATGACCCGCGCATTCTGTCTGGCTTGGGACAGGTCCCCTAGGAGTGATAGCTGACTCACTTGGCTGGCATTGGGCAGGGTCCCTGGAGTGATTGGCTGGGAGGTCAATTGGACATAAGTTATTTGAGGTCATCTCCGGAGTAGACATAGCCCACACACACGCCTGGCAGGGACAGGGCCCCCGGAGTGTCAGAGGCTCACTCGTCATGCTTGGACAGGGCCCCCGGAGTGATACCCTATTGGGCAGTTGGATATCAGGTCATTTAGAGGGGTCGGTGTACCCCCCTTCAACACTCTTCTGGTAGGGTAGGGCCCCCGGAGTGACTAGAAGGCTAGGTGAGTTGCTTTGGAATTCGTACATGTTATCTTGTTTGGAATTGGCTGATCTTTCGGTTGAGTTGATTGGTGATTCCGGTTCGCAGTTGGTTCTTTCTTCGCCCTCGTAAAATTAGCTTTCTGTGCACCTGTCGAGCTTATGGGGGTCCGTTTGGGTTCTTATTTGTTTGTGTTGTATGTATCTAGCAGGTCTTATGGGGGGCCCAGCTAGGTTTATTGCTGTTATTCTTATATTCGTTCTCTGTTTGCGCTGTTATTATTTCCTTTGACCTCTGTTTGTGTTTGATTCTATCTTTTCAGTCTGTTTTTACCTTTCTTGCTTAGTTGGCCTATGATGCCTACTGGGTACCTATTTTATTGGTACTCATGCTACACTCTGCATCTGTTTTCGTGATGCAGGTCCGAGCACCAGTCACCAGCGTTGAGTTCGAGCCTCTAGCAGTCTGTTCCGGAGACGAGGGTGAGCACATGGCGTTCTGGGATTACATGTCTCCATCTGTTGATATATTTTGTATTATCTTTTGCTTTTGAGATAGTCTAGTTTCTGTGGTCCACTTTTGGGACTTGTACTCGTTTAGTGATTCTGTACATGTGACTTCCAGGTTCTGGGAGGTATCTTTATATATATATATAGTTTTGGGTTACTTCCGCTTTCTCTTATGTGTTCCTTATTTATATTTTAGCTTTAGTTGAGCTTTAGTTCCCACTCTTACTCCCATTACACCTAAGTTACGGGATAGAGTTTGGCTTGCCTATAGGTAGGTTGGTAGGCGCCATCATTACTCATTAAATCGGGTCGTGACAAGCTGGTATCAGAGCCCCAGGTTTGTTGGTCTCACTTATAAAGAGCTCGCAGCTAGTAGAGTCCTGCGGATAGGTGCGGAGACGTGCGTGACTTATCTTCAGGAGGCTACAGGATGTCCTTAGGGGGATGTCTTATTTTGTATCATTTCGTGCGTTGTTGTACAATTAGTTTCATGAACTCTTACTTCTTTCACTCTGTCACAGGATGGCTCACACGCGGAGTAGAGGTCGACCCCCAAGTCGAGGTGGTGCTGCGGCACAGGCCGAGTTAGACCGAGGACTCTAGAGCCGGAGGTGGAGCCTCATAGAGAGCAGATTCCTCCTCAGCCAGTGGGGCTGGGGCCAATCCAGCCACCGCCCACACCAGCTGCCACCCCTGATCTTTAGGCAATGCTTACGTAGATTTTGGAAGCTATAGGGGGTATGTAGCAGCAGCAGCAGGGCCAACACCTGCTCCAGAGCCAGCTCTAGCACAGCACTGTCAGCCTGCCCCAGTGGTTCTGGAGATTCATCAGCAGGGTCAGCCTGCAGTAGAGTCCCCAGAGGGTCAGCAGCCGCCAGCACTGGCCGCAGTTCAGCCAGACGCAGTAGATGGGGTTATGCCACTTCGAGAGTAGAAGATGCTCGGGGTGTTTCTTAGACTGTCACTACCGAGGTTTTCTGGGGCTGTTGGGGAGGACGCCTATGAGTTCATTACTTCCTGCTGGGAGAGATTACAGGCTTTGGGGTTAGTGGAGTCGAGATGAGCCGACTTCACTGCTTATCCGCTAGACGGATCGGCCAGTATCGTGGGTAAAGTTTTCAGAGGCCTTTCTGGCTAGATTCATCCCACGGATCGCCTCCGTAATGAGCTCTTGAGGTTGGAGCAGGGCTCCACGACAGTGTCCGAGTATGAGGCCAGATTTCATAAGTTGTCCTGTCATTCTACTATGATCCTACCCACGGAGAAGGAGAGAGTTAGATGCTTTGTCCGGGGTTTGAGATTGCCGCTGCGTATTGAGTCGCAGTCTATGTTATCAGCAGGCAGTTCCTTTCTGGATGTCGTGGACCATGCCCGCACTATTAAGCAGCTCCGTCGTGAGGCCCAAGGGGGCAGCGGCAAGAGGGCCAGATAAGATGATGGATGTCGTGGGTCCCGTCCCAGGCCCAGGGATACTTAGGACCGGGTCCAGCAGAGGTTCCAGTCAGGCTAGTCTAGTCGCCCATTTCAGGTAGCACTACAGACTTCAGAGGGTGACCAGCACCGTCAGGGTGGTTATAGTGCCAGTCCGAGCCAGGGCCGAGGTGGTTTCTGGACAGGTTCCCTAGGTCGGGGTGGACAGCCTCCAGTTCCGAGTAGGTCTTCTCAGGGTCGTTTTACTTATGGAGAGCATGGTCATTGGGCTAGGGAGTGCCCTTTCTCCAGATCAGCTTTACCAGCTCCTTAGGCAGCGAGACCAGTTTCAGCAGTAGCACCTCGAGCTAGAGGAGGAGGTCAGAATAAGGGTGCGTAGGGAGGTCCCCGGGGAGACAGGATAGGTGGTAGGGTTGATGCTCGTGGTAGAGGCGCCCAGGGCAATTTCTATGCAGCTCCAGCTAGAGCGGAGGCCGAGGCATCTGATGATGTGATCACAGGTACGGTTCTCCTATGCCATCAGTCCACTTCAGCCCTATTTGATCCTGGTTCTACATATTCATATGTATCTGCTTATTGTGTTCCTCGGTTGAGGGTGAGTCCAGAGCCTTTAGCGGTACCCTTGAATATTTTGACCCCGGTAGGGGATTCTTTAGTAATGGATCAGGTGTGTAGATCTTGTGTGGTGACTATCCGGGGGCAGGACACTCGGGCTGATCTTATAGTGTTGAGTATGCTAGATTTTGATCTGATTTTGGGCATGGATTGGTTATCCCCTCACCGAGCGGTCTTGGATTGTTATGCCAAGATCGTTACTTTAGTAAGGCCTGGTATTTTGCCGATGGTGTGGCAGGGCTCTCACAGTCGCACACCAGTTGGGGTGATTTCTTGTATTCAGGCCCAGAGGCTTGTGGATAGCGGATGTTTGGCTTATTTGGCTTATGTTAGAGATGTTAGTAGGGAGAACCCTACGGTGGAGTTAGCGCCTATAGTCCGAGAGTTTACTGATGTGTTTCCTGCCTGTCACGACCCAAGGTACCCCCTAGATGTGATATGGCGTACAAGACCCCGGAAGGCCTCATACAAGCCCTTTATCATACATACATATAAGATCAAAGAGATTAAGAGTTCAAAGAGACTGTCATATCAAAGCTTTTAAGAAAATAGCGGAAGTCTACATCTCTTGTCTCAAAGCCAATCTAATTATGAGAATGAAAAATAAGGTTCGGTACATAACCCAATACAATGTCAAAGAAAGAACATAAAAGTAAGAACAACTAGGCTATGTCCTCGGATGGATGAGGACTAACCAAGTCTTCACAATTCTTCTACTAAGCTCTAGCCACGAGTGGATGGTGAATCACCAAGTCCTACATCAACAAGTCAATGTAGGCAAGAGTATGCGTTAGTACAATCAAGTACCAAGTATGATAGCAATGCACATAAAATATTTAAAACATGCTAAAACGGGACATTTATGACATGCAATGACCAAGCTAAAACATGATAGAGCATGGGAAACATAAGGTATAAACCAAGGCCAAAGCAAGCTTAACATCTTTACTTTACTTTACTTGAGAACATCATAACAATACTTTTGTTCATTAGTTGTGGGAAATAGCCTTAATCGACATATAAGACCATATGAGCTATCAACATGGAATCTGGTGTCTACCTTACACCGAAAGAGGTTGCCCTACTTGCCAAGGTAAGACCATAACTTTTTAGCTTACGTGGATCCACTAGCTAGTGTCTTTCATAGACCATCATCCTATGGTGGCACATAGTTTATGGGACATGGGTAATCACCACTTGTCCACTCGGTGCTAAGTATAATTCCCACGGATTAATCATAGTTCAACTATCATAGGTAGACATGGATGATAATCTCTTGTCTACGTTAGGGAACATGGGTGATCGCCTCTTGTCCCTTCATTAGAATAGCTCCTTAAGAACATGGTTAATCGCCTCTTGTTCATTCAAATTCATAGTGTGACTATTATGTGAGGAATTCTTTCACAACTCAATAACAGCATCAACATATCATAAACTTTGGTACTTCAATCTCAAAGCACCCTTAATTCATTATTAACTTCATATGAGACATGCATAGATTCATAGACTTCATCCTTACATAGTTCATCATGCTCATAACTTACAAACCATAGGGTTGACATAGCTTCATGAGAATTCTTCTTAAACCATGCTATTCAATGCAAACTCATGCTTAGAAGACCATAAACAAGGCAATTTATCCATAATTGAAGGAACCCACATAGTAGAGGAAAATCATACTTTTGATTTGAATATGCTTAATTCCATAAAATCATCCTTAGTTCATTCATAAATCATGCATGGATTCATAGAGATTTCATAAAATTCATCACTTCATAATTCAACCCACCAATCAAAGTATCGCTTTGGAAATTGGGGAAAATAGCATGGGTTCATCCAATTTCTATATCAAATCATATAAGTCATGCTAATTCATGTACTAAATTACTTTATCACGCTAGATCATGCACTAGGAATCACAAAATCAATAAATGGAAATCATAATTGAAGAACCCATAAGAATTGATCAAAACCCTAAATCAATTTGGAGAATTGAACCTTGAAAATTGAAGAGAACTAGGGACCCATTGGAGGAAAGGGCTCCAATGGTGAATGCTAACATACCTCAACAAAGCCCACAAGAAGTTGTTAGAAATCAATGGCCTTCAATGGAGGATCCTAGCCCTTCTTCTTCCTTGAGAATTGAGAGGACTTTTCTAGAGAGAGAAATATTTGAGAGAGGAGAATTTGGGAGTGATTTAGAATGAGTAAAATTAGGCTTAGGAAGCTTAAATATGATCTGGGTTAAGGGCATAGCCGACTTAGATTAGGAGTTACACATTTAGGGAAAAGACCAAAAAGCCCTTATTAATAATTGTCGGGACCCATCGACGGTCGGGACTTACAGTCCGTAAGTCAATCTACAGACCGTCATGTTCCTCCGTCGATTGGTTTAGAGACTGACAACCTAGGCGTTCAATCGACGACACCCATGTACGGCTCGTGGTCCTAACGACGGGTCATCCTGTTGCTCCGTAGATGAAGGCTCTGAAACTTGGCATCCTTAGGACTTTCAGTGGCCAACTATGGTTCCCACCTACGGTCCGTCATTCCTTCTACGATTCGTAGGTTGCCTCCATCACTGGTACCAGAACCCAGAAAAATTTCAAAAACTTTCCACCCTTGAATTCGGGGTATTACACTGCCCACCTTCCTGGCCTACCCCCAGAGCAAGATGTTGATTTTTCCATCAATTTGGAGCCGGGTACTCATCCTATTTCCATCCCACCTTACCATATGGCCCCTACAGAGCTCAAGGAGCTCAGTGTTCAGCTTCAGGACCTCTTAGGTAAGGGGTTCATTCGGCCTAGTGTATCGCCTTGGGGTGCCCCAGTTCTGTTTGTGAAGAAGAAGGATGGTACCATGCGGATGTGTATTGATTACAAGCAGCTGAATAAGAGGATGGTGAGGAACCGTTACTCCATGCCTCGTATTAATGATCTGTTCGACCAGCTTCAGGGTGTCGTAGTGTTTTCGAAGATTGACTTGAGATCTAGCTATCATCAGTTGAGGGTTAGAGCAGCGGACATCCCTATGACAACATTTAGGACTCGTTACGGCCATTATGAGATCCTAGTGATGTCTTTTGGGTTAACTAGTGCCCCTGCCTCTTTTATGGACTTGATGACTCATGTATTCAGGTTGTATCTGGACTCCTTCATCATAGTTTTCATTGATGATATCTTGGTATACTCACGGAGCCATGGTGAGCATGAGCAGCATCTGAGGATCGTGCTCCATACTTTGAGAGATCATTGTCTTTATGCCAAGTTCTCAAAGTGCGAGTTCTGGCTTGAGTCTGTAGCATTCTTGGGGCACGTGGTGTCCAAGGATGGCATTACGGTGGATCCGGTGAAGATTGAGGTTATCTGTGATTGGACTAGGCCTACTTCTGTGACTGAGGTTCGGAGCTTAGTCAGATTGGCAGGGTACTACAGACGTTTTATTGAGGGTTTCTCTACTATAGCAGCGCCTCTGACTCGGTTGACTTGCCAGGATGTTCCCTTTGTGTGGTCGGAAGAGTATGAGAGGAGCTTTTTGAGGCTTAAGGAGTTGCTTACCACCGCTCCTATATTGACTCTTCCAGTTGAGGTCAAGGGCTTCACGGTTTATTGTGATGCATCCAGCGTTGGTTTGGGTTATGTTCTGATGTAGTAGGGCCGGGTTATTGCTTGTGCATCGACGCAGCTTAAGCTTCATGAGCGCAACTACCTCACTCATGATCTGGAGTTGGCAGCGGTAGTTTTTGTGCTTAAGATCTGGAGGCATTACCTATAGGAGTTCATTGTGAGATCTACATCTATCACAGGAGCCTTTAGTATATTATGACCAAGAGGGATATTAATTCGAGGCAGGGCCGCTGGATGAGCTCCTGAAGGGCTATGATCTCTCTATTCTCTATCAATCGGGCAAGGCGAATGTAGTAGCGGATGCCTTGAGCCGGAAAGCAGTGAGTATGGGTAGCCTAGCCTTCCTTTCAGTTTCGGAGCGACCTTTGGATTTGGACATCCAGTCCTTAGCCAATCAGATGATCAGGCTAGATATTTCAGATTCCAGTTGGGTGTTAGCCTATGTGGGAGCTCAGTCTTCTCTGTTGGAGCAGATCTGTAGTCATCAGTTCGAGGATGAGTCTTTGGTGGCACTCAGAGATAGAGTTTTGGCGAGTGATGCCGGGTAGGCTACCTTAGATTCAGATGGGGTTTTGAGATTTGCTGGCCAGATTTGTGTTCCGAGAGTTGGGGACTTGATATAGATGATCCTTAGCAAAACCCATAATTCTAGATATTCCATCCATTCGGGCACCGCTAAGATCTATCGTGATCTGAGGCAGTACTACTGGTGGAGCGGTATGAGGAGGGACTTCTCTGATTATGTGTCCCATTGCTTGTGTTGTTAGCAGGTGAAGGCCGAGCATTTGAGGCCTGGTGGTGAGTTGCATCACCATGGATTTCATTGTGGGCTTGCCTCGGACTCCTAGAGGTGTTGACAACATCTGGGTCATCGTGGATCAATTGACCAAGTCAGCACACTTTACTCCAGTTCATACATCCTTGAGTGCTGAGAGGTTAGCTCGTGTCTACATTCGAGAGGTGGTCTGTCTCCATGGGGTGCCTATTTCTATCATTTTAGACTGGGGTTCACAGTTCACTTCCAGCTTCTAGAGGGTATTTCAGGAGGAGTTGGGCACCCGTGTCAATCTTAGCACAACTTTTCACCCGCAGACTGATGGCCAGTCAGAGCGCACTATTCAGGCTCTCGAGGATATATTGCGGGCTTGTGTGTTGGACTTTGGAGTTCAGTGGGACTAGTTCTTGCCTTTGGCGGAGTTTGCGTACAACAACAACTACCACTCTAGCATCTAGATGGCCCCATTTGAGGCTTTGTATGGTAGGCGTTGTTGCACTCCATTTGGTTGGTTTGAGTCTATAGAGCCTAGGCCGCATGATACAAACTTATTTCAGGAGGCCTTAGTGCATGTGAGGATGATTCAGGATCGGCTTAGGATGGCTCAGAGTAGACCGCGGAGCTATGCAGATAAAAGGCGTGGACCGTTAAGATTTGTTGTTAGTGATAGAGTATTCCTCAAAGTACCACCCATGAAGGGCGTGATGAGATTTGGGAGGCGGGGCAAGCTCAACCCCAGGTATATTGGACCTTTTGAGATTTTGAGGGCAGTGAGTGATGTGTCCTATGAGTTGGCTTTGCTTCCAGCATTCTTAGTTATTCATCCAGTTTTCCATGTTTCGATGTTGCGTCGGTATGTTCCAGATGAGTCTCATGTGCTCCAGTATGATGTTGTTGAGTTGGATGATCGCCTGACCTACGTTGAGGAGCCAGTTGCTATTTTGGCCAGAGATGTGAGGCTGCTGAGGTCGAGAGCCATTCCTGTGGTTAAGTTCCGTTGTAGGCACCGTCTAGTTGAGGAGAGTACCTGGGAGACCGAGCGGGAGATGTGGGAGCAGTTCCCCAGCTTATTTGCGCCCTCAGGTACTTTTTGACCTTTACTTTCACGGACGAAAGTTTTTTTAGTAGTGGATGTTGTAATGACCCTTCAGGTCTTTTGTGTGTTTGTGCCTCTTTTCTGTCATTTAAAGTGTTCCTGTAGCAACCCCAAGTCATTTCTGACTTTCTAGCACTATAGGTTTGGTTGCCTGGTCTTTCATTTGGGTGTTGTGCCTATTTCCTGTTTTGGAGCTCTTGGACCTTGAAAAGTTCATTTCGGTCATAACCTAAGGTAAATGATCTCAGATGGGAGTTCTGACGGTTCCATCAACTCCATAGCAGCCAAATTAGGCTGGAAGCATGATTGGTCCGAGTCCCGGGGCTTCCAGTGTGACTTTGGGGCCATTTGGATCTTTAACCTTTGAAATTTGGCTTGAAGTTGACTTTGGTCAATATTCTTGGTAAATGCACTTCGATGAAAATTTTGTCAGCGCGATTAGTTCCGAAATTCCGAGTTTGGTCTAGAATGACCCTTCGAGCGCTTTCGAGGGCTTCCGATCCAATTCCGAGGCCCTTGGTTAAAGTTGGAAAAATTGGCACTTGGGAAGTGGGATCCACTTTTTGTCAAAACAAACTCGTATGGAAATTTCAACTGCGCCATTGAATCTGAAGTGTCGAATTTGATTGGGTAGCATATCTCGTTTGCGTACACGGGGTTCCGAACGAATTACGAGCACCCCGTCAGAGTTTTGGGAATCCCCAAAACTCAGCTGGTGCACAGCTGAAGTTGTAGACACATTTCTTCTCCGCGTTCGCAGAATTGGCTTCGCGTTCATGGAGGTGTGAGTGAATCTACTCCGCATTCGCGGGCAGGGGCCACGTTCGCTGAGGTCTATGGCAGTGCTCTCCGCGTTTGCGGAGGCCAAGGTGCCTTCTCTCCGCGTTCATGTGAGATGCCCCGCGTTCACAGAGTTGTATTCCTTTTCCCTCTGCATTCGAGGTTAGAGCTCCACGTTCGCGGAGGCATGTAGGTGCTGGCAGTATTTAAAAGGGAATCGGGCTTGGCATTTGTAAAAGTCCAAAAATTCATATCTTCTTCAATTCTTCTCGATTTTCGGTGATACCAAGTCGTGTGGGTTCGGAAGTTCGTTGTCCTCGTGGGTGTGGGCCTCGTTTCTCGTGAATGTGAGGTGAAAGACGCTATCCTAAGCTTAGTTTGTAAAGTTTTGCATCTTTTGTTTCTTTGTGTTGTTGGCTGTTCCGAATCCCGAATTGTGTTTTATTTTGGAATACAAGTTCGGGGGAAAGTTTAGGACCTATTCACAGAGTCAATTCTGGGATTTCCGAAGCAGGTCCCAAATTTTCAGATTTTTGACTCCTAAATTGGTCTATCTCCGATTTTGATAATTTTAGTGTCTAAACGACCGTGCTGATGCTGTGATTCTATTTTTGGTACCGTAGTAGCTGTCTGAGGTCGTTCAAAAGGGAAAAGCTCTGGCAGAGTGATTTGGAGCGTGCGTGGTTGGCCTTCTGGTAGGTTACGGCTTCCCTTCCTTTAGATTGAGTTGGAATATGTCAATACCTGCTGATTTGTGTGAGTTTGGGGGTGGGGTTCTAGTATTTCTTCTCTTCTTCTCAGAATCCATGCTTTAGGGTTGATTTTCAAGCTGTTCAGGGTTAGTTCCGTGTTATATGAGGGGTTGATGACCTTTGGGTGTTGCTGATTCAGTTGTGGATTATTGGTTGGGCTGTTTATCTGTTGTTGCATGCGTAGTATCTGGTCGACTGTCTAATTATGTTGAGTTATATCTTTGGCCTTAGATTAGGTTAGGTTAGAGTTGACTTAGACCCATGTACATGTTGACTTTAGTATGTATCCGACGTCGATTCGAATGGACTAGGTCCTTGTAGACTGGAATAGCATACTTGGGTCTGATAGTTGAGCATGTTTGTAGTTTCGTATTGTTTGTGATCCTTCTGTCTTCTCTCCCCTTTCTGTGGTGCGGACGCGCTATCGGAGGCGTAGCTTCTTCCTCGCTAGGATGCTTGAGGCCGGTTCTGTGTTGAAGATTGTTGGGAATGGACGTTAATCCACAGAAGTTTATTAGTATGGATTCGCGTGCTGTGAGGTGATCAGGAGTGGATGGCAATCCACGTTATCTTGGAATTTGAGATCCTCTACGGAGTTTATATGACCTGCGCACACTGTCTGGCTTGGGACAGGGCCCCCAGGAGTGATAGCTGACTTACTTGGCTAGCATTGGGCAGGGCCCCGGAGTGATTAGCTGGCAAGGCAATTGGATATAAGTTATTTGAGGTCCTCTTCGGAGTAAACATAGCCCACACACTCGTCTGGCTGGGACAGGGCCCTCCAAGTGTCAGAGGCTCACTCATCTGGCTGGGAAAAGGCCCCCGGAGTGATAGCCTATTGGGCAGTTGGATATCAGGTTATTTAGAGGGGTCGGCGTACCCCCCTGCATCACTCGTCTGGCAGGGTAGGGCCCCTGGAGTGACTAGCAGGCTAGGTGAGTTGCTTCGAAATTCGGACATGTTATCTGGTTTGGAAATGGCTGATCGTTCGATTGAGTTGATTGGTGATTCCGGTTTGCAGTTGTTTCTTCCTTCGCCCTCGTAGAATTAGCTTTCTGTGCACCTGTCGGGCTTATGGGGGTCCGTTCGGGTTCTTATTTGTCTGTGTTGTATGTATTTACCGTGTCTTATAGGGGGCCAGCAAGGTTTATTCCTGCTATTCTTAGATTCGTTCTGTGTTTGCACTGTTATTATTACCTTTGACCTCTATTTGTGTTTGATTCTATCTTTTCAGTCTGTTTTTACCTTTCTTGCTCAGTCGGCCTATGATGCCTACTGGGTACCTGTTGTATTGGTACTCATGCTACACTCTGCATCTGTTTTCGTGATGCAGGTCTGAGCACCAGTCACCAGCGTTGAGTTCGAGCCTGCAGCAGTCTATTCCGTAGACGAGGGTGAGCACATGGCGTTCTGGGATTACCTGTCTCCATCTGTTGATATATTTTGTATTGTCTTTTACTTTTGAGACAGTCTAGTTTCTGTGGTCCACTTTTGGGACTTGTACTCGTTTAGTGGTTCTGTACATGTGACTTTCAGGTTCTGGGAGGTATCTTTATACATATATAGTTTCGGGTTGCTTCTGCTTTCTCTTATGTGTTCCTTATTTATATTTTCGCTTTAGTTGAGGTTTAATTCCCACTCTTAGTCTCATTACTGCTAAGTTCCGGGATAGAGTTTGGCTTGCCTACAGGCGGGTTGGTAGGCACCACCATGACTCGATAAATCGGGTTGTGACATCTCCTTATCATTACTACAATTTAATATTTTTTTCTTAAAATCATTTTTTTACCTTATGTTTTTATAGTTTTTTAAAATGAAAAATCTTATTATCTCTCAAAAAAATATAAAATAGTGTCTTATTTAATACAATATTTTTTAACATAGTTATGGTACTCACCTTTATATATTATTACGATAAATATTACCTTATTTATCTCTCTTCTTATCATTACTACAATTTATTGCGTTTCATCTCTCTTCTTATCATTACTACAATTTATTGCGTTTCATCTCTCCTTATCATTACTATAATTTATTATTTTTTCTTAAATTCATTTTTTACCTTTTATTTTTATAGTTTTTTAAAATGAAAAATACTATTATCTCTCCTTCTTGTTATCATGATTTATTATTACTATTCACAATTTTTTTCTTCTTTTGATCTATAAAATAAGTTTAAAAATTAAAAAAATCAAATACCTTATCTATCTATCTCTCCTCATATTACTACTTGTAGACACATAATTTTTAACCGAACTTGATGTTTTACACAAATTTTAGTGTTTAAATACTTCTTTTATATTTGAATTAAATATTTTGATTTTTATCTTATTTTAGTAAGTTTATCTTAAATAATTTGAAAATCACAAAAATTGAATCACGTTTTTAGGTAAATATTAAGAGTGTCTTGTTCTCCATTCAGGTGTTCTGGTCACAAGTGTTTATACTTCCCAAAAAAGTTGTCATATGTATCGAAACATTATGCAGGACTTTTTTATGGACAGGAGGAATAGATGCATCCAGGAAGGCACTAATTGCATGGGAGCAACTATGTAGCCCTAAAACTGCAGGGGGACTCAATTTATTGGATATCCAAACATGGAATAAAGCTGCAATAAGCAAGTTACTATGAAATCTGAGCACTAAAAAAGATAGACTATGGGTGAAGTGGATTCTCATGTATTATGAAAAACAAGGGACTTTGTGGGGTGTCTTAGCACTTCAAGCTTCATGGATGGAGAGGAAGATACTCCATGTGCACAAAGTAATGGACACTATTGGCTGGAATGAGGAGTATGTCAAACAGAATGACAATTTCTCTATAAAACAGCTCTATAAATCTCTTCGAGGAGATTGTCAGAAGGTGGGATGGAGGAGACTTACTAGTAATAATGCAGCTTTTACTAAGTGGATTTTCATCTTATATTTAGCACTACAAAGCAGGTTACTCACAAGGGATCGATTAGCAACATGGGGATGTGTGGAAGATGTCCAATGTATACTATGTGGAGCTGAAGATGAGAGCCATAATCATTTATTCTTTCGCTGTTTGTTCTCATCTTAGGTATGTCAGAAGATACTCTATTGGCAAAGTATTAATAGGGAGGTTCAAGGATGGGAAGAGGAAACAAGCTGGGCAAATGCGCACTGTAAAGGTAAGCAAGCAAAAGCTGAGATCTATAGGATGGCATTAGTTGCAAGTGTATACCTTATTTGGCAAGAGAGAAACCAACGAATTTTTCAGAAGACAACAAGAACCCCTGCTATGCTGACAAAACAGGTTGTCCAAGAGGTGAACATGAGAGGAAGAACAAGATTAAGATTAAGCTATGCCTTACAAAATTTGAATTTTTATCCTATATAGGTACAAGATGCCTAGCTAAATTGGTAATATTGTAAGGAGCTGGTAGTAGTGGGAATTGAAGTTAATGTAAAACTGATAGATGTCCAGTTTACATGAGATACTGATTTGTACTGTTCATTTGGTAATGAAATTTTTACTTACCAAAAAAAAATATGAAAAGTTATAAAAAAAGTATATGTTTTCTTTAACTTAAGAGTTTTATAAATAAGGTAGTGTATCTTAATTATATTTCAGCTTTTCTTATATTTTCAAAATAATTAGCTAATATTTTTATTATTATAATTTTTATATATATTTAATTTTTTACACACTCCCTATTTATCCTAACTACTACCAAACGCTCCTATACACAATCCCCACTCCCTTAAACCTCTCACCTACACCCACATTCCACTCCACTCTACATCATCCCACACACACCACAACTCTTCATCCCCCTACCTACTACACACCCTATAAATAGCAATACAACAACAATTTACCGGAGGATCAGAAGCACACACACTTAGATACACGAAGAAAAAAAAAAACAAAATATACCCCAAGCAATACAGACACCCAAATACAACCAACACACGGATGAAAAGAAAAAGAAAGAAAAAACACTCCTATACCATTCACATATACTACAACAACAACACCATTTTTTTTACACACACATAAACGCACTGGAAAGAAAAAGGAAAAAGGGAAAAGGAAAAAGGAAAGGAAAAAATAGAGGAGTTTGAGGTTCGCTTTGTGGTTTCGAGTTCGTGGTTTCTGATTGTAATTCTTTCTTCTTGTGAAATAATTTTCACAAGAGGTAACACTTAATTTTATCTTATTTTGTATAGTTTTATGTCATAATTGTGCAAGAATTGATTACAATATAATGATGTTGTTCAAATTTCGTATGTGTTTAACTCATTAATATTATTAATGTTATAGTATTGAAATATATTTGAACGTGTTATGATTAAATTTAGAGCAAAATCAATATCACATGTGATTATTTCTTACATGCTTAAAAGTTCGTTTCTCACTCTTTTTCCTTAATTAATTATCAAAAGTTTTTATGTTCGTGACTTACTAATTCTAATGAATTCGCTGTTTGATTGTGTTTAGAAAAGTGTTAAGCAAATTTAGAAACATTGAAAAATGGTTTCAATTAAGAATGTGGTTACACATTTTTTTTGAAACACTAAAAAGAAATTTAAGGATGCGGTGACGCACCTTGACCAAGTTGTTCTTATAATTATTTTTTATGAATTCAAGTCAAGACGTGTAGATAAAAATTATTAGGTATGATGCACTCGCGCAAAGAAGACAGTTATTCCCCTAAGCTGGTGTATATCAAGACCAAGAATGCGGTGACGCATCTAGATTGAGACCTATAAAGTTCAACAATAACATATGCGAGCAAACCATAGCTATAACAATATATCCAAAAATAAGTATAAGTCAATAAAAGCGACCGTGCTAGAACCACGGGACTCGAGGAATACCTAATACCTTCTCCTTGGTCAATAGAATTTCTTACCCCGTCTTTTGTTTTCACAGACCAAAATCAAAGAGTCATATTCTTTTGATTAGAGATTCAAAAGGTGACTTGGAACACCATAACTCAATTCCAAGAGGCGACTCTGAAAATATAAAATAATCCCTAATCAATACCTCACTTAAATTGGAAAAACCCCTTTGCGTCCGTCGAAAAAGGGGTGTGACACTACTATTTATTACTTTTTCTTAAATTTCTCTTTCTACCTTCTATTTTTAAAGTTTTCTTTTAAAAAAATAATATTATTCATCTCTCTTCGTTATTAATCATAATTTATTATTATTCATGAAATTTCTATTCTTTCCTTAATTTTTTTTCTTTTGATCTATTAAACTAGGGAACATGGGCGCGCTTCGCGCGGGGGTTAAAAGATATGAGTTAGAATTGTTTTTCTTTTGGATGAATTATATATTGTAATATCTATCATGGATACTTTTCGTGAATGTGTTTTGAAATGATTTTCAAATGTGAAGTAACAGTAAAATATATAAATAAATACATCAACAACGTCCTATCATTGTTTATCAGATTGATCTTTAGAGAATATATTCTCTAATAAAAAATTATTTCATCGCTCCATTACATTGAAAGCAATATATGAAAAACGCGATGTCATTCTTTATTAGATTGATCTAGTGAAACTCCTTTGTGTATATATTTTTTCAATCGCTCTTGTTCCTTTATGAAATATGCAATTCGTTGTTGCATAATATTTGCATATACCACTTTAACCAATTTGCTTGATTCTTCAGTTGCATCTGAATTCAAAAATAAATATTTTGTTCATTGTATAGAAGAACAACTTAAAATAATTTTTAATATTATCATTAAAATTTTAACTTGACAATTCTCCGAATTAATTTATTGTGGATGATCCATAATTTTCTTATCCATTGTATTACTTGTGTATAAGTATTTGTCAACGTCAAACTAAGGATAGAGTGTTGCAATTAAATGTTATTTTAATATAATAATATTGACCATTTGAAAAACTAACCTCAAGTAACCACTCTGAGAAGATGATGACTATGAAGATAAATGGTATGTCTGTAACAAACCCAAATTGCTCACTATATTGATAAGAGAACTAAAATGCGATTACAACTTTAGAATCATAAGTGGAATACTCAAACTATTGAATTACAATGGAAATATTGAAATAACAAGTAACTAACGATAGAGTTAAGAATGGGGATGGGAAAGTTAGACTCTAGAATAAGAAGAGAGGGCAGCCATTTTTTCTTCAATATGCATAACCCTTCTGTGTTAACTTCACGACCTATTTAACCAATTGATAATTGGGCCTGGATCCCTAATGAAACTCTTCAACATTTTAATCAGCCCAATAATCTTAAATGGACCTGTCTCATTCACCCCTTCCCGCCTATAGGCCCTTATGTAGTTAGTTCGGTTCACAACAATACTCCACCCTGAATCGAGAACCTTTTCCTCAAGGTGCTGCAGTAGCATAGATTGTTGGTTCGGCTGGTTAGTGCAATGCTTAAGCCTAGAGTTGCATCAAAGAAGAGGATAAATTTGGGCCGCATCAAAAAGTTTCAATTTGCAGGGGAGAATCAAATACTTGAACAATTCGAAAGAGCGACAATGTTGCTTTTCCAAAGGATAACTTAGTTGCAATCTCATGCAATGTTGTCGATGAGGTTGGTGTCTGACCAAAAACCAGTTGCCAACTTCAAAAATTTCAGCACAATAAGAAACAAGTGAACTACCTTTAAGTTGAATAAATTCCACCCACCTTGTTGCACACCTCAAAAGCACTGAGAAGCTGTGTTGATGTTGAAATGCTCTTGTTAAAATAGTTAAGATCAGAAAAACATAACATAGCATTTCACAAATATTATATTCTCTATCTCCCACTTGACACAATACATGTTGCAGAGTAACAAAGCAGCTAAATGTGATCAGATAGTAGCAAACTTATGACCAAAATGATTGAGTGGTTTCAGTAAAACTTATGGAGAGATATGGCATTCTTATATATTGAAATTTTGTCATCTTAATAGATTCCCCTGTCCTTATCCAAAAATTCAACAAAAAGTTACTGAGTTTTGCTTGTAATAACTGAACTGATATCACCCCTGTTTTAGGTCCTTTCTCATCCGAAATATTCCAATGATTGAATTCCACTGTCGAATAGTAATATGGTGAAGTGTGTGGATAAAACACAGTCATTCGAGTATTCGTTAACATTATCTGGTAGCTAGAGAGTGAATGACAGAAAGGAAAAACATATTCCTCGCTCAACATGCCAAACAACAGAGGCGTGAGAAACTTTGGATATCGTGGATCTAAAATATCTTTTTCCAGTGGTGGTACCTCATTTGTTGTTGGTATGAGCAAAATCAAACAAGACAACTTTAGAGCTTCAACTTGAGGCTCATCACTATCGTCACCCACGACTTTATATCCATATGGCCAGCAAGAATTGCCACCCATTTCCATTGGCCAAACTCTTGCACCATGAAAATTCACAAAGAAAAATATGAAAATGCACAAGCCATTGTCATCCGGGATCCCACACTAGAATCACTAAGTTAGCATATGCAATGGAGCAAAACATGATAGTTGATCTCAACAATAGTAGCGGTTTCACGTTCACAGTAGAACATGTTAGAGACTTGGATTTGAAACTTATTCCTAGATCCCATACACAAATATTTACTACAGTTTCTTGAACAACGACATTAAAGTATGTCGCACCAGGATTAAATGGAAATTGACACAAAATATTGGGAGCATTCAATTCCTTAGTACAGTTTTCATGCTCTACAACAAGCATCACGTCATCCGAAGGCATGCTACTAAGTGGAACTCGATCCCCAATCTCCAGACAAAAATTATCAAGACATAGATCCTCAATAGTCTTAGGCTCCAAGAAAAACTCCACGCGATGCATGTCTTCAAAGATCTCAAATTCAATTTTCTGTTTACTAGAGCCACGCATTGAGAAGTTGCAGTAACATACCTTTTTGACAGATCTCTTGGTGAACATTCATCGAACACTTGACCTTCGATAATGGAAGAAGGCTCCTGTATCAAATCTGCTCTATGGATGTTGCATTCCCAATTTGAAAACTTCCCAAGTCTTCGAGAGTTGCAATCTCAACATTACTTCCGGTAAGCAATGCCAAGGAATCCACACAGGTATACTTCTCAGGCAATTTCTCAAGCTTATGGTCTGCCTCTATGTTCCCACTTGTGAAGACATCTTGCAAATCAGATGAGTTTGTGGCATGGCTTAGAGCTACAACTGCAAAGACAGAGGTCTCTGGAGGAACAAATGTAGCATAGTGCACAAAGTCAATATAGAATTGTGAAGTATCTACCATACTCACTGAAGCTGTGAAGGTTCGCTGTGGAAATCGTATAGGTAATTTTTCTGTGAAATGCTTCCAGTCGAAGAATTGCTTGTTACGATGCAACCAAGTAAACCAAGTAAGAGCTTCACCATCAAGGTAGAAGTAAGGAAGAGGTAGCCAGTCTTTCTGGGAGAAGCCAAGGCAGGTGAAACACTGCTCAGCCCGAAGAATCCAACCCTCTGGGTCGTTGCCATCACTAAATCGATCCAATACAGCCATTACCATTTGGAGTACGAACAATGAAAGCACCAATGTAACAAATCTGAATTGCTCACTATATTGATAAGAGAACTAAAATGCGATTACAACTTTAGAATCTTAATTGTAATACTCAAACTATTGAATTACAATGAAAATATTGAAATAACAAGTAACTAACGATAGAGATAAGAGTGGGGATGGAAAACTTAGACTCTAGAATAAGAAGAGAGGGCAGCCATTTTTTCTTCAATATGCATAACCCTTCTGTGTTAACTTCAAGACCTATTTAATCAATTGATAATTGGGCGTGGATCCCAAATAAAACTCTCCAACATTTTAATCAGCCCAATAATCTTAAATGGACCAGTCTCATTCACCCCTTCCCGTCCATAGGCCCTTATGTAGTTAGTTCGGTTCACAACAGTGCCTTTATGTTTATTATTTTTCCTGTGGTATTTATACCACTTTTTTCCTTTCTTAGTTGTGCTTTCCATGTAATTGTTTTAAATGATGTGTTAATTATTTGGATTAGTTAAATCTTTGTGTAAAGATAGGTGTCAAGTTTTTGAAAAAGAATTGGAGGAAAGTTGGGGATTTGTATTGTTATTTATTTATTATGAAAGATCTGCTATTAATTTATTATGTAAATATAGTAAATGAAAAGGTGTTGAGGATTCATAAATATGTAAGATCATTAACGCATTATGTTATATGATTCTGTAATATTGTTGGTAACTTTTTGTTTTGTTAAAAAAGATAGTTAAGTGAGGTAGTTTATTTATTCTATATATATAAGTTTTCACATTGATCATGTAGATCATCAACGTCAATATTTTTAAATTTAAAAATAAGTGTTTTTACAACGTTTTTCCTTCTTTGGTTGTGCTCTCCATTTAATTCTCTTAAATAAAGAGATAATTTTTTAATTTGTTAAATCTTTATGTAAAGATAAGTGTGCACATTTTGGAAAAGAATAGGCGGTATGTTAGGGATTTATTTCGGGTCAAGCTGCAGAGAGTATTGCGAGACAGCCTTTATAAAACACTTTTAGCTTTCCAAAACTCAGCTTAAAGTCATAGTTTGTCCAACATCTACACTGGAGTCTTAAATGGGAGACAAAAACATTCAACTCATTTTCTAATCTAACCTGTTGAACTAACTCTTGAGGACCCAACTTAGCATAAGTTGTATGTTCTAAATTGATTAGCACAAAGCAAGTGAAATTAAAGGTACCATAGTGCCTCAATTACATGCTAGGTATCAGTCGATAACCATCTCAATTGTCCTATTTTTAATATTCTGCTGTTAGCTGTGCATCATGGTTGGTATCTTTGTTCCACCAGTAAATTCCAGCTACCTATATGAGTATAATTTGCAGGAAGAAAAATTCTTGCAGCTTGTGCTGTCAAAACTCAGAAGGGATCAGTAGTGTCATTTCATTAACATTATTAGTACATCGGTTGGATGTTCAATAGATCCAATCCTTACTGATTTTCCAAATAAATAGGCACTATCATATTCCTTGGTGAACCCCCTCATGCATAGCCTCAACAACTAACTGAATAAGAAGGATGACCAAGTGTTTTGTGCACATAGCACCAACATTTATTTGATTGCACAAAACTGAAGAAGAATTTAATTATGTATACAGAAAATACACTTGCGAATTTTCTGGCAAAGCCATCGTATGCAAACAACCAAATAGATTAATAATAGAAGTTGTCTAAGTTGGGATAAAATCATAGAAGTATGAATATCATCACTACGGACAACGGACGTCTACTTATTAAACTAAACTTAAAATGATAAAAGGACGAAACAACTTAACTAAGCTCAAAGGCATCTACTTATTAAACTAAACTAAAAATTATAAAAGGACGAAACAACTTAACTAAGCTGAAACAACAGTAAACAAACAGAAGCAACACTAATCCCTCTACCTTTTCAACTTATTTGTGTCTTGAACACTTATTCCTCGTCATTTATGACCAACACTAATCCCTTTACTTCTCGACCTTATTTGTGTCTTCAACACTTAATTCCTCGTCATGTATGATTAGGTTTCTTCATTTCCTACTTTTAGCACCATTAGTGACATGTAGTTCATCCTCATGATCTTCCGAGTCATTCAACAACACATCAACAGATACCTGATTGTTCTTTAAAAAGTAAATTTATCAATATATTTATTAACCATGTTAATCTGTAAAATGATTTTAAGTTGCATACTAAAACATTAAATCAAATTACCATCTCTTTGGTCAATCCATTGGTTCCCTGATCATTTGGCTCAGTTTCATTGTTGGATAAGTTCTTCTCCTGCAAGAACAACAATCGGAAAAAGTAATTACAAAGTAAGCATAATTGTGAATTACAAACTCAAAGACTATATTGCAATACCTTTTCTTCTTTCCTTAGTTTGTATTGTACTTCCAAATTATCATTTGGAATCCATAGCTTTGATTTTGTAAAATTCTCAAGCCCTTCTTTCAAATTATACTTATTTAATTTGAGTTAAAAATAAATTCTTTTTAGCAAAGGCTTAGGACTTGGACAGGCACATCATTGTTAGCCGAGGCAAGTTTGTTGAACAACTTGCAGGCTGATGTATCAATGAGTTTCTCAGCCACATCATTAAATATGGTAAAAGTACTGTCTCCAATCCTATCTATCACTTTTATGTGTATCTTGTACCTATGTTTATACAATAAGTTAGACTAATTCACAACATATACAAACCAAATTCAGAGTCCTTCACAAATCCTTACTTCACCAAAGGAAACTTGCAATCTTTATTGCAATTGTGGCATCGATAGATACTATTTGTAGGTTCAATCTTTTTCGAACACACATTGCATGAAATGTAGTACCAACCAAAATAGTTACCTATTTCTATGATTTTGCTCTTCACGGTAACAATATATTTCTACAATTTTAAAATAAATATTATTATATAGTGTAACGATCCTGTTGAAATGGAAAACCACAAATACGAGAAGCATAATAAGAAAAGAACTTGTATTTCAGAGCTCCACTCAGTCTCCAACAACTCCTTAATGTCCATACGGTTCAAAAACATCTCTTCCTCAATAGGAAGAATGTTAACATTAGAGCTTTCTATAATTTGAACATGGTGGAAAACTTTGGAACCCTTATGTAATCTATATCAAGATTTACATATTCTGATTGCATAGGTGGTGGAGAAGCTAACCTCATCTATTATCAATGGATGCATTAATAATGTAACTATGATATTTCTTCAAAATGTTAGCAGTTAAATTCATAGAAACTACAACTAAATCGGAAACAATTACCATGAAATTCTTTCACCGTTGTAGAAGTCACTATCACTATATATGGGCCAGCATCCTTGTTATACAAATAAGGATAAAACTTCTCGCCTAGTTCTTCCCATAAGGTAATTTTTGCCTTAGCCGAACTATGCAGAAAAAACATAAAGCAGTAATCAAATAATTATATTGTAAGGAGATAACAAACTAAAGCAACTTAAAATGAGATGAGTGACTTACTAATCAGTAAGATTATGGATATCCCTCTTTTCCATTTTGAAACAACACTCTCGATATCACCAATTCCATACAAATAACCAACTACATCTATGAATATTGAAGAAGAAGACTCGTATTCCAACAGTTTAGGCAATTATTACGCATTTACACATAAATAAACAACCAACCAACCACATGTATGAATATTGAAGAAGAAGACACGTATGTAAGACTCGTATTCCAACAATTTAGGCAATTATTATGCATTTACACATAACTCGGAAGTTAGAGCATCGATCTGTAATGTGCTAGGCACCTGTTAAATTTCAATAGCTAGTTTTTCCGTATTCTTTCTTTTCCTTCCTTTTTATATTGATAGTGTTCCTCTGAAATATAAAGCTTTTGAAATGATGAAGTTCCTCCTTTTCCAAAATTATCAATTTTGTTAAGTATGTGATAGGAAAATCCAGATATGTCAGGAATAGATAATATACATTAGAAGGGAGTTGTCATATAGGACAAAAAGAGCAAACCTCTATCAAGGCCATGAATGTCATCAAACACAATATCTAGAGTTTATTTTGGTAATAAATTATGCAGCTACGTATAACTATAAACATGATTGGTAATAATTTATATATAAATATAGACCTGATAAGACAGTGTTGTTGTTCACCCTTGAGTCAATCATATCGGGATTAATAAATTGAAAACCGTTTATAGGAATTTCAACAATATCTTCAGACAAATTCTTGATCGCAGTTGAGGCAAAAAAAAATGATTTTCAATGAGTTTTCAATAGGTCTATATCCCCCAATGCTTTCAACAACTTTGAAGTTCTTGATGATAAATACAGAACCTTCACTCAACTTGTCTTTGAACCTGTTAACTTGATTTTTCCTAATTATACCATGCATCAAATTTCCCTGATAGAAGAAATCAGTAAGTAATTTGAAATTGAAACTTCCAAAAATAATATGTATTTGAAAAAAAAAAGAACCAATGGAATAAGTACCTTTTCATCAATAAATATCATATCCATACTGATCAGCTCACCATTTTTCTTGAGATTAATGGCATCCCACATTCTACAAAGTCTAACTCTTATCGTAAAATCATCTCGACTAGAAACCAAGTCTGAAAGAAAAGAACTCGTCATTGTAAAAACTCAATTAAAAGGAATAGAGACAATATAAATTTGAATGTGGGAATGATTCACTACCCATCTATATATATTGCAATTAGGGTATGAAATGGGCCAATAAATCAGCATAGTAATTACCAGAGCAATTATCAGAGATTAATACACAATTTAAGACATTAAAGTTACAAATAAGGAAGATGAAGCAATGAGTTTTATAAAAATGTACCTTATAGGTTCTTGGGAGGGTGAAGGTGGACAGGAGATGTAAAAAGAACGGTTCTTGGGAGGGAGAAGGTCAGCAATAATTGGGAATGTCTGGATGTAAAAAGAATGGTTGGGCTAGGTCATTATAGTCTTGTATATTCAATTGGGTCATTAAAGTTGTGTACATGGGCTGGGCTTTACTATAATTTAATATTATCTGAATTTAATAGGTGACATGTGGGCTGGAGCTAATCAATTATATTGTGGGGTAATTTTTTACGTCATTTATTTACCTATTATATGGTGGAAAAATTAGGGGGGAAATAAAAAAAAATGAGAAAAAATATAATTGCAAATGTTGGCCTTAGAGGCATGCCACATTAGCAAGTCTATCATAAATAAATATCAAACATCGGACCAAAAACATTTTTAAAAAATATAAAGGTGAAAGACAAAGTCATGTGTAAAATCAAATAGACAGATTGCCTTTTTAATTATGTCGAATTAATATATGCTTTGGTTTTTGAAGAAGAATGATACGTAGTTGAGAACTTCCCTAGAAACATAAGTCATATGAGGTAACAAAGTAGTACACATTAATGAGTTTATTGATTCCATCGTTGAAAGATATACATCAAGAACGTCCTATCAGTCTTTATCAGATTGATTTTTAGCGAATATATTCTCTAATAAAAGATTATTTCATCTCTATCACATTGAAACCAATACATGAAAAAGTGATGTCATTCTTTGTTAGATTGATCTGGTGAAACTCCTCCGTGTATATATTTTTTCAATGTCTCTTGTACCTTTCTGAAATATGCAATACGTTGTTGCATAATCATTTCATACACCAGTTTAACCGATTTGCTTGATTCATAGTTGAATCTGTATTCAAAAATAAATGTTTTGTTAATTGTATAGAAGAATAACTTAATATAATTATTAATATTATCATTAATATTTTACCTTGACAATTCTGAGCCTTAATTTGTTGTGGATGACCCATAATTTTCTTATCCATTATAGTATTTTTGTATAAGTTTTTGTCAAAGTCAAACTAAGGATAGAGTGTTGCAATAACATGTAATTTTAATATAATAATATTGAACATTAGAAAAACTAACCTCAATTAACCACTCTGATCAGATGGAGACTATGAAGATAAATGGTGTGTGATGATGTTTATTATTTTGTCTGTGGTATTTATACCACTTTTTTCATTTCTTGGTTGTGTTTTCCGTTTAATTGTTTTAAATGGTGAGTTAATTATTTGAATTTGTTAAATCTTTGTGTAAAGATAAGTGTCAAGATTTTGAAAAAGAACGGGAGGAAAGTTGGGGATTTGTATTGTTATTTATTTATTATGAAAGATCTATTATTAATTTATTATTCATATATAGTAAATGAAAAGGTGTAGAGGAATAGCATATGATGGTGTAATTGTATAAAAAGTAATTCATAAATATGTAAGATCACTAATGCAATCTTACATGATTCTGTAATATTGTTGGTATTTTGTTGTTTTGTTAAATAAAATTATTGAGTAAGGTAGTTTATTTATCCTATATAAGTTTTCACACTGATAATGTAGATAAACGTCAAAATTTTAAACTAAAATAATAAGTGTATTTTACTACTTTTTTCCTTCCTTGGTTGTGCTCTCCATTTAATTCTTTTAAATAATGAGTTAATTTTTAAATTGATTTAATGTTTATGGAAAGATAAGTATCCAGATTTTGAAAAAGAATAGGCGGGAAGTTAGGAATGTGTATTGTTATTTTTCAATTATTTTGGGTCAAGTTGTAGAGAGTATACGGAGACAGCCTGAGGCAGAGGGGAATATATGAGGTACGTTGTTTCTTTTGTTATTGATTTGTTATATAAATAGAGTAAATGGAAAGGTGTACAGAAATTGCTTAGTATGACGTAATTGTATAGAAAGTAATCCACACATATTAGAGCACGATATGACCTTGCAAAAATGTTGATATAAAAAAAATCTTTACAAATAAAATTTAAAATACTAATATTTTCAATGATATCCTGGATGTAATTTCACTTCAAGCACTCATCCATGAGAACACCAATAGCAGGAATTAAAGACTCGAGGCTTTTCTAACACCGACCCCAGGACCCCTTGTCATTTTTGTCAGGAAAAGTTAAGAGGCTACTAATTAGCAGATAGCATTTGGCATAGCATTGAGAAGGATTTGGTTGTCGGCATAGCCATCCATAGTGGTTTTTAAGTGCTTTTTTCTCAAAAGTGTATTTGGTCAAAAGCTACGTTTTTTTTCACTTTTGGTACTCTCCAGAAATAATTTTTTTTGCCAAAACCTTGGTCATACACCTTGGTTTATAAAATCCAGGAGATCATAAGTTGTCTCTTGCCTTCTTTATAGAACACTTTTAGCATTCTAAAAACTTGGTCAAAGTCATAGTTTGTCCAAGATGTACACTGGAGTCTGAAATGGCCGACAAAAACATTCAACTCCCTTTCTAATCTAACCTATTGAACTATCTCTTGAGAACCCAACTTAGCATAAGTTGTATGTTGTAAATTGATCATCACAAGGCAAGTGAAATTGAAGGTAGCATAGTGCGTCAATAACATCCTTGTTATCAGTCGATAACCATCTCGCTTGTTCATTTTATAATATTTTGTTGGCAGATCTGCATCATGGTTGGCATTTGTGTTCCAGCAGTAAATTCCAGCTAGCTACATGAGCATAATTTGGAGGAAGAAACCTTCTTTTAGCTTGTGCTGTCAAAACTGAAAAGGGATCAGTAATGTCATTTTTCAGACTATCCGTCGTCTTAAAATTTTGGGTAGACCTGCACTACACCTTATACATAGTTTCTTTTTTTGTTGATAGGAATGTGAAACCTTATTTGCATATGCAACATGATTCGGAGTTGTTAAAATAGACACTTCGAATGGAGCTAGTTAGCGAGTAAGATTAAACAGATATCTTAGGTGAAAGCTATCCATGGCATACCATTCTTTTAATGTCTTTCCAGTACTCTATGGGACTTGGAGCCTTGAGGCGCACGCTGCTGTGAAAATTTGAAGCTTGCACCAGTGTGCTGTGGCTAACAAAATACTTACTGGTTGAAGGCTTTTCGTTAGATTTTCCTCCCAATTATTCCTCCCCATATCTAAGTACGTGGTCATAATTATGATCTGTTTCGAAATCGCTTAACTTTAATTTCTGATATAAGATGATCAGAGGAAGCCAATAAATTATCCAATTAACCTCATACTTACTTGTACATGTTTGTTCTCAAAATACACATATGGTGTTATGTGTTATACGTAAAGACAACTTTGGAAGGCAATTACATGTAACTAAGTCATCCATGAGTGAACATCTACTTGAAAACTATTCCTCTGTGTGAAGAACAGAGAGAAATTTGATATCCATATAAGTATGATATAATGCAATTTGATACTTCAATGAAATGGATATTTAGAATATTAAATGTACATACTTCCTAAATTGCCAACTTAAAATGTCCTAAATTTCTCTATTCCATTCAGCTATGGCAGAGTATAATCCACTAATGGAAGAATCCTGGAGCAGGAGGATGAGTCGGTAGCTTTGACTAATTTATAGCTTCGATTGTGCCAAATTAGTGTCCTTAATGCCCATTTTTCACCTATAATTAATGCTAAATCGTTTGTGTGCAGCATGAAGGACTTGGAATGAGGCAAGGACAATATAATGCAAAAAGAAGCCAAAAAGTGCAAAAATTGAAGGAACAAGAAAGCTGAGGCTCGCCAAAGGCAACTCGGCGAGTCGCCGAGTGAACGAACCCTTGCCTAAAGTTCCATCAAACAAAGAGTAAATATAGGTCAAGTCGGCGAGCTGAGGGACAAGACGGTGAGTCCCCGATCAAAACGGCGAGCCCAATGCACACCGCCTAATGTTCCAGAATCAAATCAGTACTGAAGTCAAGAATTAACGAGCGAGATCAAGCAACTCTGCGCATCGCCGAGTGGAAGGGCGAGCCTGACTAATGCGGGTGAACGACCCTGAAATTCATATCGTGTGGAGTTTTTGGGAAAGTATAAATAGAAATTTTTTAATTGAATTTGAGTGTGCTGGGGAGAAGAACTAGAACTCAAACTTAGAAAGTACATTGCACTTTGAGGGATTTTGTGAACTCTTGAGAATTGCATTTTGGGTAAATTTTAGCTGATTGTATTTGCTGTTTGAAGACTTGGAAAATCAATGGCTAATGTTTTTGGTAACTATCTCTTCATCATTACTATGGTTGGCTAAAACCCCATTGCCTTAGGGGTGTGATTATGTGTTCAAATGCCTAATTAGCTTATGGGTCCTATGGATTGCTAAATTAAATGTTGAAATAGAATGGGTTCAGTTGATAATTCATGTTTTTATCTTATGAATTGAAGTTGAAAATTTAATTCTAGTTTATCGTTGGGTTTATATTGCAAAGGACCGCCTAAATCTTGAATTGTGATAGGTGTTGTTGAGCGTTATCACAGGGTATAAATTAAATGTTGCTTTGTAGAATAATGGCCACATAAAGATAGTTTAGTGTTAGTTCACCTTGTTGAGATTGAGATTGAGATTTAGAGACCAGCAATGAAGGAGTTTGTAAAAGTAATCGATCATCTCCACGGTGAAAATGAAGCTCTTAGAACCCATGCTAAAACATCTTATCTTAGATGATATATATAGGGTCATTATTCACTCTTTCATACCTTATCAGGAATGGAAAAAGAAATATATGATTGTATTAAGTCATTAAAACATGTAGCTGATGATATGCAATGTAAGTTTCAATTCATTTCGTTTCATGAAGCTGAAAGTAGTTACTCCAACAAAAGAATTGACTGATGCTGCACTTGAAAGAGAAAGCTCTCCGAGATGACCAACAGACATGATCAATAACTGTATTACTGAATATTACAAAAAAATATTATATTCATTTATATGATGACCTTTACTGTATTCTTAAGCATATATGAAGTGTTCCATTGTTTTGTTCTATGTATTTTCAAGTATAGCTCTACGATCTGAAAAAAATGAAAATCCAAATATTTACCTACTTCACATCCATAAAGATTGGGGAATCAATTGAATAACCATACTGACTGAAAAGTAAGGTGTAGTTAGATGACACATTAAACTTAATAGGCTGACCTGTAACAATGGGTAAATGGCAAAGGCTCCAGCAAGCATTCTGGCTGTTATCACTTCAACAGGCTGGTTTTGGATGACACACTATTATACAGGAATGTAAAAATTATGAGTCCACTTTAGATAAATGTAGTAAACCAAATAAATAGAATATAAATGCAAATGCAATAACGTTAATTAGTGCTTATCTGAAATTCCTTTTTAGTTGTATAGTATTTCGTGAGCTTGTGGTAGTTCATCTACATCATCATTCTTCAATTATATACCTACTTATTTCAAAACAGAGCACTTATAGATGGGCATAATCAATTAATAAATGGTGTGACAAATGAAGATTACTGAGTGTAATAAAGAAATACCTCATGTCTGTTTCAGCTTGCGGACATATATTTTGAAATACTTCTTTGTAAACAATATTTTTAATGAGCATAGGGTCTTCCTTGTCGTCATCAACATTTAGTATTGTTAATCCTTGTCTTGTTGTTACTCGTGATACCGCTACATATAATTGGCCATGGGTGAATACTTGTTTAGGAAGATACAATCCAACATGGTTGAGAGACTGTCCTTGACTTTTATTAATTGTCATAGCGAAACATGGTGCTAAAGGAAGTTGTCGTCTCTTAAACTTGAATAGCCACTTTGAATCATTAGGAGACATAATAATTCTTGGTACAGTTACTGTTGAACCAATGTTCTTTCCAGAGATGATATCTGCACTAATAGACCAGTTACCAAGATGTGTAACAATCAATCTTGTTCCATTACATAGGCCTTCACTTTGATTCAAATTCCTGAGAAGCATAACTGGAGTGCCTACTTTTAAGTGTATGTCATGATTAGGGATTCCCAAAAATCTTTGACTGTTTAAAAATTCTGTTGGGTACAACAGATCTTCATCATTAGTGTTAACACTTGCTTTACACACATTGTCGAAGCTAAAATATGTTCTTCATTCACCTGGTATCATTTTCATAATTGTATCATTCAATTCATGTACCATTTCATTTTTAGGCGTTAGTATTGCTCTTTCTTTCAAATATGTCGGGTCATTGTACTTTTGCAAGAGGGATGGGTAAACTACCTCGACGATTGATCCAATTGGATCGTTGGATGATGTGATGCATATATCAGGAGGTAATTTAATAGGCTCATTGTCAATATCACTATACAAGGATCCATCCCCAATTTGTAACAACCATTTGTCGAAAGTAGTAATTTCAACAACTTCTGAATCAGTTACTCTTCCACTATAAAGTCGCATATTTTGTTTCTGCTCATAAATTGATAAAAATGGACACAAGTATGAGGAGTTGAGTGATGCATCTACAATGTCGGCTCGTGTTCCTTTTCGAATTACTGGTAGTATTTGACGAAAATCACCACCAAATACAATGGTAAGACCTCCAAATGGTTTGTCAGAGTTGTTTACATATTTCACTCGGAGGATATCTCTCAAGGTCTTGGCTAAGGCTTCAAAATAAAATTTATTTGCCATTGGTGCTTCATCCCAAATAATTAAATAAGTTTTTAGGAGCAGTTTAGCTAACTGAGTGCCTTGTCTTATTTCACAAGTTGATTCTGCATTGACGTCCAAAGGAATACGAAATCGTGAATGTGTTGTCCTACCATTTTGCAATAACAAAGCTGCTATTCCAGAAGTAGCAACTGGAAGAACTATTTTTGATTGTGATCTCAACTTGGAAATTATAGTATTCCATAGAAATGTCCTTCCCGTGCCACCATGTCCAGTTATAAAAAATAAGCGTCCTTTTTCATTTTCAACTGATGTTATTATTGCATCATAAGCCATCTTTTGACAATCATTTAAGAGAGCGAATGATTTATCATGCACTTCCTTCAAAGATCCTTTGTCATATTCTAGTTTCTCATTGATTAGACGATTTCATGTGTCATTCATCAAAGTTGATTCTGAAAGTGGCAGTCCATGTATTTCTTTTAAACTTTTTCCCATCTTTAGAAGTATGGTTTCAATCTCAAATAATGTATAGGATTGAAGTTGTTTTTCACTTAACTCTAAATCATTCAATTGAAATCTCTTTCATTGTAATGATGTTATATCTTTTGATAAAATTTCATAGCTGGTCATTATTGGAAGATGGACACTCAGTGATAACTATAAGAGTTAGGAGTCACACCATTAAGATGTTGTTAGAAGTTGTTAGAAGTCAAGTTTGTTAAATGAGTCACGTGGGTGACATATGAGTTAGTTAGAATGTAAGTCGGTTAGGCATCTATATAAGAATGTATGAATGGTGAGATTAGAAGGTACACACAATGCATATGTAGCTCCTCAAAAATTATCAATAAAAAGATCAGTTCTCTTCTTCTAAATTGCTTGTTTGTGTGAGCTCTTCTCTAGATTACAAAATTATTGACATGGTTCAGAGTCAGGTTACGATTGGAGATCAGTGAGCTTCATCTCGATTGAAACAGCCATTGATCGAGTTCTCAAGTTGCGACAATGGTGGAAACTGAAAATTCACCAACAACAGAGGATCGCCAGGTGGATCCTCAAACAGATCACAATCATCCGCTGCATTTGCAGACTTCAGATACTCCCGGGGTCGCTTTAATACCTATGAAGCTCACAGGCCCTGAGAATTATGGGATATGGAGCAGATCGATGCGTCTCGCGTTACTAGTCAAAAACAAACTAGGATTTATGGATGGTACTTGCATGAAAAGCTCATACAAAGGAGTAATGCTAGCTAAATGGGAGAGGTGTGATGCAGTATTACTGTCATGGATCAGTGCAACTGTTGCTCCAGAATTAATGACAAGTATAGTTTATGCTTCAAGTTCGAAGAAGATCTGGAAAGATTTCAAGGAAAGGTTTGACAAATCAAACCTAACTCGAATCTTCTATCTGTGGAAAGAGATCAGTATGCTAAGGCAAGGAACAGACACAATCACAATTTATTATTCTAAGATGAGAGATCTATGGGATGAAATCGATGTGATGGTACCAAGTCCATCACGTGACTGTGAATCATCCATGCCTTATGCAGAGCACATCAAGCAGCAGAGGCTACTTCAGTTTCTAGTTGGCTTAAATGAGAGTTTGCACAAGTAAGGAGCTCTATTCTATTGAATTATGTTGTTCCAATTGTTAATCAAGCATATTCCATGGACATACAAGAGGAGAGTCAAAGGAAGTTAGGGATCATGGATATAGGAAGTGAACCACTGATAATTTTAGCAGGAAGGAATTCTAACAATCAGAATCACTATCCAGGACAAGGAAGGAATACATCCAATTCAGCACAATATCCTCCGTCACAAGGACAATACTCTCAAGGGAAGAAGCCAGGGATCATATGTGAGCATTGTGGATTCAAGGGGCACAGCAAGGAGACATGCTACAGAATTGTAGGCTTTCCGGCAGACTTCAAAACAAAAAGGAAGACACAAAATGAGGCTCTCAAGCCTCAGGCAAATAGCACAACAATTGATATAGGAAAGCAACATTTTAATTTTACAGGAGGACATTTCACCAAGGAGCATTGTGATCAAGCTCTCAAAATGATGAGTCCAACATCAATAGGTAGTTGCATGGCCAATGCCCTAGTAGATATGCATAATCTGACAAATAATGCTACTAATGTAGAATGGATTATAGACTCTGGAGCTTCACATCATATTACCTGCCATGAGAACATATTAAATGAGCCTAAAACGGTATCTGATTCAGGAGTAAATAAGGTTCAAGTGCCTACTTGACAAAAGATCAAAGTTGAACATATTGGAGATGCAGTATTTCTAAGAGATTATTGCTTAAAAAATGTATTGCATGTACCAGATTTTAAATTTAACCTGTTGTTTGTCGCAAAGCTCACCAAGGATCTCAACTGTATGGTGTCTTTTTCTCCTGACATGTGTGTCTTGCAGGATCTCTGCAATGGGAAGGTGATTGGGATTGGTAGAGTGTTTCATGGACTTTATCTCTTAAGACAACATGTGACACCACTGATAGGAGAAGTTTCAAATGACAAAGAACATCAGAAGTTATGGCATCTAAGGCTAGGACATCCTTCAGTTGGAGCCATGAAACACATCTTTCCTTTGAAGAATAAAGTGACTACTGTTGTACAACATGATTGTTCTATCTATCCTTTAGCAAAACAATGCATATTGAAGTTCCCAATTAGTAACTCCAAGTCCTCTAGTATTTTTGAATTGATACACTTAGATGTATGGGGTCATAGATTTCCCACCTATGATGGGAAGTACCATTTTCTGACAATTGTTGAGGAATACAGTAGATTTACATGGGTTATGTTGTTACAGTCTAAGAAAGAGGTAGTAGTAGTCCTGAAAAACTTCATCTCTATGATCTGTAATCAGTTTGGAGTTGGAATAAAAATTTTGAGATTTGATAATGGAACTGAGTTTTTCAATACTAGCATGAATGATTTATTAACTAAGCATGGGATCATTCATCAAAGTAGTTGTCCATATACACCTCAGCAAAATGGTATTGTGGAAAGAAGACATAGACACATCTAAGAAACAGGAAGAGCTTTGAAGATGCAGTCTCATATCCCAAGTAGGTTTTGGGGTGATTGTATTTTGACTATTGTGCATCTTATCAATAGGTTACCTTCTCTTTTGTTAGAAGGAAAGTCTCCTTATGAAATATTGTTCCATAAGCCTCCCAGCATTGCTCACTTGTGAGTGTTTGGTTGCTTATGCTTTGCTACTACATTGAAAAAGGGAGATAAGTTTGCTCCTAGGGCCAAGAAGGCAGTGCTCATTGGATACTCCTCCACACAAAAAGGCTACAGACTCTATGACTTAGAAGCCAAAGTTGTGTTCATCAGTAGAGATGTCACATTCAAAGAACAAGTGTTCCCCTTTCAGGACAAAGAAACACCAGATAATCATCTCCCTTTGCTTTCACCTTTTGTGTCTGATGCAGGTTCTCTATAAGATGAGGCCAATGTGCCCACAATTGTTGATCAATCTATAGTTTCACCAGTGGATTCTGACTCTGTGAGACCTGCTGTGGAGAATTTGGCTCATGAGGACAACATTCCTACTGTAATGGAAGAACCCTCTCAAGAGTTGTCCATAGAACCTCCTCTTGGTCCCAGAAAGACCAGTAGGGCCTCCAAACCTCCTGTCTGGACCATAGATTATGTTGTCTCAGCTAAGCCTAGTTTATATTCAATCACAAATCATGTACAATATGATCATCTGTCAGCCAAATATGAAGACTATGTTCAGGCTTTTTTAGCCTTGGTTGAACCACAGTCTTTTAAGGAAGAATCCCAAGATGAAAGATGGATCTTAGCAATGTAGGAGGAGATCAAGGCCTTAGAAGATAATCATACTTGGACTGTTGTGGACTTACCTCCAGGGGCTAAGGCTATTGGGTGCAAATGGGTTTTATAAGATCAAGTATAAGTCTAATGGTAAGGTGGACAGGTTTAAAGCAAGGTTGGTAGCAAAGGGATATACACAAAGAGAGGGTCTAGACTATCATGAAACCTTCTCCCGAGTTGCCAAAATGGTGACAATCAGGACTGTCCTTAGCTTGGCTGCCTCAAATGGTTGGGAGATATGTCAATTGGATGTTAACAATGCTTTTCTCTAGGGTGATTTACATGAGGATATGTTTATGGAATTGCCTCTTGGTTTTCACAAGCCGGGGGAGCATAAGGTTTGCAAGCTCTAAAAGTCTCTATATGGCCTCAAACAGGCATTTAGGCAATGGAACATCAAGTTCACTAATGCCCTACTATAGGCTGGTTTTTGCCAAAGTGCTCATGACCACTCCTTGTTCACCAGGAAGCAGGGGGATGATATGGTGGTGCTCCTGGTTTATGTTGATTAGGGCTAGGCATATTACGGTTCAAACCGAAAAAACCAACCGAACAAAATTGTTTTTAATTTCGATTTCAATTTTTCAATTTGATAGGTCGGTTTCGGTTTTAAATTTTAGAATTTTGGTTATTTAGTTCGGTTTTCAGTTTTTAATTATTTTAATTCGGTTAAACCCAATAACTTAAATTTAATTAACTCAATTCATTTTAAATTCTACAGTTAAGTACACTTAACATTTGTCTAAGGCCCAATTTAAACATGGCCCATTAAAAATTGAAGACTACAAAGCCTGAAACAGTGAAGTCCCAAATTGAACAATTAAAATCCCTAGAGATATCGGAGATTCTCGCCTCTCTTCTTCATCTGTGTGACGACGTCAACTCGTCACTCGTCCCACAGCCCATTGCCTCCACTCGACTCGTCACTTGTCTCTTCGGCCTGCCTCTACTCTCGACGTCGATACTAACTCTCCGGCCTGCCTTCGCTTTTGACACTCGACAGTCCTCTCTCCATCACACACTCTGAACTGACTACAGAGACTCGGAGAGACTCTTAATCGATAGTAATTTCTTTCTTTTGCCTTTTGATGAAATATTTTGAGATTATATTATATAGATATGGTCATCACTCATATGGAAACAAGGTCATACTGATGCTACATGATTTCCTCTATTTTCCTCTGTAAGTGAGCCTGAGTGGAGTTGAAGAAATTGAAAAAGTGTCAAAGTTACAAATAACAGAGGGATAGTACTCGAGAGTCGAGAGTACTGAGTAGTTGTCTCGTGATTGAAAACGTATCAATCAAATTGTTGTTTGTAAACTTTGGTTAAACCGAAAACCAAATCGAAATAAACCGAACCAAAATTGTGATAACCGAACCAAATCGAATTTATTTCAGTTTGGTTCGGTTCACATTTCTACCAAACTGAAAATTGAAAAACCGAACCGAAATCTACAAATAGAACCGAACCGGCCGAACGCCCTGCCCTAATGTTGATGACTTTCTGCTCACTGGCACCAACACTGCTATGCTTAAGGAAACCAAGTCTACTCTTTATCAATGTTTCAAGATGAAAGACTTGGGTAAGCTGAGATATTTCTTAGGCATAGAAGTAATGCAATCCAAAGATGGTATATTGTTGAATCAGAGGAAGTATGCTCTTCAGCTCATTGCAGACACTAGACTTAGTGGGGCCAAACCGATCAGCACTCCTATTGAATTCAATCATAAGTTCACTAGTGTAGAGTTTGATCAACATCTTGGAACTACTTCTGATCCAGAGTTGGAGGATGTTACAGTATATCAGTAGTTGATTGGAAAACTAATCTATTTGACTATCACAAGACCAGACATTTGTTTTGGGGTTCAGGTTCTCATTCAGTTTATGCAAAATTCCAAGGAATCACATTGGAATGCAGCTCTTAGGATTGTAAGATACATTAAAAGATCCCCTGGACTTGGCATTTTTCTAAAGAAAAGAGTTATTATAGAATTAACTGGCTACTTTGATTCAGATTGGGCTTCATGCCCAAACACTAGAAGGTCTGTAACTGGTTGTGTGGTGAAGCTAGGAGATTCTTTAATTTCATGGAAATCCAAGAAGCAGTATAAGTAAGAGCTCAGCAGAAGAAGAATACACAAGCATGGATGCTGTGGTTTTAGAATTGATTTGGCTTATAGGATTACTGAAAGAGTTGAATGTGTCTGTTAAAATTCCTATCAAACTTTTCTATGATAGTAAAGCAGCAGTTCAGATTGCAGGAAATCCCATCTTTCATTAACGAACCAAACACATTGAAATAGACTGCCATTTTATTAGAGACAAAGTGAAATCAGGATTCATAGATCCACAAAATCTATGCACTTCAATGCAATTGGCTGACATATTGACTAAAGGACTTGGAGCAGGTCAACATGAATTTCTTCTTGGCAAGCTAGGCATGTTAGATGTATTCCAACCACCAGCTTGAGGGGGAGTATAGATGGACCTTCAATGATAACTATAAGAGTTAGGAGTCACACCATTAAGATGTTGTTAGAAGTCGTTAGAAGTCAAGTTTGTTAAATAAGTCACGTGGGTGACGTATGAGTTAGTTAGAATGTAAGTCGGTTAGGCATCTATATAAGAATGTATGAATGGTGAGATTAGAAGGTATACACAATGCATATGTAGCTCCTAAAAAATTCTCAGTAAAAAGATCAGTTCTCTTCTTCTAAATTGCTTGTTTGGGTGAGCTTTTCTCTAGATTACATAATTATTGACAGTCGTCCAAAGTTTGGTTGAATTAGACACTTGATAGTGAATAAGTATCGTCACAAAGAGATTTCTCAGCTCATTTCCTGATGCCCAACATGCAGCTTCAGCCAATCAGTCATTCCACTCCTTATCATCTTCCAATAATCCCAATGCGTAGCATGCCTCCTTATAAGTTTTGTACAGGACTCTATTAATTGTTCTTATGCACTCAAAGGAAGTGCTTCCTTTCACAAAATTAAGTAGCATTCTCATGTAAAATCGTTCTCCACTTGCAGGATGTGCGAAGAAAATTCTTCCTACTGACTTTCCCTTTTTCCTTCTGGTCCATCTTTTGCCTGTTGCATCCCAGACCCAACGCATAGGAAAATCAGAATATGTCAGTTCTCGCACATCATCATGTTCTTTGTTTGCCTCAAACCATTCCATGAATTTTGTTTCCACTATATCAGGTCTGCTTAGTATGTTTTCAGGTCGTCTTTCCTCTTCGAATACTATGGTATTTTCTCCATTTAAATGAAATGGCAAATGCTCAACTGCTGGCTCTCTGTGATGTATGTCAAATTTAAACATCCGACAGCAAGCTTCTGTAGCGGATATGTATGTGCAATCTAGATATCTTTTGATCTCATTATGTTTTACAATAGTATCTGGAGATTCTATACTGACAGTTGCTCTATCAGATCCCTTATTGACATATTTAAATAGGTACTTCACCGATCTTGAGTAATTGCATAACTCAACATTTATATGTGCATCAAATTTGACGATCAAGTTTCTGTTATAAGGGACGACATATCTGTTGTCTAAGAAGACATTATTCGTATTAACTTGGTTCCTGTGTTTCTTCTCCTATAAATTGGGAACCCATATGCATCAAAAGTTGTTTGAATGTTGAACTTATTTGGAAAATGATTGGTTCACTTTCCTTGCTTCATACATGGGCATCCTGGATTGAGGTCTCTACAAGGTCCATGCATCATGTAGTTCTTGACAGCATTATAACCATCAGGATCGACTTCCATATCAGGTATTTCAATTGTTATCATTGTGTTGATATGATCTATGGAGGGACTTTTTAATGTGGGATGCAAGAAGAGTAGTATATGTGCATGAGGTAGTCCTTTTTTCTGAAACTCAATTGTATATAAACCTACAGAGTTAATGGTATAATGTGTTGGTTAGGATGCAGGAAAAGTAATCATTTGATTTTTTTAGCAAAATGTAAATGCTTGAATTAATAACTGATATATTATGTTAGTATGTATAAGTTTGAACTTACATGCGATTATTTTTCGAAAAGGCTGTTGCTTTTTCAGATCTTGCATAAGTTAGAATAACTTGATCTGGAAGACTCTGCATATGATGTCCACCCAGTTATCATCACCAGACTGTCCTATTAAGCAGAGCATTTCATTAATTTCAGGCCACTTTGGATTGCATGTGAAAGTGAGGAACAAATCTGGATATCCAGCCTACCTACAAATTGCCATTGCATCTTGATAATTTTGTGCCCGATAGCGAGGTCCTCCAGAGTGAAATGAAGGCAAGATAACAGTTTTTCCTACCAGTAAACAATCTGAATCACCACGAAGAATGGCATCCATTAAGCCAGAGTAAAGATTAGCTCTGAGTTTTTTTTTTATTATTCCGAATATAACGAAATCTTTCTTCATCGACTGCCATGTAACCGTCAACAATGTATTGTTATAATAGTCTACAAGCTAGGAAAAGAGTGTGGCCCTCGTTAAGTCTTTGTTGTATTCTGAAGCAATAGAACTCTCTCATTGATAAACTTTGCTTGTTGATCACATCTGCCAAATTTATTCCAAGTCTATATCCATCTTCACCAAATGGGTGTATTAGTGGGTATGTCATAGACATAAAACTTGGATGTAGATCTGTAATTCTTTGAAGTCCATTTTTCCTATGCTCTACAATAATATCTCGCTAGAAGTTTTCTTTTGTAAGATCACCCACGATTAATCCCGCTACTTCAGAAGTTGTGGGTATATTATATTGCCGACCATCTCTTGTCCTGTTAGATAGGAGACGTAGGCAAAATTCACATTCAGGATGCGTTTTATATCTATCCCTAGCCATTCGAAATGTTTTTACCAATATATTATGCTCATCCAACATTTCAGATAAGCCATGAACAATTTTGGGATCAATGTCTACTTGTAACAGACAATTCATTCTGTTATTTATCTCAATTTCAGTATCATATATATATAGCTGAGCAAACTGGACTTTTTTACCAATTTCAGGCAATAAAGATCCTATACGATGATAATTCTGACCGCTCATCCTGAAAACATAGGGCCCCTTTAAGCGATTGATAGATCCATCAACTCGGCCACCGATGGATGTAAATGCAAATATTGAGTTATAAGCCTTGATATTTTTTCAAAAATTCATACCTAGTTGTCCAGATTTTGTACCCAAAAGATACTTGAGATAAGGTGGTGGTTCACTCAATAAAGGAAGTTGTACACGACCTCCTTCCATACAACAAAATGAGAATATCGATTTTCTTGATTGTACTATTTTTGACGTTGTCCATTCTACATACCATAAAAGAGCTCCACAATATTGGCATGTAAACTTTGGGGGGCCAAAATTCTAAGTTGTTGTGTAATGGCCTGTCCAATTTGAAGATTTAAATATAAACATAATCATTTTATAGGTAGTTAATGATTTATTTATTTAATTTCTTATATGAACAATAAGTCGAACTTTGGCATTTAGTTAAGAGATAAATCAAGATTCATATTAACATACCATTTTGATGAATGGGAACATGTCTGCTTGAAAAGTTTGTCAACTTCGCCAACTTTGTGAATCTATTCACAAAATTTATAAGCTGAATTATTTTTTTTGGATGGTTCTTGTATAGTTTTTCAATTAAAGCAACCTTTCGCTTCAATTTGGAATACTTGCATCTGGTGTTTTTGAGAGAACCCACTTCTTTATTCATTCGACTACACTCGCCTGTTGATGCATTTCTGTTTACTTTTAGTTTTAGCATCCGTTCTTGGCGAGCTAATTCTGGTAGAAGCTGCTGTAGGAGGTTAATTTCCATCGAAAGATTCACTAAGCCACTGTATTGTTTAATAATATCACATAGCAATTCCATTGAACCTGTTAAATTTGTTTTGGTATAATAGATTATGTTAAAATTAGATATTTTTGGCTATATCCAAATGTAATTGTCGAAATAGAATCTCATCTGAAATGCAATATGTGTTCTAAAGAATATTATTCAAGTAGAGTAGGAATGAGTATACAAACCACAGTAAATCAAAACACTCACCCAAGATGATCTCAAAGAAATTGAATGGAGTGCAATGTGTGAATCTGCTGCTGTGTTAAGTTTACAGAATTATTAAATAAGTAAATAAATGTATCCCCTTCCTTGATTGTGCGCTCTGTTTAATTTGAAGATGAAAAATGAATGGATGATCGAATGGTTGTAGAATTTGAAGATGATGAATGAATGATTGAATGGCTGTAGATTTTGAGCATCGTGAATTTGAATATGAATAGAGAGAAGATATGGAAATTGCCTAGGCATTTAATACGAATAAGTTGTATTTGATTTGTGGAAAAAGTGTAACTGAATAAGATTGGGAGGAAGATTTGGGACTTGTCTGGTCATTTAATAGCATAGATCTCCCAAATCATTTGGATGGGTAACTGATATAGCTATAAGGTTTCATGTAATGCACACCTACAAATTTGATATGGAATGACAACGAAGTGTGTCGGATTCGGCAATAGTGCATGATACCTGAAGTTTTGATTAGGTCTTATTTGTAGTTTTCATAGGTAGTGAATGCGAGTTTAATATTTTGCATTATCTGATTACATATAATCAAATGCCCGAGACTTATGTTCCAGCTATCTTGTTCTAGATAATGATTTAATTTGAAGTTTAATTTAAAGCAAATAAGATGATTATAGTGCAGTCAATTAGTACATCCCTTGTAACTGTCACGGCCTAAGTGCCCCCTAGATGTGACATGGCGTACAAGACCTCGAAAGGCCTCATACAAGCCACTTAGCATGCATCATACAAGATAATAGCAATTTAAGAGTTCAAAAGATAATTCATTATCACAAGAGTTTACGAAGCATAGAGGAAGTCTAAATATAGTCTCAAAGCCATCTATCAAAGGAATACAAAGAACGTTGGGACGTAACCCAATACAAGTCCAAAGGTAAAGAAACATAAAAGAATAACAAGGCAATGTCCTCGAACATATGAGGACTCACCAAGTCTTCAAGTCTCTTCTACTACAAGCTCTAGCCACGAGTGGTAGGGGAGGATTCTCCACGCCCTACATCAATAAATCAATGTAGGTAAGAGTATGAGTTAGTACAAACATATACCAAGTATGATAACTATGTATAAAATCATTTAAGCATTGCTAAAAGGGAACATTTACATGACATGCAAGGACCAAGCTAAAACATGAGATAAAATAGGTTAGACATATAAGTCATAAGATCATGGCCAATGCAACCTAAGCATGCTTAAAACACTTGGAGAGACACCTTGAAAGTCACTTTAGTTCATTATTGTGGGAGATTACCTTTAACCGACATTTAAGACCATGTGAGCTATTAACATGGAATCTGGTGTCTACCCCACACTGAAAAGAGGTGGCATTGCTTGCCAAGACAACAACCTTAAACTTCTACCTTACGTGAATCCACTAGCTAATATCTATCTAGACAAACCTATGGTGGCACATAGTTTATGGGACATGGGTAATCGCCTCTTGTCCACTCGGTGCTAAGCATAATCCCCACAGAATGGTCATAAATCATAATTCATCTTATCTTTAGTAGACATGGGTAATCGTCTCTTGTCTATCATTAGGGAATATGGGTAATCGCCTCTTGCCCCTTTCATTAGAATAGCTCCTTAACTTTGATTCAAGTTTAGTTGAGAAAACCTTTCAACCCTTTATGAATCCTTTATGTGAGAATAGTCCTTTCACAAAACATGTTTTGAGTAGTATGTGAGTCCTTTCACAACTCAACAACAATCAACGTTTTTGCTTCAATCTCAAAGCAAAATCTCAAATCATCATAATTTCATTATTGAACATGCATATTTTTATAGAACCCATCTTTTGATCATTCAGAACTTCATCATGAAATTCATAGCTTAGAAGACAAAAATCATGCATGGGCTCATGTATCTTTATCTCAAAATCATTCAATTTCCCCAATTCATCTTTCACAATTCAAAACCTCATATTATGATCATAGTCTAGGAATCATGAAATTCATATGAGTTCATGGGGATTCAACTTAAAACATGCAATTCAACTGCATTTCATGCATAAAAAGTCATAATTAAAGCAATTTGATCATAATTGATAAGAACCCACATGATAGAAGAAAACCCTAAATTCAATTGAGAATTCTTACTTTGAAAATTGGGAAATTTGGGAACCCTATGGAGGAAAGGACTCCATAGGTGAAAGCTATAATACCTCAATATCAAAAGCTTGAAATCAATGGAGGATTAGGGGGCTTGACCTTCAAACCCTAGCCTCTTCTTCTTCTTCTTTACTTCTAGAGAGAGAAATATTTGGAAAGGTTTCGGGAATAGTTGAAAAGTGATTAGGAAGGGTAGAAATTAGGCTTATTAGACTTATATAGTTCTTAGGATTAGAGGGTAACCGACTTTACTTAGGAATTAAACAATTAAGGAAAAAACCTAAACACACTTTTTTTTTAAAACCAGCTGACGACCCCCAACCTACGACTTGACCTACGGTTGGTAGGTCAACCAACGAGCCATAGATCCAAGTCAACGGTCACACTGGAAATTGAAAAAATTTGCTGAATTTTCCCAGGCTGATCCACGACTCCACCTACGGTTGGTAGGTCAGGTCAACGAGCCGTAGGTGATGTCGTTGGTGCTGCCCCAAAGTTGAAATGCTGCTTTTTTCTCCCTTTTAAAATCCAAGGTGTTACATTATCTCCCCCTTGGGAACATTTGTCCTCGAATGAGAATCAAGACATCATAAGAAGGATAGGAACTTAATCTAACAGCCCAACATGAATGTAATCACATAAATGCACATATCCGAGGAGGAAACATCAACTCCAAGCTAAAGCATGTTCAAAGCATCATTTCATAAAGTCTATATGCAACTCATACTCATATGCACATAATCATGGAGAAGTCAATCAAGTTACCTCATTTTCTCAAAATTTAAGCTTTTCATGAACATGCATAAATGAGAAATCATGGGAATATCTAAGACACATGAGACCAAAAGAATGAACCATGAGGAACTAAATACCCTAGAGTAGGAGTGGAGGAAAAGAGATGAGGATATCGGGACATCATATCGGCCTCGGCCTCCCAAGTAGCACCCTCAACTAATTGATTCCTCCAAAGAACCTTTACGAAAGCAACTTCTTTATTCCTCAACTTCCAAACTTGCCGCTCCAAAATCTCAATCGAGACATCTTCATAAGAAAGGCTATCATTTATACCAAGGTTCTCTAATGGTACTATAGTTGTCGGATCTCCAACGCATTTCTTCAACAAGGAGACATGGAAAACCGGATGCACCGATGCTAAGTCATTAGGTAAGTCAAGTTCATAAGCAACCTTACCAATATGCCTCAAAATCTTATATGGGCCCACATAACAAGGACTAAGCTTCCCTTTCTTCCCAAACCTCATTACACCCTTCATGGGTGAATTTTTCAAGTAGACCCAATCATCAACATCAAATTCTAAATCTCTCCTTCTAACATTGGCATAGGACTTTTGTCGACTTTGAGCCGTTTTCAACCTTTTTCTTATAAGCCGAACTTTCTCCATATCCTCATGTATCAACTCGGGACCTATCAAAGCAACTTCACCAACTTCAAACCACCCTACAGGAGATCTACACCTCCTACCATAAAGGGCCTCAAATGGAGCCATACCAATACTCGAATGATCGCTATTGTTATAGGCAAACTCAATCAAAGGCAAATGATCATCCCAATTACCCTTGAAATCAATTACACAAGCTCTCAACATGTCTTCCAAAGTTTGAATAGTTCGTTCCGCTTGCCAATCGGTTTAAAGATGAAAGGCCGTACTAAGCTTAACACAAGTACCAAGGCCCTTTTGGAAAGATTTCCAAAACTGAAAAAGTGAATTGAGTACCACGATCGGAGATAATGGATAGAGGCACTCCATGCAGCCTCACCATTTCTCTCAAGTACAACTTGGCATAATCCTCCACCAAATAAGAAACCTTGACGGGAATGAAATGGGCTGATTTCGTCATTCGATCTACAATAACCCAAATCGAGTCATGTTGCCACCGGGTGCATGGTAAACCAACAATAAAGTCCATGTTCAGGTCTTCCCTACTAATATCTTGGGACAAACCTCCCGGCTTTTGATGCTCAACTTTTACTTGTTGACAATTAGGACACTTAGCCACAATTTTTGCAATATTCTTCTTCATCCCATTCCACCAATAGACCTCCCGCAAATCACGGTACATCTTGGTGGCTCCTGGGTGAATGGAATATCGAGAACTATGGGCTTTTGATAGAATCTGCTCCCTCAAACTATCAACATCGAAAACACACAAACGACCTTGATATCAAAGCACACCACCTCCCCCTTGGGAGAAAGACTCAACGGACTTCTTGAGCACCGCTTCTTTCAACGCCATCAAGATTGGACCAAGACAAACTTTCTTTGCTTTCACATCCGACACGAAGGACGATTCTGATCCATTACGAACAACCATCCCTCCTTTAGTGGAGTCAATCAGCTGAATACCCAATTGGGCCAATCTATGAACATCTCGAACCAATTCCTTCTTACCGTCCTCAATGTGAGCAACACAACCCATTGACACTCAACAAAGAGCATCCTCAACCACATTCACCTTGCCGGGGTGATAGAGGACACTCATGTCATAGTCCTTTAACAACTCAAGCTACCTCCTTTGGCGAAGATTTAGGTCTTTTTGCTTGAACACGTATTGTAAACTCTTATGATCAGTGAAGACATCCACATGGACACCATACAAGTAATGCCTCCAAATCTTGAGAGCAAACACAACCGCCGCTAGTTTTAAGTCATGAGTGGGATAGTTCTTTTCATGAATCTTAAGTTGCCTTGAAGCGTAAGCAATGACTTTCCTATTTTGCATAAGGACACACCCTACTCCAATCCTTGAAGCGTCACAATAAACCACAAACCCATAGAACCCTCCAGGTAAGGTCAACACTGGAGCCGAGGTAAGTCTATCTTTCAATTCTTTAAAACTCGTCTCACACGCTTCGGACTATGTGAACTTAACCTTCGTTTGAGTCAAAGCGGTCAATGGGGAAGCAATCTAAGAAAACCCTTTAACAAACCTCCTATAATAACCAGCCAAACCTAAGAAGCTTCGAATATCTGAAGGTGATAGAGGTCTAGGCCAATTCTTAACCGCATCCGTCTTCTTAGGATCTACCTCAATACCTTTATCGGAAACAATGTGACCAAGAAAAGCCACGAATCTTAGCCAAAACTCACACTTATAAAACTTTGCAAAGAGTTGTTGGTCCTTGAATACTTGCAACACCATCCTCAAATGATCGGTATGCTCATCCTCACTTCTTGAGTAAATCAAAATATCATCAATGAACACAATCACGAATATATCAAGGCATTTTCTAAACACCCTATTCATCAAATCCATAAATACGGCCGGAGCATTTGTCAACCAAAACGACATTACCAAGAACTCGTAGTGACCATACCTAGTCCGAAAAGTCGTCTTAGTGATGTCATCTTCCTTCACCCTTAATTGGTGATAGCCCGACCGAAGATCGATTTTAGAGAAGTAACTCGCTCCTTGAAGTTGATCAAACAAATCATCTATCCTTGGAAGAGGATACTTATTCTTAATGGTGACTTTATTCAATTGCCGATAATCAATTCATATTCGGAGTGAACCATCCTTCTTTCAAACAAAAAAAACTGGAGCACCCCATGAGAGATACTCGGTCGGATGAAACCCTTATCCAACAAATCTTTCAATTGCTCCTTTAACTCCTTAAGTTTTGCCGGAGCCATTCGATAAGGAGGAATAGTGATAGGTTGCGTATCGGGGAGAAGGTCAATATCAAAGTCCATTTCCCTTTCGGGAGGGACACCGGGTAGATCATCGGGAAACACTTCCGAAAACTCATTAACAACGAGGACCGACTCAAAAGTAGGGGTTTTGGAATCCATATCCCTCACCCTAACAAGATGGTATATGCAACCCTTAGAAATCATCTTTCTAGCTTTAAGACAAGAAACAAACTGACCCTTAGGCATAGAGTTTCCCCCTTTCCACTCTAGGATAGGCTCATTTGGAAATTGAAACTTAATCACTCGGGTCCTACAATCGATAGAAGCATAACAAGAATGCAACCAATCCATCCCAGGGATAACATCAAAATCTAACATATCAAGCTCTAAAAAATCAACATGAATGACTCTATCGGATAAGGAAACGGGGCAATTTCTATAGACTTTCTTAGCCACAATGGATTCACCAATAGGAGTAGAGACACAAAAAGCATCTAGCAATACATCCGGAGGAACATCAAACCTCCTACCCACATATGGCGTCACAAAAGACAAGGTAGCACCGAGATCAAGCAAATAGTAAACATCAAGGTGAAAGACTTTCAACATACCGGTAACCACATCGGGAGAACCCTCTTACTAACGATGGGTTTGGAGCGCATAGAATCGGTTTTACTTCGAATTCCCACTTGAACCCGTAGGATGTTAAGGTTTATCCTGTCGACGATTATCTCCTTCACTCTTAGCCACTAAGGGACAACCCCTTATCTTGTGGTCCATCTTACCACAACCAAAGCATGCATTAGAACCAACTAGACATTTGCCCTCATGCTTTTCCCACATTTAGCACATGTAACCGTTGAAATTCCACAACCACTACCTCCTTGAGGCTTAGGTTTAGACACCCTATTTTTGTCGAACTTAGGAGGAACATTGGAGCAACCTTGATCGGAAGACTCTTGTCGAATCCTAGAACGGCTATGTCCATCGGACCTTGAATGTGAGAAATTACCATCACCGGTCTTAGCCCTCTTTGCCTCCCTAAACTTTTCCTTGAGTTTCTCATCTTCTATTTATTGAGCATGCACCATGAGATGAGAGATGTCCATATCATTAATAAGCATGGCGTTACGGCATTCCTTGACCACCATTTCAGACACTCCCGAAACGAACTTATTCATCATTGCCCTAGGATCAGCAACCATAGTGGGAGCATATCGAGACAATCGTGTGAACTTAAAAGCATACTCCTTCACATTCATGTTTCCTTGATGAAGTTTGATAAATTCAAGTACCTTTGCCTCCCTCATCTCAAGGGGAAAGAACCTATCAAGGAAAGCAACCTTGAACTTTTCCCAATCAAGAGGACCAGCATCATTCGCCCTCTCACTCTTCCATTGCTCAAACCACACTTGAGCCACACCCTTAAGTTGATAAGCGGCCAACTCCGCCTTTTCCTCTGGCGTCACGCCCATGATCATTAGCACCTTGTGCACCTCATCAATGAACTCTTGAGGATCTTCCTCAACCTTAGAGCCATAAAACTCTAGAGGATTCATTCTAGTGAAGTCCCTCACTCTAGATGACGTCGTACCCATATTTGGGTTCACGAGAGCCACAGCCTACCTATTGACTTGAGCCAACACTTGAAAAGCAACCTTAAACTCCACATTAGTCACTTGTTCGGCCAAAGGATCGGCCGGAACTTGAGGAGCTTGAGGAGGAGCTTCTTGTTCCACATTCTCTCTCACATTCCTTCTAGCATATGCCCTTCGAATGGCCATATCCTGAAAAGCATCATATAGGGATTAGGAGAGAGATATAGAGCTAAACTCTATCGCACTATTATAAAATAATGAAAGAAGTGGAGTTTCCTAAACATCTTGTAGCCTCTCATTCATAAATGTGGTGTGCTTCACACCCATGAACAAGACTCTACTCGACATGGCTTATGAGACTTCCTAGGACCTTTCTAAAACCTGGCTCTAATATCAAGTTTTTCACGACCAAAAGTACCCCCTAGACGTGACATGGTGTACAAGACCCCGAAAGGCCTCATACAAGCCACTTAGCATGCATCATACAAGATAATAGAAATTTAAGAGTTCAAAAGACAATTCATTATCACAAGATTTTACAAAGCATAGCGAAAGTCTACATGTAGTCTCAAAGCCATCTATCAAAGGAATACAAAGAACGTTGGGACATAACCCAATACAAGTCCAAAGGTAAAGAAACATAAAAGAATAACAAGGCAATGTCATCGAACATATGAGGACTCACCAAGTCTTCAAGGCTCTTTTACTACAAGCTCTAGCCACGAGTGGATGGGGAGGAGTCGCCACACCCTACATCAATAAATCAATGTAGGCAAGAGTATGTGTTAGTACAAACATGTACCAAGTATGATAACTATGCATAAAATCATTTAAACATGCTAAATGGGAATATTTACATGACATGCAAGGACCAAGCTAAAACATGAGATAAAAGAGGTTAGACATATAGGTCATAAGATCATGGTCAATGCAAGCTAAGCATGCTACTTTGTTCTGATATTTATTACCAGGTTTCTTTTGCCTTGTTTAACAATTGATCAATTACTACTCGATGTGAATCTTAGATTTTTTACTTTATGATAGTAAAATGATACAGTACTACTTTGTTCTTACCATTATATTAATCGATCATACAAATTGATTTTGTTATCTGGGGCTCAAGATGGAGTGATTGAGCCAAGCTAATTAGAGGGCGAAAGGGGGTTTTCCAAGATTCAAAGTCGTGTTCTTGGGTGCTGCAGGAGGTATCGGTCAGCCACGTGCAATGCTTATGAAGATGAATTCACTCGTTTTCGTTGTTTATCTTTATGATGTTGCCAATACCTCTGTTGTAATAGCTGATATTAGCCACATGGACAAGGTTTACTTCAAATGAAACCATGAAACAACGAAATTGGAGAAGTAATGAAAAACAGAGTCGTCAAGTTAAAGGACATTAATATTGATGACAAAGAATCAACAAATACTGCACTGTCATTAGTAGCACACGTTTTTCACAGAAAAAAATGTTACCCATTATAAGATACAACTGAGATAGTTTGAATATTGACATGGAAATACAAGGGTAAAATAAAATTGATATCAGTAACAATTAATTGTGTCACGACCCGAGCCTACACTCTGGACGTGGCCGGCACTCGAGAACCATTGATGGTCCCCAAGCGAACCCTCATCCTAGCTGACTACAAGTGAAAGACTAACTCAAGCATACACAAGTATCAAACTGAAAGAAATGCTAAATCAATTGTTTCTTTAAATCTCAAAACTCTCTAAATATACTAAGGATGAACATATGTTTTAAATAAACATCTGAAACTGAAAGACTCTCCAAAATTGTCTATCTATGAAGCCTCTGTTGTACAAAGATGAGTGTTGGGACAAGACCCACGACTACTCAAAATGCTACTAATGCTAAAGACTCATAAAACTGGAATCCTCCGAAAGCAAGGAGACCTCACTCGAAAGCTGACGAGCGGATGAAGTGATCTCAATGAACTCCTGTTGAGGATCCTAAGTACTTGTATCTGCATCGTAAATGATGCAGGTCGAATGATATCAGTACATTGAATGTACGAGTATGTAATATAGCTGAGTAGGTAAATAACTGAAATGAAGGTACTGAAATCAAATAAAAATATGGGTAACTCAACTCAATGCAAAGAGATAAAGGACAAAACCATTAAAGCGTTACAAATATACTTGCTCAACTCTGATATCGTAAAACGCATAAGTATATAGAAAACACTTTAACTTTACCTTGGGCTCAAAACTAAATGTAAAGAATTAAATGAATAAAGTCAATTTAAAACTTCACAAGCGCTAACTCATCTCTAAAACTCAACTTCTCAAGTAATATGAAAGAAAAATAATATACTTTACTCTGGAGAGTTTCTCTAACCGACAACCATCACTATGAGTTATGTGATGATACACCGTAACATCCACGCTGCCAGAACGGTCCTATACTTAGCAGGTATAAGACTGTCAAACTCACTAAGTGGATCCACTAAGTACTATATGGAAGGAAATCATCTAAAAAGTATGAATTCTTTACCCATGTTGGCTACATGGTTTATGGAGGCTGTGAGTTGTTTGAACTCTCCCCCATATCGGTGCTCAATACTACTCCCAAAATCTTTTTACTTTGTTCATCTCAAATGTTTAAAAACATTATCTTTTCTGGGTTGAGGTAATTACTCAACTAATCCTCTTTAAGAGGTAACTGTTCTGGAGTATCTCAGTACTCAATAAAATTCATCTAGAAAACAAAGTTTCTCTTCTCAATTTCTTTAAAAAGTGAACTCTTTGGGAATCACATAGTTCCCTATACTCTTTCTCAAAAACTTGTCTTTAAAACTTTTACTCAAGACTTCTGTAAAATTCTTACTCAGAGCTTTTTTTAAAACTCTTACTCAAAGCTTCTTTAAAACTCTTGTTCAAAACTTATCTTTAAAGACGAAAGGTTGAATCTAAAAGATTCTCAGACTTTACAATTCAAAACATGGTCCATGCTGAAATATAGACATGAACAAATCAATTCAAGGATCTCAATAACAATACGAAAAACTCAATACTCAGATTTCATTAACTCAGAACTCATAGATACTACTCATCTCAAGGATACTCAAATGATAGGGTTCATGATGAATTATAGGCATGAACAATTCAACTCAAGGATACTCAAAATTGCATATACAACAACTCAAGAAAATTGGAATAGAACTCAACAATGAACTTATCTCAAAAATACTCAAAATTAGGGAATAAGCCATAGATTACTTTTCTCTAAAATTCTGATATACATAGGGCGTGTGGACGAACTGGTCCAACACTATGATAGCCTTACATACCTGATTATGAAGCTATTAGACTAAAACTTTGATGGAGACTTGATTTTTCCTTGAGCCCGAAGAAGAACATTAACTTTCTTGAAGGAAACCTTTGATCTTGGAATCTTGGAGTTTGATCTTGAGAAAAGAAATTCCTAGAGTGGAAGAACTTGGGAAAATCTTGGGTGGAAGGATTCTCTTAGTATCTTGAATTTTTGGCATGAAAGTTTTAGGGTTCTTGATGGAGAAGAGGAACTCTAGGTGAGTTTTAAGAGAAATCCTAGATACTTGAAGTTTAGATTAATGATTTTGAGAGGAAAACTTGTTACTTGAATGATATACATCGTTAAAACACTCAAAAACGACTAAGAATAGGGTTAAAAAGTTTAGGAAAGGACCAAAATAACCCTTGGACGTGTGCAGGAAGTTTCTGAAAAAAATCAGTCTATGGTTCGTCAAACAATCTACCATTCGTAGGTCAAGCCGTAGGTCTATGACTGCTTGACAAGGCTTCACTAAAATGGGTATAACTTTTTACTCCAAACTCGTATTGAGGTAAACTTAGTAGCGTTGGAAAGAGGATTCATAGACCTTTAATTTGATAGGTTGTGGGCCACCTAGTTCTTTATGATCTGAGAGATATAGTCATTTGAAGTTGACCTATTTAAAATCTTTTCTCAAAACTTGATTGGTAAGGGAGCTTTCAACTCAACTTTGTGCTATGGGTTTCTTGTGACCTTAATTAGGTGTAAAAATAAATGTTGGGGTATAGGTTTAGAAAGGGTGGAAAAAGACTAAAATAATCCTTCTCAAAAACTTATAGAAGTCATCTACGGAAGGCCATCTACGATCCGTACAAAAGTCTACGAACTGTAGACCCTCTCTTAGAAAACATGTTGAACTTCTGGGTCTCTGAAGTTGGGGTCTACGGATCCTTTCTACGGTCTGTATATCCTTCTACGGGTCGTACTGAAGGGTCGTAGAAAGAATACTGAGGCATGGGTTTCAGGGCTTGACCTACGGATCAAGTCTACGAGTCGTACAAAATTACACGGCCCATATGCATGGTCCGTAGAACTCAATACTCTTTACTGAATTCTAAACTTTGACTCTACGAGTCCATCTACGATCCGTGAAAAGGTGTACGGGCCGTAGATGCCCTCCGTGACACTAGTCTGAAGAAAAATTTTAAGGTCTGATTTTTGGTTAGAATTTTTTGGGGTGTCACAAATTGGGCGTCAAGCCACATGTTATACATACACAGGGCTTGATAACATAATAAAGGGAAATCACAATGATATCAAACTTCTTCTTGAATTTAAAATTTGGTAGGCAACTGCTTCTAAATTTTTTGAGGATCTAGCATTCAAAGGATATACATCCTTCATCCTCATTGAAGATAGATGAAATGTCGATTTCATCCCCAAGCATGTGACAATCGATGAAATTGCCACTGTACTTTAATTAATAATCTAGAAAAGGCTCATCTTCCTGGGCGATTGCATTGTTTTCTACTCAAGAAAATGTATAGCTCTTGTTATCCTCTTTAGCTACTGAAGGTGAAAGGTCTTGTTATCCTCTTTAGAAACTGATGGTGAAAGTTTGACCTCAGCTGCATACATAAACACCACGAAAACTGTAAACATCGGGAAGAATTAATCATCTTGCATCACATAGGAGGAGATTATCTTCAACTAACTTGTAAGTCACCTGCACGGCTACACATTATAATCAGTCATTTAGTATGTAGTTGGAAGAAAAGTAATCTTCTAAAATATGTTAATAAATCTTTTACATTGTACACACGATTTTTCATGACGAATTGAATCAAATAAAACATGATACCAAAATAGTAATACAAACTCACCACCTCGGCGTTAGTTGGTTGCATTTTCATCATTGATGAAGAAGTTGTTGCTCTGTACTAACTTAATCGCCATTTTAGATGTCCCATGCTTTGTATTAGGAAACAACCCTGACATGCGCACCCGAAACTCATATGACTGTTGCTACATATTTGTCACCCATTCTGACAGGTCATATCAGATTTCGTGGTGAAAGAGACATAAGAAAGTTTTGAAATTTTCTACTACTGCTAAATATGCAAGAGAGCAAACAATTGAACAAAGGATCCACATTGGAAAAATGGTTTAAGAATAATGAGACCTAAACTAAGCAGACCATAAGTGCTGATGGGATAGCTAATGACAGAAAACTGACGTCATCAACCTTGCCAACCCAAATTCCATTAATCTAGCATCAAAGTCTTCATCGAGGAAAATAACATTAGAACATATGCTTTTGAGTAAGATAGGCGGGTGGCAACCATGATGTAACCAAGCAAGGCCCTTAGCAGCACCCAAACCAATTCAAAACCGAGTAGGCCAATCCAATTCAGTTGCATTCCCATTCAAGAATGAGTGCAAAGTATCATTTGATAGGTGTTTATAAACGAAAAGCTTCTCTTCAACAACACAAATCCAAAACTGAATGTAGCTTCAAATACCACTATGTGTTAGTTTTAGACTTAAGACAACTTATGGAAGGCAATTATAAGAAACTAAGTCATCCATAAGTCAACTTCCACTTGAAACTATTCCTCAAAGGAAACTGGCTTAAGGCAGTTATAAATAACTAAGTCATTGCGTTTGAAAGTTATCTCGTGAATGAGTGCACATTATCATTTGAAAAGGGTTAATAAACCAAAGCTTCTCCTCTTCAACAACATAAATCCAAAACTGAATGTAACATAAATACATCTATGTGTTAAGTTTTAGACTTAAAGGCAACTTATGGAAGGAAATTATAAGAAACTAAATCATCCATGAGTCAACATCCACTTGAAACTATTCCACAAAGGCAACTGCCGGAAGGCAATTATAAGTAACTAAGTCATTTTGTTTGGAAGTTATCTCCTGAATGAGTGCACAGTACAATTTGAAGGGTGTTTATAAACCAAAAGCTTTTCCTCTTCAACAACATAAATCTAAAACTGAATGTAACATCAAATACCTCTATGTGTTAGTTTGAGACTTAAAGACAAATTATGGAAGGCAATTATAAGAAACTAAGTCATCCATGAGTCAACATCCACTTGAAACTATTCCTCAAAGTAAACTGGCTTAAGGCAATTATAAGTAACTAAGTCATTTTGTTTTGAAGTTATCTCGTAAATGAGTGCACAGTACTATTTGAAAGGGGATTATAAACCAAAAGCTTCTCCTCTTCAACAACACAAATCAAAAACTGAATGTAACATCAAATACGTCTATGTGTTAAGTTTTAGACATAAAGGCAACTTATGGAAGGAAATTATAAGGAATTAACTCATCCATGAGTCAACATCCACTTGAAACTATTCCTCAAAGGCAACTGTCGGAAGGCAATTATAAGTAACTAAGTCATTTCGTTTGGAAATCATCTCTTGAATGAATGCAAAGTATCATTTGACAGGTGTTTATAAACCAAAAGCTTTTCCTCTTCAACAACACAAATCCAAAACTGAATGTAACATCAAATACCTCTATGTGTTAAGCTTTAGACTTAAAGGCAACTTATGGAAGGCAATTATAAGAAACTAAGTCATCCATGAGTCAACATCCATTTGAAACAATTCCTCAAAGGCAACTGTCGGAAGGCAATTATAAGTAACTAAGTCATTTTGTTTGGAAGTTATCTCTTGAATGAGTGCAAAATACCATTTGACAGGTGTTTATAAACCAAAAGCTTTTCCTCTTCAACAACATAAATCCAAAACTGAATGTAACATCAAATACCTCTATGTGTTAAGTTTTAGACTTAAAGGCAAATAATGGAAGGCAATTATGAGAAACTAAGTCATCCATGAGTCAACGTAACACCCACTTGAAACTATTCCTCAAAGGCAACTGCCGGAAGACAATAATAAGAAACTAAGTCATTTTTTTTTAAGTTATCTCGTGAATGAGTGCAAAGTACCATTTGACAGGTGTTTATGAACCAAAAGCTTCTCCTCTTCAACAACACAAATCCAAAACTGAATGTAACATCAAATACCTCTACGTGTTAAGTTTTAGACTTGAAGGCAACTTATGCAAGGTAATTATAAGAAATTAAGTCATCCATGAGTCAACATCCACTTGAAACTATTCCTCGAAGGCAACTGGCGGTAAGTAACTAAGTCATTTTGTTTGGAATTTATCTCCTGAATGAGTGCAAAGTACCATTTGACAGGTGTTTATAAACCAAAAGCTTCTCCTCTTCAACAACACAAAGCCAAAACTAAATCTAAAGCTTCTCCTCTTCAACAACACAAAGCCAAAACTAAATCTAACATCAAATAACTCTATGTGTTAAGTTTTAGACTTAAAGGCAACTTATGGAAGGTAATTATAAGAAACTAAGTCATCCATGAGTTAACATCCACTTGAAACTATTCCTTAAGAGCAACTGGTGGAATGCAATTATAAGTAACTAAGTCATTTTGTTTGGAAGTTATCTCGTGAATGAGTGCAAAGTACCATTTGACAGGTGTTTATAAATCAAAAGCTTCTCCTCTTCAACAACACAAATCCAAAACTTAATGTAACATCAAATACCTCAATGTGTTAAGTTTTAGACTTAAAGGCAACGTATGGAAGGCAATTATAAGAAACTAAGTCATCCATGAATCAACATCCACTTGAAAATATTCCTCAAAGGCAACAGGCGGGAGGCAATTATAAGTAACTAAGTCATTTTGTTTGGAAGTTATTTCTTGCATTTTGAAATATGTATTTTGAAATGAGTAAAAAGTATATATACAGAACAAAAAAATTTATATTTCATTTATAATAATATCTACTGAACTAAACCATGAGTTCACAAAATTGATTCCGTGTTTACGGCACCTCCCATATCAACACATTTGTTACAAATCCTTTTGACTTATCTCAAGTTGAAGTGCACATATCTATATTTCCCTATGTATTATAATTACTATAATTAAACATATTTGATGTTTCCTTCGACACTCTGTCTCTTCTATCTCCATTTACACACATCTTAGAATAACCTTTCTAGCTTGGTAACGTCATTTTAAGGTGGTTGTAGAGTGATAATTACAAGTCTATTTGAGTTGACATTTTTGACATTTCTTGCAATGTGGTGGGTATATCATCTGTCTTGCTTATTTGTGCATTTTGGACAAGTAAACAGATAAACAAATCTATGACGTCTACTCATGACACTAAACTAAAAATGGTAAAAGGACCAAATAATTTAGCTAAGCTCAAACAATAAATAAGAAAAAATATGTATAAAAGTGGTCAGAAGCAACACTAATCCCTCTACTTCTTGAACTTATTTGTATCTTCAACACTTAATTCACCGTCATCTAATCAAAAGCAACACTAATCCCTCTACTTGTTCAACTTATTTGTGTCTTCAACACTTAATTCATCGTCATCTATGATTAGGTTTCTTCGTTTCCTACTCTTAGCACCATTAGTGACATGTAGTTCTTCCTCAGGATCTTCCAACTGATCCAATAACACATCAACAGATACTTGATTATTCTTCCAAAAGTAAATTTATCAACATATTTATTTAACATGTTAATCTTTAAAATGATTTGAAGTACCACAATTAAAAACACTAAATCCAATTACCATCTCTTTGGACAATCCTCCAGATCCCTGATCTTTTGGCTGGATCTCATTCTCAAGTAAGTTTCTCCCCTACAAAAACATCAACAACAAAAAAAGGATTATTTACAAAGTAAAGGTAATAGTGAATTATAAACTCAAACTCGATATTGCAATATTTTTTTCTCTTTCCTTAGTTTGTATTATACTTCCAAATCATCATTTGGAATCCAAAGCTTTGATATTGTAAAATTCTCAAGCCCTTATTTCAAATTATAATTGTTTAATTTTAGTTAAAAATAAATTCTTGCGCGCCCCATTTTTTCGCAAAACGGGTTGATGCATGACCTAACAACTCTTTTGGGTTTATTTAAGATGCAGAGTCACCACCTAACGAATTAAAGGCGCGTTAGGGCACCTATCTAACCTAACTAACTCTAATCTAACTAAGGCCAAACGAACCAGAGATCGGGTAAGAGCTCAAATTACCTCGAAGGGAAGGTGTTAAGCACCACTCGAGGTCTACAAAAGGTGGGTCCTGGCCGTATCTCATATTTTCATGTGGGGTTGCAATTAAGCAAATAGGTCTAATTTTTATTAATCTATAATTAAACTAAGTGATAAAAATAAATGAACATTAAAACACTTAAATAAAATAATTGACATAAACAAATAAAAGAAGATAAGCGAGAAGACAGAAAATGCACAATTAGATAGGAGAAAAATATTTTTATCATAAAATATATAAAAAGTTTATTCTTAATTTTAATAAACTAAGTATGAATCGATTATTATCTAATTAATACTAATCTAGGTGATAAGGTAATTAGACATATAAACTTTTTTTAAGCAAGAAAATTAAATCTAAACATGTAAAGTTGATTCTTAATTAAAACAAGTCTAAAGCTCTAGATGGTTAGGTACACAAGTTATAAAAATTGACACGTATAAAACTAGTGAAGCCACACAATTCATGAATTCAGTCAAACAAAGCAAGATCTCTAGACAATGAATAAAGAAACAAAATACTTGCGATAGCAACAATAAAAGAAGGAGAGACTAACCTGATCGCTTCCAATAAAATGCTTAAAGTATTTATATGATATGAATAAAAACGAAAAACTTATAAAAATAAAACAATGATAAAGAGAATAAATGATAAAAGAACTAACCTGATTACTTCCAAATCAAATGCTTAAGTCAATCGTGCAATATTTAAATAAATTGACAATACAAAGTAAAGTTGAAAGAGAGAGAGTGTGGGATCAGAATATGACAAGGTTGAAAACGGGCCCAATGCGATGTTACTCCCTCTATTTCACTTTTATGATCGGCTCTTTTAAATGCCATAAGACAAGATAAAAGAATTCATAAAGAAATTATTCAAGAGTACTAAATAAAATATTATGGTATTTTAAGAAAAAGTCATGTAAAAACTTTAACAATAGTTATACATTGATGTTTGAATTTAGTGAAAGTATGTTGATATTTTAACATAATAACAAAAGTTTTCATGTCTTTGAGACTTTTAAAAGAGTGACATATAAAATTGGAAAAGAAGGGAGTAACGAGTTTGCTTTATTTTTATAAAGCTATATGTGCGCTTCATACAAGAAGTCGGCTATAGTCTGTCGCTTTCATCATTTCCCAAAACGTACCTGACTCCTTTTGGGGTGACGATTTCTTCTGAGCTTTGATTTGCGTGTTGACTCCTTAGCTCACCATAGTTGAACTCCAAACACCAACGTTCCATTATAGCGTACATGTAAAGAATATTCATAGAGGTGAGAGTATGTCCGTTCTTAATACTTAAACAATTATAAAAATTTAAGATAATAAAGTAACAACAATTCTTGGTTGATATTTTTTTTGGCTATTTCACCGGACAACAAAATTAAAAATAATAACTTGAAACTCATCTCGCTCTTCTCCCAATTTAATTAAATTAAGATTTTACACCTTTGATCTAGGCTACAAGCATAATTACATCACAAGATCATATTTTATTTTTTGGAACATTCCACGGTGAAAGCACTAACAATTCAAAAAAAAATCTCTAACAATACACCAAAAGAGAACACTCTAATAGGAAACTAATATTTAAACAAGATGTACGCATTAGCTCCTCATATCCTAATATTTCATTATGGTAAACTATGAAGATAAAATAGTAATACAAACCTTAAAATGTGAACCAAACATTTTGAACGCTGCATCTTAAACCCAAACAAACAGTAACTTATTTCTTTTAAAAATGAATAAATTAATTAAATTATACTACTTATTTCAGCAAAACATAAACATAATTAATAAGCATGAAATAAACTGAATTGCCAACTAAGGAAATATAAAAATAATTAAGGACTAAAACACTTAACGTAATGCAAATCATATATTTTCTTACATTTAAAACAATGAACAGATCTTGTAAGTTAAAAGTGTAAAAATGGACCTCAAAGCCTTGCATAACAAATTAATGCACTGAACAAGACGCTTGTGATTTCGAAGATCCTTAACTCCGAAGTATCGACAAACCGAGACTTGTTCCAGTGAAATCACGGGGACGAAGGTGGAGTTCATTGATTATTATAGCTGCAAAAGTGATGTTTAAGGTGGTTCTATGGTGGAGAAAGTTTGAAACTTTAGACAGTTGATGGCTGGACAATTTTTTGAAATTGTTTTAATGGGAGATACACAGGTGCGATAGTGATGGAGAAAAAGAGCTCAACTGTGGAGAGGAGCGGCTGCTTGGTGGAGTTCGATTTCTGTCTCCTTTTTGCCTTGCTCCCCCATTCTCCTTTTTATTCTAACTATATCATGGGAGGAAAAAAAGAGACGTTGGGGAAGTCCAAAAATGGTAGTCAATTAAGGGTCATTAAGATTTAGCAAAACAAGAAAAGATTATTGAAGTCAATTTTGATAGAGAGAATTATTCTTTTCTAAAGAAAAGATTTAGAAGAAATTCATGGAATATTAAAATGGAAGGAGTAAAAGGCATAATTTAGAAGGATTTTATGGATATGAAAAGATTTAATGAAAATTTAAATTTTAAAATATGTACTAAATATGACTATTTGAATTTAAATAAAATTCTACCAAAATATATTCCATGAATTTAAAATTTAAATTTTAAATTTTAAATTATTCTTTTCTAAAGAAAAGATTTAGAAGAAGTTCATGGAATATTAAAATGGAAGGAGTAAAAGGCATAATTTAGGAGGATTTTATGGATATGAAAAGATTTAATGAAAATTTAAATTTTAAAATATGTACTAAATATGACTATTTGAATTAAATTATTAACAATAAACAAATACAAAGAGGAAATAATAATAAATTTATAAATTATAAATACTAACGAATATAGTTAACCCCGTAAACCTAAATATAAAAAAAGAAATAAGTTTTAAAATGCATATTTAATCAAATAGCAATTCGAAAAGGGTTAGAGGTCGGTCAAAATTGGGTGTCAACAATTCTTTTCTGCAGAGGCTTTGAATTTGGGCAGGCACAACATTTTTAGCCGAGGTTAGCTTATTGAACAACTTGTGAGCTGATGTATCAATGAGTTTCTTAGCCACGTCATTAAATAGGGTAAAAGTAGTGTCCTCATCTTATCTGTCACTTTTATGTGTATCTTGAACCTATGTTTAGACAATAAGTTACTTTAATTCACAATATATACAAATCAAATTCATAGTCCTTCTAGAATCCTTACTTCACCAAAGGAAACTTGCAATCCTTATTGCAATTATGACAGCGATAGACACTATTGACAGGTTCAATCTTCTTCAAACACATATTACAGGAGATGCAGTACCAGCCAAAATAGTTATCTATCTCTATAACTTTTCCCTTCACGGTAACAACGTATTCCTACAATTTTTTTTAAAATATAATTATATAGTGTAACAATCCTATTGAAATGGAAAATTACAAACAGAAGAAGCAAATTAAGAAAACAACTTGTATTTCTGTCATGACCCAAGGTACCCCCTAGACGTGACATGGCGTACAAGACCCCGAGAGGACTCATACAAGCCACTTAGCATACATACATACAAGATAATAGAGATTAAGAGTTCAAAAGAGATTTTTCATATCAAAGCTTTAAAAAGAAACAGCGGAAGTCTATATCTCATGCCTCAAAGCCAATCTAACATAGAAAATAAAGTTTGGGACATAACCCAATACAACATCGGAAATGAAATAACATGAAAATAAGAACAACTAGGCTATGTCCTGGGATGGATGAGGACTCACCAAGTCTTCTATCAATCTTCTACTAAGCTCTAGCCACGAGTGGATGGTGAATCGTCAAGTCATACATCAAAGAAGTTAATATAGGCAAGAGTATGCGTTAGTACAATCAAGTACCAAGTATGATAGCAATGCACATAAAACATTTAAAACATGCTAGAATGAGACATAATCATGACATGCAATGGCCAAGCTAAAACATGATAAAGCATAAGAAGCACGAAGCATAAACCATGGCCAAAGCAAGCTAAATCATCTTTCTTTACTTTAGATTATCATAACAACACTTGTGTTCATTAGTTGTGGGGGATTAGCCTTAACCGACATATAAGACCATCTGAGCTATCAACATGGAATCTGGTGTTTACCCTACACCGAAAGAGGGTTGCCCTACTTGCAAAGGTAGGACCATAACTTCTTAGCTTATGTGGATCCACTAGCTAGTGTCTATCACAGACCATCACCCTATGGTGGCACATAGGTTATGGGACATGGGTAATCGCCACCTGTCCACTCGGTGCTAAGCATAATTTCCACAGATTAATCATAGTTCATTTGTCATAGATAGACATGGGTAATCGCCACTTGTCTACATTAGGGAACATGGGTAATCGCCTCTTGTCCCTTCATTAGAATAGCTCCTTAAGAACATGGGTAATCGCTCTTGTTTATTTAATTCATAGTGTGAGCATTATGTGAGAACCTTTCACAACTCAACACAACACCATCATGTCCCAACTTTGGTACTTCACTCTCAAAGCACCGTTAATTCATCATTTAAATTCATATGAGACATGCATAAGTTCATAAGTTTCATCTTTACATAGTTCATCATGCCCATAATTCATGAATCATAGAGTTCATGTGGGTTCATAAAAGTTCAACTTAAATCATGCAATCCAATGCAAGCTCATGCTTGGAAAGCCATACATAAGATAATTTACCCATACTTGAAGGAACTCACATAATAGAGGAAAAATCATGCTTTTCACTTGAACATACTAACTTTCGTAAAGTCATCCTCAATTCATTCATAATTCATACATAGCTTCATAGAGATTTCATAAAATTCCTCAATTCATAGCTCAACCCACCAATCAAAGCATAGATTAGGAAATTGTGGAGAAATAGTATGGGTTCATGGGGATTCATACAATCTTTACATCAAATCATATAATTCAAGCTAATTTGTGCACTAAATTACTTTATCACACTAGATCGTGCACTAAAAATAATAAAATCAACAATTGAAATCATAATTGAAGAACCCATAAGAATTGATCAAAAACTCTAATTCAATTGGGGAAATTGAACCTTGAAGAAAGTTGGGGACCCATTGGAGAAAAGAGCTCCAAATTGTGAACACTATCATACCTCAACAAAGCCCACAAGAAATTGATGAAAATTGATGGTCTTCAATGGAGGATCCTAGCTTTCTTCTTCCTTGAGAGTTGAGAGGATTTTCTTAGAGAGAGAAATATTTGAGAGAGAAGAAATTTGGGAATGAGTTAGAATGAGTGAAATTAGGCTTAGAAAGTATATATAGGGTCTAGGTTAAGGGTATAACCGACTTAGATTAATAGTTAAACATTTAGAGAAAAGACCAAAAAGCCCTTAAATAATAACTGTCGGGGGCAGTCTACGGTCAGGACCTACGGTCCGTAGGTCAATAGACGGATCGTCCTGCCCTTCCGTCAATTGATTTAGAAACTTCTTTTGGGGCTGAAAATTTGGATAAGTCTGGAAGGGATCTACGGGACCCATCTACGGACCGTCAACTGGACGACGACCCGTCCTGTTCCTCCGTAAATCAAGGTTCAGAAACTTGGAAATCCTGAAAGTCCACAGTGCCAACGACGGTTCCCACCTACGACCTGTCATTCCACCTACGGTCCATAGGTGACCTCCGTAGTCACTATCACCAGGTTGAAAAAATGCATTTTCATTTCTTGGAAAGCTTTGGGGTATTATAATATCTCCCCCTTGGGAACATTTGTCCTCGAATGAGAATCAAGACATCATAAGGAGGGTAGAGGACACGGACTAACAACCCAACCTAGAATGCAATCACATAATGCACATATCCGAGGAGTAAACATCAACTCCAAGCTAAAGCGTATTCAAAACATTATTTCATGAAGACTTTATGCAACTCACATTCAATGCACATAATCATATTAGACTCTTCATGAACATGCATAATTAACGAATCATGGGAATAACTAAGATACATGAGACCAAAAGAGTGAACCATGAGGAACTAGGTACCTCAAGCTAGAGTAGGATCGGAAGGAAAGAGATGAGGATATCGGGACATCATATCGGCCTCGGCCTCCCAAAACTAATTAATTCCTCCACAAAACTTTCACGAAAGCAATTTCTTTATTCCTTAACTTCCGGACCTGCCGGTCTAGAATCTCAACCGAAACTTCTTCATTGCAAAGACTATCATTTATGCCAAGATTCTCTAATGGCACTATAGATGTTGGATCACCAACAAACTTTTTCAACAATGAGACATGGAAAACCGGATGCACCGATGCCAAATCATTAGGCAAGTCAAGCTCATAAGCAACCTTACCAACACGTCTCAAAATCTGGTATGGGCCTACATAACGGGGACTAAGCTTCCCTTCCTTCCCAAATCTCATTTCACCCTTCATGGGTAAAATTTTCAAGTAAACCCAATCATCAACATCAAATTCTAAATCTCTCCTTCTAACATCGGCATAGGATTTTTGTCGACTTTGGGCCATTTTCAACCTTTCTCTAATAAGTCAAACTTTCTCCATAGCCTCATGCACCAACTCGGGGCCTATCAAAGCAATTCACCAACCTCAAACCAACCTATAGGAGATCTACACCTCCTACCATAGAGAGCCTCAAATGGAGCCATACCAATGCTAGAATGATAGCTATTATTATAAGCAAATCCAATCAAAGGCAAATGATCATCCCAAGTACCCTTGAAATCAATTACACAAGCTCTCAACATATCTTCCAAAGTCTGGATAGTACGCTCCCCTTGCCCATCAGTTTGGGGATGAAAGGCCGTACTAAGCTTAATACGAGTACCAAGACCTTTTTTGGAACGACTTCCAAAATTGAGCAGTGAATTGTGCCCCACGATCGGAGATAATGGATAAAGGCACTCTATGCAGCCTAACCATTTCCCTCAAATACAACTTAGCATAATCCTCCGCCGAATAAGAAGTTTTGACGGGAATGAAGTGGGCTGATTTCGTCATTCGATCTACAACAACCCAAATCGAATCATATTGCCACCGGGTGCGGGGTAAACCAACAATAAAGTCCATATTCACATTTTCCCACTTCCAAGTAGGAATACTAATATCTTGGGTCAAACCTCCCGGCCTTTGATGCTCAACTTTCACTTGTTGACAATTAGGGCACTTAGCCACAAATTCCGCAATAAATTTCTTCATTCCATTCCACCAATAGATCTCTCGCAAGTCACGATACATCTTGGTAGCTCCTGAGTGAATGGAATATCGAGAACTATGGGCTTCCGATAAAAATTTTCCTCTCAAGTCATCTACATTGGGAACACACAAACGACCTTCATAACGAAGCACACCATCTCCCTCTTGGGAGAAAGCCTCTATGGATTTTTTGAGCACTACTTCCTTCAATTCCACCAAATTAGGATCAAGATCTTGTTTAGCCTTTACATCATGCACAAAAGAGGATTTGGAACCATTGTGAACCGTAACACCACCTTTAGCCGAATCAATCAATCGAACACCAAATCGGGCCAATCTATGAACATCGTGAACCAACTCTTTCTTACCTTCCTCAACATGAGCAACACTACCCATAGATAATCGACTATGAGCATCCGCCACCACATTAGCCTTACCGGGGTGATAGAGAACACTCATATCGTAATCTTTTAACAACTCAAGCCACCTTCTTTGGCGCAGATTCAGATCTTTCTGTTTAAACACATATTATAAACTCTTATGGTCGGTAAAAACATCCACATGTACCCCACACAAATAATGCCGCTATATTATCAAAGCAAACACAACCGCCGCTAATTATAGGTCATGAGTTGGATAGTTCTTTTCATGCACCTTGAGTTGTCTCGAAGCATAAGCAATAACTTTCCCATTTTGCATAAGAACACATCCTAACCCAATTCTCGAGGCATCACAATAAACCACAAACCCATCGGATCCTTCCGGAAGAGTCAATATCGGAGCCGAAGTAAGTCTATCTTTTAATTCTTGGAAACTCTTCTCACATGCCTCGGATCATATGAACTTAACCTTCTTTTGAGTGAAAGCCGTCAATGGAGAAGCAATAGAAGAAAACCCTTCAACAAACCTCCTATAATAACCGGCTAAGCCCAAGAAACTACGGATATTCGAAGGTGATAGAGGTCTAGGCCAATTCTTAACCGCATCCGTGTTCTTAGGATCTACCTCAATGCCTTTACCGGAGATAATGTGACCAAGAAAAGCCAAGGACCTTAGCCAAAACTCACATTTACTAAACTTCGCAAAGAGTTTTTGATCCTTGAGGACTTGCAATACAACCCTCAAATGATTGGCGTGTTCATCTTCACTCCTTGAGTAGATCAAGCTATCGTCAATAAACACAATCACGAACATGTCAAGGTATTGTTTAAACACCCTATTCATCAAGTCCATAAATGCGGCTGGAGCATTTGTCAATCCAAACAACATTACCAAGAACTCGTAGTGACCATATCTAGTCTGGAAAGCCATTTTCGGAATATCATCTTCTTTCACCCTTAATTGGTGATAGCCCGAACGAAGGTCGATCTTAGAGAAATAACTAGCCCCTTGAAGTTGATCAAACAAGTCATCTATCCTTGGAAGAGGATACTTATTCTTAATGGTAACCTTGTTCAATTGGCGGTAGTCAATGCACATACGGAGTGAACCATCTTTCTTTCTTACAAACAAGACCGGAGCACCCCATGGAGAAACACTTGTTCGGATGAAACCCTTATCCAACAAGTCTTTTAATTACTCTTTTAGTTCCTTAAGTTCCGCCGGAGCCATTCTATAAGGAGGAATAGAAATAGGTTGCGTGTCCGGGAGAAGATCAATACCGAAGTCTATTTCTCTTTCGGGAGGAATACTGGGTAAATCATCAGGAAACACTTCCGGAAACTCATTAACAATGGGGACCGACTCAAGAATAGGGATTTCGGAATCTATATCCCTCACCCTAACAAGATGGTATATGCAACCCTTAGAGATCATCTTTCTAGCTTTTAGATAAGAAACAAATTGACCTCTAAACATAGAATTTCCCCCCTTCCACTCTAGGATAGGGTCATTCGGGAATTGAAACTTGACCATTCGGGTCCTTCAATCAATAGAGGCATAACAAGCATGCAACCAATCCATCCCAAGAATAACATCAAAGTCTAACATATCAAGCTCTACAAGATCAACATAAGTGACTCTATGAGATAAGGAGACGGGGCAATTTCTATAGATTCTCATAGCCACAATAGATTCTCCAATCGGAGTAGAGACACAAAAAGGATCTAACAACTCATCCGGAACAACATCAAACCTCATAGCCACATATGGCGTCACAAAAGACAAGGTAGCACCAGGGTCAAGCAAGGCATAAATATCAAAGTGAAAAACTTTCAACATACCGATAACCACATTGAGAGAGCTCTCTTGCTCATGACGAGCTTGAAGTGCATAGAATCGGTTTTGCTTCTGATTTCCACTAGAACTTGATGGATTTTGAGATTGAGTCCGTCGATGATTTTCTCCCTCCTTCTTAGCCACTAAGGGACAATTCCTTATCTTGTGATCCGTCTTGCCACAACCAAAACATGCATTAGAACCGGCCAGACATGCACCCTCATGCTTTCTTCCACACTTAGCACAAGTAGTCGATGAAAAACCACCACCATTTCCTCCTTGAGACTTAGGGTTAGACACCCTATCTTTGTTGGACTTAGGAGGAGCATGGGAAGGACCTTGATTAGAGAACCTTTGTCGAAATCTAGGATGACCATGTCCATCGGACGTTGAATGTGAAAAGTTACCATCACCGGTCCTAGCCCTCTTAGTCTCTCTAGACCTTTCCTTGAGCTTTTCTTCCTCTATTTGTTGAGCATGCACCATAAGGCGAGAAATATCCATATCATTAACAAGCATAGCGGTGCGGCACTCTTTAACCAACATTTCGGATACTCCCGAAACAAACTTACTCATTCTTGCCCTAGGATCGGCAACTATCACTACAAAAAAATAGCGTTTAGCGACGGATCTCTAGCGACAACCATATTTTCATCGCTGACTAACGACGGATTAGCGACGAAATAACACGTATGTTGCTAAATAAATAAAAATAATATTAGTATACACACCAGCGATGGACTAGCAACGAATTAGCAACGAAAACCCAAATTTGTGGATATATTTTGGCGCTAAAAATTGGCGCCTTTACTTTATCTACAAATATAGCGACATGGGTGGGAGGGAATATTTTGTCGGAACTTAGCGACGGAAATTGCAACAAAAGGTTTGTCGCTAAACTTAAAAAATATATTCAAAGTCTTAGCAACAAAAATAAATCGTCGTTAGTTATTTACCTTTTAAATATATAGCGACGGATATATATATTTCGTAGTTAATCCGTAGCTACTATCAATTAATTAATATTAGTTATATATCTATTTGTCTTATTTTTTCTTTCTTCCAGAACACAGCTCTCTTCCAAAACCCAGAACACAGCTCTCTTCCAAAACCCTACTATGTGAGAGACCATCGGCTATGTGAGAGAGCATCGACTAACATAGCTCTTTTCCGTTTTCTCTTTTCTCTTCTTCTCGTTGAGACCATTGCGCCGCCTGAGAGATTTGGAGACCATCGGTACTTCTGTATTATTGAAGTACAGAGTACAAAAATCGCAACCCATCTTCAACAAGGAGAAATAGTTACTTTCTTTTGAGGTTTTCAGGTATGTGAATCTATTTTTTTTCATGTGTGTGCTTGAAAAGTTGCTTTCTTCTGGGGTTATTTCATCTACTTTGATACTTATGTAAAGTTGAGATGGTTACTATCATTCTACTTGAAATCTGCTGGTTATTTACTTTAATTCGTTTGGGGATTCTGTTAGGGTTTTTTTTGTGAAGTTAGGGGAATTCTGCTTGTTGCATTGTGCAATCTTGTGATAATCTTTTTAATTTAATAGTAATGCTTCGTGATGTCGGTTATGTTCGTGTCCTTTTAGTTGAATTTGTAATAGTGGCGGAGAGGTTCTACTAGATATGAAGCAAATCTCGATTTACTTTTTCTTGTCCCTTGTTATATTTACTTTTTATTTCGATTTGCAATGGTAAAAGTACTGATAAGTATCAATCTGATTAGCATATTATCATTCGCCCCCATCTCTGTATATCTTCATCCTTCATGTCTACTTTTCACATATTAACTAATACTCTCGCAATATTTTGTTAATGGAGGAGACACACTAACACATTGAATTTTTGACTCCTGAATCATTACAACAACCATATAAAACTTAATTCAATAAAAAAATTATTGAGTATACGAATAAAATCTCATCTTCACGAACTTATATGCAACATTAGAAAAAATAATGCAAAGGTCTTTGACCAACTCCACACATTTATAATTATCCTTGGTTTTCTCAAATGGAAAAATTGTGCATTATAGCAAACTATTAATTCAAAATAAATGTTATAACCACTGTTTCATTTAATTCCAATTCGCCGCAAACTCTCTCCCCTCTCTCTGAATCTCACTCGCCACTCTCCCTGAATCTCGCTCGCCTCTCTCACTTTATACAAACACAAATGTATAATTTGTGTTTGTGTTTGTGTTTGTATAAAGCGAGAGAGACTGTATAAACAAATACAAATACATATTTATCCGTCCTATACACTTATAATTATACAAATACAATTCGTCCCATGCCCACGTCTGTTTTGTATTTCTCTCTCTCTCGCTTTATACAAACACAAATTATACAAAATACAATGTATAATTTGTGTTTGTATAAAGCACGAGAGAGATTTAATATACAAATACAAATGTTTTAACTTGATTCAATTGTATACGAATTCAAATTTTATGCAGATATACAAACACAATAATTGATACGTATACATAGTAGTTACATATATACAATTATTTATGTAATTGTTGTGATTTATACAATTGCTGCGATTTATACAAATCTGATGCTCCATCGCAAACTATGTTTACTGTGGAGCGCAAATATGATTTTTTTGTTTGTCATTCCTAAAATCTTCTCTTCTCAAATATACTCCCTCTATTCATTTTTACTTGTCCATTATTTTAATAATATTTTTTCCATTTTTATTTGTCATTTTTAACATATCAAAAAAGGTAATTAATTTTTCATATTTATCCTATTAATTACTTATTCCTAAATCATTTTTCAAGACCTAATACTAAATATCAATTTATAGAAATAGTATGATAAAATAATCATGTCAATTAAATTATTATTTTCTTCATAAAAATGTGAAATTCAAATATAACAAAGTAAAAATGAACCAAGAAAGTGATAAACATTGAGCCAGCTAATACAGAATGTGGCAATTTGATATCCAGATTAATTTTAGAAATATATAACTTCTAGTATTATATTCATCAAAAGAAAATTAGTTTGACAAACCCATTAAAAAAAAGGATACACACTAGAAAAAGAAGATAAAGTTTTTCAAAGGGCAGCAAAACTTACCAGTGGAAACCATTATCCATTTAGCAAAATTTGAGAAGATCTCACACAATCACTATACATACACGTCAACATGGTCCCATCATGTTGATTGATATATCCATGGCATATTCTGTAATACTTTAGGAAAGCATGGATCTTTTTTGAAGTTGTTGATATGATCTAAATAGCAAAGCACAAAAGGCAATTTTCCTAAGCAAACTTATCTTGTAAAATGGTTAAAAGACGATTATACCCTCAAGCTTTTCATTGAATTTCAATAAACTGACATGATGAAACTGATTCTTCTATTATAAAAATAATATAATATACTAGTATAAGAGCGCTCGTGTTGAGCACGGCCCAACACTGCAGGTTAATTATTTTAACCCATATAAATAAAATTAATTTAAATATTTGATAATTATACCAACTATTAGTTATGTATTGTGTAGAATACCGGTATAAAAATTGATTCTTTAAGGCATATTATCAAACATTGTAATTATATAGGTGTGTGGTTAAATAAAAATTCACAAATAAGACTTCGTTTGTTTTACTTAATGAAGATCTGAATATGAATCATACATATGATAAAGTGCATTTATTTTTCTTAAAATTCTACCACTAAATTGAGTCTTAAAACATCTGAACCAGTCAAAATTAAAATGAAGTCAAAAATTCATTAAGCGCTCATTAATGCATTAATTGCTAAGTTGAATCCAATATAACGTATTGATTTCATTTTAATTATCATCGAAATAGGTTGCGGGGTTTCATAGCAGCATTTCAACATAAGCTCTATATTACTCCATCTGTCCAACAATATTTGTCCACCCTTTGAATATAATAAATACAATGTATTTAAAAATATAATAGGGAAATGACTATAATTAATGATAAAAGTAAATTAGGAAGTAAGTATAAAATTATCCATTAATTTCATAAAGTGGACAAGTATTATTAGACATTCCAAAATAATATAGTGGACAAGTATTATTGGACGGAGGGAATATATTTTATCTTAATTCAAGATAAGATGTATCTATTTTGTCTTCACTTGTATTGTTATTCGAGGATAATAGATTAATTGATTTTGTGGTGGTAAAATAAGTACAATTTATATATTCAGTTAAAAAATCTCAATAGTTTTTAAAATTTGTGAATTTAAAAAATGTTTGATTAATTTGATACATTGGATGAAATATTATGGTATATTCATGTTTTATTAGTTTAGTGATGTTATTATGTTATATTAATATATTTTCAAATATATTAAAGATGTAATCTTTAATTACTATATTGTTTAAATTTTATGTTGTGAATTATATTGGGTATATTAATTGTATTTTTTTATATTTTATACTAAATAATTTTTCAATATAATATATTCAGATATTAAGAAAACAAATAAGCTTAATTATAGAGTGTTCAAATCTACGAATAATATGTTAATTTTTCGTATGTGCATTCAAATTCAAACATCTAGAGATATTTCAAGTCTATCTTAACTTACTCTCATTTCTCCATGTGCCTTTTATTTAACATTTAAAAAATAGTATTCATTGATTTGATTTTCTAATAAATGGATTCAAACATCTAGAGATATTTCAAGTCTATCTTAACTTACTCTCATTTCTCCATGTGCCTTTTATTTAACATTTAAAAAATAGTATTCATTGATTTGATTTTCTAATAAATGGATTCAAACATCTAGAGATATTTCAAGTCTATCTTAACTTACTCTCATTTCTCCATGTGCCTTTTATTTAACATTTAAAAAATAGTATTAATTGATTTGATTTTCTAATAAATGGAACCGCACACCTCTATAAGAATCCCTAGAATCTTAGTGCAAAGCTTCATGAGTGTTTCTTCTGCAAAGAGAGAGATTGAATGAAAGAGCTAGTAACAATTGAAGGGTTAATGTCTGACCAATTATTTTGCTACAAGAAAATATGAAACAAGAAGAGGGCAAAATCAAAGAGCAGAAATTAAGCATTCAAAAGTAATAAAGCACCACATACAAGGAGATAAGAACAACCCCAATAAAATAAAAAAGCACACAGACGAGCCATATGCTAAAAATAAATATGCGGGTATAATGAATTCAATCTTATACAGAGAATCTGAGAAATTACAAGAAAGATCGTGAATATGGAAAAAAGGAATCCATATCAGGGAAGAAGAAAAGTTACATGTCATTTTTTCTGGGAAGAGGAAAAGTTGGGATAACTATGGAGACTTTAGAAATATACTCAGATAGGGTAATTTTAAAAATTAAATCAATTTAATTTGTTTTCAATGCAGAGAGTATAAATATGTAAAGCAAAAAATAAAGTTAAAATACCTAAACTACCATTGTAGTACCTGGTTAAGATAGAGGACAAATTTGGTATATTTTAAAGAGGATTGGAATTTTTTTGGCAATTTTAAGCAAAGCATCATCTCAAGATATGATTGTACAATTAAACAGTTGCAACACATATATGAAAAACCAAAAATACCCCTAACTCTAGTTAATTAGGGAATTCAACTCTCCTTTCTATATAAGTAGTAAAGTAATAGTAACTAGTGGTGGTGTGCCCGTGCCCAATTTTGAGCAAGCAATGGAAAAAAGAAATCAAATCGATAAAAAGAGGCTGAGGAAGAGGATCGCCAATAGAGTGCAATGAGAAAATTTAATGACATGAAGAATATAATATCCATATTCATCTATTTGTGTGATTGATAGACACTGCTTTTTTTATTTGGCATAGTATATAAATACACATTTTACCTTTGACATTATGCTTTTATTACACAAGTGATGGACGCTTACTCAAGGGTCATGGCAATGAAGCACCCACGTACAAAGATCAATTACGTCCACCCACATTTTATGAAAACAAATATGAATAACAGTGGTGGGTTACTGTGTATTGAAAAAGTCTATCGGACGGACCATCTGGTTTTATTTTTTAATTGGAAACAAGTCTCGTCATTTTAAGAAGAGTGTGAGGTAGGGCTGCGTATCGGTCGGTTCGGTTCGGTTTTGAAGTTTATCGGTTTGACTTATTGGTTATCGGTTTGTAGAGATGCTAAACCGTTAAAGAACCATTAAGATATTGACTTATCGGTTATTGGTTTATCGGTTATTGATCGTTATCGGTTCGGTTATCGGTTTAACCGTTAAGATTTGACACAAAAAAAAAGTCATTAAAAATCACGTAGAAACAAGGTGACTAACCAAATGAACCATGCACATGAGTTCACAAATAACATCTTGCTAAAAAGCAAACACTTTTACATTGTAGAATACCCAAGAGTTTGAGACAGCCAAAAACAAAAGTAGAAAACTAAACTCTAAGTCAAGGACTTTATATACAAAATGATAAAAATATAATTATTTAATTTACTGTCGGGTTATCGGTTAATCCGTTAAGAAAAAACCTTAAACCGTTAAGAACCGATAACCCGATAACAAAAAAAATTAAAACCGTTATCAAAACCGCTAAACCAATAACCCATTACGGATAAACCAATAATTTTTTTTCGGTTCGGGTTATCGGTTTCGGTTCGGTTTTGAACAGCCCTAGTGTGAGGTTCTTTAATTGGAAAAAAACTTCAACTGACTCGCAAGGCCCTTTTTGGGATAAAATAAGAAACAAATCGAACATAGAACACCTTTCTACTGCAATGCACTGTAGGAATAAAGATGCAATGAAATCTAGGAAAAAAGACCTCTTTTTCATTAGGCCGTTGTGTAAAGAAAGAGCTCCAGGTCGGACAATGAGAGAACTACCGAAGAATCTACATGTTCCATTCAGTCTAATCAGAAATCAAGTTTTAAAAGAGCTAACCGTAAATTTCAAAGAAAATATATTATCAAACACCACAAAACAAAGAAGATTAGCAGCAAATTACCAAATTTTGCCTCACATTAAAAGTAAAAACATGAATTAGAATATAAAAAGGGCAGCCCGGTGAACTAAGCTTCTGCTATGTTCGGAGTACGAAAAAAGGACGGACCAGAAGATTTAGCAACACATAGTAAAGCAATTAATTCTTCCCTAGCACTTGTCCAAAACGGTTGAATTGCTACAGCCTACAACCCTGTTTCAATATTGTTGAGCATAAAAACTCAATAAACACAATATATTCCCAGCAATCTCATACTATTTGGACCATAATTTTAGAGGTATAATTGATTTGATCAATTTTGCACTCACCTTCTCATTCCTTCTTTCTCTCATTTCTTTCACTACTCTTTTTCTTTCATGGAATTCAGGCTTCAGTTGTGTTTGTTCTCTTTTGGAAGGAAAGATTTACTCGAACTTGTTTAGACTAAAGAATCAGCTTCATTATTCATTTTTGTTCCTTCTGATCTTATTTGTTTTCGAATGTTGCTGCTTCAATAAAGTACTTCTTGGATACACATGTTGGAAAAAATACTACAATATTGATATTGGACTAGAATTAAAAAGTAGTAAATAACTTATTACAAACACTGTGTCGTGGCAAGCCACTGCCTTGAAAGCGATTTTGGCTCGACTCCGGTGCAAATCGTATTAGCCGGTCGCTCCCCAAGGTTCCACAGTTACTCTCAAACACGTGCACTCGTGGTTGAAAGTTTGGAGGTTGCCCAAAATCAATTGCCCAAAAATATTCTAAGAATAAGCTAAGAAGAAAGGAAGAAAAGTTTTTCTCTTCTTTTTGTTGGTGTTGTGTTAGTGTATTATGTTCACCCAAAGCCACTTCTTATATAGGTTTGCAAGAGAAGGAGTTTCAAATAGGAGAGTTAATTTTCTAGAAACGGATTGTCAACGTTAATGGCATTAAAGCCATTACATCACTTTTACAAAAACTCTCTTTTTTTGTTTTTGGAACGGATGTATCTTTTCCTTTGAAACGTATTTTACATTTGTATCTTTACATTACACTTGGTTAATAAAGTTAGAATAATTAACTCAACAATAGAATTAACTTAACAACACATTGCCACTCCAATAGTTGTATGGTGAAATAGTTATCTATTGATCTATCTTTTTGGCCTTGTGTCTCAAAATTAAATAGTTGTGTCATATGCAAGAAATTATCTCTTCATCGATGGGTTGATGTTGTAACTTTAATGATGTCGCTGTTAACAACAAAGATCAATTTATATGTTCTTCTCATCATTACTCGTCTTTCAGAACCCTCCGTCTTCCCCTAAATTCCCTATTTGGCTTCAAATTCTAAAATTGAAATTTGTGGCGATATTCAAATCCATAAGCAAAATTAACTGGGTTAAGGCTTTCTAACGTAGTCCAGAAATACTCGTACTTTCTGTTGGGCAATTTCACGAACACCTTTTATGCAAGTTCGGATGTTGTACCTAATCTAACAAACTCCTAATCCATTGTTACTTACCTTAAAAAAGTTGAAACAAATGAAATTTAAGATGAAATCATATCTTGAAAGAGCTCAAACCGATGAAATTTAAGATTAAACCATAAAAAAAAAGGCAAAAAAGGAAACACGCAATACATTAGTGTAACAATATACACCAATTAGCCTAAAATTTTAGACAAAAGAAAGCTAAATATTTCATGGAAAATTTAAAACATCTCGAATTAGAAATTACACAAACTTAAACGTCAATAACAGTGATAACATAAAAAGGCCAAATAAAAAATGGAAAAAATAGAGTGGAAACTTACCTGTAAGCTGGGCAAGAAAGAGCAGTATAGTTTATGGAGAAAAGAGTACTTGTGAAGGGGTAACTTAACTGAAATAAGTAGCAGAAATGAGGGCATTAAATGAGTTAAATGGTTCAACCTTTTATTCACAAATTACAAAAGGCAACAACAGGTAAAAATATTTAAATGCCAAAAATATCCTTAAAGCATCTGATTTAGCAAAGGTTTTTTTGACTTTTTTTTTTAAGAAAAAGGAAAGGTACAGCCTGAAAAGCATTTTTGTACAATATTAACAATGCTAACATCTGCAAACGACACCGGTAATTTGAACTAAACGACCCTCAACACACCTCCTTTTCTTCGTTCTCTTCCTCTTTCCAGTTTCTTTGGAAAAAATATCAGCTTATATATATATCAATTGCAACAACAGAGAATGATAAAAGAAGTAAAAAAATTTCATGCTAATCTCTTAGGGATAAGTAAAAAGTTCTGAGATTTGTGTCTATCCATTGTAGCCAAAAAAGTGACCCTTTGGTAAAAACAAAAAGCCATAATTAACTAACCACAGACCAATATGAAATAGACGGCAATATTTAGGGCTATTAAAGAAATTAATTAAGATAATTTAACATTTAATTCATCAGGTACAAAAGGCAACAACAGCTGAAAACATAAAATACCAATAATACCCCTAAAACAGCTGGTTAAACCAAGGTTTTTTTGGCCATTAAAAAAAAGATATAATCTTAAAAGCATCAGTGTGCAAACACAACACGCAGATAAAACAGGAAATCTCTATAATACCCCTAACCCAAGATCAACTGAGAGCTCAACTCTCTCTTATATATAAGTAGTAAGTAAGTATATAATATATAATATACTAGTATAAGAGTGCCCGTGCTGAGCACGAGCCCAACACCGTAAGTCAGTTGTTTTAGGTCATATAAAAGATCAATTAAAATATTTAAGAATTTAAATGAAAATGACAAAAGTCAAATGACATAATATATAAACGTGTCTTTTAACTTAGCTTTAGTTGATTAAACTTGTATGAAGTTAAAACAAATAGACACATGCATCTTGCATCACATCCTATCTGATAATTCACGTCCTATGTGTCATAGAATGCATATGTCTACTTATTCAATTTTACTTAAGTTTAAGTGTCTATTTATAACACCAAAATTGGAGAACATAGATATCAACTGTTCAAGTTAAACGTGGACAGTTGAACGGATACGTTTATATATTATGTATATGATCAGCCACCCGTGAAACAAAAAGATTTTAAAAAAGGAGATTCAGCCAAACTCAAAAAATCCTCGAAGAAGAGCTAAAAATTGGGAAAGAACACTATGCACAAACAACAAGAATCTCAAAAGAAACTCAGAAACATATAAAATAAATAACCAAAAACACCCCTAACTCTAGTTAAGAAAGGAGTTCAACTCTCCTCTCTATATAAGTAGTAATATATATATATATATATATATATATATATATATAGAAAAGAAATGTATTTTATACAATCATTTGAAAAGATATTGAATTGAACATGTAATATAGATCTTAATTTAATCATATATTTGATTAATATAAAATAATAATCATAAAGTTCATTTGATAAATAAAATTATTGACAATCATTATTAATTCACATTTGCATCTAAAAGATGTTCGAGAAATATACGAAATAATTTTTTTTAATCAATTATAACCATTAAATAACATCAGAACTCTAATGACAATTCTCAAAATAATACAGGATATACTTGTTTCAAAAATTTGAATCTATAGATATTGAACATCTCAGAACTCTTTTTCATCTTTCTTCTTATCTTTGATTTTGGCTGCTTCTTCATCAAAACTTATAAATTAGAAGAAATTTTTTATGCAAAATTCTTCTCGGTAGACTTCTTTTCTGCCTTAGGAGCAATCTATATATAATTAAAAGGAAGAAAGTCTAGCATAGGATCATGCCAAGTGGCAGCCTAAGATCATCACATGTGTTAGTTTTAGGACAAATTAGTTAAGTTAGGTAGTAATTAGTTATTATTTTTCTTTAACTTATAGTTTTTTTTAAAAAAAAATATTAAATTCTGATAGTTATTTTATATTATGTAGTTTGTCTATATTAATTAATAATTAATTTTTACATTTCTTTAAACCTCAAACCTATTTAATTTAATAATTTTCTATACTTATATTATGTATATATCTATATAGATGTATACTTTATTTTGCACATAATAAAAAGACACATATCATCACCATAAATATTTTTCGCATAGTATAAATTTGTACTAGGTAAAATATGCCAAATACGACTGTTTACGTTAATTTTATTCTAAAAAATAAATTTGGAATATTTTTCTCCAATGCACATTTAGGACTCCTTTTTAGTTAGAAGTTATCAAATTTTTAATAGTAAATATTTAAACAAAAATATATGTTAATTGATTTGAACTTTAAATTAAGTGGAACAAATATCTTAGTTATACATGTTATATATTCATGCTAAAATCTATTTTAGGAATACATGTTAAAATATATGTTAATTAATTTGAACTTCAAATTAACGAGAAATACATGTTGCAACCTTGGGACAAAAATGAGTTACTTAGGAATTTTTCAATTTGCATTTATATAGTTTTATATTAATATTTATCTTATTCAATAACAACCAATATTTATTTTTTTCTTTTAAAATTCAAACAATTTTAAATAACTTTTAAGCAAACATTATTAAAATAAGATACTCATATTTATTAATATACGAATTTATATCAATCTAATAAATTTTAATTTGATAATACATATCAAATAAATTATCTGAATTTAATTTGAAAAAATAAACATATTTTTTAAACAAAGAAAAACAAAATATAAAAATTAGTAAGAAGATAAAAGACAAATTGAGAAAATGATTTAAAAAAATAAAAAGAAAAAAGAAAAAGTAAAACTAACACAAGTGCACGTCCCTTACTCCATTTCCCCCACTAACTAATAGGAAAGACAAAAATTGTATTTCTCATGAAAATTTAAAATTTAAACTTCATTTAAAATGATTATTTTAAAAAAATTCAGTTTTTATTTTAAAAAATTAATTCAAATTCAAACAATTTTTTAATTGTAGTAATTGTTATCTATATATTCAAATTCAGTCCGTTATTATATTTATTTTTTTAGAAAATAACTTCTTTTTTTTACAATTACTTCAATTTTGCCAGATTCTTCATAAGAAAATCTATCTATATATAATAGTCGAAGTAAAAGTAGCATATGTCAGCACCATAAAAAATAGATTTTCTAAATAATTAAAACTAATTACATTTAATAAAATTAAATACTAAATTACTATATTACTTTTAAAAATAATATATATATATTACTATTGCTTTATTTATAACTTTAAAAAGAAGAAAACAAAAAACAAAATAAATAACGTACCCATGAACCATTTTAAATAAATAAATAGCAAAATTATCCACTAATTAAAGAAACTGTACATGTAAATATACTTTTCCTAAAATTAATGTAAATATACTTTTCCTAAAATTAAGTAATCAACCCATGTAATATTTTACTTTTTTTAAATATTAGAGAGTAATTACCTTTTGAATTTGAATTTAAACTGGTTATCTAAAAATGCTCTACTCATTATCTCTATTCTCTATATATACACAAATAAATTCAATTAAAAAAATAATGAATCTATTCTTTTTCGAATGTTTTTGTTGAATTATTACCATTCTTCTTATCTTTTTTTTTTTCATTTGTAATTATTATATTAAAAATATATTTATTATCAGACCTCCGTGAACGCGGAGAAGAGAAACCCAGACCTCCGCGAAGGCGAAGAAGGAGTAGGCCTGCAACATCAGCTGCTGCATCAGCTGAGTTTTGAAGGTTGCCAAATCTCCGACTGGGTGCTCGAGATCCAATCGGGACCCCGTGCGTGCAAACGAGATATGCTACCCCACCAAATTCGACGTTCCAGACACAATGGTGCAATCGAAATTTCCATACGAGGTCATTTTGATAAAAAGTGGGTCCCACACCCAAATGCCATTTTTAACCCAATTCCACAACGGGACTAAAAATTAGCCCGGAAGCCTCGGGAAGCATACGCAGGGTAGTTGTAGACAAAACTCGACATTCTTGAACTAACCGCGCTGATGGAATTTCCATCTGATTGCGTTTTCCAAGAATGTTGACCAAAGTCAACCTAAGGCCAAATTTCAAAGGCTAAATGGTCGAAAGTCGCACCGAAAGCCTTGGGACTCGTGCCTGCCAAGCTACTAGCCTAATTTGGCCATTACGGAGCTGATGGAATCGTCAGAATTCCGTTTTGAGGTCGTTTACCTGAGGTTATGACCGAAATCAACTCTTCAAGTTTCAAAAGCTCCAAAACACTAAAACTCGCATAAAAACCAAATGAACGACCAGTAACCGAACTGTCAGTCCCAGCAAGTCATAAGTGACTTGGGATCGTTGTAGGAATGCTCTAAATAACGGAATGAATCTATTAAATCAAAAATGACATGAAGGGTCATTACAGAAATACTTAAAATTAACGTGATATAACCATTTAAAAAACTTTAAAATTTATATAAAGATAAAAATTAAAAATTAAATATTTGAATGATCTATTTTAAAATTAATTTTAAAAAAAAAATAAATTCCTTATTTAAATAAAATGAAAATATAAATAGGCAGTTTTAAAACTTCCCATTACACTCCCCCTCAAACACAAACTCTAGAAACTGACTAAAAAATAATAATAAATTAAACAAAATTATATTACATGCAAATAAAAGAAACTAATTTTAAAAAATATGAAACTTCACAATAAGAAAATCGAATTTCTCCCACATTTACATTTTTTTTTAAAAAATAATCAGCAAATAAATTTTTTATATAAAAACTTTCTAATAATTAAAATAAAATGGAACTGTCATTTTACAATCGAAACTAAAATTTAAAAAATTAATTTCTACTGAAAAATTATTTTAAATTAACGTGATATAACCATTTTTAAAATTTTAAAATTTATATAAAGATAAAAATTAAAAATTAAATATTTGAATGATCTGTTTTAAAATTTAAAAAATTTAAAAAATAAATTCTTTATTTAAATAAAATGGAAACATAAAAAGGCAGTTTTAAAACTTCCCATTACATTCCCACTCAAACACAAACTCTAAACACCGATTAAAAATAATAATAAATTACACAAAATTATATCACATACAAATAAAAGAAACTCATTTTAAAAAATATGAAACTTCACAATAAAAAAATCGAATTTGTCCCACATTGGCATTTGTTTTTTTTTAAAAAAAATAATCAGCAAATAAAAGGCTTACAAAAAAATCTGTCTAATAATTAAAATAAAATGAAACTGCCATTTTAAAATCATAACTAAAATTTATAAAATTATTTTTTTACTGAAGAATTACTTAAAATTAACGTGATATAACCATTTTAAAATTTATATAAAGTTAAAAATAAAAATTAAATATTTGAATGATCCGTTTTAAAATTAAAAATTTTAAAAACTTTAAATTCTTTATTTAAATCAAACGAAAATATAAATAGGCACTTTTAAAACTTTCCAATACATTCTCACTCAAACACAAACTTTAAAAACTGATTAAGAAAAAATTAATAAATTAAACAAAATTAGATTACGTACACATAGTCATTATCATCTCATATGTGGGGTTTGAGGAAGATAAGATGTGCTAAGACCTTATCTCTATCTATTTTAGTGGGAAATAAAATTTGTTTCTAATAAACCTAAGCACAACAAAAAAGTAAACTCTCAATAAAGATTTTTGCTTAGATAAAAATAAAAATCATAGTTTCTTCTAATTAAGATAAAATATTAAAGGCACGAAAAGAACAAGCAAATATTATGATAATATATTAGAACTTATTTTGAGAGATTATTAAATATTCTCTAAATTATTATATTTTTATTTTTTAATCATTTTGTATTGTTTGTATCTAATTATGATATTTGGATAACATCGAAAGGTTATTCGATGATTTTATCTATAAAATATATTTTCTTCAAAAACAATATTATTATTAGGTATATTATATTGCAAAATAAGTTAATATTAAGTATTTGTTGATTTAATATGATCTAACACGATCAAATAAATCAAATTATAATTTAATTTAATAATGTCCGCGCATCGCGCGAGATACTATACTAGTAGAATATAATAGAAATTTAGTCAAAAACATGAAAATTTGTTAAAATAAAAAATAATTTCTTTTGATGGACTACACCTTCAAACAAAGCAAAGAGCGTAAATAATTGCAAGTCCTCCATCACTGTCCATCATTTCCACTTCTGATTCGTCCACTACTTTACCATAAGCATATTGGGAGAGGGTATTCTTGGTAATTGTTGGCAAGGGGAACTTGGCTGCAAGGCACATGAAAGCAGAGCTTTAAGAAAGGGTATATATTTTTTTTTATCAACTTTTATTTTTAACTAGTGAAATTATCCGCGCTTCGCACGGTTATATGAAATATTTATAAGATAACAGTATGTAATATTTATATTTAGGTTAGTGTCGAATATATAAGATAATATTGATATTTCTCTTCATCTGCGACATGATACATTTTTTCATCTTTTTTTAAACATATAAAATAGAATTTATTTTTGCATATTTTTAAGTGCAAACTATTCATATGTATATAGTACAACAAAAAATTCACCGTGGTGAAGTAAATAGAATAAGACGTAATATTTTAAAATAACAATATATTGTATTACGTTGAAAATATTTTTTATGTTTTAATTTCCTTTATCTTTTGTAGGATTACTGATTTTCTAAACAAATTCTCATTCCGTAAAAGAAATTTTGAATTTTTTATTGTGTCTTTATTATTACATTTATTTAATATAATTTTTTAAACACTAATTAAATATCTATAAGAATTATGAAAAATGAAACATACAAAAGTTATGAATAATATTTAAGATTAGAAGTTACAAGTAAGATGAAGAGACATGAGTTGTAAATAATTTAAATGTACAATTTTATTAGACATTAAATGTAATGACCCTCCAGGTCATTTTCGAGTTAGTGCCTTCACCCCGTCGTTTAGAGCGTTCCTATAGCGACCCCAAGTCATTTATGACTTGCTGGCACTGAATGTTCGATCGTCTGGTCGTTCGTTTAGGTTTTATGCCCGTTTTCCTGTTTTGAAGATTTTGAAATTTGAGAAGTTGATTTTAGTCATAACCTCAGGTAAACGACCTCAGAATGGAACTATGACGGTTCTTTATAAAAAACATGGTTGTAGCATTATAAAAAAGTTTTAGAAAATCCAATAGTTCTTTAGTTTCTATCCAATCTTCATCACAAATTCTTTCTAGTGGGTCAGAATTATGGGCATTAAAAACCATTTGTATGGGTCGTTGATATTCATAAGCAACTGAAAGCATTTCATAAAAAGAATTCCACCTAGTTATAACATGTTTTGGAACTTTTCGTGGTGTAAGATTACATAGTACACAACGCTCGTTAAATTCCCTAATTCTAGCAGGTCTATGAGCATAAAAAATCCATAAAACAACATATTCTATTTTCATACAACCACAATCAAATAATGAAATACCATCTTGTACAATTAAATTTAATATATGTGCAGCACATCTAACATGAAAAGCGTTATTATCAATTGAACATAGTCTAGTTTTTAACATAGCAGCAGCGTTGATGTTATTAGAGACATTATCTAATGCGACACTCATCACTTTATCACAAAGCATATAAAAATCTAAAATACCTAAAACAGTTGAAGCTATATAAGCACCAGTTTTTTTCTCTACACATTCTTTATAACTTAAGATTTTTTTTTGCAAATTCCAGTTATGATCAATCCAATGTGCTGTGACAGTTAAATAATCACATCCATTAACACTACGACCCATATCAAAAGTTATAGACACTCTACAATCTAATATGCTAAATAAACAACGAAGATATTGACAATGTTTACCTTGAAATTCTAAAACATCAGATTTAACTGTATTTCTTGAAACACCTTTAAAAGACGGATTATAAGTTTGTTGAATATATTCAATAAAATCGGGATGTGAAGGAAAACCAAAGGTAAACCACAAACAAAAACCATCTTAGCTAAATTTTCGCAATCTCTTTCTTTATTATATTTACGTTGTGTAATTGGACCACCTGGGTTAGAAGGATCCAATGTTCCTTGAACCATGTTAGAACACTCTACCGATTGAGGAACACTAGAATTAATATCATCATCATCAATTTGAATTCCTTTTTTTTTATCGGCTAGAGCTTTGGCCGCCTTATATTCAATCGGTCTACAAGATAGCAAATGTCTATTTAAACCCCCTGTCCCACCTTGACCTCCACCGACTCTATGTATAAATGCTTGTTTACACTTATTACAAATAGCAAGAGAATTTACAGTATCTAAAGTCATAAATTGCCACACAACAGAAGTTTTAGGACGTTGATACTTCACATTTCCCCTTGTAGGAGGTACAAGGGGGGAGGGGTGGAGGAGTTGACTATCTTCCTCAGTTGGAGGTGTAGTTTGTGTTGGAGCTTCCGTCGCCGGACTGGTAGGTGTTTCATCTAATTCATCTTCTTCCAAATCAACTAGTACTTCATCATCTAAATTTTCATCAACATTAGGATTATTAAAACGTCGTTCTAAAAATTCATGATCAATTTCAACATTTGTATCTATATTATAATGAGTGAAAGAAGTATCATCAACAAAAGTAGAATCATTTGTATTAATTCTAACTCTAGGCAATGATTTAGAAGAAGAACCACCACATTTACTTTTATTTTTTTCCTTACTACTTTTTTTAGGAAAATTAAATAAATTGGAAACAACGGTTGCTATTTTTTCCTTATCGGTATTTTTTTTATTAGAACTCATATTTAATAAAATGTAAAATGTAATATATAAATAATAATAACACAAAAACTAATTGCGAAAAAAATGTATAAATAAAGAAATAGAACGAATGTACCAAACGTCTGCGTTAATAGCAGACGGTTATAACCAATTCTTGAAGCTTGCTCCAACCAAATGTATTATCGTAAGTTGTAAGTTGTAGCTTCAATACTTGATAGCAACAATATAAAATATAAAATAATTGAATTATAAATATTATGATATTAATTGAAATATAAATATTATGATATAAATTTAGAATTGAGAATTGAGAATTAAGTGGAATCAAGAATCAAGATTCAAGAATGAGAGAATATAAAATATAGAATTGAGAGAGTAGATAATTTGTGAGAAATAAAAGAAGAATAAAGGGGTATTTATAATATAAAGAGTGGACTAAAGTGTATTTTATGTAACTTGAGGGTTAAAATAAAAGATTAAAGAGTAGGAGTGGTAGGGGGTGTTTGGGATTCTCAAAAATCAAATATATCCATTGGGGGGCCCACTAACCGTTGCCCCAACGGTCCCCAACGGATAAATTGCAAAGTTGAAAAAAAAAACAGTTGGCCCAATTGACCGGCCGGTTCGACCGGAACGGACCGGGACCGGGACAGACCGGACCGGGACCGGGACCGGGTCGACCGGGACCAAATCGTGAATCGTCCCCCTACCCGTCCCCCTATCCCCTATCCCGCTTCGCCACGTGGGACCTGGACCGGCAAGACAGGTCTCGAGCCGGTACCGGGCCGGGGCGGGCTATCCCGATCCCCTTGCCAGCCTTAATGTGGGAGTTCAGTCATCTCTGCTAGATTGGATCTGTTGTCGAAAATTCGAGGATAAGTCCTTGGTGGTACTCAGAGATAGAGTTTTGGCAAGCGATGCCAGACAGGCTACTTTAGATTCAGATAGGGTTCTGAGGTTCGCCGAACGATTATGTGTTCCGAGAGTTGGGGGTTTGATTCAGCTGATCCTTAGCGAGGCCTATGATTCCAGGTATTCTATTCATCCGAGCACCGCTAAGATGTATCGTGATTTGAGGCAACACTACTGGTCAAGCGATATGAGAGACATCTCAGACTATGTATCATGTTGCCTATGTTGCCAGTAGGTGAAGGCCGAGCATTTGAGGCCTGGTAGTGAGCTGCAGAGACTACCCATTCCGGAGTGGAAGTGGGAGCGTATCACCATGGATTTCATTGTGGGCTTGCCTCAGACTTCTAGAGGTGTTGACAACATTTGGGTCATCGTGGATCGATTGACCAAGTCAGCACACTTCCTTCCCATTCATACTTCCTTCAGTGCCGCGAGGTTGGCTCGTATCTACATTCGGGAGGTGGTTCATCTTCATGGTGTGCCTGTTTCCATCATTTCAGACTGGGGTTCACAGTTCACTTCTAGCTTTTGGAGAGTATTCCAGGAGGAGTTGGGCACCCGTGTCGACCTTATCACAGTATTTCTCCTGGTTCTGAGAGATATTTTTTATTTGTATATAGATGGTTTGGCTTGCTTCGGCTTTTCTTCTGTGTTTCGGTTATTTATGCTTCCGTGTAGTTTGAGTTTATTTCTGCCCTCAATCCCATTACTTGTAGGTTCCGGGATGCGGGTTGACTTGCCTACTGGTGGGTTATAATAGGCGCCATCATGACTCGAGGAATCGGGTCGTGAGAGTTTGGTATCAGAGCTGGTTTTAATCACCAGTTTAAATAGATAATTGAAAATCACCTATAGTACAATATCATTATTAATCGATGGTTTTGACCCACAGTTTTAAAATAATGATATTGTACTATATGTGATTTTCGATTATCTATTTAAACAACAGTTTGGTCATTAAATTAGTAATGGTGGATAAGATCTTAATAGTAATTTTCAGATTTTTAGTCTTTTGGAATTTCTTTTAGTGTTCATAATTTTCTGATGACGAGTTCACCGGAGCTCTACCGAAATTTGGCGAGTCCACCACCAAAACCCCATCTCTAATCTCCATTTTTCCGGCAACAACACCACTGCCTCTTCTCTCTCCACCATCAAACAACCCACAACAACACAACCAACCACCGGCAGCTCCAAAACGAAATCAGCACTACCAAACCACCCTTTTTCCGGAGAGCTTTGCCCAGAAACACCTTCAAAACTGCAACAGCCACCAACAAACAAACCCATTTCCTCTCTCCTTCGCCAATTCTGGTAAATCAAACCACCAGAACCTCCTTCACTAGTTCACCATCAGAAACCCAAATCCAAAGGCTGAAACAGCCAGCCACCACCCACCCTTCACCTACCTCCATTCACCACAAATCCACCTGAAATTGAACCAACCAGCAGGCCAGAAGACCGGAAATCAGCCGCTAACTCACCCATTTCCCAACAGACCCACCAATTAACCACCCTTTCTTCTCCAAAACCACCAGATCTCCTCCAGCCCACACAACTCCCTTTTATTCTTCTCCAATCCAACAAATAAACCAACAACAACAACAACCAAAAAAGCGGAAACAACCTCCGAAGCGAGAACAACCAAACCCAGACGGCCAGACCTCAAACTCCGGCGGAGCTCAGAGACGAAACCACCATCAACAATCTGAATCTTAGTCGGTAACACAAATCTTTTTTCCTTTTGTTTCTATTTCATGACATTTGTTATTATATAGTGTTTTGTTTACAGATCTACGCCTCTTTCCATAGATATGCTAGTTTCTATCGCTATGACTTCTTAGCTCTAGTTATTCATTAATAAATATATTCAAATGTCATTATTTTTACTACATGTTTTATAGTTGATGAACAATGTTTAATGTTATTACTGTATTGATGTTGCTTTAGTACTATTATTGTTCAAAGTTACTCTTTTATTTATTATCTTGTTATGTCACTATTTTACTTTTTGATTCTCATTTTGGTGTAATACATCACTGTTAGCTTTTCTTGTTATTATTTATTAATAGTGTTATGCTATGTTGACTCATTTTGTTGAGATCAATTTCATGCATTTTATTCTTTATTAAGTTGTCTTCTATTATAGTTAAATTGGCCAATGAAAAAAAATCTCTCCGTCAATTTTTAAGGCCTTCCCATTTTAAAAGACAGAAATTTAGTTTAAGTTCATATTCTTTATATGTTAAATTGTCCGATGAAGAAATTACTGTCGATTTTCAAGGCCTCCCATGTTCATAAGACGGATTTTTATTTTAAGTTACTATTTATTTATTTTGATTCATATTAATTCATTACTAATACTTTTATTAAGTGTGTTCACAGGTATCCCGAAATCGCTTCCCATTGAAGCTATTCCATTGGAGTTCGGATGATATTTTATATTCATTAATATATATATTATTGGCGTTAGACAAACCTTAGGCCGTTTCTCATATTATTGTTTTATTTTATTATTTGTGTATATTTTATGTTTATTATACTTGTATATTAAATTTTATCTCTTCCATTTAAAAAATGAATTCAGTCGGGACCCACAATTGTGAATTTTGAAGGATGCCTAACATCTTCCCTTCATAATCACTTGAATCCCTTACTTAGAAAATTTTGGTTTCGTAGACTTTTAATGTTAGTTAATTAATTGGTTTCCTAGTTTTTTTTTAAAATTAGGTGGCGACTCCTTAATTTTTTTATTCTTTAAATTCTTTTAAAATTAAATTAATTGATTATTTTTTTGAGCTACCACGACGTTTCGCCTTATTTGAATAAAGTAGGGATGTAAACAAAATGATGACTCTGCTGGGGATATAGAGGTTCTAACCATTATGGATTCATTTTTTTTCAAATTGAGGATTCTTTTATTATGTTTTACCTTGTATCTTGTATATTTTGTTGTTTATTTGTATATTGTACTTGTTAGTTATTCATTATTTGTTTAATTATATGTACGATGGCATTGCACCATGGCATATTTTCCACCACTCGGTATTTTTTAATTTCTTACTTAATCGACGATTATGCGGGTCACAACCGTTAAATCCAAGTTGTTTATCGGGAGTACCCTGGCGAATGTAGTTGATCACTGAATGGTCAACGGTCGTTAACTTCCCCTAGCCCGAGTAGTCCACTTGGGTCACTGGTCCACTTCAAAATAAAGCCCATTCTTAGTCAATTGGAGTAGAGCGAAGCCAAATCCCTGATTTAGTGCATTGACCTGAGATGACCCAAACACCCAAGGTGTGTTGGGCCCATTAGAAAGACCACCTTAAGTCCAAAATGGCCTCTGACCTAAACGAACGATCATGCTTGTGTGTTTAAATTTGAAGGATGTATATGTCGTTTGGCAAACCATTGTCCCTCAGGGTGGGGGGTTTATTTTAATAGCTTATTCTAGTCGACGAAGGATCTTCACAAGCTACCACTCCATCCAAAAGGTGTTGGCATTCGGAGATGATAAGAAGTTCAAGAAGGGAAGACCCTCCATGAAGGCTTAGTTTAAGATTGTACCCCTGCATGAGACTGATTATTTATATCCCTTTTCCCTCATTTTGTATCCCCATTTGATTTATTCATAAAATTTGTATAAAACGTTTTTAGGGGGTAATGGAATGTTTTCAAATAGTATAATAAATCCTTCAAATTGCTAGGCCTACCCTTGGCACAAAAGGGTCACATATTTGTATAGGACGCACAATACTTGTTTGCATGCTACATGATATATATAACTGTTTTGTGTGATATGTTGCATTATCCATTGTAAACATGAACAGACACATTTACCTTTTGAGTAATTTTTTTTTTTCAACGAGAGGCTGATTTGTATCGAAAATTAAATTTGTTCACTTGTCAAAAATCAAAGTTGATTCAATCTCTACAAGGTTGGAAACATATTTGGAGGTCATTGCTTGTCCGAAGCAGCAAGGGACAGGAGGACTCGTGAAATTTGAGTCTTTGTATTTAACAAGACATTAATACCCAATCAACAAGACAAATCAGGGGAGTCTTTGATTATGAAGTCACACTCGTCTATTTTGTTATTTATTTTTCATAATGACCCTGCTTTTACGCATTTCTCATATTTTTGCAGGAAAATTGTCCCCGACAATAGTCCTGGATGGTTATAACAATGCATGATATTGTGAATAATTGGGAGAACACACAGTCCCAAGAGACAATCAAGAAAGAATATAACAAGTGGTTGCCGTAAAAATTGAGAGGCCACATTCACATACAATCTTCAGAAATACATTAAGAAAACAGTACGAAGAGAGGTGTCCTCATCAATAGTGGAAATGATACAAAACATATTGGTGCAAAGAGTCAGAAGACACTCTCTGAGTAAAGATGTCAGCGACACTAAACTTATGAGGCATCACTCTGAGTTTGTCTAAATTTTTAAATTATTATATGCCATATCTGAATGAACTACGTGAACATGATTCTCATCTCGGTGAGATACGTAGGCAGCTCTTCTTGGGTTCGGTATACATTCTTTTAAATTTAAAAAATAAAATATTGTGTGCATTGTTTTATGCCATATCTTCACGAACTATGCACACCTGATTCTCATCTCGGTGAGATACGTAAGCAGCCCTTCTTGGGTTCAATATTCATTCTTTGAAATTTCAAAAAAAAAATATTGTTTGCATATTTTTAGAGCCATATCTGCACAAACTACAAGAACCTGATTCTCATCTCGGTGAGATACGTAGGCAACCTGATTCTCATCTCGGTGAGATACGTAGGCAACCTGATTCTCATCTCGGTGAGATACGTAGGCAGCCCTTCTTGAGTTCGGTATTCATTCTTTCAAATATCAATATATATATACTATGTGCATATTTTTAGAGTCATATCTACATGATCTACGCAAACCTGATTCTCATCTCGGTGGGATACGTAGGCAATCCTTTTTGGGTTCAGTGTTCTATATCCTTTTCAAAAATAAAAAATAAAAAAATTGTGTACATATTTTAAGAGTCATGTCATCTTGGTTGGGATTAATGCAGTTAGGAGCATGTGAAATATTCGGTATGATAAAAAGATTGACTTTGTGATAAATCATATATTCTTTTGGTACCTCTCATATGTACTTTGGTGATACTTGAAAATTCTTTTGCAGGCATTCAAGATAAGAATAAAACCAACCTCATGGTTTCATGTACATTGTGTGTTGAGCTTTTAGATCAAAATTCAATCGCATCGTACTGTTGATCTAGAACTTGGCTTGAATGTTTTTCTAGGCGAAATCCTGAGTAATATTTGGTTTGGTAAAGGATTCTAAGCCTTTTTTGATCCAATTGTGCTTTTCAAAGCCTACCAAATGACATTAATCCCTAGTTTTCCCCTTTTGAGTTTGAAGTATTTTCTTTGGACAACCACATCTTAGCCATTACCCTTATGAGTACTCACATGCACTATCCCTCTCTTGGCTCAACCTTCTTGAACGCACCAAAGATGTGCAAATTATGAGAGAAGATCTAGATTTGAAGTGGCCAAAGGCAAAAGATATAAAGTCTCCCAAAGTAAATGAAGCAAAAACGACCTCTAGAGAAAGCAAAAAGAGAAAGAAAAAAAAATTTGAAAAAAATAAAGAAAGACAAAAACACCCCTACAAGGTCAATGAAAGACAAGAAAGAAAATACTCCAACAAAAAGGAGAAAACTTCAAAAGAAAGGGGTGAAAAAAAGAAAAGCTCCAACAAATAAGGATTCAAAAGAAGTCTAAACAAAAGAAAGGGATGAAAAAAAGGAAAAGCTTCAACAAATAAGGATTCAAAAGAAGTCGAAACAAAAGAAAGGGACAAAGAGGAGGATCAGATGCCAAAGGCGCATCAGCTGTCAAAAGCACAAATTCAGTGTAACGCTCAAGGAGGAATTAAGTCACTCTTATCCCAAATAAATATCCTACCCGTCCCTAAGCCTACACTACAAGCCAATCACAAGCCCTACATAATCTCATTCCAAATATTCTCACATTAGTGGAGATTTACATAAGGGCCAAGCATATGGTATCACAGTTGCATTCGTAGAACTTTCTTGTGAGTGTGAGTGCATTTTGAAAAATGTCCTTAAATCAATCACTTCAAATATGTGTGAAAATAGAACTTTTCTTTGTTGTGAGGGCACTTAAAAATGAGGATTAGTACCATTCAAAACCTTTGTTTGAAGCAAGATGAAAATCTTGTTGATACTTAAGTATGTTTGAGGTACCACTTGAAGCGGTAGTAATTGCCTCCAATTTAATCTGAATTAAAAAAAAAAAAATTTACATGCAATCCTAGATGTTGGTACTAATTAAAGTCAAGATTTGACTATCTCTTCACATTTTTCATTTTAAAAAAATGTGCAAGTACCCACCTATTTAACTTTTAAATTGTCGAAAATTATAACTTAATGAACTCTTTTAAGATCTGATTTAATTTTTCAGAAACTACTAAAGCAAACAAATGATCAAGAATAGCTCAGATTTTAATTAATTATTATTACACTGATTTTATTCTTAAACAAGCAAGAGAGTCAATTATGAGCATACTAATATTTAATGAATCCTATAGGCAGATTGTCTATGTGATAGACATATTGAAGTTTATTAATTAATTTACATGCTGAAACTAATAGTCTGATTGGGCCGAACTAACTAATTAACTAACTAATAGTCTGATTGGGCCGAACTAACTAATATCGGCATACACACTAATTCAGAGGCAGACACACAAAACTTTAAATAAATATTTAAAAGATAACAAATATAGCATAACACACACAGAGAGGGGATAAGAACTAACCCGGATGCTTCCTTTAAATATTATAAACATTACGAGAAAAAAAATATGATGATGCAAAATCGAAATTAAATACAAAAGGAGGCTAACCGATTAAGTAGATTCAGAAATTAATAAAACAACTTGAATCTTAGAACAGCCACCAAAAACACAAGAGAGCCTTTTCAATCTAAGAACAACTATTCCTTTTTTTTTTAGAGTATAAGAGAGTATTTTAATTGTAAAAAGTGTGGAAAAGAATGAGAGGAACTTCTCTTTATATAGGGGTGAGGGGTCAAGCAATTAAGGAAAAGAAAATTAAAAAGGAATCAATTAAAATTATTTTTTCATTGTAGAAAAGGAGAATCAAATCAGCCTTAATTCTTTTTACCAAAAATAAACAAGTAAGAATCAATTTTAATTTTTTAAATAAGGCAAAGAGAATCAGTCAATCAACAACCCATGAAAAGAAATCATTATTAAGGAAGAAAATAATACGGTGCAATCACATAATATTCATTTCCTTAACAGAAAGGAGAGCTAAAATCAGTCTTATTATTTTTTACCAAAAATAAGCAATGATTTTACCATATATGAGCATGTAAGAATCTGCACAACTTAAATTAGGCAAAGAAAATATAAATTGGTAAGACAAAAAATATGTAACAATCAAGCAGGAAAAGGAAAATTTTATGTTAAGGAAAAGAAAAACTTACCCATAAGCTACGGATCAAATTTTACACCTTCATACCATAATATAATCAAATGCGAAATTGGTCCAACTAGTAAGGCAAGACAAATCACTTTACAAAAAGTTAATAAGCAAACACGGTTATTTGAGGTAGGCTATAATTACATACCAACATAATATTCCCATATTATAGTAAATTACCCTAATTAAGCAGATCGGAAGATTGGTAAGAAGTACATATATGGAATCCATAAATAATCTCATGGCGAGATCAAAATCAGCGAGAGAATATATTGATTAGATACAACAAATTGATTCATGGATTATTAAAATTGGCGGGATCATAGGCATAATCCGATTCATCATTTTACCTTAGCATGAGTCAAAACTTCATCAGTATAAGGGTTCAAAAGATACCAACATCCATTACAGAGCAAGCTTTGGGCAGAATTTAGAATCAAGCCGGAGATACGATGATATTTCAACAAAGGGCTAAAACAATGGATTAAAGGAACCATAAAATCACAAAACTAGTTCATAAGGTCAAAAAACACAAAGAACGCTTCATGATATTCGAAAATCACAAGTAGTAGCTCACTTTTGAGCCGAAATAACTTTCATACTAGCCATGCATAAGACGATTTCTATACTAAATATTATAGGCAAAATCATTAGAAGATAGATAGTAATAAAGTAGAAACGAACCCGGACGGATCTGTGAAGATCCGTCTGCCACGACTCTTAAAGCTTCTTTCGGCTTGCCGATCTTGTTGTCGATCTCACCGGAGGTCGCCTGGTGATTTACCGTCTTCAGGTGGCTGCTGACCAGTGTTATTGGTCTCCGCCGGAGCTTGCTGTTGGGACAGCAGCGAGAGGAGAAGAGAGAAGAGGGCGCCGGCTGGGTTTTGCTTCTCACCGGCGGCTGCTGGTGGTCCTCGCTGTGGCGCTGTCCTGTTGAGGCTTCGTTGGAGAGCAAGAAAAAGAGAGGGGGGCAGCGAAAGGGGGAGAGAGGAAGAGAGAGTGGGCGACGGAGAGGAGACAGAGGAAGGGGCGGCGCCGGTGAGAGGAGGGAGAGAAGCCGGCCATGGTCGCTCCGGCGGGAGAAAGAGGAGGCAGCGGAAGAGGAGAGGAGATAGAGGGGCTGGGCAGCGCTTGGTGAGGGAGAGAAAAAGAATTTTTGTTTAAGGTTTGGGGATTTTAGTAAAAATATGAAAGAGAGGGTATTGATCTCGACCGTTGAATCTAAAAAATTGAACAGCTAGGATGTGATTTAGGATTTAACTCAAATGAGGGACGGCTAAGATTAGAAGATGGAAATTTGAGATTGGATAGAATTTGGTCAAATTTAGCTATAATTGAAATGAACAAGTGGCTAAAATTGAAATAAGAATTGAATTGAAGGGCTGGAATTGAAATAAAATTGAATAGGAAGAGGGCAGAATTGAAATGAATTGAATAGAAAAGGTTATAATTTAAATGATTGAGGAGAAGATTAAGTGAATTGCTAATTAATTAATAATGTATTACACATACTAAATAATTTTATATAAAATAAGCATATTTAAATATTTTAAACTTTAAATCGATAAATAAAATAATTATTTCAAAATTTGAAAATCGATAAATATAATTTAAAAATAATAATTTGCTAAGAAAAATATAATGACAATAAATTTTGTAAAAATTATGAATGTTAAAATATCTAATTATTTGCATAAAATTACTTATAATGTTGAATCCAAAAATAAGAGATCAAGGTTTTGCAATACATATTTAATCAAATAACAATTCGGAAAGGGTAATAGGTCGGTCAAAATTGGTGTCAACAATATATATATTATTGATTTTAGATTTTATTTTAAAATTTGAACCTATAGGTAACTATTACTATGATTAAAAAACTTGTCTGAAGTTAAATTTATTTTTAAAAATTGTAAAAACTCAAAATAATTGTTTTCATTTAAATTATAGAAATTTAATTTTAATGAGAAATACAATTTTTTGTGGTGTTGATACGTGATAGTTTTCCGTCAATTGACCGTTTCCATTATATTACTTTTTTGTTAAATTTCAATTGGAAGTTTTTATTATATTACTTTTTTGTTAAATTTTGATTAAATTAAAATAATTTAAATTATGGAGTTTTAATAATATTCTACATTCTTGACTTTAAGCCTTGAGAATTAAGTTACATAATACTATCTGGATTTCTTTATACATTATCATTCTCCTCTTTATACAATTCTTTTTCTATAATGATATTTTTACTAACTTTTTCATTTGTTATTTTATTTATAGTTCAAACAATGTCATTAATAAATTTTGACATTTTGTCACAGATTGATCTAAAAATGACTACTTCTGAAAAGAAAAAAATGCAAACATTAAAAGTCATTTCTTGTTCTGTCGCGATAACTGTTACGCTGTGATATGAAGTACACATAATGAGCAAACTAAAATTTAAACGGTTATAGATGAAATTGCTAGAGAATATCAAATATGCAGCAAAGAAGAACGAAACTTTGTCAAGAAGAATTATCAAATCGAAAAGAAAAGTAAAGTTTCAAAACAAATAGAACACAAAATTAGACAACATATTTCAATTTTTTACCTTGTGATCCATAAATTTCAAAATTTGAATAAAAAATTCATGAGAAGATAATCTATGAAAAAAATTATTGTTTACCTTCTTTATCAAAATAACAGAGTACTTTCCTCAATTTGAAATTATGTAAATGAAGTTTATAGTTTTCCAGAAGAAGAGGATTGTGTGGAGAAATTATAGATGTGGGTGAGGAAGTTAATAGTAGTGTGATATTTATTTTCTGCTTGTTTTCCTTTTATTTTGCACGAATTGGTTACTATTTAATTTTTTTCAAATAATTATAATTATGCAATAAAAAATTAATTTGTCATACTGACTCCATTTTTAAAAGACTCCATATATTTTAACGTTTTGGTAATTAGTTAATTAACACTAATTTATTTAAATAATACTTCTTTGTAAGAATTTTTTATCTTAAAGACTCCGTTTTAAGATCAAACTAAGTATTAAAGACTCTGATTTTGTTGATCTTATTCTTAAGGGAAAGTTTAATATATGGCAAACAGATTTAAGCAAATTATGCTCCATGGGTATAGTTTATCTAATTACGTTCAATGAGTATAGTTTAGTTTGCTATGGAGCCTTTTGTTCGTATATCCCGTTTTATATGTTATAAATTTATACAATTTTTTTTAATAAATGGAAACATAGGCGCTAAATACGGTAACAGAAAATTAACAAAATTCCATGATTCAAGCTAAATGATCAATAGCAAAATATTTTGCCAAAAATGAGTTCTAGTACGATATAAACACCATAACAATCAATTTTTTCTCAAATTTTATACAAACGTTCATAACAACAATAAATTATCAAACCAACAAAATTTAAATGCATTTGTATACTGATTGTTTTATACTTATACAACACATCCCTCATCAATACAACTTATACAATCAAATGTATATTCAAATCTAACAAAAGTTCTTATCTCTATACATATTATAAATTAGAAAATATACAATTTTTTCTCATAATTTTATACAAACGTTCATAACAACAATAAATTATCAAACCAACAAAATTTCAATGCATTTGTATACTGATTGTTATACAATTTTTCTCAAATTTTATACAACCGTTCATAAAAATAATAAATTATCAAACCAACAAAATTTCAATGCTACAAATTTTTCTCAAATTTTATACAAAACGTTCATTACAACAATAAATTATCAAACCAACAATATTTCAATGCATTTGTGTACTGATTGTTATACAATTTTTTCTCAAATTTTATACAAACGTTCATAACAACAATAAATTTATCAAACAAACAAAATTTCAATGCATTTGTATGCTGATTGTTTTATACTTATACAACACGTCCCTCATCAATATAACTTATACAATCAAATGTATATTCAAATCTAACAAAAGTTCTTACCTTTATACATGTTATAAATTAGAAAATATACAAATACCTCTGGTAACCCTCTTGGACGGAGTTCCATCATTCATTTTTTTTTTCCAGAAAAAGCTTGAAATCTGAAGACTACAAAGTGAATTTTGAGAAAAAATTTTCCAAAAACAAAGAAGCATAATACATATACAAACGAGGGGAAAAAAAGAGGACACGATTTAGACTGTTACCTGCAAAAGTGAAATCACGATTAAGAGGGAGAGTGAAATTCAAATTTTAAACCGGATGTGTATGAGCAATTTTAGGAGAAAATAAGGAAATGGAGATAGGTGAGATAATATTGTGTTTGTATAAAAAGATATACGAAGTTCGAGAATGGTTAATTTGCATTGGTATACAAATTACGCGGGAGTCCCATAATTAATGGGGAAAAAATTGAAACTGTATTTATTAAATGTAAATAAATTAAACTATACCCTTATTAACTAATAACCTGGTAAGGTTTACCGTTCCGCGTAATTTTTCCTATTGTGGTTAATTGGTTAGTTAATACTAATTTAATTTGGTCTTATTGATTTTGACTTTATAATTAGTTAATTAATACTAATTAATGATTAGTTGGTGAATGTCTTTATTCAATATATTTTAAATTTAATTTTAAATAATTTTAAACTTATCTATTAGCCAAATTTGATGGAAATTTAGTTATAACTACTTGGAAATTTTTATTTTTTTATATTTAAGAAAACAAATTTAATTTAATTTAAAATAATTTCAAACTTATCTATTAGCAAAATTTGTTGGAAATTTAGTTATAACTACTTGGAATTTTTCATTTTTTTTTAAAAAAAATGAATTTAATTGATAAATTTTATTAATTTAAAATAAATTTCGAACTCCCCATGGAAATTTTATTATTTTAAAATAATTAAATAAATGTAAATAATAAAGATACAGTTAATTATTTTTAAAATAAAAAGAATGGAAACACTTATTTCTAAATAAGCTAAAAGAAAGAAATCAAATGGGAGATTTCTGTGCTCAGTTTGGATTTCCGGATACTTCTGTTAAAAACAAGAAGAAAAAGGATAAGTATCATTGATATCCTTCGGATGATAGTCCGTATAAGAAAAAGAGATCTAGAAGAAGATCTAAAGAAGAGCGGGAAGCTAGGAAAAGCTACCGATGAGAAAAAAGATTTGCCAAAAATAGATCTAAAAGAGATTTGGCAAAATTAAATGTTATAAATGTGGTATATATGGACATATTGCTCCAAATTGTAAGCTTGAAAAGCTTAAAGATTTAGAGTTGGCTGAAGAATTATATGACAGAATTCATGGTTTGTTATACACTTCTGGTTCAGAATCAGACTATGGTTCGGTAAGTGAGTCAGAAGCAAAAGTCGATTTACTTGACTTCTCATATGATGATCAGGTTTGTGAAAAAACTTGTAATACTTGTCAAGATGATAATTGTGTTTGTAAAAATGATGAATTTTATAAATTACAGGCTCAATTTCAAGATTTAAATGTAAATACTATCACCTCTGATAATGTGATAGAACTTTTAAAGGAAGTAACTGATAACAAACTTCGAGAAAAGATTATTGGTCTGGCAGATGCGTCTGGATCAACTTCTTCAAAAAAAATTGAAAATCCAGAGGCTTTGAATATCAGGCTCCTTATTCAATAAATGAAGTTAATAACCGTTTAAAAAAAATAAAAGATCCAGTTAGAGATTCTTCATTTGATGATTTAAAATATGAGATTGAAAATCTTAAAAAGGAGATTAAATCTTTAAAACAAAATCAAATGATTTGTGATCATACGATATCTCAGGTAGAGAAATTTCATTCTCTGACTGAAGCATTCAATGACAAAGGAAAAAATGTGGTTATTGAAGAAGAATCACAAGAAGTTTTTGATGAAAACAATTCTAAGAATAATTCTTTTCTTGGTATGATGCAAGTTATTACTGCTCATAAGTGGTATGTTAAATGTACCATATTAATTGATAATAATTTTTCTATAACTGATATTGTTATGATTGATAGTGGTGCAGATGTTAGTTGCATTCAAGAGGGATTAGTTCCTTCGAAGTATTTTCAAAAACCTACTCATACTGTTAAATCTGCATCTGGTCATGCTTTAGATATAAAATATAAATTAGCTAATGTGAGTATTTGCCAAAATAAGGTTTGCATTCCACATTTCTTCTTTTTGGTAAAAAATCAGTTATATCCTCCAATCATACTTGGAACTCCGTTTATAAATGCTATATATCATTTTACTCATATTGATTCTCAAGGATTTTCTGCAGGAACTGATGATAAGAAAGTTAGTTATAATTTTATTACTGATCCTATTTCTAAAGAAATAAGTGCTTTAATTGATATGAAGCAAAAGCATGTTGATACTTTGCAATTAGAATGTTTTAGCATGAACATATTTGAGACTTTAAAATCAGTGAAAGTTCAGGAAAAGATTAAATTAATCTCTGAACAGCTTTCTGTTGATATTTGTGTTGATCATCCAAGTGCTTTTTGGGATAGGAAAAAGCATATAGTTACTCTTCCATATGAAGAAGATTTTGTGGAGGAAAATATTCCCACTAAATATAGACCTTGTCAAATGAATGCAGAATTAGTTGAATTTTGCAAAAAGGAAATTGATAATTTATTACAAAAAGGTTTGATAAAACCTTCTAAATCTCCTTGGTCTTGTACTGCTTTTTATGTTAATAATGCAGCTGAAAAGGAAAGAGGTGTCCTAAGATTGGTGATAAATTATAAACCTCTTAATAAATATTTAAAATGGATTCGTTATCCCATTCCTAATAAAAGAGATTTATTATCTAGATTATATGATGCTAATATCTTTTCAAAATTTGATTTAAAATCAGGTTATTGGCAAATTCAGATTTTTAAAGAACATTCTTATAGAACTGCCTTTAATGTGCATTTTGGTCAATATGAATGGAATGTTATGCCATTTGGTTTAAAAAATGCGCCTTCTGAATTCCAGAAAATAATGAATGATATTTTTAATCCTTATATGGATTTTATTATAGTTTACATTGATGATATTCTAGTGTATTCTAAAATTTTTGAAATGCATATTAAGCATTTAGATATTTTTAAAAAGGTTGTGATTCAAAATGGTTTAGTTATATCAAAACCAAAAATGAATTTATTTCAAACTGAAGTAAGATTTTTAGGTCATCTTATTTGTAAGGGCAAGATAACACCTATTCAGAGATCAATAGACTTTGCATCAAAATTTCCTGATGTTATTTCTGATAGAACTCAATTACAGAGATTTTTGGGGAGTTTAAATTATATTTCTCCTTTTTATAAAAATATGTCTAGAGATTTGGCTCCATTATTTGATAGATTAAAGAAAGGTTATAAAGAACCATGGACTAATAGTCATATGGATTTGGTTAAATTTGTTAAACAAAAAATTAATGATTTGCCTTGTTTAACTCTTGCAAATCCTTCATGGAAAAAGATTATTGAAACTGATGCGTCTAATATTGGTTATGGTGGAATTCTAAAACAAATTAATCCCCATGACAAAACTGAATATTTGATTCGATTTCATTATGAGAAATGGACTGAAGCCCAGAAAAAATATGCTACTGTGGCACATGAAATGCTTACTATAGTTAAATGTGTTTTAAAATTCCAGGATGATTTATATAATCAAAAGTTTTTAATAAAAACTGATGCTCAAGCAGTTAAATTTATGTTTAATAAAGACTTTAAACATGATGCTTCGAAATTGATATTTGCTAGGTGGCAAGCACATTTGGCACCTTTTGATTTTGAAATTCTTTATAAGAAAGGAAGTGAAAACTCTTAACCAGATTTTTTATCAAGAGAATTCTTACAATGAATTCCACTTACATAAATGTTTTTATAGATAATCCTTGTTTAATAGCAATATTGCAAGTGATAAAACTTCCTCGAGATTTAAAGGAAGTTATTATTGATAAAATAATAGATGATATTGTTAGAGAAGATTTCTCTATCTTTAATTATGATGATATTACTGATGAAAGATATGACTTTGTCTATGAAGACTTATCAGATTAAACATTGTTATGTGTGCAGAATGGAGTCCTCTAATTTTAGAGGAAAAGGTCGAGGAAGAGGAGGAAGATCATCCTCCCAGTCAAGATCATATTCCCAGGCATCCTCATATGGATCGTCTTCACACAGTTTTCCAGTTATACAAATGGGAAATAAAACATTGATAAATGAGAAGATTTCTCAGTCATCTGGTTCTATACATCTGGAAGATATTCCAGAGGATAATCCATTGTATGCACAGTTACAAGCATACTTGGGAAAAAATAAGCAAAATGATGCTTTTTCTTCCATAGCTCAAGAAGACAATGATGATATCAAGTCTTATGAAAAAGTTATAAAACAAGAAATCAGAAAATACTGAGATTTAGAGAAAAGATGAACCTTGGAAGATATTCCAGAGATATTTACTGAATAATTTATATTACCCGGGTGAGTCATACAAAACCCGTTCTTATTATGAAACCATTCTTAAAGAAACTGGTAGTGCGGAATTCCAGCACTTTTCGGGTTATAACTCGGCTGAAAATGTTTATAACTTTTCAAAAATAAAGTTCAGGAGTATGCTAAAACTCCAATGAAAGATGTTATTGATGACACCTCTGTTAGACACATGGCAAGAAGAATTCTAGTTCAAGAGGGCGATAAAAATGAAATGATAGAAAAATATCTTGAAGAAGTAAAGAAGAATTTACTTCAATCTATTACTCAATTTGATAAATCTGACACTTCTATGAGAAGTGAAGCAAGTACTGATGAGGTAGTGGTGACGGATGCACAGCCACTAGAAGACGAAGAGATAATGATTGAAGAGTCCTTGAAAAGGACAGAACAATTCCTTAAAGAATTAAGGGGAAAAGGGAAAGAATAAATAGTGAAGCCGCCGGCCGTAGATACAGTAGATGAACTGTAGAAGAGCACTAATGACAGTGCAAGGACCTAGATAGGGGTCATTTTAAAGAATCTTTTTATTTTCTATATATAGTCTTTTACTTTCATTAGAAGAGGCAAGCCTTGTTAAGTTCAAGCCTCAGTTTTTATTTTCTCTCTTGTAAAGTCTTTCTTGTAAAAAGATCTAAATATATAAAATCTTCAAACTTTTGAAGGCAACCGGCGAGTCTCAGTCGAAGGTACTATTTATTTTTTTTATTGTTATTTCTGTTCTAAGACCGGACGATGTCCGGCTAAATTATTTCATATCTATGTTAAATATCTAACTTTTGATCTATGTTAACTATGAAGATATACTAGACTCAATTTAGGTATGAAAGAAACTTTTGTTCTGATTATTTTGATTTGGTTTCGAGATGGTGGTACAGTCAGATCTGAGTACTATTTTTAGCGGCTCCAACTAGCAAAGTTGGGAGGTGTAAGTCCCCGTTAAAAAGAGAATTGAAAAAGGGGCAGAAATATCCTGGTCAGAACCTGCAAGTTAATGAGCTACTTTGAATAAGTATTTAGATCTTGACAGATCCTTTGCTCGGGTAAAAGAGGACTCAAACTCAGTCCATACAGTCATCATAATTAGACAAAAATTTATTTTATACTTCGATTGTATGTCCCTTGTACGGGTACTTCAATTACGAGATCTAAAAGTTGTTATGGCGGTAATTTATTAATTTAAAATAAGTTTATTTTATTAATTTTAAATAAATTTAGTTTATATTTAACATTCTTCTTCTTATTATCGATTGCATTTTAAAAAAAATTAAAAAATTGCTGATTATTTATTTTGAAATAAATACAAATTGTAAAATAATTAATAAATGTAAATAATAAAGATACAGTTAATAATTTTTAAAATAAATAGAATTGAAACGATTATTTCTAATCCTAAAAAAATACGTTTAAATTGTTTTTTGTTATAAACATATTTGTATTATAGTGAATGTGTATTATATGGAGTCCTAAAGGGAGTGAATAAGAATCCTACTTGGACACCAAGTCAACTTTCTCCTATAAATAAAGGGGTTTTTCTTCGTTGTAAATCAGATTTGTGAATTCCTAAATATCAATAAGAAGTCTTCTCCTTACTTTATTCTTCTTCTTCTTCTTGTTCTATAAAGTTTCATAACATGTTATCCGCACGAGAGTCTACCATCTTGAGTAAATAATAAGAATGCCTCGACGATATGCGTGCACTGCCCCAAAGAAGTTGCTTTGATGGAACTAACATCATTGTTTCTCTGGTAAGAAATATTATTTTAATAATAGAAAAAAAGGTAACAATATTTAATTACTTATGTTCAATTATAGTAACCACACAAAACGCCAATAATGCATCAGAAGTTATAATTTGATGTTGTGGCAATTAGTAAGGTGCCCAACCTATTACTCATGGTTTTTAGCTTATAGCTTTTGTAACTTCGGAATTCAATAAGAAGTCATGAGATATCATATTAGGTATTTTCACAATCTGTTGCAAGCATTTTATTCTATTTAATATAATATATGTTTAGCTAGATCCATTACCTAATTTGTGTTGCAATACTCGGGCTATATTTTGGATTTCAAAAATAGGTTGCTAGTTTATTCTGCAATTTTGTCAAAGCGGTACAGCGTCACGCCTTTCTCCCTTGTTCGCTTCTAATACTAGAAGTTAAAACACACGGTAGGGAATGATTTATTAGGTTGTTGATTGAGGATAAGATGGTGGATTCAAGTTCCATCGCATTAAAAGGGTACGGCGATGGATTCATTGTCCAAAAAGGGCGGAGCCACCTTAGGCGAAGGGTGTTCCGGTGAACACCCTTCGCCAGAAGATTATATAGTGTATAAAGGTTAAATGTTAGTGATTATGAGTGTATATTTGATTTTGCACATCCTTAACATAGGTGAGAAGAAAATTTGCACACCCATCTCGAAATTCCTAGCTCCGCCACTGATGTCCAATCGCACCAAGAGGGTAAGATGATGGATTCATGTCCAATCGCACCAAGAGGATAAGACATCGAATTAAAATTTTCGGTGCACTATAATGATAAGAGAGGTTGGATTCAAGTTCCATCAATTTATGGTCTAAGACCCCTTTAGATGGGTAAGACATTGAATTTAAGTATCAATGCACTATATTGATAATATATTGACTATTAAAGCAAACAGTGTGCTTTTGATGAAAATTAGTCATGAAACTTTTTCTATTGAAATCGCTCCATAACCTAAAGTGAATGTGGTAGCAGTGCATAATATGTCTGAAAGAAGACAAGTAATTGAATAATGCACATGAATGTGGAATGTGACATTAAGTTATCATAATTTGATGTACATATATGATTGTGTTCCATTCATGAAGAATGAGAACTTTTGATAAATGCTAAAAAGATAGATCCATTCTCTGAAGTGAATATGAATGAGGTGTAAGCCCACCATGCTAGGCGTGGAAAAGATCACGAATTTCGATCGTGGACGTGGTATCACCAAGAATGTCTCTGGGCAGACATATGTTATAGAAAAGTTCTCTACTTTATCTTTTAGCTTGTATTGGACAAGAATTAGTGCAATTGAGGCACAATCTATATTAAATCGCAAGTTTACTAATTAATTCTAATACTCAGATCGTCTGGGACATCTGGATCTATAATGATGAGTCGAATTATAGAAAATTTAATTAGACATCCATTAAAGAACCTAAAGTTTCTTTTAAACGGTGAATTTTCTTGTATTGCTTGTTATCAAGACAAGTTAATTGTGAGACCATCATCAATGGAAGTTGAGTTTGAGTCCCTACGTTCTTGAAACGTATACATGAGTTTGTGGACCTATTCACCTACCTAGTGGGTTGTTTAGATACTTCATGGTCCTAGTAGATGCTCCTTTTAGACGGTCTTATGTGTGCCTATTGTCATCTCACAACTTAGTATTCGCAAAAATTGTTGGCACAAATAATATGATTACTGACATAATTTTCTGATAATCAGATTAATTCTATTCATCTTGATAAATGATTATTGTCTATCAATTTAGATTGAAAAACTCAATACTAAAGTGAATGTGATAGTGCAAAATAAATTTTATCAATACGGACGTGCACTTAGTCGTGATCACCTTTAAAAGAGGTAGAGTGATTGAGAAGAAATAAATCTAAAAAAAAAAATACTCTCGGAGTAGTAAATCTAAATTTTGTTTATATGATAGTAAATCAAAAATTTACTAAAAGCAAAAGGCACATGTAAACTTGGAGTTTACTTATTGACATACACTGAAGAATCAAAAGATTCTTCAAGAATTTTTTTTGTTGCGTGTTCTAATGATAAGTTGATTGGATCAACTAATGTTGGGACTAAATCCCTAAATTCTGAAAGTATAAAAGGTGAATATGGGCCTGTCACATGCCATGTGATATGATAAAGAGATGTATCTATAAGATAATCACATGTGCGTTTGTTGTCAACCTACAGTTTGGCATTTGCAAAATTGTGTGTGCAAGATAATTGAGTTAAGAGCACAACTTTCAGAATATGTAATCAAGACAATTCATCTTGATAATATTGATAAATATCCAAGCTGATGTGACATTAAATGCCTCAAATAAATAGTCAATCATTGCTTATGAAAACAAAGCTTCATGGTCTAAAATATAACATATTGCATACAAAAGTAATTGTATGCATCAGACCAATAAATTATAACACAAGTTTTCTCTTAATTGGTTTATGGTCAGGGACCAAATATTTATCATGTAATAATTTTGATGTGCGGTATATGATTAATGAATATACTATGATGCACAAGGATGGATTCTCCTAAATAGATTGAGATGTATGTTAGTTTAACTAACATAAGGGGGAGATAAGAAGCAATCAAGAGTTGCAAATGCTCCTACTGAATGTCCTAAAGGATAGAGTCTACAACATGCATGAAGCATGATAGACTAATCGATTCTAAACAAAATAATCCTTGGAAAAGGGGGAGAAAAAAAAAGAATCAAAATGATCATAATAAGGAGGCAATGTGCTCTTAAAGAACCTACGACACACCACTTCATGAAACCTCATGAGAGGGGTAGCTACCTAAAAATAATGAAGTCATGAGAATTAGAGGCGTATCCAAAAATTTTGAGATGAGGGGTGCACTATTGTAAAAAGGTGTATCTAAGATGTAAATTTGATCGGATATATCTATACATATATAAGATTTAGATTTCTAATCTCACTTAGAGAGGTGCACCCAATCATCATCACATAATATGATACTCCGAATATGGATTTACACATCTATATTTCAATATTTTTTAAAAAATATAACACTATTATATATGATCTCGGAAGGGGAGCATGGGTTCACGTGAACCCAGTGATCCCCCCTAGATACTCCCCTGCATGAGATCTAAATAAGTTATGTCGTATTGTGAACTGATACAAAGTTATATTTATTGACGATATCTTTGATACAATATAGGGCAATATTGTAAAAGATTATGAAGATATGAATTCTACGTCTATTAAAGCATGTTGTCGTAGAAATAATTATCAAGTGAAAAGTGAAAAGTGAAAAGTGGAATGATGCATCTTGGTAAGCGCAATGCTTATTTAACTTGCAATCTAGACACTAGAAGATATCATACATTTAATTTTGAATGTTGTCACTTGACAAAATTGATATGAAAATATCCGATAGATTCAAAATGCATGAAGCATATACAAATTTTTGAAAAATTTATTTATAATCCTCATATGGATTAATCAGTCAAAAATTCATATTGTTATGCAAGTTAATAACTTGAGTTGAATTCTTGAAGAGTTTTCAAAAGGGCAATAAATTGTTTGCTTAAAGAAGTTGAAGTGAGGAACTGATAGAATACTTTGATCCTAAAAGGAAGATTCATAAAAGGAGATAGAAGGACACATATTTCGTCAAAGCTTTTCTACACACATGTTCTCCCAAGAATGGTGATATCAACATGCCACAGGTTTGTTCAAGTAATACTATAGTTGATTTATTCACCAAGTCTCTACCAACTACAACTTTCAAGAAGATGGTGCACAAGCTTGGAAAACGAAGATTCAAGTCTCTGGATTGATGTTCTCATAAGGGGGAGTTAATACGCGATGTACTCTTTTTCCCTCACAAGGTTTTGTCCCATTGGGTTTTCCTTGTAAGGTTTTTAATGAGGCATCCATAATGCGTATTATTAGATAAGTGTACTCTTTTTCCTTCACTAGAATTTTTTCCCATTGGGTTTTATCAAGTAAGGTTTTAACGAGGCACATAATCTACCGACATTCAAGGGGGAGTGTTATAAACATATTTGTATTATAGTGAATGTCTATTGTTGATACCCAATTTTGGACCTCCACGATATAAATTAGTTTTCGAGCTTCTAAATTTCAAATGATTTAGAATAATTAGTTTTATAAAAAATTCAAAATATTTTTTCAAGTTTTGAAGTGTTTCTAGTCATATTTTATAATGTTTTAAATGATAAATATATTTTTATCTAATTTTGTATATAATTATTATATTTTATAAGTATTCGAAAATCATCTCAAAAAAGATTTTCTTTTAGTTAAAATTTGGTTAATTAGTTTAGTTAATCAATAGTTTATATTTCTGAATTAATTAGTTTATAATTAAGTTAATTATTTTACTTTGTTTAAATTAAGAAGCTCATTAATTTATTTATATAAATTCATCTTATTTAACTATTAGCCAAATTTGAAAATTGAACTCGATTTGGCTAATTTTTTAAACTTAAAATGGCCTTGATTGCAATCTTGGGTCAAATCCTCAAATCCTAACCTAGCCCTTTATTACAAATATAACCCACTCTATCTCACCTTTAATATTTCCCTTTCACCCAATTTTGGGCCATTTTGACCCAACCCCAATTTATTTTTTCCACTTCAATTAACCCTCCAGCCCACTTTATTATCTATACCCGGCCCAACTCCACTCCAACATCAACATCAGCAACCGACAACAGCAATACACAGTAGCTACACGGTGAACACATAGAAATTCCAACGACGTCTTCACGACATTCAAGCGGCGTCAATTTCAGCAAAGCTAACAATGATTCAACAGCAAACGGCGTTTGCAATTTCACGCCAAACCCAGAAGCACTCACAGCGTCAATTCGCGATTCTTTCACGGAAGCAATTCACGGCGTGAGATAATCTCAATCGCATACAACAGTAGCAGCTCGATTCCTTGTCGTTTCTCTCCTTCACCTCGCCTAAACAGTATGATTCGTACAAGTGCCAGAGCAAGGTGGAATGATCTCAACGCATCACTCGTACTAGCATCAAGATTGAAGGGCCCTGATTAACAAGCCGTTACAATTTGTTGCAAATTTGGTTGAATTTGGTAACTGTACCAGTTGTTCTTGGTCTGGGGAACGAAATTCGAATTTGGAATTGATTTGGGAATTCCATTTTTGCCCCAATCCTTATCCATTTTTCACCCGCTTTTCCCCCTCAATCAGCCCTAAATCTTCTCCTATATAAAGCTCTCTTCTCTTCCTTCTGAGGGGGTTGGAAATTTGGGTTGGAAAATTGAGTTGATTTACAGAGGTAAAATACAACATTACACCCGAAATACAGAGGGAATACACATAGATACAGAGTTTTTTTTTCTTTTTGGAGAGTAACTCTATTTTCAGTGTCCTTTTTGAACCCAACGTTTTGTTGCTCGTCAGAACTCGGTGGTGGTAGGGTAGCCCGATTTCAGCTCGTTTGGTTCTAAGTTTGCTGCCTCAAGAAAGGTAATTTCATCTTCTAGTTGTATTTCGTTTTCAATATGGCCTGTGGTTTGTTCTAACTTGATACAAGTTCTGTTATTTGAGAATGTTTGGTTCTTTTATTTAGTCCTTATTTTAGTTTTGTTTTCGTGTGGGTCTCAGAGTATTAGCCATGAATCGAGCATCAGTGAAGTGTCTTTCGATGTTACATGTTGTTAGTTGGAGTCACTGACTCGATTTCGATTCTATGAAGCTAGATGAATTTCTGTCTTACTTTGTTTAAAATGGTTTGAGGCTCTTTTGGTTTCAACAGTAGGTTCATCAGTTGTGTTGTTTGGATCATTCGTTGTTTTGTTCGATTTTGTCAATATGATAAAAGGAGATTGTAATCTTGGCAGTCCGCCTTCGTTTCTTTTTCATTGTTGTGAGTTCTTGTTAACACTGGTTTGAACTTGGCTAATAGATGTTTAACCTCTCTTCTTACTTGGCTGAAATGGTGTTCATGTTGCTTGAGCTTTAACTCATGATATCGCTTGAACTTCACTGTTGTAACACATTCTTTTACCAAGTTTGATATCATTTTTGGTTATTAAAGATAGCCCTTTTCACCTCTGTTTCTGATCTGAAAATATCTACCTTGAATGTGATATGTTTTAGTGTAGTTCGTGATGGTGTTAAGTGTTACAACTCATAGTATCCCTTCCCCATGAATATTATGTTGTTAGGCCCTTTAGATCTTATATTTCACATGTTTGGTTGAATGATCTACTGCCTCAAATTCGCTAAATGTCATTTCTATTTGCTTTGAAATCGACTTAGAGTTTTCTTTATTAATGTCCGAAAACCACCCCTGTCCCCATCCTGTTTTGGTCTTATTCTTCTATCTTCTATGGCTTGCTGTTTGGTTTATCCTCCTCGATCATGATTTTGGTTTTTTTTTTAACAATTATTTCTTGCTCTGTGTTAGGATTGTAACTATAACATATCTTTATTCTATTATGTCGTACTGGTTTCATGACTAAAATTTGATATCTATTAACTTAATTTGATTGTATGCCCTCAGTTCTCTTTAGCATGGTTTTTGGGTTTTAGTTTAATTCTAGACATGCTATTCAATTCCCTCCCTTTTTGTGTGCTTTAGTTCATTGCCATTGTAGACTCATTAGGCAACATAATTATTAGTCATGTGGTGCCTTTTTCTTGGTTTATACTCTTCCTAAATGCTTTGTTTGTCATTCTGTTATATGTGTTTAATACTTAGTCACCTTTTAAGAGTTTAAGACGATCATATAGCATGTTAATGTTAATTCTTGTTTTCGGCAAAGTGTGAATGCCCAGTGACTTTATTGTATTATTTCTTCTGTTGCCCTTTTGTTAAAATAGGGGAATTGGGAGAGTTCATGTTTAGTTAGTTTTAATTGATGAGGCCTTTCGTTCCTTGTCCTTGCTATTGTATGTATGAATATGGATATTATCATGCATTGTCAACATATGTCATATATGGATTTCAACGGTCACTTAAGAATTGTGATTTACAGTAGCTTTCTTTTGGTCATTTATTAATTATCTCTCTCTTTGTTTGTTGTATGTGAAATCTGCCCCAGTCCTCTTGGACTCTATCTTTCACCTCTTTGCATTTTCCAATTGGGCCATGGAGGCCCAATTCTTCCTTTATCAAGTCAGCCTGCATCGAAATTGAAGAACAGGTCCGAAGGTGCTTAAATACAGGTTCTTTGAGGCCGAATTGGAGATTTAAAAGGTTGTATACATCAAATACGAGCTGATATACATCTTGTATACACAGATTGTATACACTGATATACTAGTCAAAATTCAGCAAACACGGACCGGAAAGTGACATACAGGTGTCCGAGAGGTAAAAAACAAGTTGTATACATCAAATTCGAAGGTTCAGGTGCTGATATACAAGGATATACACTGATATACATAATCTGTAAATAAGGTATACAGTGGTGAGAATGGGCCAAGAAGCCCAAATCCCAGCAGCAGCCTTCTCTTTGTGTACTTGGGCCAAAAGCCCATATTTTTGTATATATATTTTGTTAGTTCAAGACAGGTATTATTGGGCCAAAGGCCCACACATTTTGACAAATTTTTATTAGTTTAAGACAGGTGCTAGTGGGCCAAAGGCCCCAAATCAGATTTTAGGCCCAAGTGCTCGCCCAGGCGTACATGATCCAGACTTGGGCCCAAAATTATTACTTTCCTTATTTATTGTTTATACTTGAGTATTATTTGTTTATGTGATGATCAGTTTAATGTTATTCAATTCAAAATTTCCAAAGGATGGCTATTTTGCATTATTTATTTATAAAAATTTGATTTCAAGAACAAATGAGTAAATGTTTGAATCTTTAAGTTATTTTTTAAAAATATTTATAAGTCTTTCCTCACTTGGTCTTATTTGGAACAAAATATGTTTTTTCCTAAAATCGGTTCAAGTGTGAAAATCGTAAGCATGCTTAGTTTTTCTTTAAGTTAGCCAAATATTTTTAAGCTGTCGGTCAACCGCAAGTTAGCGGGTATTCAGAGTGCCTAACACCTTCTCGAAATGTACATTGAACCCCCGAACCCCTTTGCTTATTTCAAATTGATTTTCTATTTTAAATCGTTTTGAAATTTAAAGTTTTCTTGATTTTTCTTTAAAAATTAAGTGGCGACTCTCTTTTAAATTAATTTTTTTTAGTATAAAACATCTATTATATGGAGTCCTTTTTGGGGAGTGGTTAGAAATCCTATTTGGAGACCAAATCAACTTTTCCCTATAAATAAAAGGGGTTTTCCTTCGTTGTAAATTAGATTTGTGAATCCCTAAATATCAATAGGAAGTCTTCTCTCTTCTCCTTACTTTATTCTTCTTCTATTTCTATAAAGTTTCATAACCTTTTTGACATTTTAAAATTTAAATTGAAAATAACTAACTCACACAAATTTAAATTATTTAAAATATTAAATTTTTAAAATTGAAAATTTTATGGTGCTGACATGCAACACTTTTTCCTCTCCTATTATATATAGATAGATTTGTTTTTAAAATATTTTATTCTTTAAGCAGTTTTTTTAATGACATTTAAAAATAGAAAACTGATTATTTTTAATTTTTTTAATGTCAAATCATAATTAAATAAATAAAATTGAAAATAAAGTTACTAATAATAATAACCCAGAGTAGTAGAAAACTTTAAGATGACATGTATAAGAGTGTGTAAAAATCAAATCGACCGATAAATCAAACTGAAAAAAGTGTAATAGTCTATTGGTTTATTCTTATTGGATTATTTAATTAATGATTTTTTTAGTGGTTTTATAAAAAAAAAATTAACGAGTTATCGCTTCGATTATGGTTTTTAATATTCAGTTATTGGGTAAATCGATAACCCATTAAGATTGTAGTAATTTACTACTTTATCCGTACATAAATATTAAATATTACTCTCAATACCTTACTACTTACCGCCTTCACTCCTTTAGCGTTTAATTCACACTTAACACTGACTTAGAGTTCACAATTTCACATTGTACATAATGTTAAAAACTAAAGTAAAAACTCTGTTCCTCTTAATTTCTCTTTGTATTATATTTATATAATTCTTTTCATATTAATCATTATTGTTTCTAGGGAAAAAGAGTCAAAAATGCCTTCAGTTTGTAGTTTGGTCCAAAAATGCCCTATGTGTCAATACTTTGGTCCAAAAATACCCTTATTGTTATTTTAATGGGTCAAAAATACCCATTTTCCAAATAAATATATTATTTATTTTCTTTTTCTGATAATATTTTTTTTAAATTAGCAAATGTTTATCCTACTTCAATTCAAAAAAAATAAAAAATAAAAAATTTCTTATTTTATTATAATTACTTTTTATCATTATATAAATAAAATTAATGATGGATATAGTATGATCTTATATATATGACATATATTATCGATCGAAAGGATACATAAAGTTATTTTATTTTATTTGATAAAGTGAGATTAAGAAGAAAAAAATTATTTCCTACATTTTTATTTGTTAAAGTGATTTTAAAAGAAAGAAAAACAAGTATAGGATTTTTAAATAATATTTTAACTAGGAAGAAGATGTGTTCAAAAAGAAAATAAATAATATATTTATTCGAAAAGGGGCATTTTTGACCCATTTAGTAACTATAGGGGCATTTCTTGACAAAATATTGAATCTAAGGGCATTTTTGAACCAAAGTATTGACACCAAATGCATTTTTGGACCAAACTACAAACTGAAGACATTTTTATTCCTTTCACATAGTTTAAGGATATTTTTGACCCTTTTCCCTTGTTTCTATTTTATAAACATTTGTAAAGTTATATTATTGTAATGTCATGTCAAATTATTAGAAAATAAATATATTTATTTTGTAAGCATTTTCTTATTGGTTAAATTGAAAATCGAATTGTAACAAAAAATTAATAAAAAATATCTTATTAATTTGATTATTAAAACTGAATGGATAATACATAAAAACAAATCGAACACTGATCCACAACTCTAAATATGCAAACAACAAAAACATCACTGCTATGACAAAAAAATAAAAGAAGAAGAATATGAGTGCCAGATAAAAAAAAGCTGTAACCAATAATCAAATTTGAATTAAACAAATCATTCATTGCTCCATCCACCCTACAATCTACAATTCTTCAAACTCATGAACAGCAGTGTTTGATATTTTGTCTTTTCTCTTCAAAAAAACAAAAAATTCATCATCTTCTTAACAAGGATTGAGTATCTTTTTCTGGGAAAACCCACCCTTTAGTAGTTTTCCCAATCAAAAATGGGGGAAAAATTCAAAGCTCCATCAGTTTCAGTGTCTTCACTTTCAACACTAACAATCCCACCTAAAGCTCCTTTTGAATCAATTTTTGGTAGTGGAAATATGCCCTATTTCAGCCCAGGTCCAATGACCCTTGTCTCCACTTTCTTCTCTGAATCTGAGTACCCATCTTTCTCCCAGCTTCTTGCTGGAGCTATGGCTTCTCCACTAGCAAAACCGCCTACCCTTTTGCCTGAAAATTCATCTGGAGAAGAAGAGAATTTAGGGTATAAGCAGAACCGACCCATGAGTCTAATGGTGGCTCAATCTCCTTTCTTCACCATTCCAACCACTTTTAGTCCTTCTGGATTGCTTAATTCACCTGGATTTCTTTCCCCACTTCAGGTAATTGTTCATTTTCCCTAAGCTAATCATAGTTAAAGACTTATGTTTTTGTCTCTATAAATAAAAGTATGATTTGGGGGTTTCTCAAATTACTGATTTTGTAACTTCTTTAATTCACCTATCTACTACTGGACAAGTGCTGCTACTTCTTAGTCAAAGCTCTAGTCTTATACTGTTTTGGTTTGCGCACTTAGCCTTTAGTACAACAGAACCACTTTTTGCAGGATTAATTGTAGTAAATACCTCAACAGGAAAAACATATTTGGATTCCTAGCAGGTGTTTTTCATTGTTGGATATGACTTACATAGATGAGGAAGAATTTGTCTAAGGGACTGATTGATCTTTTTGGTTGCGGAGTACCACTGTTGCTACTATTCTTTCATGACAATAGGTGATGAGGTGCTAACTTAGTATTACATATTTTTAAAAAGTTTTCTAGTTATGTATAGTTTGATCCGGAGAGTGCCCGCACCCATCACCAGAAGGTTACATCCGCACATATTTATCAATGATGATGAATTCATGACCGTTAAAGATTGTTAAGTTCCCCACATTGTTTGAGGAAATACATTGGTGTTTCCTTATATGATCTTGGATAATTCTCACTTTATGAACTAGTTTTTCTCGTTGAGTTAAGGTCCAAGATACATTTTCTTAAGATGGTATTAGAGTCATACTCATCCTTGTCCTTGGTTGCCCAATGTTGGACCCCCATGTTATATTGTCCACACATCAAATGTCTATTCTTGGCCGGAGAGAGGGGGGGGTGTGTGTGTGTGTTAAGTGTCCCATATTGGTTGAAAAAATGAGTCTTTATCTCCTTATATGGTTTTGGGAAATTATCACCTCATGATGTAGCTTTTGGATTGAACTAGACCCAAGATGCATTCTTTTAACAATAATGGTTAAACACAGTTATCAATTATAGTGGCATCTTGTTGTTTATGTATAAACTCATTACATATTTCCTTGTAGAGTCCTTTTGGAATGTCACACCAGCAGGCCCTAGCACATGTTACAGCACAGGCAGCATTATCCCAGTCTTACTTACAAACTCAAGCTGAATGTTATTTCTCCTCTCAAGGTACATCAACACAAGTATTAGGGGCATCTGACCCAGAGGAATCTTCTTTACAACCTCAATTAGATACTATATCATCAGACCAGAAGATTAAGAAATTTGAACTGCCAAAGATTTCTCAATCTGAGGACAAGCCATCCTTTAATTCAGTCGATAGACCAGCTTCTGATGGTTACAATTGGAGGAAGTATGGCCAGAAGATGGTTAAAGCAAGTGAATGCCCTCGGAGCTACTATAAATGCACACATCTCAAGTGTCCTGTCAAGAAGAAGGTGGAACGATCCATTGATGGTCACATAACTGAGATAACGTATAAAGGCCATCACAACCATGAACTTCCTCAACCCAACAAGCGCAGAAAAGACAGTTGTGCTCCGGATGGTTCAGACTCCGCCAACATTAACCCTGAAATTGGAACACATACTTATATAGAAATCAACGGCTTAAATGGGGCTCTTGTTGCTCATTCTGAACAAGTGTCTACCGAAATGGCATGTGAACGTCCTGTTTTGAATGAATGTGAGGAAATTGAGGACACTGCCACAGCAGCAGGCAAGGAACATGATGATGAACCAAATGTGAAGAGAATGTAAGTTCTTTCAGGATTCTTCTGCTGAGTTAAGAAATCTGTGTTTTGAAATAAAAAAATTATTGGAAGAGAAACAAATATGTATCTGATCCAAGTTACCATGATGCAGGAAGACAACAGTTGAGACTCCTATTCCTTCTTCATCACATAAAGCAGAATCAGAATCCAAGATTGTTGTGCAGACAAGGAGTGAAGTAGACATTTTGGATGACGGGTTTAAGTGGCGTAAATATGGGCAGAAAGTGGTGAAGGGGAATCATCATCCCAGGTAATTCTGCTTACTCTATGTAATTTTAACTGTGACCTTTAGAATGCGGTAGTCACTCTGCTGTTTGCAGCTAGCTTGGTCTACTGTTTAATTGACTAAAGCAGTGGTGTTTACATGTATCCTGTTTTTTGTCGTTTGTCCAGGATATTCCACTTGCATATTTCCTAGGCATTTGACAAACGCAAAACAAATAATTTAGGAATCCGACTACTATTTCCAAGTCATAATCTTCAATGATATGGTATTAAGTACCATAAAATCTTCTTGCTATAAAATTCTTGCTAGTTCCTTGTGATTTTGCATTGTGTATGTAGTTTAGTGCTGTTCCTGGAGGTTTAAGCCGTAAGAAGTCTCGTCTTCTTCAACAACAATAAAAAAATAGATTGAATAGGAAAAAAAAATGTATTATTCTTATAGAAGTCATAGGAACAGCTTTGACTGATAGAAAGATGTCAAAGGAACACCTTTATTGAATTCTAGGATTTTAATTTGGTCTTATTTACATGTCATCTTTCATTATATTTGAGCAAAATATTTTCAGCCTTGTAAAGTTTTGCTATAGACCTTAGCAAGAAAAGAGACATAAAAAGAGAAGGTTTGCATTGGATTCCAGTCTCCTGGAAATTATCTGGTTCTTCACTCTTCAGTGCTCATTGTCTGACACTTGGATGATAGATGACATAAGAGGAACGTCCCACATTAGCTTCTCTTTTCTTTTGCCGATTTCACTTCTAATATTTTGTTTGTCCCAAGTTGCTCTAGGAAACTTTCCTCTCAATGAAATGAGTTGGCATCAAGAGAGGCATCCTAAACCTTTGTGACCTTAATTAGAAAAAAAGAAAAAAGAAAGGAAAGCAGGTCGATATGTATCTGATGGAGTCTACATCATACGTATGGCGCCCAAGCGCTTTTTAGGCCATGTTGGTTTTAAACAAAAGAATTAGGGAAATATTGTGAGAAAAATACCGGAATTAATAACTCAGAGACATACTTTTATAGCTTTAATTTCTAACTAAAACATAGAAAAATATGCTACTAACTTATCTGCTAATTCAAATAACAAAGAAAAGGCAAACTAATTCCTAAATTCAAGCCACAAAGGACTCTAATAAAAATAATTTAAAATCCTAAAATTTAGCTACTGTAAATTGAATTTCTGCAAAAGAAATCTTTTAGAGATAATGTAGCTAGCTATTTAATTGTGCAATATCGTGAGACATATTTTCAACACTCCTCCTTGGATCTGGAACTGTAGATTGTAGTGTCGGCTTGAATTGACCTCTGAATAAATCTACCAATTCATCTTTGGTGTTGCAAGACTTGTGTTCATCTTCTGTTAGATTAAATAAGAAGTTTTTCCTCTCATCTCAACTTGTAAAATCTCATGCTTAGTGACATCAAAGATTCGACAATACTTGTCTTCAAGTAACAATTCAAATCCTTTATCTATTAGCTGACCAATACTCAACAAATTTTAATCAATATCAGGCAAAGAACATTTGAAGTTGTTTTTGTACCTGAACGTGTTTTGATTGCGAGAACCCCTATTCCATTTGTAGGAATATAGCCACCATTCCCGATTCTGACTTCTTATTTTCAATAGACACAAATTCTTTAAAAAGATTTTTGTCATTGTCATGTGCTTTATACCACTGCTGTCAATCATCCAAAAATCAGATTTCTTGGTTGAAAAATACGTTGTCACAAGTACGTGGTCTTCTTTTTCATTGGTGACTTGGGCATCTACTTCATGTTTTTTTTGAGATTTGCTTTTGCAAATCACAGCTTCATGACCAAGCTCATTGCTTATCTTGCATTGTGCATCTGGCATCTTCCAACATTTAAATGGAGGATGACTTTTTTTGCCACAATGTTAACAAGGTGGGTAATTTTTCCTTGAATTATTACTCTTGCTTTGAGTTTTGTGGTTGACTGCCAAGGCTTCTTTAACCATACCATCTTGCCTCATAAGCTTCCTTTGCTCTTGTGCCTGTAATGTATTTAGCAATTTTGCCAAGGTTATATTGAACAGTTCTTTTGAGTTTTCCTAGGTAGTTATGGATACTTCACATCTTTCAGGCACCGTAACAAAAAAATTTTCAGCAATTCTTGAATCTTTAAATTTAGTGTCAAGCAATCTTATCTTGTTAACAATGACAAGAAGTTGGTCTGAGTAATCTTTGATGGGTTTTGAGATTTCATCTTTTGCAATTCGAATGCCCTTATTAAATTCAACATGTTCATACCTCATTTTCTTTCATCTCCTGTGTATTCTTTTCAGATAATCCCAAATTTCGTTTGCTGATTTGAGAGCCATAAATCTCGTGAAAATTGTTGTAGACACCCAACAAACAAGGTTGCTTTCACCTTTGGTTTTCTAATTTTCTTTTCCTTTTGGTTTTTGATCTGAGCCATTGTGGGATTATTGGGCAGCGGAAGAATATCTTAATTCTCTCTATGGCCTCCCAAAGATCTCAAGCCTCAAGATAAGTCTTCATTCTTTCTACCCAAAGTTGATAATCTCACCATCAAAGACAGGAGGAGCTATTTGGAAAAAAACTATTTTCAGAATGCATCTCTCGCTCATAAGCCCCTCAAGAAAATGACTCTAGATTCCAATTGTTGGTTTTTAAACAAAAGAATTAGGGAAATAACAGGGAAAAATACTAAAATTCTGTATATTCTTGTTTTACTTGTTATTCCATGAACCATGAGGACCGTAGCTACACGTGTTGATGTAGCTTTACTCCGGCAAGAGACATTGATTGAATTGAGAATTTCAGGATGAAACAGGAAGTAGTTGTATGCTTCAGTTTTGTTACTAAAGCTTATGGCAAAAATGTTGTCATATGCATCTGATCAAAACTAGCACCATAAGACCTTCGGACATGAGAATAAGTACTATACCCGGTCATGATATCTTGTTCAGCAGCTAGTTCTTAAATCTTTTGGAGTGTGGTTCTCATGTTCACTGTTCAATGTGATTAAAATTTGTATGTTTTTCCTGTGTGGGTCAGTACCTTTAATTCCTGCTCTCAAGTTGTTATGAACATCTATAATGCAGTCAGTGTTGGATTTGCAGGAGTTATTATCGTTGCACATACCCTGGATGCAATGTTCGCAAGCATGTTGAGAGAGCTTCAGCAGATCCAAAAGCTGTCATAACAACATATGAGGGCAAGCACAATCATGATATTCCCATTGCTAGAAACAGAAGCCATAGCACAACCCAAAATAGTAGTCGTCAGTTGAACGAGCAAGAGATTGCAACTTGGAGGCCTTCACTTCTCGAAAAAGTCGCTCTTCATACCAATGAAATACCAGTGTGTAGGCAGCTGAAAGAGGAACATATTGCAGCATAATTTGCATTACTAAAAGGGAAAAGGATGAATATTTTTCTTTTGTGAGACCAATAACAGAAAAAATCCTTCTTGGGAACTTCATGCTGGTGAAATGTATCTGTACACAAGTCTTAGAAATTGTTATGGCTACTTGCTAAAGATGTCTATATATTGTTAGTAAAAGTTGTTGTAATAGTTTGACCTCGTAGTTTGAAATTTCTGGATTTCTATGTTAGAGTCAGCTTCAAAAATTAGCTGCATTTGAAGAGCTTTTTGGCAAATATTTCAAGCCAAACACCTATGTATGTATGTCTACCTTATTTTATTTTAAAAGGTAAGGAGAAAAAAGGAATGTACAAATTCAAGGATTTATCCATATGTGTTCTCTCAATAAAGGTGATTATGTTGTGTTCCAATGTATATATAACGCAAAAGAATTGGGATATTTAAGGTTCCGTATTGCTCGGTTTGATTCGACCTTGCGATATTGAAGTTTATCATGTTAAATCATTATAGAATCATTAAGATATCAACTTATCATTTATCGATTTATTGGTTGTTGATTGTTATCGGTTTGGTTAACCGTTAAGATTTCACATAACTTTTTTTCATTGAAAATCAATTAAAAACAAGGTATCAACTCAAATGAACCATGCACCTGAATTGATAGATTGCATCTGCCCAAAAGCAAATACTAGTACCTTATAGAATATCGAGAGTTTGAGACAGTCATAAATGTAAGTATGAAACTAAATCTTAAGTTAACGACTTTATATGCCGAATGATATAAATATAATTTATTTATTAATTTACTATTGAGTTATCGGTCAACCTGTTAAGAAAAATCCTAAAACCATTAAGAATCAATAATCCGATATAAAATAAAATCAAAATCATTACCAAAACCACTAAACCAATAGCCTTTTTTTGGTTCGGGCTATTGATTTTGGTTTAGTCTTAAACAACCCTACCTGAGATGTTAACATAGGCAAAAAGTGCTATATAATTTCGCTTAAATATTGGTGGATAAAATTAGGTATTCGGTGAAATAGTTAAGCAACATAGACGACAATTATTAAAAAACTGGGATATTATTAGCAAGGACTTGAGAACTAAGTGGGGGTTCATGAACCCTAAGAAGTCAACCAATGACAATGGGTTTCATCTTTCCTTCCAAGTCTAAACATTTAATACAATTATTTGCTTAATTGATTACTGAATAATGTGCAGAGTTGGAGTGGTTGGGAATTTGATTATTGAACCCACCAACTCAGGACCCCACCCCAATTAAAGCAACTATTATTATAAGTAATAAGTTGGATGTACTATCAATCTATCATTAATTATTCAATGTCTTTGGTAATTTGGTTTGGCTAGTTATAAATCTAGAACAAAGAGTTCTTTTTGGTATGATTGAAATTAGTCACGCCTCCATATATTTATGCTTACAAGATTTTTACATTACAAGGGAGTATTACTCAATCATGTTTTATAATTATTTCTCGTTTGAGATTATGAGATGAAATAATCACTTTTAACAATATGCTAGAGGATTTTTAATTTTAATATTTTAAAGATACACCATGTCTTATAGAAACTTAATTTGCTTATGCATATAATCTCAAAATGGTATTATTGTTAAAGGCTCAAGGGTGACTCATGTTTCACTCTGGCCTATTGTAAAGGGTAAATTGGTAGATTCAAGTCCAATTGGATCAAGATGGTAACATATCGAGCTTAAATCCTGATGCACTGCAGTGATAAGATGTTGGGTTCAAGTATCACTGAATGGTGGTTTAACACGTCTTTTTATGGGTAAGACGATGTTGAGTTCAAGTCCCAATGTAATATGTTGACAATATAATGATAATTGAACAAATTAATATTCTCTTGATAAGAATTATGAAGTCCGTCCCATCGAATATGTTCTATTATTTCAAGTGAATGTGGTAACAATGCATAATACGTCTGAAAGAAGACAAATGGTTGAATGAATGCACCTAAATGTGAAAAAAATGACAAAATAAAAATAATCACCATTGTGGTAATTATAAATGAAAGAACATTATGTGTTCTTAAAATGGTCCTTCAAAACACGTGAAGGTAATTTTTATCATCAAAATGGTATGAAAAGGTCATTGGGCACGCGGTTATGTGCAACCTAATAATTTGATGAGTTTATAAATCCTCCAAAAAAAAGGAAAGATAAAATGGTGCACTAGACCTTACAAAGTGATGTTGTGGGGGTTCATGTACATATGATAAATATCAAGAAATGATAATGAGTTCATAATGAAAATTTTGTGAAGTACGTACAAATGATTGTAGTTCATTTTTTTTTTGAAGAGATTGTGACTTGTGATAAGTATCATGAATTCTCGCCCACGCATTATTGAAATTGAATGAGTCACAAGGTGATTATAGATGCACTTCGAATTATTAGTTTAGTATTTTCCATTTCACAACCGTAGATGAAATTTTCGAAAAATCCTCTGTCAGACACACATTCTTTGAGGTTTTCTATGATAAGATTTATAGACTATAAACGAAATGTGCGGTCATGAATCCCTTCATGGATAAAGTTTCTCAAAGATTTGAGGTGCAAGGAGAATTAAGAGCCTCATTAATGAGGGTGGTTGGGGGGGGGGCTCATTAGTTGGGGTGTGGGCCCTACTAGGAATGTGCTCTTCTTGTTTATTCTCCTCGGCTTTGTTGCAAACAATCCGGTGAGGGGTCCGATCGCGGTGGGGATTGGATTGCGTAGTATTAAGGATGTTAAATTTATTGATATGGGTATCAGAACACTTACCTGGGACTTGGGCATTAGCTTTTACCTGTTCCAAATTGTTGCCTTGCAGGTTGCGTCCTTCTTTTCCTTTACCAACTGGTTGGTGTGATTTCTTCTTCCGTGGAAACGAGACTGTTTGCCATTCTCCCTCTGATTTTGGGGGCTTCGATGTCGAAGGTGATTGATTATTGATTACTATTGGGGTGTAGTTCAAGCAGTTCTTTAGAACATGTCCCAGTCTCCCGCAACATGTACACAAAATTCCGTCTCCTTCATAGATGAAATTTTGGGTGTGTTCTCCAATATGTATTTCATTTCTAACCAGTTGGTCTACTGGGACTTGGATGCATATTCGTGCATATTTCCCACGGATTGTGGTCGATGTGCAAGTGTCAATCTTTAGGAGCTTCCCAAGCTTCTTCCCGATTTTTTCTAGTACTTCTCTATTGTAGAACTCAGTTGGGAGTTGGGGAAGTCTTGTCCAAATGGCAGTGTGGGTGACAGTGGCCTCTTCTGGTACAAAATTGGGTTCCCAATTTCGTACAGTGAGAAAGTTCCCCGCTACAAACCATGGACCTTCATGGAGCACTTTGTTTTTGTTCTCCTCCAGGTTGAATTTTGCAATGTAGAAATCCCACCCCAAGTCTATAAGAGTTAGGGGCTCGGTGGGTTTCCACATGTCAACCAATTTATTTTTCAGATAGCCATGGGTGATTTTCCTTCCGAACACTTTAACAATTAGTGCATTTTTCCATGGCAAGTAGATTCCTTATTTTTCTTCTTCTGTGAGGATGATGGGATCTAGCGATAGATCAATATCCTGATTATCTGGGTATTCCGTTTGTGAGTAGGAGAGATTGAGCTCTTTTCCTTTGTTTAGTAGAATCTCCCTGTAAGAGTCACTCCTGTTTTGGTCTGCAAGCCGCCGAGGATTCCATTAATGGCGGGCGGCCCATTTTGGGCATCTCCACGCCCTCGAGAAACGGCGCCACACCCATGGAAACCGCCTGCACCAAGGTGCCTTCGTCAACTGAGGGTAATGATCAAACCTCTGATGAGGAAGTGACAGCCGATGTCCCCTCAACTCAAACCCCTTCTCCCCCCTCTAAAAGTAATGGTACTCCTCTTCTATCCACCCTCCCAACCATTACTGTCACCCACTCCCTCTTTGGAAAAAATGGCGCATCCACAGCCCCAAAACCAGGAAATAGGAACCACACCAATCATCCTAGCAACGTCATCCAGGCGCAAGACCACACACCGGCGTCGTGGATGGAACTAGTGCTGCAAGGAAAGTCACTCTCTCTCCAGTTCAAGGTGGGCGACACCCCGATAACCTTACTAATTCAGGACCCAACCTATCTTGCCCAGGTAGTCAAAGAGGGGCTGAATCATTGAAATGACCCCAAAAATGCCCGAAAATGTGCTTCGGAAACACCTATAATTGTAATTTCCATATATCTCAAAATCCGTGCATGATTTCGGAAATTCGACTTCATATTCTTATTTGTGGGGTCAAATTGAGTGGGAAATGGGTCTAACCCGAATTTTAGAGCAACCGTATCAAAATTCGAAAATCGCAAAAATTGCGATTTGGAGGGTCAACTTTAAAGGGGCATATCTCTTAGCACACAAGGAACTGGAAGGGCTGCAAACTATTAAATTAAAGCTCTTTGAGTTAGCTTTCCAACGCACTTGGTTTCACCTCATTCCGAGTTAGGATGAGGGAGTTATGACCATTTTCGTAAAACCTGTCTGTGCAGATTTGCAATTTCCAGTGAGCTATTTTTTTAGGCGGGTTGGAGACGTTTTTTTTTATAAAAAGGGGATATGTCCCATACTTAGTCATTTTTCTTAACTCCAAAAACACTCTCTAAGCCCTCTCCAAAAATTCCACCAAGATCTTCAACCAAATTCAATCATCTCAAGCTCTAATTCCGGATTCAAGACTCAATCTCAAGCTTCGATTCTCCATTCCAATCTTCATCAAGGATTCTCCAAAGTTGAGGTATGTGGGTTTGATTGTGGAAACCTTCCTTTCCACAAGTCCAACCATTTATCCTCTATTTCTACTTCAAGTTTATGGGTCCTTATGATTATTTATGAACTCTTGAATTATGGAATTACTACTACACACCCTATTATGGTCCATTTTGCATATTATCATGAAATGGAATTATTATGTGATGTTTATGGTTTACATGCTTCCATGATCAAATTATGAAGGTTGATATATATATGTATGTTGTTGGTGGGCTGATTTATATGGATTTTGGAATTGGTTGGACTTAGTATTCTTGAAATACATGATTTCATTTACATGAACAATTGCCCACCTTGTGTTTGATAAAATGCCCATTTATAGAATTCTTAGGAAAGGGAAGGTCCAAGGTACGTCCTATGAGTCGGATGGTTATGTAATTACTGAAATGATGATGAAATGGACACATGTATACGATTTTCTCTATATAAGTGTTGTGAGTCGACCAAGCCTAGTACGGGGGGTAGTAGGCCCGTATAACCGTATCGAGGGGTTGGTACCTTGGTTGCCTAGTACGGGGGGTAGTAGGCCCGTATAACCGTATCGAGGGGTTGGTACCTTGGTTGCCTAGTACAGGGGGTAGTAGGCCCGTATAACCATATCGAGGGGTTTGTACCTTGGTCCCTAGCTCGGGGGGTGGTAGGCCCGTGTAACCATATTGAGGGGTTTGTACCTCTTTCGCCTCTCCAAGGGGGTGGTAGGCCTTGGAAATACTATATTGATGGTCACTCGCCACACATGTACTACGTCCCACTAAATATGATTTTTATGTAAGCATCATTATACATATCATTTCATTAATATGCTATCTATTGGGTATGATTACGCATTTTTTTTATGATGTCCATCTAATGTAGCATTGCATTGCATCCCATATACTTAGTACATTCAAATGTACTAACGCATACTCTATGCCTACATGATGTCACCATGTAGGGACCGGAGCACCGCTTGACCATCCTCCTCTGCGTGGCTAGTACGATTTTCTATAGTGGTTATTGGTGAGTCCTCCATTTCGGGGACGTTGTTCATGATCTTTTGCTATGTATAAAACTTTTCCTTTCTAGTTATGTTTTGACTATGAGGGTGAGCCCGGTAGTTTGTCTTGGCCCCCACTAAGTACTCATGTTTAGAGGTGGTGTTGGACAAGTTGTGTATTATGCTTGAGCTTGACTCATCTATGGTATTTATGTATCATTTCTTTTTTTTGCTCCCTTAGTCCCGATTTCCCCCTTGATTATGCTTATCGTTTATGGTCATTTAATTGCTTCCGCGACCAAGGATGTGTGATGATATGCTATGAGGCTTGTTTGGGGTTCCTTCGGGTTCCCCATTCGCCGGTCACATCTAGGCCCTAGGCTTGGGTCGTGACAATCATGCGATCGAGAACATAGGTCACCTTGTTTGGTCCCAAACGCTCCTCCACACGCAGCTAATGGGCATCCAAGACCCAATGTCCCTACCATCGATCAGTGCTCTAATGGCATAGATATTTCAACATACGCCATTCTTCCCGAACAATCTGACGGAATCAATAACGAACCTCTCCTTTGTCCCATGGACTCAACTGGAACCTCAACCCCAGAGCGGCCATGCAGGGGAAGAGGCGAAAGGGAGAGAAGGAGGTTCAGTCGCCGAGATTCTAAGGAAGAGCAATGATGAGTTGGAACTCCTCCTAGCCTCCTTTGGGGAACAAAAGGATCAGGCCGTCATATTGGAAAAAATGCTGCTCAAAGAGTTCAAGTAACTCACACGAGAAGCCATTTTAGTGCATTGCCCAAAAGACCTTGCGCTATGCTCCTTGAACTTGAGAAGCGAGAAAGGGACCTCACCGATGGCGATTGCCATCAAACCAATGATCGACCTGCAGAGGCCTCCCCGGGTGAGCAAAGGGAAGGAACCCATGGAACAATCACCAACACTCCCCCCAATGAACTTCACACTCTGGAATGTTAGGGGGGGTGAATAGTGCTAGTTTTAGACGACAGTGTGAAGCTATGGTCAAACTTCATAAACCTGCCATGCTGGTGCTGCTGGAAACTAGAATGAGACTCACTGAAGTTTTAAAGTTTGACTCTCAGATCGAATCTTCAGCTGATGGACTTTCCGAAGGAATAGTCATCATGTGGAAAAAAGAGCTTCTCAAGCTTGACGACATCTCCATCTCTGTGCAAAGCATCCATGTGATGGTTCAGGTAATCCCCAACCCCAAGCCTTGGTGCTTTTCTTGCTATTTATGCTAGTAATGATATTAACATCAGAACTAGGTTGTGGGATGAGCTCATTTCCATGTCTAATGTTTATAGCGGGGATTGGATTATTGGCGGTGATTTTAATGAAATCCTAAAAGCGAACGAAAAGTTTGGTGGAAGGCACATCAATAATGCCAGATCCAATCTCTTTTGGCATTGCCTTGACCAGTGTAAAATGGTGGACCTTGGGTATAAGGGTTGCAAATACACCTAGACCAATAAGAGGTACAAAAATAGACAGATCCTTATCCTTGAAAGACTCGATAGATGCATGGCTAATAACTCTTGGATCCAACGTCATCCCCAATGTACTGTCACCTACCTCCCTAAAACCAAATCTGACCACTGCCCCTCCTTATTAACCTCCAGACCCCTCAGGTTAATAACCACAAGAAGCCCATTAGGCTCGAACCCATGTGGTGTGGCCACCCCTCCTTCAAAAGCCTCATCCAAAACTGCTTCGAAAGCTCCATGGACCTCCCTAAGGCTATCTCTCTGTTCCAGGTTGAAGCCACCAATTGGAACAAACTCACCTTTGGAAATATTTTCCTTAAGATGAGAAGGATCCTTGCCCGCTTGGACGGCATCCAAAAATCCACCAATTATGGTCAAAACACTTTTCTCAATAACCTAGAAAATGACCTCCTGTTTGAATATGACACTATGCTTAAGTTTGAGGAGGACTTTTGGAGAACCAAATCTAGGATCAACTGGTTGATCCATGGAGTCGCCAACACCAATTTATTCCATACTTCTATCATCAACAGAAGGAGAAGAAATAAGATCTGTATGTTAAGAAGCGAACAAGAACAGGAGCTCACAAGCAAAGAGGACATTTCAGCTCACATCATCTCTTACTTCTCCACTCTCTACTCCACTGAACTCCCCTTTTCCACTCTTGGCAACAGAAATACCATTGCTAGCGCTAATACCATCGCAGCTGATGACAACCTCAAGCTGGACTCCCCTTTACTGGAGCACGAAATCATTCTCGCTCTTAAGTCCTTCAGTCCTTTGAAAGCCCCTGGCCCTGATGGCCTCCATCCCCTCTTTTACCAAAAATACTGGGACTTAGTAGGGAACAAGACCATCAACTGCTGCAAAGGCATTTTTCATAACCAAAAGATGCCTGACAACATGAATTCCACCCTTCTCTGCCTTATCCCTAAAAGTCAGGATGCTGATACTCTAAAAAACTACAGACCCATTGGACTCTGTAATACCATCTACAAGCTGGTAACTAAAATCATTGTCCAAAGAATTAAGCCTATTCTCCCCACCAGCATCAGCCCTTGCCAAGCTAGCTTTCTCTCCAATAGGAAGGCTGCTGACAATGCAATCATCATTCAGGAATACCTTTCACACTTCAAAAGGATGAAAGGGAAGGCTGCAAATATGGTCCTAAAAATTGACCTTGAAAAGGCTTTTGATAAGTTGGAATGGTCCTACATCAGGAGCACCCTCATCTACTTCAACTTTCCCCCTGGTCTAACAAGCCTCATCATGTCCTGCATTTGTAACTCCTCCATCTCAATCCTAGTAAATGGAGAAGCCACAGACTCTTTCACCCCTTCTCGAGGAATAAGGCAAGGGGACCCCATGTCCCCCTATCTCTTCATCCTTTGTATGGAAAGGCTGTCTAGAGAGATTGACCTTCAGTTTGATAACAAAATGTGGGACCCTATAAAGATTTCCTCTAGAGGGCCTAATCTTTCTCACCTCTTCTTTGCAGATGATCTCACCTACTTTGCAAAAGCCAACCAGCATAACTGCACCACCATCCTCTCCACCCTGAACGATTTCTGCACCAAGTCTGGTCAGAGAATCAACTATGGAAAATCCAAGATCCTCTTCTCCTCCAATTGCTCGACTGAGAATGCAGCCCTTTGCTCCAACATTCTCAACATTACAAATAGTCACAGCTTTGAAAAGTACCTCGGCTTCCCTATGTTCCATAGTAGGCCCGTCAATAGTGACTTCCAATTCATTATTGACAACATGAACAACGAGCTGGCTGGATGGAAAACCAAGTTCCTTAACATGGCTGGGCGAACTGTTCTTGCTAGAGCTACCCTCAGCAGCATCCCTTCTCACGTCATGCAGTACATTAAAATTCCCAACAAAGTCAATCAAACCATGAATCAAATCCAAAGAAACTTTGTTTGGGGATCTAGTAGTGAGAAAAAAAAGATCCACCTTCTAAGCTGGGAGACTATCACCAAGGCCAAGAAATATGGAGGCTTGGGGCTGCAGAAGAGTGAGACAAAGAATAGAGCCTTGCTCATGAGTTTGTCTTGGAGATTATACCACAATCAATCAAGCCTCTGGAGCAGAGTCTTGATCAACAAATACTCAAGGGAAAGAACCCACTGGAAAATTAATCCAATGTCTAGAACCTGGAATTGTGTCCTTGAAGGCTGGAAGGACTGCAACAAGGGGCTTAGATGGACTGCCTTAAAAGGCACAGATATTGACTTCTGGAATGAAAAATGGATCCCTGGCTAGGACACTATTAGAAGCATGATACAAGGCCCTTTGAGAGAGGATGAGGCAAAGATGAAAGTCTCTACACTTTGGGGGAATTAGGGCTGGGATATGAGTGATTTATCCTTCACTGTTCTTGACCACCTGAGGGCCAGCATCGAATCAATCAGCATATTCCCTAACAGTACTAGAGAGGACAGGTTGGTTTGGGACCTAACCACCAATGGATAATTTAAAACAAGCAGTGCCTACTCCCTTATTCACACCTCTAGTCACTCAAATAACCTGCCCCAAAATGAGAAAAGGTTTGACTGGATTTGGAAGATCCCGTGTCTCAACAAAATAAGGTTCTTTATCTGGCTTATGCACCATAGAAGACTTCCAACTGCTCACTATCTGCATAGGATTGGATTGAATGTGACACCCCACTACAGCCTGTGTGATGATGTAGAGGAATACATAGACCACATCTTCTTCTCTTGCAAAAATTCTAAGGCCTTTTGGGACAGGGTCAAAGTGAACAGCTACCCAACTAACAATACCCTCTCCACCAACCCCTCCTTTGAGAACTGGGAACAAATCTGGAAAACAAGTAAAGGAAAATCTTTCAATGCCCTCCTTACTTGGGATGTGGTGCTGCCTCTTTGTTTCTGGAACATCTGGATGCAACGCAACGATAATCTCTTCAATAATAAGAAGGACAACATCTCCTTTGACAAGGTCCTCAACCATGCCATTGAATACAACCTCACTATTAGGAATCATAGTATGAAAGCCAGGCCTACTACGACTATTCATGTCAAGTGGGAGCCTCCACTTTCAGGGGGATTTAAGCTCAATACGGATGGAGCCACCGACAACAACAGAGGAGCTAGTGGCTTCGGGGGTGTTATCAGGAACCACAGTGGGGATTGGGTGGTTGGCTTCATGTGCAAAATGCCCTGAGACATTCCTGTCTTGGCGGAAATCCATGCCCTCAAAATAGGCCTTCGCATGGCCCTAACAAACAACCTTCTCCCCCTTCAAATTAACATTGATTCCATGGATGTTGTCCATATGTTAAAACATGATAATTTGTTATATGCTAACATGCTCTCTGAGTGCAGGTCGTTGATCTAGATAAGGGGATGCACAAGTGACGCACATATTTAGGGAACAAAATAAGCTCGCAGACATCCTAAGCAAAGAGGGGCTAGAACTTGAAGTTTTTGGAACTCCTAGCTTTTTGTTAGTTCCACCAATGTTTGCAAAAAAACTCTTTTGGGAAGACATTCTTGGAACTATGTATTTAAGGTAAACTAGTATTTGTAATAGCTACTTAAAAGGACCCTCTTTGCCTTAATATTATAATATATCTACCCTGTTTGATAAAAAAAATGTTTCTCAAAATTAAGTGTCTGAATTATTCTATGATGCAATTTATCAAATCACTAATATAATTTATGATTGCGAATCATACCATGAATTTAGATTTCCAATTAGTCTTTTTGAAGTTATTTACATCAGGATTTATATATCGTAACTTATTTCACGATAGTCAGTTCCTCCATTGATCCAAAATTTTTCACATTTAGCATATTTTTTCATTTTTAGACACATTTAGAAAAAAAAACCAACTTTAACGATTTCAGTAAAAATATCAATACTTAGATTTTAATTGACTCTATCATTTTTCTTCTTCATTTGGATTGACTTAGGATCTTTTAATTCCTAAATTTTATTCTAGGAAAAAATATCAAGAAAATTAGGAGTAGCTATTTTATAATTAGGTATAAAAAGTAAGAACATCTATATTTTGTTCTTTCTTGCTTTATATATATATAAAATTCGAATAACAAACAATATATTTTGTCTCACCTTATATCGAATATACTACATATACTTGCATTTATCACTGCACATAAAGAAAAAGGTTTAACTTGTTATCTAAATATTATGATACGTCTTTATCTAGATTAAATTAAATTATTAACTTGAAAAATAAGATAAACAACGAGTATGAAAATATAAAAGAAGTTATTTTTTGTAACAAAACATCAATTCATTAAAAAGGAGGATAATGCTTTTCTTCGCTTAGATTTTTTTTCCTAATAATACCTTGAAATAGTTTCTAAATTTAAGAATTATTGAATAATAAGATAAAGTTCTTTTTTGTTTTTGAAAAAGATTTTTCTTTGGCAACACACCCACTAAGTTTTAGTAATAGACTAAATTATAATATAAGTGTATACACCTTCAATTTTAATTTGTTTGTCTTATTTTATTTTGATACGTAGTTTAAGAAAGTAAAAGTATTTTTGAATCTTATGACCTTGAATTAAAAATATGTGGAATGTGTTAACCATATCAAATATGATTCTAAAAGATCGAGTAGAATATTCTGCTTTAACTTTGCAGAATCACACCCTTGATATTGTGCAAGACATAGTTCTACAATCATGTCTATAACTATGAGTCTTTGTATATAAATAATATTTAATTTATCAATTGTAAAGAAGATATACATAGTACTTTTCAATTCTTTTGATTCTAGATTTAGCAATAGTTAGCATGGTATCAGAGCCTAATTTTTCCCTTAGAAATTGCTCTACTTCTTACTCTTTATTGCTGTTTGATTTCTGTCATCGAATTATTTTTTGTCTTTCTAATGAAATCACATTCTCATGATATTTTGTCTATCAAATATGATTGGAAAAACTATCTAGTGTGAGAATTTCATTTTCAAATCTTTATTTAAGAAAAAAACTTACTTGGAATATTGAATGAATCAAAAATTGAGTCGAACGAAGACAAGAGAAAACAAGTTTGACATGCTAAGAATGAATGTGTCGTTTCGTGGATCCTCAATTATGTACACGCAAATATTGCACTAAGTCTACATCTGTAACACCTCTGACTTCAAGAAAGGGCAAAAAAGGACAAACGGGCAAGTTCATGAACTCAAAATGGACCATGGACCCTTCATGGCACCCTAGACATTCCATTTAGGGGTCCACGACTCATTAATGGCATCGTGAGACCATCCAGGACTGCCCCTAGGCAGGAGTCACCTGGACAATACCTTAGACGGCCCGTCTAGGGGTCCGTACAAGTCATACAGATAGTGAGGTGTCACCCCAAGGCCACTGTGAAGGACCATAGACGCCTAGATGGTCCGTGAGGCTTCACACGGATCATGAAGTCATCCATGAAAGGGACTTATCAGGTTTTGAATTTTGGGCCAATTTCAAACGATCATATCTCTCAGCACAAAATGAATTAGGTGGCCCATGACCTATCAAATTAAAGGTCTTTGAGTCCTCTTTTCAACGCCACCAAGTTCGCCTAATTTAGAGCATGCAGTAAAATGTTATGCTCATTTTAGTGAAGCTCTGTCGGGCAAGGCAACATCATGACCCACTAGACGGGCCATGATGCCTTAGACGGCTCATGAAGCCCCTTTTGACAGTCACCTCGTTAGTTTTAAGTGAGGGTCGTATTGATCTTTTCCCCTATGCATTTGGTACTTAAACTATATCGTTTGGTACTTAAACTATATCATTTGGTACTTAAACTACGTCATTTTACTTAGTCTAAGCCTAATTAATTAGTCAGAAACTACCTAAAACATTCATTCTCCTAAATTCATCAGACTTAGAAAGAAAAGAAGAGAAAGAGGCAACAATTTTCTCTCAAGAACAAGCAGAGCTCTTCTTCAAGTTCAACCCCGAAATCCAAAGGATTTCCCCATAGTTTCCTTCATCAGATATGTGGGATTTCACTAGTGGGTTCCTTTCATCCATTAGGTCCCTAGAATTCAGTCAAATCTTCAGCTTCTCCATAAATTGTTCAGACCTAGGGTTCCTAAATCTTAGGGATTCATTGTAATTTAACTGCTATAGTTTCTATGATATTTATTACATGTTTCTTGGAGAATTAGTATAGTTCCATGTATAAAACTCAGAAACCTTAGCTTTCATGAATTATATTTGCTAGGCAGATTAGTCAGACAATCATGCTTCAGAATTCGAATGCCATACCTTTCAGTATACGTATGATGCATTCTCAGATAATTATCAGTATTTTGAGCTATCCAATATTACATTTGCATTTTTAGCTTTATATTCAGTTGGGAGTAAACTTAGCACCGAGTTGGACTAGGGTTCAACATACCCTTAAGTCTCGGAACTACGTGCCATCGTAGGTTTATAAGTCCCCTATGTTGGGCATCAATTTTAGTGATCACGCTATAGTCATGCCTTTATACCCTGGCAAGGTATATTGGGTCCTATCGATGGGGCGTATACGTCGGACTCCACGTTTATCTCACGTGGTTTATGTCGGTTAATAGTATCTCCCACAGTCAGATTCATGTTGCATTGACCATGTATTCAGTATGTATTTCAGAATTCAGTTCAACATGCTATATCTCCATGATTACTACTTGGTCATTGCATCCAGCTCAGCTTCCAATTATGCTTCAGTATATCTATTTCCATGTTCAATTTTTATATTGTTCAGCTTAGCATATATCCTGCATGCTCAGTACATTCAAAGTACTGAAGCATACTTTTGTGCTACATCATTGTATGATGTAGGTTCAGGTGCTCAGCATCCAGACCGCACTTAGTTCGACTTTTAGTCTGTTCTCAGCAGCTTCAGTGGTGAGTCCTCATAGTTCGAAGCCTATAGACATGCTTTAATTTTTAGTATTCACTTCTCAGTTTCAGTCTTGTTAGAGTTAGCTGGGGCCATGTCCCAGCAACTCAGATTAGTTAGAGGCTTTTAGACATAGATTAGATTCAACTTGAGTTGTTAGTGTTGTTTTCAGTCATCACTATACTCTTCATATATTTTATGTATTCAGACATGTTGGGCTTTTCCTCATTTAAGATATTAAACTATTTTTAGCTTACGCACTGTGCATGTTTTAATTGAACTTGTATAGATATGCCATGCCATGGGTTAGCTTGGGGTTACTTGTGACACTAAGCACCGTGTTGCACCTAGGGGGTAGCCTCGGGGCGTGACAAACTTGGTATCAGAGCATCAGGTTTAAGTTTCATAGGGTGTCTGAAAGCCGCGTCAAGTAGGGTCTTCTTCATAGGTGTGAAGCTCGCCACACATATGGGGGAGGAGCTATGAAGCATCGTTAGGAAAAACTTCCCTTCTTTCTTTTGCAGCTCGTGCTATAGAGTATAAACTCTATTTAATCTCCTTCAAACTCTTGCTCTTTGCATTTTAGAAAATGCCTCCCAGAAGAGCTAATGCCAGGAATCAGCCAGCAGCTCCAGCAGACCCATTGAATGAGCAAGTCACGTAGGCTGAGTTTAAGGCTGATTTCTAAGTGCTTCGTCAGGCCATGACCGCCCAGGTCAATTAGCAGGCTGTGGCTCCAGCTCTGCCGCAGACTAACACTGCTGCAGCAAGAATCTGGGACTTTACTCGGATGAAACCTCTGGAGTTTCATGGGTCTAAGTCAGAAGAGGATCCACAAGAGTTTCTCGAAGACATCCAGAAAGTAAGAGACATTATGAGTGGTACTCCAGTCGAGAGTGTAGATTTGGCCGCCTATCAGTTGAAGGGAGTGGCCTACACTTGGTACCAGCAGTGGAAGGAATCTTATGTTACTAATGCAGGTCCAGTGAGTTGGAATCTTTTCAAGACTGCTTTTTTGGACCGATTTTTCCCACTTGAGTTCAGGGAGGCCAAGGTCCAGGAATTTAAATGAGCCAGTCTTAGAGTGGAAGGGTAGTAACTCAGTACTGTAGGTCGATTTATCTCTTACCTTAAAGCTAGAAAAATGATTTCCAAATGGTATATTTATCATCTTGTTTGGGTTGAGGATTCAATCTCTGAAACCCCAACTCTTGAGTCAGTTCTAGTGGTGAATGAGTTTCCAGAAGTGTTTCCAAAAGATCTTATCGGAGTTCCTCCCGCAAGGGAAATCGACTTCGAAATAGTTCTCCTTCTAGATACCTAGCCTATTTCGATTCCTCCTTACAGAATGGCTCCACCTGAGCTTAAGGAACTAAAAGAACAGTTGAAAGATCTTCTAGATAAGGGCTTCATCAGACCCAACATCTCTCCATGGGGTGCTCTAGTGTTTTTCGTGCGAAAGAAAGACGGTTCCATCAGGATATGCATTGACTATCGTCAGTTGAACATAGTCACAATCAAGAATAAATATCCCATCCCCAGGATTGATGACTTGTTCGACCAGCTTCAGGGTGCTAGTTGCCTTTCTAAGATAGACCTCTGATCCGGCTATCATCAACCTAGACTCCGAGATAGTGACATCCCGAAGACAACCTTCAGGACTCGAGATGGTCACTATGAATTTGTAGTTATGTCTTTTGGACTAAGAAATGCTCCTACAGCTTTCATGGACTTAATGAACAGGGTGTTCAAACAGTATTTGAACTTGTTTGTCATCGTCTTTATTGATGATATCCTCGTTTATTTTTGAAATGAGGAAGAGCATGCGACTCATCTGAGAGTTGTTCTGCAAACCCTCAAAGATTGCCAGTTATTCGCTAAGTTCAGCAAATGTGAATTCTGGTTACAGTCGGTCACTTTCCTTGGTCATGTGGTATCAAGCGAAGGGATCCGAGTGGATTCTCAAAAAATTGAGGCAATAAAGCACTGGCCCAAACTTACCTCTCCGAATGATATCAGAAGTATCTTGGGTTTGGCCGGTTACTACAGGAGGTTTGTTGAAGGATTTTCATCCATAGCTTCCCCATTGACCAAGTTGACTCAGAAAAAGGTCAAGTTTCAGTGGTCAGATGAGTGAGAGAAAAGCTTCTTAGAACAGAAAACCAGGTTGACTACAACTCCTATCTTGACTCTACCAGAGGGTTCATGCGGCTATATGGTTTATTGTGATGCATCCAGGGTCAGCCTAGGTTGTATGTTGATGCAGCAGGGTAAGGTCATAGCTTATGCTTCTAGACAACTTAAGGTCCATGAGAAGAACTACCCGACTCATGACCTCGAGCCTGCAGCCGTCGTGTTTGCCCTAAAGATTTGGAGACACTACTTGTATGGTGTCCATGTTGATGTGTTCACAGATCATAAGAGCCTTCGGTATGTGTTCACCCAGAAAGAGTTGAATCTTCGTCAGAGGAGATGGCTTGAATTCCTCAAAGACTATGACATAAATGTGCTCTACTATCTGGGTAAGGCCAATATGGTGGCTGACGCCCTCAACAGACTATCCATGGGTAGTGTGGCACATGTTGAGGAATAGAAGAAAGAATTAGCCAGAGATGTTCACCGACTTGCTCGCTTAGGAGTGTGCCTTATGGACACGTTAGATGGTGGTGTGATAGTCAGGAATGAATCAGAATCTTCATTGGTAGCGGAGTTTAAGGAGAAACAGGATAGTGAACCTATATTGCTTCAGTTGAAGGATGCAGTTTATCAGCAGAGAGTTGAAGTTTTCTCCCAAGGGGAAGATGGTGGTTACTAGGGTCGCTTATGTGTCCCTAATGTGGGTGAGTTGAGGTAGAAAATCCTTATAGAAGCCCATAATTCCAGATATTCTATTCATCTGGGTGCTACTAAGATGTACCGTGATCTACGGGAAGTCTATTGGTGGAACGGCATGAAGTGGGACATCGCATATTTTGTGGCTAAGTGTCCTAACTATCAACAGGTTAAAGTATAACATTAGAAACCAGGAGGCGTGACTCAGGAGATTAGCATTCCTACGTGGAAGTGGGAAGTGATAAACATGGATTTCATTACGGGTTTACCTCGTACTCGCAGACAGCATGACTCCATTTGGGTGATAGTGAACAGAGTCACTAAGTCAGCTCACTTCTTGGCTGTCAAGACTACAGATTCAGCAGAGAACTATGCCAGACTCTACATCAGCGAGATAGTCAGGTTGCATGGGGTTCCCTTATCGATCATCTCAGATAGGGGTCCTCAGTTTACATCTCATTTCTAGAGGTCGTTTCAGAAAGGTCTTGGTACTCACGTAAATCTCAGTACAACATTTCATCCGCAGACGGATGGTCAGGCAGAGCGTACCATTCAGACTCTAGAGGACATGTTGAGAGCTTATGTGATCGATTTCAAGGGTAGTTGGGATGATCACCTACCTCTCATAGAGTTCACCTATAATAACAGTTTCCATTCCAATATTCAGATGTCCCTTTATGAGGCACTGTATGGGCGTAGATGTAGGTCTCCAGTTGGTTGGTTCAAAGTAGGTGAAGCAGCCTTGATTGGGCCAGATTCGTTTCATGAGGCTATGGAGAAAGTTTAGCTCATCAGAGATAGACTAAAGACAACTCAGAGTCATTAGAAGTCCTATGAAGATGTGAGGAAAAGGGACTTAGAGTTCGAAATCGATGATTGGGTTTTCCTAAAGGTGTCATCCATGAAGGGGGTGATGAGATTTGGAAAGAAAGGGAAGCTCAGTCCCAGGTATGTAGGTCCTTACAGAATCTCAAAAAGGGTTAGAGTTGCCAGCAGAACTAGCAGCGGTTCATCCAGTCTTTCAAATTTCCTTGTTGAAGAAGTGTGTGGTGATCTGGCATCTATAGTACCTTTAGTGTGGACACCCTGAGAGCTGAGGTTGCCACTTTGACGACTGAGGTGATCCAGATACAGTCCATGGACATCTCTACACTGTGGGGTGATATTCCGCCTTTAAGATGTTGCTGCTCCTGTACTTGAGATGCCTAGTGCTGCACCTTGCTCTTATGTGCCTAAGCATGCTGGTACTGTAGCTGAGGATGAAGATGATGAGGCTGGCAAGGAGTTGGCTGAGGAGACTGATGAGGAGAGATTGCATGAAGATGAGCACAGGATTGCTGAGACCCTGACAGAGATGTAGGAGACAGAAGAGGTTATCCTTCAGTCTGCCCTGGAGAGATCTCTTTGAGAAACAATAGGATTTGGGTCTAGTGGAGTCTCACTCCAGACTCTACCACACTTCCTGGTGCTGAGACGGACACTAATGCAACAGCTGAGCCTTCATTGCCACCTCCTGTGATCCTATTGTCAGGCATCGAGGACCCACTTGAGACTTCTCCTCCCGAGACTCCAGATGAGAGTGCTCCACAGGCATAGCCTGTCAGGGGGATCTTATCTCTTAACCTCTTAGTATTTTCTTTCATGCTGCATTGTGTACACTGCTTTTTATTTTTCATGGGGTGAGGGCCTTCATGCCAATATTTCCCCTTTGTCTATATTTTGTTATTTTTTCCTTTGAACAATTGTAGTTGATGATTATTTATAATAGAGTGCTTTTCTTTTGGGAAATTGTGTCCCCTTGCGTTTTTTTGTTCTTTCTTAATGAATGCAACCCCCATGAGTTTTAAAATCATAAAATGCTTGAGATTTTCATTGATAAATTTGAGAATCAATTTTATTCAATATCGATGTCTTAAATAGTACTCATGATGAGCATGATGCGTAGTGTTGGTGTTGCGAGAATGAAATTGATGTGGTTACACTTTTAAATGATTCCTTTGAATCTTTTGTTGACTAGCTTCATTTTGTTGTGAGCCTTGCAATGAACATCACATGTACGCTTTTGATCTTTTCGAGATGTGCTAAATAAGTATATTTTGAAGAGTCATGTGTGGTGAGTTTTTACTTGGAAACATGCATGCAGAGTCCTAGAATTTGCCTTGTTAGTCCAATTGTACTAATCTTGGTAAATGTGAGACATGATCTTGAGCAAAAATTCAATGAGGGATCCAAATTGTTTATAAATTATTTGTGACTACCTTGTGAGGGTGTGAATCCATTTTGGCACCATTTGAGCCTATTCCAATCGTTCTCAACCAAAAGAAGCCTCTTGAATCAAATTATCTCTACCTTCTCACAAAAAAAAACCCTTTTTGAAGCATTGTAATGTTTGAATAGTCAACTTAATCCAAAATCGTAAGTTGAGGGTGTGGAAAGAAAGGATAAATGAAAGCCAAGTAAAGGGCAAGGAAAGATGAAATGAGGCTCAACTTTGAAAATGTTACTAAAGAGAAGGAACCCCTCCTTTAAAAAATACTTGAATGAAAAATGAAAATGGAAAAGATGAGCAAATGAAATAAAAAGGGGATTCCAAATAAAGTGAATGACAAGTCAAGGGTTGACTCCTCAAATGAAAAGAAAGGAAAAGAATTTGAGAAGAGGTGATAATGATTGCAACAATGATTTGAATGGTTGAAGTCACAAATACAAATTGGCCATGCCTTAACCCTCAGCCCCATTACAAGCCTAAAAGACACTTGAGATCTTGCATAAACTAGGTTGTGTGATGATGGGAAAATATGGTCAAACCTATGGGACAAAGCTTGCATGTATTTCTCTTTTGAGAGAGTGAGAGTTGCATTGATTCCTTTCACCTTTGTTGAAATTGCTTTGTGAGAGCGTGGAATTGTTCTTGATGTGAGGGCACTTGAATGCATTTGTTGAACCATGTTTTTGTATTAGACAAGAAGCTAAAGTGAGTTTGAACTTATGTTGAGACTAGCTAGTCATCATTTGAGGCTTTTTGATCATGATTTAGGGTAACATACTATTCAGAGCATTCTTGCTATGGCAATTGTATGTTAGCTCTCATTGAGTACTTTTGTAGACACCCTTATTGAGCTTATTGTGTTCTTGATTTACTTGAGGATAAGCAAATGTTTAAGTTGGGAGTGTTGATGAGTGGTAGATTTGCACTCATTTAAGGTCCATATAGCTCAATAATTAGTGTCCTCAATGCCTAATTTTGTCCTTTTCTAATAGAATATTGATGTTTTGTAGCTATGAAAGCAATTGGACAAAGCAAGGACTAATGTTTGAAAATAGGGCCAAAAATACAAAAGGAAGTGCAAAATGAACATTGTTGATCACCTAACATGAAGGGCGGATCGCGTACTGAGCATGACCTCGCCCAAAGTGACAATGCAAAGCACTTATGTCTAACATAGAACGTCGGTAAACTCTAGTGGTAAAGGTGATGTGCCTAGTAAGAAAGGCGAACTTGATGAACAACGCCTAAAGTTACAGTGTGTAAGACAAACACTTAATGCTCAAACGGCGAACTAAGGTGGTATTCGGTAATGCGCCAAACGTGAAAGGCTGACTCAAGTGAAGTCACCGACTGAGGTTCAAACACATGAAGCCTAGAGCTCCACAAGTTGAGCTGAGGAGCAAAGGGCGATCTGCCAGTGCATGTGGTGAGACCGAATAATGTCACTGAAGTTGTCAGACGGTGGATATTTGGGCCAAATTTTGGGAAATTATAAATAGCCCAAAGAGAGAGTTTTGAAGGGAGAGTTTTTTTTAGAGTTATTTTTGAGAAATAGTTTTGGAGAACACTTTTACCTTTGATGAATAATTTTCTAGCTTTTGGAGTTTTACAACTTTGTGCTTGAATCTTACAAATTGAAGTTGAATCCAAAGTGGGTTTGCTTGTAATTGTTTAATTCCATGCTACCCATGACTGCTTCCATGAAAGATATAATTTCTTTGCTTTTTGTGATGGGTGGCTAAAACCCCAAGATCTAGGGGTGCTCTAATGGGTTGGGTGTCAATTAAATGTAGTGTGTATTGTGCTATGCTCTGTTTTGCTGTTGTTCATGCATGAATTTGGTCTAATTACCATGGGGTTAAATAATGGATTAAGGTTGCAAATTTAATTCCTACTTCCGATCTCCGGTTGATACTCGAAAGAGATTGATTGGAGTGGGTAATTAGTTCAATACTAGCAATTTATGTTTGATGTTTGTAGCTTGCTTGAAATATAGGCTATGGGTTAGATCTATTTTCCCTATTCTTGAAAAAGACAATAGAGTAAGGTATTGGGTTTATTAGAATTGGCATATGGATGAGACTGAAAGGAGATTTTATGCAAGGATGCTTTGAGATCGAAAGAAGGTTAGCGTCATTACAGATGACTTAGCCTATTCACGAATGTTCATCACAATAGAGCAACACAATTTCCCCTATGTTAGATTGGCTTCCAATCCCCGCCTCCCTAGATTGCTTGTTAAATCTTGATTTCATTTAACTTCTAGTTTAATTGCAATAATTGATAACCAAAGTTTTATATTGAGTTGGTGGTTCCATCCACCAAATTGTTTTACTACTATAAATGAATTAATTTAAAATCCAAATTTCTTGAAAAGGAATTCTCTACGCTGCACCATTCCCTGTGGGATTCGACCCCGGCTCTTCGTTGGGTTTTTATTGACTACAATCGCTCACTCTTTTAATTGGTTTTGGAGGGTGATTTGAGTATTAATAAAAATGGTGTTGTTATCGGGGAATGGTAGTTGAGAATTTTGATTGAGAAATTAGAATTTTATTTTGTTTAGTTATAGTAGATTTGTTGTTTGGTGTTGTTGTTAGCTGATTTGCAAGTGGACAAAATGAGTGACCATGGAAGTGACAACGATAGTCACTATGGTCAAAAGGACAACATGGGTGATTTGAATGACATGCCTCTCAATGTTATTCAAATCACGGGAGTAATCCGAATACCTCCTACAACTGGGAGGGTTGTGTTTCACATCACCAAAACTATGATGAAATTGCTCCAAATGAAAGGAATGTTTGGGGGTCTAGCTCATGAGGATCCCCATGAAAACCTTAGGAATTTCAAGAAGGTTTGTGGACCTTTTATGTTCAAGAATATCTCCCAAGAATTCGTAAGGTTGAGGTTATTCCCGATTTCTTTAACGGGAGAGGTCACAAGATGGTTTGTGGAGTTGCCAAATAATTCAATCACTTCATGGGATGATCTAACTGATGTCTTCTTGGAGAGATTCTTTCCACCTCTGAAAATGGTTAAACTCCGAATCCAAATCCAAAATTTTAAGCGTATTGGAGGTGAACCATTGCATGAGACATGGTTGGGGTTCAACAGGTTACTCTTAAAGTGTCTAACACATGGCGTTTCGGATGATCTGCTGCTACAATACTTTTACTTCAGCCTTGATTCAGTCAATAAAGGTGTGGCTGATCAATTTGTTCATGGTGGTTTAATGAGACAACCGTATGAGATGGCTGCGTTATTGCTAGATGATATGACTAAGGTTAAGTGAGCATGGCACACTAGAGAGGACCAAGTGCCTAATCTACAAGTGGGTCTAACAAAATAATAAATCGGGAAGGACCATGAAAGAGATGAAAACATGGCCAAAATGATGACCCAAATCAATTTGTTGTCCAAACATGTCATGGGATGTGTAACCAAGTCGGTAAATGAGGTTGAAACTAACATAGGGCAGTGCCAGGATGATGCCAAGTTTGATACATTATACAATGAACAAGTTCAATACTTGGGAAATAAAATGGGAGGTTCTCACACCAATTATCAATGACAAGGTGGGAACTAAGGTTGGAACAAGGATAGAGATAGTGGCTGGAAAGATTGGCGAGGTGGAAATTGGAGAGATAGGGAGATTGAAAAATATAGGTATGTGCCTCCTCATGATCTTCCACGCCCAAATGAATCAAATGGGCCAGAAAGCAGCCGAACTGAGGACATGCTTGCAAGGATATACAACAAGATTGAAGGGTTCAATAGGGTGTTGAAGGAATTAAAAAATTACTTCTCCACTTTATCACAGACAGTGACTTCTCACTCAATTTCCATTAAGCAGCTAGAGACCCAACTGGGTCAAATTGCCACTCATCTCGATCCAAGGCAAAATGGAACATTGCCTAGTGACACCATCCCTAATCCCAAGAATGAATGTTGAGTTTGAGGACTATGTCGTGCCATGACGTTAAATAAGGTGCGTCTTGGGAGGCAACCCAAGTCTTTACTTTTGTTTTTTGTTCTTTCGAATAATGTGCATTGTGAGTGCAAGTTGAAAAGAGGTTTAAAGATGGAAAAGAAAATCTTAGGTGATGCCAAAACCAGCTCAACGATACGTCGAAGGCACTAAACGGACTGACTCTTGTCCGCCTTTTGAGCTGGAATTGATGAAAAAGTGCACTATCAAATTGGCGATCAGAACTCTAAAGGGTGATTCACCGAAGTGCACTAAGCGAATCCATCGGGTTCACCGAAGTGGCCTTCAAGTTTGGTATTAGATCAGGCATGTTTAGCGAGCTTAAGCTCCAGATGGCGATACGCCGAACATGTTCGGCAACATTAGTGAGTGCGCCAAATGATCCTAGTATAAAAAGTCCAAGGGTTATTTTAAATTCAAAACTCAAAACCTTTGAAATTTTTAAAACCTTTTCAATTCTCTTCTCTTGCATCATGCATTTTGAGTGTTTGTGTGCCTCGTGTGAGCGGATTGAAGGTTCCAGGAGTGCATTTGCTTGAATTTTTAGTTAACCCAACCCTGATTGCTCAGTTTCTTGCTTATTTTTCAGCATAAAGGTTGGTATTCAACTTTTTATTGATAATTTTGAAGTTAGATTGCATATAGGGTGTGGGCTTGAGCCCTTTAACTGAAACTGAGTGCTTAATTTTGTTGGGTAACATCATATTGTTGAGTTTGAACTGTACCCATGTGTATGTGAATGTGATTGTGAATGCTTTATAAATTGGGAGCAATCCTAATTTTGTTGGTTAGAATGATGAATTGAGTTGATATAATTGATGGGTCTGTGCTTAATTGAATGTGAGTGAAGTCTGAGTAGCTCAGTTTTGACCCATTGCATGATTTAAACCAATGATAGGCAGGGTGACTACTTTCTTAAGGGCAAACCGTTAATTAGAGCAACACTTAGTGATATCTAGGAGAAAATCTGAGTACCCATGGGTAGAACAAGCATATAGGTGGATTCTAATGTTGGGGGGACTCATATTTTTTGTGCTTGTTGGGTTTGGCTATGAAAATTATTCACAGGGCTGAAACTTCCTTTTTGGCGAGCTTTTCTTAGCCCGCCAAGGAATATAGGTGAATCATCTAGTAAGACCCAGCTCGCCTTCCTTAGCATGTGCATAGCCTTGGGTATTGTCTCATTTGATGGGATTATCTTAGTCTGCCGAACCCATTGGGCATATCGCCGAGTGGGAGAGTACGTCGCCTTTGATGCCAGTTATATTCCCTTTTGCACTGTCAGTTTTTATGGACTTGTCTTAGCTCGCTGAAACCAGCTCGGTGAATCGTCGAGTTGGTATTAACTCCGCCTTGTTTACTTGAACCCTGAGTTAATTGCTACTGTTCATTTTGGCAAGCTCACAAAGCTCGCCAATCCTGTTGGGTGATACGCCTTCCCATTAGGTGAGCCTCAAGATTGTTTTTAAAACACGATTCAAAGTGTTTTCGATTTCCAATAACCTTCACAAATCTTGTTCTTTAATGTGTGCTTTGCAGGCAATGGCTAGAATAAAGGGTAAGAATGTGGTCTCCTCCAACAATGAACAGGAAAGAGAGTCCTCTCCTCCTCCTCCTCCTCCTCCTCAAAAGAAGCAAAAGGGCATTTCAATCAATGAGCCTTCTGAGGTCTCCAATGCCCAACAAACAAACCCTTAAACACCTACCAGTGGGGGTAAAAAGGTGTGGAAGTATATAGCCAAGAAGTAGGTGAATATTTGCTAAAAATTGGTGTCACCTTCATAAGATACCAACCCTGCTTCTCGTGATTCCTATTTTTAGCTCCAAGATCTTTGAATAGGCTCAAGGCAGATGGGGAACGAACCATTTTTGAGGAACACCGATTCTCGATTAACGGCGTCATGAATGAGTATCCCACAATATGGGAGAATCAAATTCCACAAACTGGAACAATTAACAAAAGGCCAGGCACCCATATATACCAAAATGGGTCCGAGAGTTTTATGTTGCCTATGCTAAGGCATTACTAAAGAAGAGAAAACAGACTGTCTAGAGGACAGTGGATGAAGTTAAAGTAAGAGGCAATTTGGTTCCTTGCCACGCCACCATAATTAACACTATCTTAGGTACCCAAAACAACCACTTTGATGCATACAAGATCTAGAGGACTAAAAATCTAGATGCATTGAAGGGATGGTTGGCCACCCTAATATCTGATGAGTCTTCTCCTTCTTGATTAGGTAAAGGGGCAAAGATCGAAAAGACTGACCTGAACATTGCAGCACAATACTGGTTTGGGTTTATTAGTAGCAACATTATGTCTTCCCAAAATGAGTCAGTACTACGACATCCGAAAGTAGTGTTAGTGGGCTCCATTATTGCAAATGACAAATTTAATGTGGGAGTTATTATTGAGGATGAGATACTACTTAAGGCGAGGTAGGAGAAGACATCACTCCCATTACCAGTACTCATCACACAATTGTGTGAGAGGGTAGGAGTCCCTTTTCGAAAGACTGATATCACGATCACGCCAGTCTTCTCTAGTGACATTTAGAGTATCAAGGTCGAGTTCTTGAGAGATGATGCAGCTCGAAGGAAGATGCCACCACCTGACTCCACTCCTGTGGTTGACCCCGTTGAATAGACACCTGAGACCCGCACACCTACTCCTACTATGGAGCAGGCATGTATTCCTATTTCTTCTTTTGTTACTGGCTCTTCTAATTATATTTGTACTTATGTACCAACAACTTCTATATTTACTACTGTTGTGAGGCCTCCTCCCTCTCGTGTTGCCTGTCCTCCACTTACCTAGGCACTTATTTATCAGATGGGCCGTCTTGCTCGATCAGCTATGTTAGAGTTGTCTAGGTTGAGAAGGACTTGCCCCAGCTCATTGACTAGGCCATCAAAAAAGCCTTGGGTCCTCTGACTGAGCGGGTGGTCAAGTGTGAGGAGGTGATTGAGGGCCACACTATGAGATTAGATGATTTGATTGCTAGGATAGCAGCTCTAGAGGAGGTTGAGGGTAGTTCTAGTGTTGTGTACACCCTGAGAGTTGAGGTTGCCATGTTAAGGGTTGAGGTGGTCCAGATACAGTCCATGGACATCTCTACGCTATGGGGCTATGTTCCCCTTTAAGATGTTGTTGCCCATGTACCTGAGATGCCTAGTGCTGCACCTTGCTCTTTTGCGCCTAAGGATGCTGGTACTGTAGCTGAGGATTAGGATGATCAGGCTGATAAAGAGTTGGCTGAGGAGACTTATGAGGAGAGGTTGCATTAAGATGAGCACGGGATTGCTGAGACCCTGACAGAGATGCAGGAGAAATATAAGGTTATTGTTCAGGCTACCCTGGAGAGATCTCTTTGAAAGACTACAGGGGTCGGGTCTAGTGGAGTCACTCCAGACTCTACCACACTTCCTTGTGCTGAAACGGGCACTGTTGCCCTAGCCGGGCCTTCATTGGCACCTCCCGTGATCTCATTGTCGGGAATCCATGACCCACTTGAGACTTCTCCTCTCGAGACTCCAGATGAGAGTGCTCCACATGCATAGTCTGTCAAGGGATCCTATCTCTTAACCTCTTAGTATTTTCTTTCATGCTGCATTGAGGACACTACTTTTTATTTTTGGTGGTGTAAGGGCCTTCGTGCCAATATTCTCCTTTTGTTTGTATTTTGTTATTTTGTCCTTTGAACAATTATAGTTGATTCTTTTTATATTAGAGTCCTTACATTAGTTTTTGTTCCCTTTTGATGAATGCAACCACCATGAGTTTTAAAATTATGAAATGCTTGAGATTTTCATTGATAAAATTTGAGAATCAATTTTGTTCAATATCGATGTCTTAAATAGTACTCATGATGAGCATGATGCTTTGTGTTGGTGTTGTGAGAATGAAATTTATGTGCTTACACTTTTGAATGATCTCTTTGAATCTTTTATTGACTAGTTGCATTTTGATGTGAGCTTTGCAATGAACATCGCACATACCCTTTTGATCTTTTCAGGATGTGCTAAATGAGTGTATTTTGAAGTACCATGTGTGGTGAGGTTTTACTTGAAAACATGCATGTAGATTCCTAAAATTTGCCTTTTTAGTCTAATTGTGTGAATCTTGGTGAATGTGAGACATGATCTTGGGCAAAAATTCAATGAGGGAACCAAATTGTTCATAAACCATTTGTGACTACCTTTGTGAGGGTGTGAATCCATTATGGCACCATTTGAGTCTTTTCCATTTGTTGTCAACCAAAAGAAGTTTCTTGAACCAAATTATCTCTACCTTCTCACCAAAAAACCCTTTTTAAAGTATTGTAATGTTTGAATAGCCAACTTAGGCCAAAAGCCTAAGTTGGGGGTGTGGAAAGGAAGGATGAATGTAAGCCAAGTAAAGGGCAAGGAAAGATGAAATGAGGTTCAACTATGAAAGTGTTACTAAAGAGAAAGAACCCATCCTTATAAAATAAATACTTGAATGAAAAATGAAAATTAAAAATTAAAAAGATGAGTGAATGAAATAAAAAGGGGATTCCAAATAAAATAAATGACAAGTCAATGGTTAAGTCCTCAAATGAAAAAGAAGGAAAAGAACTTGAGAAGAGGTGATGATGATTGCAACAATGCTTTGAAAGGGTAAAGTCACCAATCCAAATTGTCCATGCCTTAACCCTTAGCCCCATTACAAGCCTAAATGACCCTTGATATCTCGCATGAACTAGGTTGTGTAATGATTTGAAAATATTAGCAAGCCTATGGGACAAAGCTTGCATGTATTTCTCTTTTGAGAGAGTGAGAGTTGCATTGATTTCTTTCACCTTTGTTAAAATTGTTTTGTGAGAGCATGGAATCATTCTTGATGTTATGGTACTTGAATGCATTTGTTGAACCATGTTCTTGTATTAGACAAAAAGCTAAAGTGAGCTTGAACTTGTGTTGAGACTAGCTAGTTATCATTTGAGGCTTTTTGATCATGATTTAGAGTAACATACTGTTGAGAGTAATCTTGCTATGGCACTTGTATGTTAGCTGTCATTGAGTACTGTTGTAGACACAAATTATTTATGTAATACCTAGCTTTCCAAGGAATGAAAGATGCAGAATTTACCTGTAGGCAATGACCTACGAAGGCCACTTATGGACCGTAGTCAGGTTGACGGGCCTTAGGTGAGAAGTCATCAATGGCTCTGTCAAGTTTCGTAATTCTCAGTCTCTGAAGTGTGATCTATGGAGCAGCAGGACAGATCGTGAGTCAGTTGACGGTCCGTAGAAAGGAGTCGTAGATGTCCCTCAGACTTGGTTAAATTCTTGAACCTCAGGCTGTGATCCACGGTTGAGGTGTACGGTCCGTAGATTGAAGCCGTCGTTGTAGGGTCCCCAGATACCAACTCTCTGAATCTTTTGACGGTTCAATTGGACGGTTCGTCAACGGATGTACGGACCGTAGGTCTTTACCGTAGATGGGCCCCGACAGTTTTAATTAAGGGTTTTTTAGTCTTTTCCCTAGTTAATTCCCTAATTAACTAAGTCGGTTTTACCCTTAATGAAGGTCCTATATATATTTCTCTATACCTAAATCACTTCATTCTAACTCATTTCCTAAATTTACCTCTCAAATATTTCTCTCTCTAAAAGAAATCCTCTCTAGCTCAAGGAAGAAGAAGAAGCTAAGTCCTCCATTGAAGATCATCCAATTTTTTCCAATTTCTATTGGGCTTTGCTAAGGTATGATGGTATTGACCAATGGAGTTGCTTCCTCCATTGGGCCCTCCCTTTTCTTCATGAATTTCAAAGTTCAATTCCCTTCAAGTAAGCTAGGGTTTGATCAATTGTTATGGGTTCTTCGAGTATGAGTCCAATTACTGATATTGTGCTTTGTAGTGCATGATCTAGCGTGGGTAAAGTAATTTAGTGCACGATCTAGCATGAATTACATGATTATTGTAAGTATTGCTTGAACCCCCATGATCCCAAGTAAATTCTCCCCAATTTGATAATCTATGTCTTGATTGTTGGGTTGAGATATGAATTGATGAAATTGAAGGCTCATCTATGAAATTGAGCATGAATTGGGGTTAAGTGCATGAATTTAGCATGTTCAAGTAAAAAGCATGAGTTTCCTCTTTTATGTGGGTTACTTCAAGTTTGACTATATTGCCTTGATTATGACTTTTAAGAGCTAGCTTGCATTGAGTTGCATGGTTTAAAATAAAGGCAATATGAACCCATTAGATATGAAGAAAAAGCATGATAGCATCATGAAGAAAGAGGTTTATAGAATCAAGCATATTTTATGTGAAATCTATGATATGATGTTGTTGAATCTTGAAAGGGTTTTCTCATATAATGCTCAACCTAAGCTTGTGAAAGGTTTTCTTACATATAAAGGATTCATAACTTGTTAAAAGGTTTGCTTAACTAAAATTGAATCAAGAGCTTGAGAAGCTATTCTAAGGGTGTAAGCTTGGACAAGCCCATGAAAGAGGAAACACTCAATGAAGTAAGCTTGGACTAGTCCATGGTATGTGAAGTCATGTTTAGCTTGGATTGGCAACCCCAGTTTTACCTTTCCATAGGTATCAATATTTATGATTGTATAGTGGGAATTATGCGTAGAACCGAGTGGACGGGTGACAAGTCCCCATATGTCCTATGCCTATGTGCCCCCATAGGTGGTCTTTAACAGGCCCATATCAGCTTAGCTAGTGGATACACGTAGGCTATGGTTTAGGATTCTACCTTGGCAAGTAGAATGGCCCTTTTTCGGTGTAGGGTAGACACCGGATTCCATGTTGAGTTATTCCATGGTCTACATATCAGTTTGAGGCTTTTCCCACACTTCAGCTTGCACAATGGTGCATGGGTTACTAAAAGTAAAGAAAAGAAAAGAAGAGTAACAAAAAGATAATTTAGCTTGCATTGGCCATGGTTTATGCCTTATGCTATTTGCTTATATGTCGTATCATGCTTAGCTTGGCCAATTGCATGTCATATTTATATCTCAGTTTATAGCATGTTTTATGAGTTTATATGCATGGCTATCATACTTAGTACTTTATTGTGCTAACGCATACTCTTGCCTGCACCAACTTCTTTGGTGTAGGGCGTGGCAGTTCTCCTACTCGTGGCTAGAGCATTGACTTAGAGTTGAGAAGAAGACTTGGTGAGTCCTCATCCATCCAAGGACATAGCCTTGGATTTTACTTCGATGTCTTTCCTTATGTTGGATATTGTATTGGGCTGCGTCCCTCTCAGTTTTATTCGTATTCCATGATGTTAGAAGGCATTGAGACATGAGATGTAGACTTCCGCTGTTTTGATTAAAGCTTTGATATAAAATGCTCTTTTGAACCCTTATTTCTCTATTATCTTGTATGTTATGTATGCTAAGGGCTTGTATGAGGCCTCTTAGGATCTTGTACTCCGTGCTACATCTAGGGACTACCCTGGGTCGTGACAACCATCATTGAAATTTTGCCCAAGATCATGTCTCACATTCACTAAGATTCATACAATTGGACTAACAAGGAAAATTCTATGACTACGCATGCATGTTTTCAAGTAAAAACTCACTACACATGGCACTTTGAAATACACTAATTTAGCACATCCCGAAAAGATCAAAGGCGTATATGCGATGTTCATTTCAAGGCCACATCAAAATGCAGCTAGTCAACAAAAAATTCAAAGGTATCATTCAAAAGTGTAACCACATCAATTTCATTCTCGTAACACCAACACTACGCATCATGCACATCATGAGTACTATTTAAGACATCGATATTGAACAAAATCAATTCTCAAATTTTATCAATCAAAATCTCAAGTATTTCATGATTTTAAAACTCATGGGGGTTGCATTCATCAAGAGAGAATAAAAAATGAAGTAAGGAGACACAATTCCCCAAAAGAAAAGCACTCTAATATCAACAAGCATCAACTACAATTGTTCAAAGGAAAAAATAACAAAATACAAACAAAAGGGGAATATTGGCACGAAGGCCCTCAACCCACCAAAAATAAAAAGCAGTGTCCTCAATGTGGCATGAAAGAAAATACTAAGAGGTTAAGAGATAGGATCCGCCTGACAGGCTATGCCTGTGGAGCACTCTCATCTGGAGTCTCGGAGGAGAAGTCTCAAGTGGGGCATCGATGCCTGGCAATAGGATCACGAGAGGTGGAAATGAAGGCTCGGCTGGGGCATTAGTGCCTGTCTCAACACCAGGAAGTGTGGTAGAGTCTGGAGTGACTCCACTAGACCCGACCCCTGTAGTTTCTCAACGAGATCTCTCCCGGGCAGCCTGAAGGATAACCTCCTCTGCCTCCTACATCTCTGTCAGGGTCTCAACAATCCCATGCTCATCTTCATACAATCTCTCCTCATTAGTCTCCTCAGCCAACTCCTCATCGGCCTCATCATCGTCATCCTCAGCTACAGTACCAGCATCCTCAGGCATAAAAGATTAAGGTGCAGCACTAGGCATCTCAAGTACAGGGGTGATAGCATTTGAAAGGGGAACATTGCCCTACAGTGTAGAGATGTCCATCGACTGTATATGGACAATCTCTTCCCTCAACGTGGCAACCACAGCTCTCAGGGTGTCCACAACACTAGAACTACCCTTGGCCTCATCTAAAGCTGCTATCCTAGTGCTGAAATCGTCTAATCTCATAGTGTGGCCCTCAATCACCTCCTCACACTTGACCACCCGCTCAGTCTGAGGAGCCAAACCTTTCTCGATAGCCTGGTCAATGAGCCAGGGCAAGTCCTTCTCAACCTAGGCAGCTCTAACATCAGATGACTAGGTAAGATTGCCCATCTGATAAATAAGTTCCTGGGTCAGTGGAGGATGGGCAACAGGAGAGGGGAGAGGCCTCACAGTAGCAGTAGATACAAAAGCCGAATATAATCAGAAGAGCCAGCAACAGAAGAAGGAATAGGAATACCTGCCTGCTCCATAAAAGGAGCAGGTGTACTGGTCCCAAGTACCAATGTAGCGGGGTCAACCACTTGGGTGGAGACAGGTGGTGGCGGCTTCTTCCGAGAAACATCATCTCTCAAGAACTCAGCCTCAATCCTCAGAATAGCACTGAAGGAGACTTGCGTGATCTTGACATCAGTCTTTCGGATAGGGACTCCTGCCCTCTCACACAACTGTGTGATGTGTACTGGGAATGGGAGTGATGTATGCTCCTGCCTCGCCCTTAGTTTTATCTCATCCTCAATAATAACTCCCACATTAAATTTTTCATTTGCAATAATTGAGCCCACTAATACCGCTTTCGGATGCTGGAGTACAAACTCATTTTGGGAAGGCATAATGTTGCTACTAATAAACCTGAACCAGTATTGTGCTACAATGTTCAGGTCCTTTTCGATATTTTCCCCTTCAGCAAAGTATGAAGGAGAAGACTCATCGGATATTAGGGGGGCCAACCATCCCTTCAATGCATCTAGAGTTTTAGTCCTCCAGATCTTGTATGCATTAGAATGGTTGTTTGGGGTGCCTAAGATAGTGTTAATTATGGTGGCGTGGAAAGGAACCAAATTTCCTCTCACTTCAACTTCATCCACTATCTTCTAGACAGTCTCTTTTCTCTTTTTTGGTAATGCCTTGGCATAGGCATCATAAAACTCTCGGACCCATTTGGGTATATATGGGTGCCTGGCCTTTGTGAATTGTTCCAGGTTGTGGAATTTGATTGTCACCCATATTGTGGTATATTCACTCATGACGCCGTCAGCCGAGAGTCGGCGCTCCTCCACAATGGTTCATTCCCCATCTGCCTTGAGCCTATTCTAAGCTCTTGGAGATAATTGGGAGAATGCGAGAAGCAGGGTTGATATCTTGCGAAGGTAACACCAATTTTTAGTGAATATTCACCTGCTTCTTGGCTATATGCTTACGCACCTTTTTACCCTCACTAGTAGGTGTCTAAGGGTTTTTTTTATTCATTGGAGACCTCATAAGGCTCATTAATTTAAATTCCCTTTTGCTTTTTTTTAAGGAAGAGAATGAGGAGAGGACTCTTTATCATGTTCATTGTCGGGGGAGACCACATTCTTACCCTTGTTCTAGCCATTGCCTGCAAAGCAAACATTAAAGCACAAGATTTGTGAAGGTTAGTTGAAATTGAAAGCACTTTGAATCATGTTTTAAAAATAGTCCTGAGGCTCGCATAATGGAAGGTGTATTGCCCAACAGGATCGGCGAACTCTGGAGAGCTCGCCAAAATGAACAGTAATAATTTACTCAGGGTTCAGGCAAACAAGGCGGAATTAATGCCGGCTCGGCAATTTGCCAAGCTGGTTTCGGTGAGCTAAGACAAGTCCCCCGAAACTAGCAGTGCAAAAGGGAAAATAATAGGTATCATGGGTGATATCCTCTCCCACTCGGTGATACGCCCAATAGGTTTGGCGAACTAAGATAAGCTCGTCGAATGGGACAGTACCAAAGGACATCCACATGCTAAGGAAGGCGAGCTGGGTCTTACTCGATAATTCGCCTATTTTCCTTGGCGGACTAAGGCAAGCTTGCCGAATAGAAAGTTTCTGCTCAGTGCCTAATTTTCACAGCCAAACCCAACAAGAAAAACAAATACGAGTTTCCCCAACATTACAATCCACCCATATATGCCTGTTCTACCCATAGGTACTCAGATTTCCCCTAGATATCACTAAGTGTTGCACTAATTGATGATTTTCCCTTAAGAAAGTAGTCACCCTGTCCATCATTGGGAAAATCATGCAATGGGTCAACACTGAGCTACTCAGAAGTAACTCACATTCAATTAAGCATAGATCCAGCAATTACATCAACTCAATTCATCATTCTAACAAACACAATCACGATTCACAATTTATACAGGCATTAATAATCACATTCACATGGGTAAAGTTCAAATTCAACAATATGATGCTACCCAACCAAATTAAGCACTCAATTTCTATTAGAGGGCTCAAGCCCACACCCTATATGCAATCTAACTTTAAAATTATCAACAAAAATTTGAAACACCAACCTTTATGCCAAACAATAAGCAAGAAACTGAGGAATCGGAGTTGGGTTTACTCAAACATCAAACAAATGCACACTTAGCACCTTAATTCCACTCAGACGAGGCACACAACACTCAAAATACATGATGCAAGAAAAGGGAATCGAAAAGGTTTTAAAAATTTCAAAGGTTTTGAGTTTTGAATTCAAAATAACCCTTGGCCTTTTTATACCAGGCTCGTTCGGTGCACTCACTAACATTGCTGAACATGTTCGGCGTATCACCATCGGTATCTTAAGCTCGTTGAACATGCCCTACCGAATACCAAACTTGAAGGCCACTTTGGCGAACCTGATGGAGTCCACTTAGTACACTTCGGTGAATCGCCCTTTGGATTTCTAATCACCAATGTTGACAGTACACTTTTTCATCAATTCCAGCTCAAAAGGTGGATAAGATTTAGTACGCTTAATGCCTTCGGCGAATCGCCGAGTTAGTTTTGGCATCGCCTAAGCTTCCTTTGTCTATCTTTAAGCCTCTTTTCAACCTGCACTCACAATGCACATTATTCGAAAGTAATAAAAAACAAAAGTAAAGACTTGGGTTGCCTCCCAAGAAGTACCTTATTTAATGTCATGGCATGACATAGTCCTTAAACTCAACATTCATTCTTGGGATTCGGGATGGTGTCACTAGGCAACGTTTCCTTTTGCCTTGGATTGAGATGAGTGGCAATTTGACCCAGTTGGGTCTCTAGCTACTTAATAGAAACTGCGTGGGAAGTCACTATCTGTGATAAAGTGGAGAAGTCATTTTTCAATTCCTTCAACACCTTATCGGACCCTTCAACCTTGTTGTATATCCTTACAAGCATGTCCTTAGTTTGGCTGCCTTCTAGCCCATTTGATTCTTTTAGGCATTGACGATCATGGGGAGACACATATCAATATTTTTCCATCTTACTGTCTCTCAAATTTCCATCTCGCCAATCTTTCCAACCACTACCTCTATCCTTGTTCCAACCTTGGTTCCCACCTTATCATTGACAATTGGTGTTAGAACCCCCCACTTGATTTCCCAAGTATTGAACTTCTTCATTGTATAATGCCTCAAACTTGGCATCATCTGGGCACTTCTCTATGTTAGTTCCAACCGCATTTATCGACTTGATTCCACCTCCCATGACATGTTTGGAAAACAAATCGATTTGGGTCATCATTCTGGCCATGTTTTCACCTCATTCATGGTCCTTCTCGATTTGTTCTTTGGTTAGACCCACTTGTAGAGTAGGCACTTGGTCCTCTCTAGTGTGCCATGCTCTGTTAACCTTAGTCATATCATCTAGTAAGAACGCAACCACCTCATACGGTTATCCCATTAAACCACCATGGACTAATTGATCAGCCACACCTTTATTAACTGAATCAAGGCTGAAGTAAAAGTATTGCAACAACAGATTGTCCGGAATGCCATGCGTTGGACACTATAAGAGTTGCCTCTTGAACCTCAGCCATGTCTCCTGTAATGGTTCACCTCCAATATGCTTAAAATTTTGGTTTTGGATTTGGATCCGGAGTTTAACCATCGTCGAAGGTGGAAAGAAGCTCTCCAAGAAGACATCAGTTAGCTCATCCCACGAAGTGATTGAATCATTTGGCAACTCCGCCAACCATCTTGTAGACTCTCCCATTAAATAAAATGGAAATAACCTCAACCATACAGATTCTTGGGAGGTATTCTTAAGCACAAAGGGTCCACATACCTCCTTGAAATTCCTAAGGTGTTCATGGGGATCCTCATGAGCTAGACCCCTAAACATTCATTTCATTTGGAGCAATTGGATCATTGTTTCAGTGATGTGAAACACAGCCCTCCCAGTTGTAGGGTGTATTCGGATTGCTCCCATGGTTTGAATAACATTGACGGGCATGTCATTCAAATCACCCATGTTGTCATTTTAACCATAGCGACTATCATTATCACTTCCATGCTCACTCATTTTGTCAACCTGCAAATCCGCTAACAACAACACCAAAACAACAAATCTACTACAACTAAACAAAATTAAAATCTAATTTCTCAATTAGAATTCTCAACTACCATTCCCCGACAGCGGCGTCATTTTTGATAACGCTCAAATCACCCTCCAAAACCAATTAAAAGAGTGAGCGATCATAGTCAGTAAATTGTTCACTCACATTTATGAATAAGAGGCTATAAGATGTTTAGGAAATTCTACTTCTTTCATCATTCTAAAGTCATGCGATAGAGTGTAACTCTATATGTCTCTCTTCTAATCCTTGTTTGATGCTTTTAGGATATGGCCCTTCAAAGAGTATACATAAGAAGGAATGAGGGTAAGAATGTGGAACAAGAAGCTCCTAAAGTTCTGGTCGATCCTTTGGCTGAGGAAGTGACTCATGCTGAATTTTGAGATGCTTTTCAAGTGTTTGCTCAAGCTATGACGGCTCAAGCCAATAGAGAGGCTAATGTTCCCATGAACCCAACTGTGGGTATGGTGGTGGCAAGGATAAGGGACTTTACTAGGATGAATCCTCCAGAATTCCATGGTTCTAAGGTTGATGAGGATCCCCAAGAGTTCATTGATGAGGTTTACAAGATAGTGGGAACTATGGGAGTGACTACGGTTAAGAAGGTAGAGTTGGCCTCTTATCAACTAAAGGGTGTTTCTCAAGTTTGGTTTGAACAGTGGAAGGAAAAGAGGGTGGTTGATGTGGGTCCTCTTGATTGGGAGAAGTTTAAAGTAAGTTTTCTTGATAGGTTCTTTTCCCTTGAGATGAGAGAGGCAAAAGTACTTGAATTCATCAAACTTCGTAAAGGAAATATGAGTGTAAAGGAGTATGTTTTGCAGTTCACTCAATTGGCTAGGTATGCTCCAAATATGGTTGCCGACTCTAGGGGAAGAATGAGTAAGTTTGTTTTGGGTGTGTTCGAAATGGTGGTTAATCATGTCATACCTCCATGCTCATTAAGGAAATGGATATTTCTCGTTTGATGACACATGCCAAACAAATTTTAGAGGAGAATCTTAAGGAAAGATCTAGGGAGGCAAAGAGGGAAAAAAACTAGTAACAGTGACTTTTCACATTCTAGCTGCAATGGACATGGTCGTTCTAAATTCTGACAAAGGTTTTCTGGTCAAGGTTCCTCAAATGCCCCAGCTCCAAAATTCAACAAAGATAAGGAGTCTAACCCTAAGCCTGAAGGAGGAAATGGTGCTGGATCTTCTCTGTCTACTTGTACTAAGTGTGGAATGAAGCACGATGGTAAATGCTTAGCCGGTGCGAATGGTAGCTTTGGTTGTGGTAAGAGTTGACACAAGAAGAGGGATTGTCCGTCACTTGCTACTTAGGGAAAAGATGGTAGGCAAGTTCTTCCTAATGGTTCGGGTTCAAGTGCTCCAAAGCAAAACCGATTCTATGCACTTCAGACTCTACATGATAAAGAGGGTTCTCCCGATGTGGTTACCGGTATGTTGAAAGTCTTTAATCTTGATATTTATGCTTTGCTTGATCTCTGTGCTACTGTCTTTTGTGACGTCATATGTGTCTATGAGATTTGATGTTCCTTTGGATGTGTTGTTAGACCCTTTTTTTGTCTCCACTCCTATTGGTGAATCTATTATGGCTAAAAGAGTCTATAGAAAGTGTCTCATCTTCTTGTCCCATAGAGTCACTTATGTTGATCTTGTAGAGCTTGATATGTTGGATTTCGATATTATTCTTGGTATGGGTTGGATCCATTCTTGTTATGCTTATGTTGACTGTAGAACCCAATTGGTTAAGTTTCAGTTTCCTAATTAGCATGTCCTAGAGTGGAAAGGGGGAAATTCAATGCCTAAGGGTCAGTTTGTTTGAAAAACTTCCCCCATCGCATCATTAACCGGTGTAGGATTCAAGATCAGGTCTTGTCTTAAATCTAGAAAAAATATTTCTAAGGATTGCATATATCATCTTATTCAGGTTAAGAATACGGATTTCAAAACCCCTATTCTTGAGTCGGTCCCAATTGTAAATGAGTTTCTGAAAGTGTTTCCCGATGATCTATTCAGTGTTCCTCCCCAAAGGAAAATAGACTTCACTATTGACCTTCTCCCAAATACGCAATCTATCTCTATTCCTCCTTACTATATGGCTCTGGCAGAACTTAAGGAATTAAAGGATCAAATGAAAGATTTATTGGATTTTCATCCGATCAAGTATCTCTCCATGGGGTGCTCCAATTTTTTTGTTCGTAAGAAGGATGGTTCACTTCACATGTATATTGATTATCGGAAATTGAATAAGGTTACCATTAAGAATAAGTATCCTCTTCCAAGGATTGATGGTTTTTTTTATCAACTCTAAAGTTCTAGTTTCTTCTCTAAGATTGATCTCCGGTCGGGTGATCACCAATTAAGGGTGAAAGAGAGTGACATTTTGAAGATGGCTTTTCGAGCTTGGCATGATCATTAGAGTTTTTGGTAATTTCATTTGATTTGACTAATTCTATGGCGATATTTATGGATTTGATGAACAGGGTCTTCAAGCAATACCATGATATGTTTGTGATTGTGTTTATTGATGATATTTTGATTTACTCACGGAGTGAGGATGAGCATGTTGAGCATTTGAGAATTATGTTGCAAATTCTCAAGGATCGTGAGTTATATACTAATTTCAATAAATGTGAGTTTTGGTTGAGGTATGTTGCCTTCCTTGGACATATTGTCTCCGGTGAAAGTATTCAAGTTGATCCTAAGAAAATAGAGGCGATTAAGAATTGGCCTAGACCTATGTCTGATATAGATATATAATTTTTCTTGGGTTTGGCCGATTATTATAGAAGGTTTATGGAAGGATTTTCCTCTATTGCTTCGCCTTTGACAACATTGACTCAAAAGAAAGTGAAATTCCTATGGTCGAAAGGTTGTGAGAAGAGTTTCCAAGATTTGAAGGATAGACTCACTTCGGCTCCTATTTTGACACTACCAGAAGGATCGGATGGTTTCGTTGTTTATTTTGATGCTTCATAAGTTGGTCTTCATTGTGTTTTGATGCAACATGGAAAATTCATCTCTTATGCATCAAAGTTACTTAAGATTCACGAAAAGAACTACTCAATCCATGATTTGGAATTGGTGGCGGTTGTGTTTGCCTTAAAGATTTGGAGGCATTACCTCTATGGTGTCCATGTTAATGTCTTTACCAACCACAAAAATTTGCAATATGTATTCAAGCAAAAAGATCTAAATCTTCACCAACGTAGGTAGCTAGAACTCTTGAAGGACTATGCCATGAGTGTCCTTTATTATCCAGGCAAAGCCAATGTGGTAGCCTATGCCTTAAGTCGGTTGTCAATGAGCAGTGTGGCTCATGTTGAGGATGATAAGAAAGAGTTGGTTCTTGATGTTCATAGATTTGCCGATTAGGTGTTTAGTTGGTTAAATCCAATAAAGGAGGTGTAGTTATTCATAATGGTTTGGCATCATCTTTTGTGTCGAATGTGAAAGCAAAGCAGGGTCTTGAATCAATTTTGGTTGAGTTGAAGGAAGCGATGCTTAAAAAGTCCACTGAGGCTTTCTCCCAAGGGGGAGATGGTATGCTTCAATATCAAGGTCATTTGTGTGTTTCCAATATTGGTGGCTTGAGAGAGAAAATTTTATCGGAAGCCCATAATTCTCAATAATTCATTCACCCGGAAGCCACAAAGATGTATTGTGACTTGTGGGAGGTTTATTGGTGGAATGGGATGAAGAAGGATATTGTAGAATTTGTGGCTAAGTGTCCTAATTGTCAACAAGTGAAAGTTGGGCATCAAAAGCTGGGAGGTTTGTCCCAAGATATTAGCATTTATACTTAGAAGTGGGAAGATTTGAACATGGACTTTATTGTTGGTTTACCCCGCACCCAACGGCAACATGATTTGATTTGGGTTATTATGGATCGTATGATGAAGTCGGCTCATTTCATTCCCATCAAGGTTTCTTATTCAGTAGAAATTTATGCAAGGTTGTATCTAAAGGAAATGGTTAGGTTGCATGGAGTGCCCCTATCCATTATCTCCAATCATGGTACCTAATTTACTTCTCAATTTTGGAAGTCTTTCCAAAAGGGTTTTGGTACGCATGTCAAGCTTAGTATGGCCTTACATCCTCAAACCGATAGGCAAGTAGAGCGTACTATTCAAACTTTGAAGATATGTCGAGAGCTTATGTGATTGGCTTCAAGGGTAATTGGGATGATCACTTGCCTTTGATTGAGTTTGCGTATAATAATAGTTATCATTCAAGTATTAGTATGGCTCCATTCTAGGCTCTTTATGGTAGGAAGTGTAGATCTACTATAGGTTGGTTTGAAGTTTGTTAGGTTGCTTTGATAGGTCCCGGATTAGTCCATGAGGCCATGGAAAAAGTTTGACTCATTAGATAAAGGTTGAAAATAGCTCAAAGTCGACAAAAGTCCTATGCCGATGTTAGAAGAAGAAATCTTGAGTTCAATGTTGATGATTGGGTTTACTTGAAGATTTCACCTATGAAGGGTGTCATGAGGTTTGGTAGGAAGGGAAGATTAGTCCCTGTTATGTTGGTCCTTATCAAGTATTGGGGCGTATTGGCAAGGTTTCTTATGAACTTGATTTGCCTAATGATTTAGCATCTATACATCTGATTTTCTATGTATCCTTATCGAAGAAGTGTAATGGAGATCTAACATCTATTGTACCATTAGAGAATCTTGGTATAAAGGAAAACATTTGGTATGAAGAAATTCCAGTTGAGATTTTGGACCGGCAAGTTTGAAAGTTGAGAAATAAGTAAGTTGCATCCATAAAGGTGTTGTGGAGGAATCAAATGATTGAGGGTGCTACTTGGAAGGCCGAGGCCGATATGATGTCCCGATATCCTCATCTCTTTCCCTCCGATCCTACTCTAGCTTGAGGTATCTAGCTCCTCATGGTACATTCTTTCGGTTTCATGTGTCTTAGTCATTCTCATGTTTCCATTTGCATGCATGTATGTTTTATGAAATCATGTTTGAGTATGCTTTAGCTTGGAGTCGATTTTCCTCCTTGGATATGTGCATTTTGATGAAATTGCATTCATGTTGGGTTGTTAGTTTCTCGTACTCTCTTCTTGCTAGCTTGAGTTCCATTCGAGGATTAATGTTCCCAAGGGTGATATTGTAAAACCTTGGACTTTGAAAAAGATTAAAGTGGGTTAACGGGCAGGTCCACAGGCCTAAAATTGACCATGAACCCTCCACGAAAGCCAATATAGTTCATGAAAGAGTTTACTGACCGTTTAGGGGAAATGGCCTGGTCGTTTAAGGCAGCCAGGAATTTAGGTCATCTGTACAGCTCCCTAAATGGCCAGTGAAGAGTTATACGGTCCTTTTAGGGGTCCATATAGGTCACCCGTTAGCTTTTTAAGTCAGGGCTATTTTAGTCTTTCCCTATGTGTCTAATACCTAAGTTATGTCATTTCAACCCCTATTCTAAGCCCTATATAAGTAATTTAAGTCCAAAAACTACAAATTCCAAATCAGTCCCCTAAATCATAATTTTCCTCCAAGTTCATCCCCAAAGTTCTCTCTAAAGCTAAGGAAAAAGAAGCTAGGGTTTCACTTCAAGATCTCCAATTCACCATAGCTTTTGGGATTTGATCATTAAGGTATGTTAGTATTCACCTATGGAGTCCTTTCCTCCACAGGTTCCCAAGATCTTCCAATTTTACAAGTTAGATTCTCAATCAAAAGTTAGAATTTTATTCAATCTTCATGGATTCTTTCCAATTATGATTCAATTGATTATTTTCTATCTTTTTATGCATGAATTGAAGTATTTACAGGATTTTGAGTTGAATTCATATGAACCTATGCATGATCCATGATTTTTTAGTATGAACACATGATAAAGCTTATGAACTATGAATTTATGAAGATATGCATATTTTTATGAAATTGATGTAAGTGGTTTAAGAATGCTTTTAGATGAAAGTATCAATGAGATTGGGAAAGGTTTTCTCACATAAGGATTCATAAGGTTGAAAGGTTTTCTCACATAAGGATTCATAAGGTTGAAAGGTTTTCTCACCTAAGTTGACTCAAGATTTAAGAAGCTATCCTAAATGACTTTAGCTTGGATTGGTTGTTTAATTGTGCCCTTCCATGGATGATGAATTGAGTATGCTTAATGAATATTCCGTGGGAATTTACTTAGCACCAAGCGGGCTTTTGGGAGAAAGGTTTCCATTTAGCATCCGTGGAGCTTTAGTAGCAATCCCTAAGTCCCAGAACTATGTGCCACCATAGGATATCTTAGTTAGTGGACCCATGTAAGCTAGAAGTAAGATTGTTGCCTTGGCAAGAAATGACATCTCTTTTTGGTGTGGGATAGACATCGGATTCCATGTTTTAGCTCATATGGTATATGTGGGCTAATGATAAACTTCCCACAATAATGAACTAAGTTACTTTTAAAGCACTTCACAAAGTTTTTTAATATGTTAAGCTTGCATTGACCATGATTATGACTTATGTTTCTAACTTTTTTTCTTATGCTTTAGCTTGGTCATTGCATGTCATGTAAAGTCCCTTTTATCATAATTTCATAACTTTTATGCATTTCTATAATACTTATGACATTCTATGTACTAATGCATACTTGTGCCTACATTGTTTCACTAATGTAGGGTCCTACGCTCCTACCTCTCACACTTGTGGCTAGTTGATCTCTCTCTTGGCATTCGAAGATTGGTGAGTCCTCATGTTCCGAGGATCGAGACACTTTTACTTGCTTTATCTCTTTCTAGTTTTTAGATGATGTATGTGGTGTATGGGTTACGTCCCAAACACTCATTTTGATGTTTAGATGTCTTGTTGAGACTATGTTAGACTTCCACTATTGTCAAACTCTTTCTTTTATATGAGATTGTTACTTTGAAATCTTTATTTCTATTATGTTGTATGATGTATGCTAAGTGGTTTGTGTAGAGCCTCTCAGAGTTCTACACGCCATGTTATACCTAGGGTATACTTTGGGTTGTGACAAACTTGGTATTCAGAGCACAAGGTTTAGAAAGGTCCTAGGATGTCTCATAAGACACGTCGAGTAGAGTTTTGTTCATGAGTGTGAAGTGCGCTACATTTATGAATAGGAGGCTACAAGATGTTTAGCAAATTCACTTCATTCATCATTCAAATTTCGTGCGATAGAGTGTAACTCTATATGTCTCTCTCCTAATCCTTATATGATATTTTTCATGATATGGCCCCTCGAAGAGCATACATTAGGAGGAATGCAAATAAGAATGTGGAACAAGAAGCTCTTCAAGTTCTGGTCGACCCTTTGGCCAAATAAGTTACTAATGCAGAGTTTTGAGCCACTTTTTAAGTATTGGCTCAAGCTATGATGGCTCAAGACAATAGAGAGGCTAATGGTCTCTTGAACCCTAATGTGGGTACAATAGCAACTAGAGTGAGGGACTTCACTAGAATGAATCCCCTGGAGTTTCATGGTTCCAAGGTTGAGGAAGATCTTCAAGAGTTCATTGATAAGGTGTACAAGGTTTTGATGATCATTGGATTGACACCGGTGGAGAATACGGAATTGGCCGTTTACTAACTTAAGGGTGTTTCTCAAGTTTGGTTCAACCAACAAAGGGAAAAGAGGGTGGTTATCACGACCCAAAGTACACTCTAGTCGTAACATGGCGTATAGAACCCTGAGAGGCCCTACACAAGCCATTTAGCATACATCATACAAGATAATATAAATAAAGATTCCAAAGGAAACAGTCTTATATCAAAAAGAGTTTAACAAAGGCGGAAGTCTAGCAAAAGTCTCAAAGCCATCTATTACATCATATAAAAAGTGATTGGAACATAACCCATACATCACATACAAAGTCTGAAACTAAAAAATGACATAAGTTAATAAAAGAATCTTGGCCCTCAGATCATGAGGATTCACCAATCTTCAACAGCCCAAAAGTATCAACTAGCCACAAGTATGAGAGGTAGGAGCGTCAGACCCTACACTATGAGACAATGTAGGCAGAAGTATGCTATAACACCGCTAGCTTCCAAGGGATTATAAAATGAAGAACTCACCTGAAGACAGTGACCTACAAAGGCCACCTACGGGGCGTAGATGGATTGACGGGCCGTAGGTGGGAACCGTCAATGGCACTGTGAAATTTCAGGATTTCCAAGTTTCTGAACTTTGATCTACGGATTAGCAGGACGGTTCGTAGTTTAGTTGACGAGCCGTAGATGGGTCTCGTAGATGCCTTCCAGACCTAACCAAATTTTCAGCTCAAAATGAACTTTCTGAATCAATTGACGGAAGAACAGGATGGTCCGTCAATTGATGAACGGACCGTAGATCCTGTCCGTCGATCGGCCCCGACAGTTTTTAATTAAGGGCTTTTTGGTCTTTTTCCTAACTGTTTACCTATTAAGCTAAGTCGGCTATACCCTTAATCTTAGACATATAAATACTTTCTAAGCCTAATTCCTTTAATTCTAAGTCATTCCAAAACTCTTCTCTCTCAAATATTTCTCTCTCTAGAAAGAAACTCTCTCAACTCTCAGGGAAGAAGAAGGAGATTGAATCCTCCATTGAAGACCTTTAATATTCTCCAATCTCTTGTGGATTGCTTTGAGGTATGATAGTGTTCACCATTAGGAGTCTTTTCCTCCAATGGGCCCTTCTTCTTCTTCATGATTTTCAAAGGTTTACTCTAACCCAATTAAATTAGGGTTTGTGATCAATCATTGAGGGTTCTTCAATTATGATTCCAATTATTGATTTTATAATTTCTAGTGCACGATTTAGCGTGATAAAGTAACTTAGTGAACGAATTAGCGTGAATTACATGATTTGATGTAAAGATTGCATGAACCCCGATGATCCAAACCTAATTCTCCCCAATTTGATAATCTATGCTTTGATTGTTGGGTTGAGTTATGGTTTGATGAAGTTTATGAATTCTCTATGAAATCTAGCATGAATTATGAATGAATTGAGGATAATCTTATGAATTTAGCATGATCAAGTCAAAAGCATGATTTTCCTCAATTATGTGAGTTCCTTCAAGTATGGGTAAATTGTCTTAATTATGGCTTTCTAAGCATGAGCTTGCATTGAATTGCATGATATGGGTTGAACTTGCATGAACCCATATGAACTCTATGAACTATGAAATATGAGCATGATGAATTAAGGGTACTTTGAGAGTAAAGTGCCAAAGTTATGATATGATGATGCTATGGTCGAGTAGTGAAAGGTTTTCTCACGTAATTCTCCCATTATGATAAAGGAAGAACAAATAGGCGATTACCCATGTTCTTAAGGAGTTATTCTAATGATGTATGCTTGGACAAGGTCCATGAAAGATGAATATCTATAGCATGATTTTAGCTTGGATTGGTAACCCCAGTTGTACCTCTCCATGTATGATGATATAAATATGTTAATGACTAATCCGTGGGAATTATGCTTAGCACCGAGTGGATATTGAGATGGAAGCCCTCCCGTTAGTAGAGGCCGAGTCTTCTAGTGAAAACTCTCCCGTTAGTAGAGGCCGAGTTTTCTAGATGGAACTCTCCCGTTAGTTGTGGCCGAGTCTCCAAAATCAATCTCTATCCCATAAACTATGTTGCCACCATAGGTTGTTGTCTTTAAGTAGACATTAGCTAGTGGATCCACATAAGCTAAGAAGTTCATGGTCTTACCTTGGCAAGTAGGACACCCCTTTATGGTGTGGGGTAGACACCGGATTCCATGTTGATAGCTCACATGGTCTTATATGTCGGTTAAGGCTATTCCCCACAAGTTAATGAATAAGTGTTCTCATGATGAAGTAAAGAAAAGAAGGAAAGATGATTTAGCTTGCTTTGGCCTTGATATATACTTTATGTTTCATGTTTATCATGTTTTTAGCTTGTCCATTACATGTCATGATTATGTCTCTATCTCTAGCATGATTTATGTGTTTATATGCATTGCTATCATACTTTGTACTTAATTGTGCTAACGCATACTTTTGCCTGCATCAACTTCCTTGGAGTAGGACGTGGCAGTTCTCCTACTTGTGGCTAGAGACTTGGTGAGTCCTCATCCACCCGAGGACATAGCCTTGTCAGATTTTACTTTGATATCTTTCCTTATGTTGGATATTGTATTAGTCTGCATCCCTATCACTTTTACTCGTATTCTATTATGAAGGCTTTGAGATATGAGTTGTAGACTTCCACTGTTTTGAGTAAAGTTTTGATATGAAATGCTCTTTTGAACTCTTATTTCTCTAAATCTTGTATGTTATGTATGCTAAGGGCTTGTATGAGGCCTCTCGGGGTCTTGTACGGTGTGTTACATCTAGGGGCTACCCTGGGTCATGAAAAACTTGGTATTCAGAGCTCAAGGTTTTTAGAAAGATCCTAGGATGTCTCATAATCCGTGTCAGGTAGAGTCTTGTTCATGAGTGTGAAGCGCACCACATTTATAAATGAGAGGCTATAAGATGTTTAAGAAATTCCACTTCTTTCATTACTCTTAAGTCGTGCCATAGAGTTTAACTCTATATATCTCTCTCCTAATCCCTATCCTATGTGTTTCAGGATATGGCGACCCGAAGAGCTTACGCAAGAATAAACATGGGAGAGAATGTGGAACAAGAAGCTCCTCCTCAAGCTCCTCAAGTTCCAGCCGACCCTTTGGCGGAATAGGTGACTAATAGAGAGTTTAGGGCTGCATTCTAAGTGTTGGCTCAAGCCGTGATGGCTCAAGCCAATAGAGAGGTGGTGGCTCCCGTGAACCCAAATGTGGTTACAGCGGCATCAAGAATGAGGGACTTTACAATGATGAATCCTCCAGAATTCCATTGCTCTAAGGTTGAGGAAGATCCTCAAGAATTCATTGATAAAGTGTACAAGGTGTTGATGATCATGGATGTGACGCCAGAACAAAAGGCGGAGTTGGCCGCTTATCAACTCAAGGGTGTTCCCCAAACTTGGTTCAATCAATGGAAGAGTGAGAGGGCGGTTAATGAGGGTCCTCTTGATTGGGAGAAATTCAAGGTTGCTTTCCTTGATAGGTTCTTCCCTCTTGAGAAGAGAGAGGCTAAGGTGCTTGAGTTTATCAACCTTCGACAAGGAAATATGAGTGTGAAAGTGTATGCATTGAAGTTCACACAATTGGCTAGATATGCTCCGTCCATAGTTGCCGACCCAAGGGCAAGAATGAGCAAATTTGTGTCGGGAGTGTCCGATATGTTGATGAAAGAGTGCCACACCGCCATGCTTGTGCATGACATGGATATTTCTTGCCTCATGGTTTATGCCGAACAAATTGAAGAACAAAAGCTTAAGGAAAGGTCTAGGGAGGCCAAGAGGGCTAGGACCGGAGATGGTAACTTTTCCCGTGCAAGGTCCGATGGACATGGTCGTCCTAGATTTCGACCAAGGTTCTCTAACCAAGGCTCATCCAATGCTCCTCCAAAGTCCAACAATGATAGGGTGTCTAACCCCAAGTCTCAATGAGATAATAATGGCTGTTCTTTATTGGCTCTTTGTGCCAAGTGTGGGAAAAAGCATGAAGGTAGATGTCTAGCCGGTACGGATGGTTGTTATAATTGTGGAAAGAGTGGTCACAAGATGAGGGATTGTCCATCTCTCACAACCAAGGGAAGAGAGAATAAGCAAGCTCCACCTAGAGGATCGAGTTCGAATGCTCAGAAGTAAAACTGATTTTATGCTCTTCAGGCTCGTCATGAGTAAGAGAGCTCTCCCGATGTGGTTACTGGTATGTTAAGAGTTTTCCATTTTGATGTTTATACTTTTCTTGATCCCGGTGCTACCTTGTCTTTTGTAACGCCATATGTGGCTATGAGGTTTGATGTTGTTCCGGATGTGTTGCTAGATCCTTTTCGTGTCTCTTCTCCGATTAGAGAATCTATCATGGCTAAGAGAGTTTATCGAGATTGTCCTGTCTCCTTATCCCATAGAGTCACTAATGTTGATCTTGTAAAGCTTGATATGCTAGATTTTGATGTTATTCTTGGGATGGATTGGTTGCATGCTTGTTATGCCTCTATTGATTGTAGGACCCGAATGGTCAAGTTTTAGTTTCCAAATGAGCCTATCCTAGAGTGGAAGGGAGGAAATTATATGTTTAGAGGTCAATTTGTTTCTTATCTAAAAGCTAGAAAGATGATCTCAAAGGGTTGCATTTCCCATCTTGTTAGGGTGAGGGATATAGATTCCGAGACCCCTACTCTTGAGTCGGCTCCCATTGTTAATGAGTTTCCGGAAGTGTTTCCCGATGACTTGCCCGGTATTCCTTGCAAAAGGGAAATAGACTTCGGTATTGGCCTTCTCCCAGATACGCAACCTATTTCTATTCCTCCTTATAGAATGGCTCCGGCGGAACTAAAAGAACTAAAAGAGCAGTTGAAAGACTTGTTGGATAAGGGTTTCATCCAGCCAAGTATTTCTCCATGCGGTGCTCCGATCTTGTTTGTAAGGAAGAAATATGGTTCACTCCGTATGTGTATCGACTATCGCCAATTGAACAAGGCTACCATTAAGAATAAGTATCCTCTACCAAGGATATATGACTTGTTTGATCAATTTCAAGGGGCTAGTTATTTCTCTAAGATCGACCTTCGTTCGGGCTATCACCAATTGAGGATGAAAGAAGATGATATTCCTAAAATGGCTTTCCGGACTAGGTATGGTCACTACGAGTTCTTGGTAATGTCGTTTGGATAGAAAAATTCTCCAGCCGCGTTTATGGACTTGATGAATAGGGTGTTTAAACAATACCTTGACATATTCGTGATTGTTTTTATTGATGATATCTTGATCTATTCAAGGAATGAGGATGAGCATGCCAATCCTTTGAGGATTGTATTGCAAGTCCTCAAGAACCAACAACTCTTTGCAAAGATTAGTAAATGTGAGTTTTTGCTAAGGTCTGTGGCATTTCTTTATCACATTATCTCCGGTAAGGGTATTGAGGTAGATCCTAAGAAGACGGATATGGTAAAGAATTCGCGTAGACCTCTATCACCTTTGGATATCCGTAGTTTCTTGGGCTTAGCCAGCTATTATAGGAGGTTTATTAAAGGGTGTAATGAGATTTGGGAAGAAAGGGAAGCTTAGTCCCCGTTATGTAGGCCCATATCAAATTTTGAGACGTGTTGGTAAGGTTGCTTATGAGCTTGACTTGCCTAATGATTTGGCATCTGTGCATCTGATTTTCCATGTCTCATTGTTGAAGAAGTGTGTTGGTGATCCGACCACTATAGTGCCATTAGAGAATCTTTGCATAAAGGATTGTCTTTCTTATGAAGAGGTTCCGGTTGAGATTTTAGACCGGCAGTCTGGAAGTTAAGAAATAAGGAAGTTGCTTTCGTGAAAGTTCTATGGAGGAGTCAATTGGTTGAGGGTGCTACTTAGGAGGCCGTGGCCAATATGATATCCCGATATCCTCATCTCTTTCCTTCTGATCCTACTCTAGCTTGAGGCATCTAGTTCCTCGTGGTTTATTCTTTTGGTCTCATGTGTCATAGTTGATTTCCATGATTCCTTGATTGTGTATGTTCATGAAGAGTCTTATATGATTATGTGCATTTGAGTATGAGTTGCATAAAGTCTACATGATATGATGTGATGATCATGCTTTAGCTTGGAGTTGATGTTTCCTCCTCGGATATGTGCATTTATGTGATTGCATGCTAGGTTGGGTAGTTAGTCCGTGTCTATTACCCTTCTCAAGATGTGTTGATTCTCATTCGGGGACGAATGTTCCCAAGGGGGAGATGTTGTAACACCCCAAGCTTCCAAGGGATTTTAAAATGCAGAACTCACCTGAGGACAGTGACCAACGGAGGCCACCTACGGGCCGTAGGTGGGAACCGTCAATGGCACTGTGAAATTTAAGGATTTCCAAGTTTCTGAACTTTGATCTACGGATTAGCAGGACGGTTCATAGTTTAGTTGACGAGCCGTAGATGGGTCCCGTAGATGCCTTCCAGACCTAACCAAATTTTCAGCTCAAAATGAACTTTCTGAATCAATTGACGGAAGAACAGGATGGTCCGTCAATTGATGAACGGACCGTAGATCCTGTCCGTCGATTGGCCCCGAAAGTTTTTAATTAAGGGCTTTTTGGTCTTTTTCCTAACCGTTTACCTATTAAGCTAAGTCGGTTATACCCTTAATCTTAGACCTATAAATACTTTCTAAGCCTAATTCCTTTAATTCTAAGTCATTCCAAAACTCTCCTCTCTCAAATATTTCTCTCTCTAGAAAGAAACTCTCTCAACTCTCAGAAGAGAAGAAGGAGCCTGAATCCTCCATTGAAGACCTTTAATATTCTCCAATCTCTTGTGGATTGCTTTGAGGTATGATAGTGTTCACCATTAGGAGTCTTTTCCTCTAATGGGCCCTTCTTCTTCTTCATGATTTTCAAAGGTTTACTCTAACCCAATTGAATTAAGGTTTGTGATCAATCATTGTGGGTTCTTCAATTATGATTCCAATTATTGATTTTATGATTTCTAGTGCACGATTTAGCGTGATAAAGTAACTTAGTGAATGAATTAGCGTGAATTACATGATTTGATGTAAAGATTGCATGAACCCCGATGATCCAAATCTAATTCTCCCCAATTTGATAATCTATGCTTTGATTGTTGGGTTGAGTTATGGTTTGATGAAGTTTATGAATTCTCTATGAAATCTAGCATGAATTATGAATGAATTGAGGATAATCTTATGAATTTAGCATGATCAAGTCAAAAGCATGAGTTTCCTCTATTATGTGAGTTCCTTCAAGTATGGGTAAATTGTCTTAATTATGGCTTTCTAAGCATGAGCTTGCATTGAATTGCATGATATGGGTTGAACTTGCATGAACCCATATGAACTCTATGAGCTATGAAATATGAGCATGATGAATTAAGGGTGCTTTGAGAGTAAAGTGCCAAAGTTATGATATGATGATGCTATGATCGAGTAGTGAAAGGTTTTCTCACGTAATTCTCCCATTATGATAAAGGAAGAACAAATAGGCGATTACCCATGTTCTTAAGGAGCTATTCTAATGATGTATGCTTGGACAAGGTCCATGAAAGATGAATATCTATAGCATGATTTTAGCTTGGATTGGTAACCCCAGTTGTACCTCTCCATGTATGATGATATAAATATGCTAATGACTAATCCGTGGGAATTATGCTTAGCACCGAGTGGATATTGATATAGAAACCCTCCCGTTAGTAGAGGCCGGGTCTTCTAGTGAAAACTCTCCCGTTAGTAGAGGCCGAGTTTTCTAGATGGAACCCTCTCGTTAGTTGAGGCCGAGTCTCCAAAAGAAATCTCTATCCCATAAACTATGCTTCCACCATAGGATGTTGTCTTTAAGTAGACATTAGCTAGTGGATCCACATAAGCTAAGAAGTTCATGGTCTTACCTTAGCAAGTAGGACACCCCTTTATGGTGTGGGGTAGACACCGAATTCCATGTTGATAGCTCACATGGTCTTATATGTCGGTTAAGGCTATTCCCCACAAGTTAATGAATAAGTGTTCTCATGATGAAGTAAAGAAAAGAAGGAAAGATGATTTAACTTGCTTTGGCCTTGATATATGCTTTATGTTTCATGTTTCTCATGTTTTTAGCTTGGCCATTACATGTCATGATTATGTCTCTATCGCTAGCATGATTTATGTGTTTATATGCATTGCTATCATACTTAGTACTTAATTGTGCTAACGCATACTTTTGCCTGCATCAACGTCCTTGGTGTAGGACTTGGCAGTTCTCCTACTCGTGGCTAGAGCTTTAACTTAGAGTTGAGAAGAAGACTTGGTGAGTCCTTATCCACCCGAGGACATAGCCTTGTCGGATTTTACTTTGATATCTTTCCTTATGTCGGATATTGTATTGGGCTGCGTCCCTATCACTTTTACTCGTATTCTATGATATTAGAAGGCTTTGAGACATGAGTTGTAGACTTCCGCTGTTTTGAGTAAAGTTTTGATATGAAATTCTCTTTTGAACTCTTATTTCTCTATATCTTGTATGTTATGTATGCTAAGGGCTTGTATGAGGCCTGTCGAGGTCTTGTATGTCGTGTTATATCTAGGGGCTACCCTGGGTCGTGACATATGCATTAGTACAGGGAATGTACTAAGTATGATAGCAATGCATAAAAGTTATGAAATCATGCTAAAAAAGGACGTTATATGACATGCAATGACCAAGCTAAATCATAAGATAAAAAGGGGTTAGAAAACATAATCATAATCCTGGTCAATCCAAGCTTAACATCTTTAAAACATTTGTGAGATACTTTGAAAGTAACTTACTACATTACTGTGGGAAGTTTACCATTAATCGACATAGAACATGTGAGCTATAACATGGAATCTGGCGTCTACCCTACACACCGAAAAGGGTGTCCTCACTTGCCAAGGTAAGGATCTGAGCTAAAGCTAAGGTGGATCCACTAGCTAGGACATTTAAGGCAAACCTACGGGGGCACGTACTTTATGGGACATGGGTAATCGCCGCTTGTCCACTCGATGCTAAGAAAAAATCTCACTGAATTAGTTAATAATTATATTCATCTTATTATCCATGGAAAGGTACAACTAGAGTTACCAATCCATGCTAAAGTCATGCTTATAGACGTTTCATCTTTCATGGACTAGTCCAAGCTTACGTCATTGAGAATAGCTCCTTAAACCATGCGTGAGAAAACCTTTCACAATTACATTAATGCTTAACACAAAAGCCACCTTTAAATCATAAAACATCTCTTTCATAAAAAACATGTATTATTTTCATAATATATATTCATAAAACATCCTCAAATTCATTTACATCAATTTCATAAGAAGCATGCATATCTTCATAAATGCATGGATCATAGTTCATAAGCTTCATCATGGGTTCATAGTTTAAAATCATAGATCATGCATGGGTTTATATGAATTCAACTCAAAAACATGTAATTACTTCAATTCATGCATAAAAAGATAGAAAACAATCAATTGGATCATAATTAAAAAATAACCCATGAAGATGGAATAAAAGTCTAATTTTGAATTGAGAATTCATCTTATAAAACTTGAAGATTTTTGGAACCCTGTGGAGGAAAGTACTCTATAGGTAAATACTAACATACCTTAGAGATCAATGCCCAAAAGCTATAGTGAATTAGAGACTTGATCTTGAAAACTCTGACTTCTTCTTCCTTAGCTTTAGAGAGAGAAATTTGGGGAGGAACTTGGAGGGAAATTTAGGAATTAGGTTAATGATTTAGAATGGGTAGTTTTAGGACTTAATTCACTTATATAGATCTTGTAATAGGGTTAAAAACAAGTTAGTTTGGGTACCAAAAAATATGGGGAAAGACTAAAATGACCTTAACTTAAAAACTAACGAGAGGTTTTAAAAGAGGGGCTTCACGGACCTTTTACTGCCACACGAGCCGTCTAGCCGGTCGTAAAGCTTCACCTGCCCGACAGGGCTCCACTAAAACAGGCATAACTTTTTACTCCGAACTTCTAATGGAGCAAACTTGGTGGCATTGGAAAGAGACTTAAAGACTTTTAATTTGATTGATCATGGGCCACCTAATTCATTATGTGCTAAGTGATATGATCTTGTTAAGTTGATCCAAATTTTAAAAACTGATGGCTAACTTGTACGGACCCCTAAATGGATTTTCCAAGTTATCACAAGCCATGTAGGGTCCCATCTAGGTGACCACGGGCTGTCTAGGGTCCTGTCTAAGTGACCCCACCTTGGTAGCCTTGGACTGTCATCCACCATGCCCTAAACGGGTTGTGGACCCCTAAATGGACTGTCTAGGGTGCCGTGAAGGATCCATGGTCAATTTTGGGTTCGTGGATTTAGCTGTTTTCCTTTTTTAGCCCTTTTTCAAAATCCAAAGTGTTACAACATCTCCCACTTGGGATCATTCATCCTCGAATGGAAATAAAACTAGCACGAAAAGAGTATGACAGAAACTAGCAACCCAACATAAATGCAACTACATCAAAATGCACATAACCAAGGAGAGAAACTAGCAACCCAACATAAATGCAACTTCATCAAAATGCACATAAACAAGAAGGAACCTCGAGTCCAAGTAAAACATATTCTAAACATCATTTCATAAATCATGCATAAACTTTCATAAAACATCATCCAAAGGATCATCACTTTCTTAAAATTCTTCTAAAATCATGCATTTTAATTTAAAGATAATAATACTTTCTTGAAAATAATGCACATAAAACTAAATATACTTTCTTGAACTCTTTCTTGAAAGATTTCTTCAAAATCTTGAACATACTTTATTCATGAAAATAATGGATATAAAATACTACGATAAGGTTTTTAAATAACTTTGATTAGAAAGAGGCACATGTGATAATAAGCATGAACCATGAATCAATAATTATTAATGACATAAAGTACCATAATTTTGATGATAAAAATTAAGAATCAATTATAGGAGATAAAGAGATTTCAAAATCAGAGAATCTTGGGTAAAAACCTAGCTTTGATCTTAAGAAATATATATATTGTAGGAGTAGGGTGCGAAGAAGAACAAAGTTCTTCACTTTAATAATCTTACATACATGCAAATCATACTTACATGAACATAATCACGAAGCAATCAATCAAGATAAATCATATCTTCAAAAAATCAAAAAAACTTCATGAGCATGCATGCATGAGGAAACATGGGAATGACTAAAATATAAGAATCCTAAAGAGTGAACCATGAGGGGCTAATTCCTCAAGTTAGACCCGAAGATGACGAAAAGAGATAGGGATACTAAGAGATCAAATCACCTCCGGCCTCTCACATACCAAAGAAAAGTAAGGAACCTTTCCAACAATTTAAATAGTCCCACACACACACCAACCATGAAGCACACTATCTCCCCCTTGGGAGCAAACCTCTCTAGTCTTTTTCGGATCCATCTCCCTCAACCCAAGCATAGCACCAAAGTCTTAACAACCACGGAACCATTAATACGAGTAAACACTTAAGAAGTTTCCACAAGGATTTCAAGGTTGACCTTAAACACACTAACCATACATGGAATCATACCATAGCTAATGAAACACCCAACATCAACCAATGCATAACCACAAGCTAAAAGACCATAACTTACCAATTATCGCATTCAGGGAACCCTCGTGATCTTCTCGAGTCTGAAGAGCATACAACCTATCTTACTTCGGGGCTCTTGAACCTGAACGACTAGGTTCAACTTGCCTACCTTCCCTTCCCTTAGCAGTAAGAATTGGGCAATCTCTCATCTTGTGACCACTCTTTCCACAACCAAAACATGCATTAGAACTAGCTAGACACTCACCTCTATGGTTTCTTCCACACTTCAGACACTCGCACGCCATTTTCTCACTAGAACTGTTACCTTGAGAACGATTACCTCCACCGGACCTTGAATGTGAGAAATCACCATTACCCATTCTTTCCCTCTTTGAATCCCTAGTATTCTCCCTAAATTTCTCTTCTTCTATTTGTTTCGCATGAACCATCAAACGGGATACATCCATCTCCTTAACAAGCATGGCGGTTAGGCATTCTTTGACCACCAAGTCGGAAGCACCTGACACAAATTTACTTATCATTGCCCTTGGATCGGCCACCATAGTTGGAGCATACTTGGACAATTGCATGAATTTTGAAGCATACTCCCTCACACTCATATTTCCTTGACGAAGGTTAATGAACTCAAATACCTTGTCCTCCCTCATCACAAGGGGACAGAAAGTATCAAGAAAAGCAACCTTAAATTTCTCCCAATCAAGAGGACCCGCATCAACCGCCCACTCACTCTTCCATTGTTCAAACCACACTTGAGAAACACCTTTGAGTGGGTAAGAGTCTGTAACACCTCGGATTTGAAAGGAAGGAAATTGAAGGTTTTCAAACTAGTGCCAGTACTGACGGAAGCCACCTACGAACCGTAAGTTGACTTACAAGACGTAGGTGGGAATCGTAGATGGCAAGGTAAACAGTTTGAAAATGTCAAGTTTCAGGATCCTTTCTATGACTCAGCAGGATGGTCTGTCATTGCTTCTATGGACCATAGATAGGCCTTGTAGGACTCTCCAGACTTAGTGAAACTCTGAGGTTTCAAGGCTGGACTGACGGTTGGTATGTACGGTCCATCAATAGACCTACGAACCATACATGGGGCACATCATTTGAAGGTCCAAAACTATAGTTTTTGAACTTTTCTACGATTGATCAGGACGGTCTGTATTTGGACCTACGGACTGTAGGTCTGAATAGTAGGTCGAGATCAGACGGTTATTTTTAAGGGCTTTTTGTTCTTTTCCCTAATTGATCTATTCCTAATCTAAGTTGGTTAAGCTCTAATTCTAGACCCTATATAATTCTTCTAAGCCTAATTTTACCCTTTCCTAATCACTTCCAAACTCCCTCCAAAATCTTTTCGTAAATAATTCTCTCTCTAGAAGCTTGAAGAAGAAGAAGGGAGATCTAGGGTTTTTCAAGCCAAGCCTCCTAGTCCTCCATTGATTTCAAGCTTTTGGCATCAAGGTATGATAGCTTTCACCTATGGAGTCCTTTCCTCCATAGGATTCCTAAATTATCCAATTTTGTAAAGAAAAATTCTTCAATTGGAATTAGGGTTTTCTTCTATCTTATGGGTTCTTTCAAATTATTATCTAATGGATTGAATTAAGTTTTTTATGTACGAATTGAGTTAATTGCATGTTTTGAAGTTGAAATTCCATGAACCCATGCATGATTTATGATTTCTAAGCTATGATTCCATGATGAAGTTATGAATGATCAAAAGATAGATTTTTATGAAGATATGCATGTTCAATTATGAAACTATGATGATTTAAGATTTGCTTTGAGAGTGAAGTATTGATGTTGTTGAGAAAGGATTTTCTCACATAAAGGATTCATAAAGGTTGAAAGGTTTTCTCAACTAAACTTTGAATCAAGGTTAAGGAGCTATTTTAATGATAAGAGAAGAGGCGATTACCCATGTCTATTAATGATAAGATGACTTATGAATTATGACTACTCCGTGGAATTTATGCTTAGCACCGAGTGGACAAGTGGTAATTACCCATGTCCCATAAACTATGTGCCACCATAGGTTGTCTTAGATAGACATTAGCTAGTGGATCCATGTAAGCTAGAAGTTATGGTTTTTACCTTGGCAAGTAAGGGCACCTCTTTTCGGTGTGTGGTAGACACCAGATTCCATGTTATAGATCATATGGTCTATGTCAGTTAAGGCTAATTTCCCATATAATGAAATAAGGTTACTTTCTAAAGGTAATTTAAGCATATATTGTTTTAAGATGATTTCCTTGCATTGACCATGGCTTTTACCTCATGTTTTCTATCATATCATCATATGATTTAACTTGGTCATTGTATCTTATATCTAGCCCTTTTTGCATGATTTTGTAACATCTATGCATAGTTATCATACTTGGTTCATTCTTATACTAACTCATACTCTTGCTTACATTTTTCTTATAAGTGTAGGATTTGGCTAATCTCCATCCTCTCATGGCTAGTTCGTTGTAATAGAGACTTTGAAGACTTGGTGAGTTCTCATACATTCGAGGACAATACCATATTTATTCTTTTATGTCATTTTACTTTGAAGACTTGTATGGGTTACATCCCACTTTCATTTCATTGATGTATTAGATGGCTTTGAGACTATGTTTAGACTTCCGCTACCTCTGTCAATTCATTGATATAAATTGTCTTTTGAACTCAATCTACTATTATCTTTTATGATGTACGCTAAGTGGCTTGTATGGGGCCTTTCGGGGTCTTGTACGCCATGTCATGTCTATGGGGTGCTTTAGGTCGTGACGAACTTGATATCAGAGCTAAGTTTTAGAAAGGTCCTAGGATGTCTCATAAGTCATGTCAAGTAGAGTCTTGTTCATGAGTGTGAAGCTCGCCACATTTATGAATGGAAGGCTATAAGATGTTTAGGAAACTCCACTTCTTTTATCACTCTAAAGTCATGCGATAGAGTTTAACTCTATATGTCTCTCTCTCCTAATCACTATCCAATGCTTTTTAGGAGATGGCCACTCGAAGGGCATACGCTAGGAGGAATGCGAGAGAGAATATGGAATAAGAAGCTCCTCAAGAAGCTCCCCAAGCTCTGGTCAATCCTTTAGCCGAGCAAGTGACTAATGAAGAATTTAGGGTTGTCTTTCAAGTGTTGGCCCATGCCATGACTGCCTAAGCCAATAGGGAGGTTGTGGCCCCCGTGAACCCAAATGTGAGTACGGCGGCATCTAGGGTGAGAAACTTCACTAGAAAGAACCCTCCAGAGTTTTATGGGTCTAAGGTGGAGGAAGATTCTCAGGAGTTTATCGATGAAGTGTATAAGGTTTTGATGATTATGGCAGTGATGACAGTAGAAAATGTGGAATTGGCCACTTATCAACTCAATGGTGTCGCTCAAGTTTGGTTCGATCAATGGAAGGAAGAGAGAACGGTTGATGCGGATGCTCTTGATTGGGAGAAGTTTAAGGTTACTTTCCTTGATAGGTTCTTTCCTATTGAGATGAGGGAGGCAAAGGTACTTGAATTCCTCAACCTTCGTCAAGGGAACATGAGTGTGAAGGAGTATGCTTTAAAATTCACACAATTGTCTAGGTATGCTCCTACTATGGTTGCCGATCCTAGGGCAAGGATGAGTAAGTTTGTTTCGAGAGTGTCCGAATTAGTGGTCAAAGAATGTCGTACCGCTATGTTTATTCATGATATGTACATTTCTCATCTAATGGTTCATGCTCAACAAATATAAGAGGAGAAACTTCAGGAAAAGTTTAGGGAAGCAAAGAGGGCTAAGACAGGTGATGGTGACTTCTCACGCTGAAGGTTCGATGGATATGGTCGTCCTAAGTTTTGACAAAGGTTTTCCGGTCAAGGTCCTCCAATGCTCTTCCTAGATTCAACAAGGAAAGGGGGTCTAACCCTAAGAATCATGGAGGGAATAGTGGTGGACCTTTATTGCCTACTTGAGCTAAGTGTGGAAAGAAGCATGAGGGTAAATGCCTAGGTTGTTCCAATGCATGTTTTGGTTGCGGCAAGACGGATCACAAGATAAGGGATTTCCCCTTTGTGGCTAAGAATGAAGGAGACAGCCGTCGACAGGTTCAACCTCATCCTCCATCGGGTTTTAGTGGGAGTCAAAACCAAAACCAATTTTATGCACTTCAAACTCGCCATGAACAAGAGGATTCTCCCAATATGGTTACCAGTATGTTGAAAGTTTTTAATCTTGATGTTTATGCTTTTCTTGATCCCGGTGCTACCTTGTCTTTTGTGATCCCATATGTGGCAATGAGATTTGACATTCTTCCGAATGTGTTGTTAGATCATTTTTATGTATCTACTCCTATTGGTGAATCTATTGTGGCTAAGAGAGTCTATAGAGATTGTCCCATCTCCTTATCTCATAGAGTCACTCATGTTGATCTTGTAGAGCTTGATATGTTAGGTTTTGATGTTATTCTTGGGATGGATTGGCTGCATTCATGTTATGCTTCTATTGATTGTAGAACCCGAGTAGTCAAGTTTAAATTTCTGAATGAGCCTATCCTAGAGTGGAAAGGGGGAAATTCTTTGCCTAAGAGTCAATTTGTTTCTTTCCATAAAGCTAGAAAGATGATTTCTAAGGGTTGCGTATACCATCTCATTCGGGTTAGGGATATGGATTATGAAACCCCTACCTTTGAGTTAGTCCCCATTGTAAATGAGTTTCCGAAGGTGTTTCCCGATGATCTACCCAATGTTCCTCCCAAAAGGGAAATAGACTTCAGTATTGACCTTCTCCCAGATACGCAACCTATTTCTATCCCTCCTTACCGAATGGCTCCGGCAAAACTTAAGGATTTGAAGGATAGACTTACCTCCGTTCTGATATTGACTTTACCTAAAGGGTCCGATGGGTTTGTGGTTTATTGTGATGCCTCAATAGTTGAGTTGGGGTGTGTCCTCATGTAAAATGGGAAGGTGATTTCTTATTCTTCACGACAACTTAAGATTCATGAGAAGAATTATCCTACCCACGATTTAGAGCTAGTGGCGATTGTGTTGGCTTTAAAGATCTAGAGGAATTATCTATATGGTGTTCATGTTGATGTCTTCACCGGCCACAAGAGTTTGCAATACGTGTACAAGCAAAAGGAGCTAAATCTTCACCAAAAGAGGTGGCTAGAGTTGTTAAAAGACTATGACATGAGTGTCCTCTATCACCTCGGTAAGGTGAATGTGGTAGTGGATGCCCTTAGTAGGTTATCTCTGGGTTGTGTTGCTCATGTAGAAGATTATAAGAAGGAATTGGTTAGAGATGTTCATAGATTGGCCCGGTTGGGTGTTCAGTTGATTGACTCCACTAAAGGAGGGGTGATTGTTCATAATGTCTCAGAATCGTCCTTTGTGTCCGATGTGAAAGCAAAGCAAGGTCTTGATCAAATTTTGACGGAGTTGAAGGAAGCGGTGCTTAAAAAGTCCATTGAAGCCTTCTCCCAAGGGAGAGATAGTGTGCTTAGATATCAAGGTCATTTGTGTGTTCAGAATGTTGCTAACTTGAGGGAGCAGATTTTATCGAAAGCTCATAGTTCTCGGTAATCCATTCACCCAGGAGCAACCAAGATGTGTCGTGACTTGCAGGAGGTCTATTGGTGAAAGGGGATAAAGAAGGACATTATAGAATTTGTGGCTAACTGTCCTAATTGTCAGCAAGTGAAAGTTGAGCATCAAAAGCTAGGAGGTTTGTCTAAAGATATAAGTATACCTACTTAGAAGTGGAAAGATTTGAATATGGACTTCATAGTTGGTTTACCACGCATCCGGTGACAACATGACTCAATTTGGGTTATTGTGGATAGTATGACGAAATCGGCTTATTTCATTCCCATCAAGGTTTCTTACTCGGCAAAAGACTATGCCAAGTTGTACCTAAGAGAGATGGTTAGGTTGCATGGAGTGCCCCTAACCATTAAAACTGATGGTGGTACTCAATTCACTTTTTAGTTTTGGAAATCTTTTCAAAAGGGCCTTGGTACTCGTATTAAGCTTAGTACAGCCTTTCATCCTCAAACCGATGAGAAAGCGGAGCGTACTACCCAAACTTTGGAAGATATGTTAAGAGCTTGTGTGATTTACTTCAAGGGTAATTGGGATGATCATTTTCCTTTTATTGAGTTTGCTTATAATAATAGCTACCACTCAAGTATTGGTATGGCTCTATTTCAAGCTCTATATGGTAGGAGGTGTAGATCTCCTATAGGCTGGTTTGAAGTAGGTGAAGTTGCTTTGATAGGTCCTGAGTTGGTTCACAAGGCTATGGATAAAGTTTGGCTTATTAGAGAGAGGTTGAAAATGGCTCAAAGTCGACAAAAGTCTTATGCCGATGTTAGGAGGAGAGATCTAGGATTTGATGTTAATTATTGGATTTACTTGAAAATTTCACCCATGAAGGGTGTAATGAGGTTTGGAAAGAAAGGGAAGCTTAGTCCCCGTTATGTGGGTCCATATAAGATTTTGAGGCATATTGGCAAGGTTGCTTATGAACTTGATTTTCCTAAGGATTTGGCATTGATTCATTCGGTTTTCCATGTCTCATTATTGAAGAAGTGTGTTGGTGATCCGGCATCTATAGTGCCATTGGAGAGTCTCAGTATAAAGGAGAGCCTTTCTTACGAAGAGGTTTGGTTGAGATTTAAGACCGACAAGTTCAAACGTTGAGAAATAAAGAAGTTGCTTCCGTAAAAGTTCTTTGGAGGAATCAGTTAGTTGAGGGTGCCACTTAGGAGGCCGAGGCCGATATGATGTCCCGTTATCCTCATCTCTTTCCCTCCGACCCTACTCTAGCTTGAGGTATTTAGTTCCTCATGGTTCACTCTTTTGGTCTCATGTGTCTTAGATATTCCCATGATTCCTCATTTATGCATCTTCATGAAAAGCTTAAATTTTGAGAAAATGAGTTAACTTGATAGATTTCTTCATGTTTTTGTGCTTTTGAGTATGAGTTGCATATAGGCCTTATGAGATGATGATTTGAACATGCTTTACCTTGGAGTTGATGTTTCCTCATTGGATATGTGTATTTATGTGATTGCATTCATGTTGGGCTGTTAGATTTAGATCCTATCCTTCTTACGATGTCTTGATTCTCATTCGAGGAAGAATGTTCCAAAGGGAGAGATATTGTAATACCTCGGATTTGAAAGGAAGGAAATTACAGGTTTTCAAACTAGTGCAAGTACTGACGGAAGCCACCTACGAACTGTAGGTTGACCTACGGGCCATAGGTGGGAACCGTAGATGGTAAGGTAAACTTTTTGAAAATGTCAAGTTTCACGATCCTTTCAACGACTCAGCAGGACGATCTGTCATTGCTTCTACAGACCATAGGTAGGTCTCGTAGGTCTCTCCAGACTTAGTGAAATTTTGAGGTTTCAAGGTTGGACTGACGGTTGGTATCTACGGTCCATCAATGGACCTACGAACTGTACATGGGGTCCCGTCATTTGAAGGTCCAAAATTATAGTTTCTGAACTTTTCTATAGTTGACCAGGATGGTTCGTAGTTGGACCTATGGACCGTAGGTCTTAACCGTAGGTTGAGATCTGCTGGTTATTTTTAAGGGCTTTTTGGTCTTTTCCCTTATTCATCTATTCCTAATCTAAGTCGGTTAAGCTCTAATCCTAGACCCTATATAAGTCTTCTAAACCTAATTTTACCCTTTTCTAATCACTTCAAAACTCCCTCCAAAATCTTTCCCCAAATAATTCTCTCTCTAGAAGCTTGAAGAAGAAGAAGGGGGATCTAGGATTTTTCAAGCCAAGCCTCCTAATCCTCCATTGATTTCAAGCTTTTGGCATCAAGGTATGATAGCTTTCACCTATGGAGTCCTTTCCTTCATAGGATTCCTAAATTCTTCAATTGGAATTAGAGTTTTCTTCTATCTTATGAGTTCTTTCAAATTATGATCTAATGGATTGAATTAAGTATTTTTATGTACGAATTGAGTTAATTGCATGATTTGAAGTTGAAATTCCATGAACCCATGCATGATTTATGATTTCTAAGCTATGATTCCATGATGAAGTTACAAATGATCAAAAGATGGATTTTTATGAAGATATGCATGTTCAATTATGAAATTATGATGATTTAAGATTTGCATTGAGAGTGAAGCATTAATGTTGTTGTGAAAGGATTTTCTCATATAAAGGATTCATAAGGGTTGAAAGGTTTTCTCAACTAAACTTTGAATCAAGATTAAGGAGCTATTTTAATGATAAGACAAGAGGTGACTACCCGTGTCTATTAATGATATGATGACTTATGAATAATGACTACTCTGTGGGATTTATGCTTCACTCCGAGTAGACAAGTGGAGATTACCCATGTCCCATAAACTATGTGCCACCATAGGTTGTCTTAGATAGACATTAGCTAGTTGATCCACGTAAGCTAGAAGTTATGGTTCTTACGTTGGCAAGTAAGGGCACCTCTTTTCGGTGTCAGATAGACACCGGATTCCCTATTATAGCTCACATGGTCTATATCAGTTAAGGCTAATTTCCCACATAATGAACTAAGGTTACTTTCTAAAGGTAATTTAAGTATATGTTGTTTTAAGATGATTTCCTTGCATTGACCATGGCTTTACCTCATGTTTTCTATCATGTCATCATATGATTTAACTTGGTCATTGTATCTTATGTATAGCCATTTTTGCATGCGTTTGTAACCTCTATGCATAGTTATCATCTTATGTATATCCCTTTTTGCATGATTTTGTAACCTCTATGCATAGTTATCATACTTGGTACATTCTTGTACTATCGCATACTCTTGCCTACATTTTTCTCATAAGTGTAGGATCCGGCTCATCTCCATCCTCTCGTGGCTAGTTTGTTGTGTTAGAGACTTTGAAGACTTGGTGATTCCTCAAACATTCGAGGAAAATGCCATATTTATTCTTTTATGTCATTTTAATTTTATGACTTGTATGGGTTACGTCCCACTTTCATTTCATTGATGTATTAGATGGCTTTGAGACTATGTTTAGACTTCCGCTACCTTTGTCAATTCTTTGATATAAATTGTCTTTTGAACTCTATCGACTATTATCTTGTGTGATATATGTTAAGTGACTTGTATGGGGCCTTTCGGGGTCATGTACGCCATGTCACATCTAGGGGGTACTTTAGTTCGTGACAGCATCCAATTCCGCCTTCTCTACCGGAGTGATACCCATAATCTCTACCACATTATGAATCTCGATGATGAACTCTCGAGGATCTTGCTCAACCTTAGAACTATGAAACACCAGAGGATTCATTCTAGTGAAGTCCCTCACACCCTTGGGTTCACGGGAGCCACAACCTCCCTATTTGCTTGAGTAGTCATAGCTTGGGCCAATGCATGAAATGCGGCTCGAAACTCATCACTAGTCACTTGCTCGGTGAAAGGGTCGATCAGAACTTGAGGAGATTCTTATTCCACATTTTCATTCACATTATTTCTAACGTAAACTCTTATAGGGGCCATATCCTGAAAAGAATTGAACACGATTAAGGAGAAGGATCTTTCTAGAGATAGACTCTATGGCACAATTTTAGAGTAATGAAAGAAGTGAAGTTTCCTAAACATCTTATAGCCTCTTATTCATAAATATGGAGCACTTCACACTCATGATCAAGACTTTACTCGACGTGGCTTTTGAGACATCCTATGACCTTTCTAAACCTGGCACTGATCCTAAGTTTGTCACAACCCAAAGTTCACCCTAGTCATAACATGGCGTATAGAACGCCGAGAGGGCCTACACAAGCCACTTAGCATATATCATACAAGATAATAGAAATAAAGATTGCAAAAGAAGCAGTCATATATCAAAAAGAGTTTGACAAAAGCAAAAGTCTAACATAAGTCTCAAAGCCATCTAATACATCATAAGAAAAGTGATTGGGACGTAACCCATACATCACATACAAAGTCTGAAACTGAAAATGACATAAGGCAATTAAAGACTCTTGGCCCTCGGATCATGAGGACTCACCAATCTTCAACAGCCCAAAAGTATCAACTAGCCACGAGTATGAAATGTAGGAGCGTCAGACCCTACATTATGAGACAATGTAGGCACAAGTATGCATTAATACATGGAATGTACTAAGTATGATAGCAATGCATAAAAGTTATGAAATCATGCTAAAAAGGATGTTATATGACATGCAATGACCAAGCTAATAAGATAAAAAGGGGTTAGAAAACATAATCATAATCCTAGTCAATGCAAGCTTAACATCTTTAAAACATTTGTGAGATACTTTGAAAGTAACTTAGTACATTATTGTGGGAAGTTTACCATTAATCGACATAGAACATGTGAGCTATAACATGAAATCTGGCGTCTACCCTACACACCGAAAAGGGTGTCCTCACTTGCCAAGGTAAGGATCTGAGCTAAAGCTAAGGTGGATCCACTAGCTAGGACATTTAAGGCAAACCTACGGGGGCACGTACTTTATGGGACATGGGTAATCGCCGCTTGTCCACTCGATGCTAAGCAAAAATCTCACTGAATTAGTCAATAATTATATTCATCTTATTATCCATGGAAAGGTACAACTAGAGTTACCAATCCATGCTAAAGTCATGCTTATAGACGTTTCATCTTTCATGGACTAGTCCAAGCTTACGTCATTGAGAATAGCTCCTTAAACCATGCGTGAGAAAACCTTTCACAATTACATTAATGCTTAACACAAAAGCCACCTTTAAATCATAAAACATCTCTTTCATAAAAAACATGTATTATTTTCATAATATATATTCATAAAACATCCTCAAATTCATTTACATCAATTTCATAAGAAGCATGCATATCTTCATAAATGCATGGATCATAGTTCATAAGCTTCATCATGGGTTCATAGTTTAAAATCATAGATCATGCATGGGTTTATATGAATTCAACTCAAAAACATGTAATTACTTCAATTCATGCATAAAAAGATAGAAAACAATCAATTGGATCATAATGAAAAAATAACCCATGAAGATGGAATAAAAGTCTAATTTTGAATTGAGAATTCATCTTGGTAAAACTTGAAGATTTTTGGAACCCTGTGGAGGAAAGTACTCTATAGGTAAATACTAACATACCTTAGAGATCAATGCCCAAAATCTATAGTAATTAGAGACTTGATCTTGAAAACTCTGACTTCTTCTTCCTTAGCTTTAGAGAGAGAAATTTGGGGAGGAACTTGGAGGGAAATTTAGGAATTAGGTTAATGATTTAGAATGGGTAGTTTTAGGACTTAATTCACTTATATAGGTCTTGAAATAGGGTTTAAAATGACTTAGTTTGGATACCAAACACTTTGGGGAAAGACTTCAATGACCTTAACTTAAAAACTGGCGAGGGGTCTTAAAAGAGGGACTTCACAGACCGTTTAGTGCCACACGGTCCGTGAAACACTTCACGGGCCGTCTAACAGTTCGTGAAGCTTCACCTAGCCAATAGGGATTCACTAAAATGGGCATATCATTTTACTCCGAACTTCAAATGGAGCCAACTTTGTGGCATTGGAAAGAGGACTTGAAGACTTCGATTTGATAGTAGGTGACTTGTACGGACCCCTAAACGGACCGTCCAAGTGACCACGGGCCATCTAGGGTCTTGTCTAGGTTACCACGGGCCGTCTAGGGTCCCATCCAAGTGACTCCCACCTTGGCAGCCTTGGACGGTCGTCCACCATGCCCTAAACCGATTGTGGACCTCTAAACGGACCATCTAGGGTGTCGTGAAGGATCCATGGTCCAATTTGGGTTCGTGGACTTGCATGTTTCCCTTTTTAGCCCTTTCTCAAAGTTTGAGGTGTTACTGTGGTTGACGCGGGTCCTCTTGATTGGGAGAAGTTTAAGGTTACTTTTCTTGATAGGTTCTTTTCCCTTGAGATGAGGGAGGCAAAAGTACTTGAATTCATCAACCTTCGTCAAATAAATATGAGTGTGAAGGAGTATACGTTGAAGTTCACTCAATTGGCTAGGTATGCTCCAACTATGGTCACCGACTCTAGGACAAGGATGAGTAAGTTTGTTTCGGGTGTGTCCGAAATGGTGGTTAAAAATTGTCGTACCGCCATGTTCATCAGGGAAATGGATATTTCTCATTTGATGACACATTCCCAATAAATTTAAGAGGAGAAGCTAAAGGAAAGTGCAAAAGAGTTCAAGAGGGCAAGATCCAATGATGGTGACTTTTCACATTTGAGGTCCGATGGACATGGTCGTTCTAGATTCTGACAAATGTTTTCCGGTCAAGGTTCCTCCAATGCTCTGGCTCCTAAATTCAACAAAGGTAGGGTGTCTAACCCTTAAGGCTCAAGAAGGAAATAGTGGTGGAAATGGATCTTCGATTTCCACATGCCAAAAGTGTGGCAAAAGTCATTTGGGAAACTGCTTGATGGGTACGGATAATTGTTTTGGTTTTGGTAAACGTGGTCACCGCTTGAGAGATTACCCATCTAGAATTAACAAGGGAAAATATTGTAGGCAAGCTCCGCCTATTGGTTCTAGTTCAAGTGCTCCAAAGCAAAACTAATTCTATGCACTTTAAACTCGACATGAACAAGAGGGTTCTCCCAATGTTGTTACCGGTATGTTAAAAGTCTTTCATCTTGATGTATATGCTTTGCTTGATCCCAGTGCTACTTTGTCATTTGTGATGCCATATATGATGAGATTTGATGTTTCTTCCGATGTGTTGTCAGACTTTTTTTTTGTTTCTACTCCTATTGATGAATCTATTGTGGCTAAGAGAGTCTATGGAAATTATCCCGTCTCCTTATCCCATAGAGTCACTCATGTTGATATTGTAGAGCTTAATATGTTAGATTTTGATATCATTATTGGTATAGATTGGCTCAATTCTTGTTACGCTCTGTTGATTATAGAACCCGAGTGATTAAATTTCAATTTCCAAATGAGCCCGTCCCAGAATGGAAAGAGGAAAATTCAATACCTAAAGGTCAGTTTGTTTCTTGTCTAAAGGCTAGGAAAATAATTGCTAAAGGTTGCATATACCATCTTTTTCAGGTTCAGGATGTGCATTCATAAACCCCTACTCTTGAGTAGGTCCCCATTGTAAATGAGTTTCCAGAAGTGTTTCTTGATGATCTATCCGGTGTTCGTCCAGAAAGAGTAATAGACTTCAACATTGACCTTCTCCCAGATATGCAACCTATCTTTATCCCTCCTTACCATATGGCTCCAGCAGAACTTAACGAATTAAAGGAGCAATTGAAAGATTTGTTGGATAAATATTTCATCCGATCAAGTATCTCTCTATGGGCTACTCCGGTTTTGTTTGTTCGTAAGAAGGATGGTTCACTTTGCATGTGTATTGACTTCCGGCAATTGAAGAAGGTTACCATTAAGAACAAGTATCCTCTTCTAAGGATTGATGATTTGTTTGATCAACTCCAAGGGGCTAGTTACTTCTCTAAGATTGACCTCCAGTCGGGTCATCACCAATTGAGGGTGAAAGAAAGTGATATTTGAAGATGGCTTTTCGACCAAGGTATGGTCATTATGAGTTTTTGGTGATGTCGTTCGGGTTGAATAATGCTCTGGCCACTTTCATGGATTTGATGAATAGAGTATTTAGACAATATCTTGATATGTTTGTGATAGTGTTTATCAATGATATCTTGATTTATTCTCGCAGTGAGGATTAGCATGCCGATCATTGAGGATTATGTTGCAAATTCTTAAGGGTCGTGACTTATATGCAAAATTTAATGAGTGCGAGTTTTGGTTGAGATCAATGGCTTTTCTTGATCACATTGTTTCTGGTAAGGGTATTGAGGTAGATCCTAAGAAAATGGAAGTGGTCAAGAATTGGCCTAGACATCTATCCCCTTCGAATATTCGTAGCTTCTTGGGCTTGGCCAGATATTATAGAAGGCTTGTGGAAGGGTTTTCTTCTATTGCCTGACCTCGTTGACTCAAAAGAAGGTTAAGTTTCTATGGTCGGAAGCATGTTGATCTCAGGCCAAAAATATATGTTCTTATCATTAATTGCCTCATATTTATTATTTATATTTGTCTTTTTTTTAGCATGGATTTTATGGATTGTGCTAAATAGTGTATTTTATTTGTAGGATTAAATTGGTACAAAGTAGAAGAAGTTTGGAGCTAAAATGAATTAATTATGAAAGATTGAAGAAGGAAAATCAAGCAGGCAGCTTAAAGGATTAAATTGAATATTATATTAATATTTATATATATGTATGCAAATTGCGCAGAAGTTGAAAGCCAATTGATATCAGCCTTGTTACCACGTGGCAAGCAACTAAAGACCCTCCGATTTGCATAATTGTTGAGGCGTGCACGGCACAGAGGAAATCCAATTCCTTTTGGTTTTGGATTCCTACATTTTTTTGGACTCAATTATTTTATTCAGGGTTTTCTACATCTATAAATAGTCCATAGAAATAATTATTTAGGGGGGGAGCTATTTTTTTTGGTGATCAAGAGCAAGGGATTACAATTCATCTTTGGTTCCAATTCTCTATTTCTTCTTTAGGTTTGAATATTATGAAATTTATTATTTTTGAGTTTATGAATATTATGTGTGGCTAAACACCCTTGTTCTGGGGCTGTAGCTACGGGTTATTGTTGAACATCGAATTGCTTTGAATTGATTATTGGTTATCATATACATTACTTTTACATTCTTGTTTTAGTATTTCATGCTAGGCCACCATAGAAATAAATCTATTGTCTATTCTTGGACTCGAGAGATGAAGAGGTAGATAGACCAGAGAATGTAAAGAGCTTGTTCTAACTTTGATTAGATTCATGTTTAGGAGTGACGCCCAGACGAACACCTAGCTTGGTTACGAAATAGGATGAAATATAAATGCTCGCCAATTAGGACTGCCTATCCCCGCTCAATGATGTAGTTAGATAGCTAGTTAGAGTAGGCGATTAGAGGTCGAGAGATCATGATCATAATATTAACCATGTAAATCAGTAATGTGATAACTAAAATTGATTCTTTGCATGAGATGTGATACATAAAACCCAAAGCATGCTGCAGCCCTGGAATTGTCCCTTAATTGATTAAAACACCGAAATTATAGTTATCCTTGTTAGTTAGTTTATTATTTAAATTGGTCGTAGTAGTAGTATTCAAAACCATATTGTTAATACTTTCTTTAAAGTTGTAGATTTAATTGAATTGATATACATTGATCATAAGTCCCTTAGGTACGACAACCCGGTTCTAAAAGATCCATTTATTACTTCTGCGACCACATACACTTGCGTGTGCATTTGGGAGCAACAAGTTTTTGGCGCCGCTGCCGGGGATTTAGAAATTAATTTATATTTAATTCTTTTGAGTCTACTAGTGATTATTTGAAGTGCTAACAACTTGATCTTAGCCGTTCTGTATTGCAAGCAATTAGGATCTGAATTCTGGCTCGCAAAGGTGATCTTGTTGAACCAGACGACGAACCTGAACGAGCCCTTCGACAACGAAGAAAGCTGGCGAATCTTGGAAGACAACGAGAATTAGGATTAGATCTCCCAGAAAACCGGGAGGAGAACCCGGTTGACAATCGTGGAGAACACGTGGAAAGAGAACACATGGAGATACCTGCAGGGATAGCTCCGAGGCCAGTTCGTGATGTGGCAGTCCCACTTACCACTAGTATGACCTCGAGCATACGGAAACCACCGCCGGGTGGAAGATTTGAGTTGAAACAATCCATGGTGCATCTCCTCCATACTAATGGGCAATTCACTGGCCTGCCCCATGAAGATCCCCATGTGCACCTTAGAGGTTTTCTAGAGATAACCAGCACTTGTATTCCACATGGGGTATCAACTGATTATGTGTGATTGACCTTGTTCCCATTTTCACTTTTGGGAGAAGCGAGGCGATGGTTAGACTCCGAGCCTCCCAACTCTATCACCACATGGGATCAGTTAGCAAAGAAGTTCCTTAATCGATTCTTCCCCTCAGGAAGAACTGCAAAACTGAGAAGTGAAATATTGAGTTTCAAGCAGAGAAGCGGAGAAAACATGTACCAAGCCTGGGATAGATTTAAACAATTGTTGCTTGCATGTCCACATCACTATCAGGCAAACGAGGTATTAGCTCATTCCTTTATTGAATACCTTGAATATAATTCTAGGGTACTATTGAATACTGCAGCAGGTGGGCAAGCTCTTGAGAAGACCTATGATGAGTTAGTGGAGCTCTTGGACAAAATGTCTGAAAGCAACCCGGATTGGAATGGTGATACGCAAAGGAGCACAACATCAAAGGCTGCAGGTGTTTTGGAAGTGGATCAATTAACTGCACTGAATGCAAAATTGGATGCGCTAGCAACTAACTTCACCACTCAGCTCAAGAAGTTATCAGTCGGGTAGCAACAAGTACATGTAAATGTTGTACACCAATCGCAAGGATGGTGTGAAGTTTGCGGAAGTGGAGACCATGTGTCTGATTTTTGTGGTGAAAACCCAGACTCTGTGAACTATCTAGGGAATGCCCAAAGAGGTGGAGGTACGAAGAATTATGGGAACACGTATAACTCAAGTTGGAGGAACCACCCCAACTTCTCATGGGATGGAAATCAGAATCAACTCCAAAATCAGGCTCAAGGGCAGAACCAATACAGATCACAAGGTAATGGACAACAATTTCAACAGCCAAGTAATCAAGGTGCGAAGCAAGGGGGCATGACTAATGAGGAGCTGTTCCAAAAGCTAAGTACAGAAATCAGCAACAAGTTGGGAGAAGAGTTGAGAAGCACCCAATTAGCGCAGAAAAATCTGGAAAGATAATTCGCACAATTGGCTAATGCAGTCAATGTGCGTCCTCCTGGAGGTCTTCCGGGTGACACGGATCCTAACCCAAGGCAACTGAATGCGGTGAGTACAAGGAGTGGATTACAACTGGAGGAACTAGCTCCAAAGAAGAGAAGTTCTGAGGCGGTGAAAGAAGAAAAGAAACCCGAAGAAGTGGTTCAAGATGCGAATGTTGAGAGGATTGTTCCTCAAATAAAACCACCCCCTCCGTTTCCTCAAAAGTTCAAAAAGCAGAACGAGGACGAATGCTTCGGTAAGTTTCTGTCTCTCCTTAAACAAGTTCACATTAATCTCCCTTTGGTTGATATTTTGCAGGGAATTCCTAAGTACGCCAAGTATGTGAAGGATATAATGGCGAATAAGAAGAGATTGACTGAGTATGAAACAGTGGCACTCACGGAGGAGTGCAGTTCGAGAATTCAGAATAGACTACCCAAAAAGTTGAAAGATCCGGGCAGCTTCACAGTCCAAATCACCATTGGCCAAAGTGTTCATGCCCGCGGTTTGTGTGATTTGGGTGCTAGTATAAACCTCATGCCGGCATCTTTATACAATAAACTTGGGTTGGGTAGTCCAAAACCAACCACAATCATTCTCCAATTGGCCGATAGGTCGGTGGCAAGGCCAGAAGGAGTAGTAGAAGATGTCTTGGTGCAAGTTGGGTCACTGATCTTTCCTATGGACTTTGTTGTCCTAAATTTTGAGCCCGATCCGGAAGTTCCATTTATTTTGGGACGACCATTCTTAGCTACAGGGCGAGCATTGATTGATGTAGCTGCTGGGCAGTTAACTATGAGAGCTCATGATAAGGTGGAGGTGTTTGATGTCTATCGCGCCTTGAAGTTGCCATCTGTCTATGAAGAGTTGTCTTCCATTACAGTAGTAGACCTTGCTGTAGAATTGCATTGCATAACTCCAAAGGATCCCTTGGAAAGAGTTTTGGTGGGGCATGACATAGATGGAGATGCAGAAGCGCAAGAACTGGCCACTTGTCTTAATGTAGCACTAGTTGGTTCACAAAAAGGTGTAGTCTAACCATTAGAGTGTTGGGTCCTCCTCCCAAACCCTCAATAGAAGAAGCACCAAAGCTGGAGTTAAAATCGCTTCCGTCACACTTGAGGTATGCATATCTTGGTTCTAATGAAACTTTACCTGTTATACTTTCTGCGCATTTGTCTGCAGCACAGGTTGATGCGACTTTGGAGATATTGAAGAAAAGGAAGAAAGCAATAGGCTGGCAAATGTCAGATATTCATGGAATTAGTCCGGCCTTGTGCATGCACCGAATTTACATGGAGGACGACCATAAACCGAGTGCGCAACACCAACGCCGGCTGAATCCTTTGATGAAGGAGGTCGTGAAGAAAGAAGTGATCAAGTGGTTAGATGCAGGAATTGTGTATCCTATCTCTGACAGCAAATGGGTAAGTCCTGTGCAATGTGTACCTAAGAAAGGAGGTATGACAGTAGTGAAGAATGACAAGAATGAGTTGATCCCAACAAGAATTGTCACCGGATGGAGAATTTGCATGGATTACCGGAAATTAAATGATGCCACAAGAAAGGACCACTACCCTGTCCTTTTTATTGATCAAATGCTTGACCATTTAGCAGGACAGGAGTATTATTGCTTCTTGGATGGGTATTCTGGATATAATCAGATTTTGATCGCACCTGAGGATCAAGAGAAGACTACATTCACATGTCCCTATGGCACGTATGCGTTCAAACGCATGCCATTTGGGCTTTGCAATGCTCCTGCCACATTCCAAAGGTGCATGATGGCCATTTTCCATGATATGGTGGAGGACTTTGTGGAAGTATTCATGGATGACTTCTCCGTTTTTGGGAATTCTTTTGAGGTATGTCTTCGAAACCTTGATAAAGTACTTGCTCGCTGTGAAGACACTAACCTTGTGCTTAATTGGGAAAAGTGTCACTTCTTGGTCCGAGAAGGTATAGTTTTGGGTCATAAAGTATCTAAACAGGGACTCGAGGTAGATAAAGCAAAGGTGGAAGTTATTGAAAAATTGCCCCCTCCTATTTCTGTCAAAGGGGTAAGAAGTTTCTTAGGACATGCAGGTTTTTACCGGAGATTCATCAAGGACTTTTCCAAGATAGCTAGACCTATGTGCAGTCTTTTGGAAAAGGAGGTGAAATTCGATTTCGATGCGATGTGCTTAGAAGCTTTTGAGATGCTAAAGCGGAACTTAATTGAAGCTCCTATCTTGGTTGCTCCTAACTGGGGGTTGCCATTTAAACTCATGTGTGATGCAAGCGATGTAGCAGTGGGTGCAGTATTGGGACAGAGACAAGGCAAAGTGTTCCATTCAATATATTATGCGAGCAAGACCCTTGATACTGCTCAAGCTAATTACACAGTGACTGAGAAGGAGATGCTTGCTTTAGTGTTCTCCTTCGACAAGTTCAGATCATATTTGGTAGGTACCAAAGTTATTGTTTATACTGACCATGCAGCTATTAGGTACCTATTCAATACGAAGGATGCTAAGCCAAGACTAATTCGGTGGATATTGCTTCTCCAAGAGTTCGATCTTGAGATCAAAGACCGGAAGGGTACTGAAAATCAGATCGCTGATCATCTGTCAAGGTTAGAAGATTTCTCTCATGTGCATAAAGGGGAACAAATACGCGAGGAGTTTTCGGATGAGCAGTTGATGGCTTTGGATATCTCCCAAGTGCCTTGGTATGCGGATATTGTGAATTTCTTGGTGAGTGGAGTGTTTCCACCTGGCGCAACAACCCAACAAAGAAAGAAGCTGATGCATGATGCTAAATTCTATATATGGGACGAGCCATTCTTGTTCAAACAAGGAGTGGACGAAGTGGTGAGGCGATGCATTCCGGAGAATGAGGTCAAGCAAGTGCTCCAGAGTTATCATGCAAGTCCATATAGAGGACACCATGGAGGAGAACGCACGGCTCAAAAGGTATTGCAATCTGGCTTCTTTTGGCCCTCTCTTTTTAAAGATTCTATGGCTTATGTGAAGGGGTGCGATAATTGCCAAAGGTTGGGAACGATATCAAGAAGACATGAAATGCCCTTAAATAATATTCTTGAGGTGGAAATCTTTGATGTGTGGGGTATTGACTTCATGGGTCCCTTTCCACCATCTAGTGGAAACCAATATATTCTTGTGGCTGTAGATTATGTGTCTAAATGGGTTGAGGCTGTCGCTCTTCCCACGAATGACTCAAGAGTGGTGATTAAATTCATCAAGAAGCACATTTTCACTCGTTTTGGACTCCAAGGGCAATCATAAGTGATGGAGGTAAGCACTTCATTAACCATCTTGTGAAGAATCTTCTGGCTAAGTATGGTATACGGCATAAAGTAGCTACAGCTTATCACCCTCAAACTAGTGGTCAAGTGGAAGTTTCGAATCGTGAGGTCAAGCAAATACTGCAGAAAACAGTGAATGCACAGCGCAAAGATTGGTCTGAGAAGCTTGATGATGCATTATGGGCATATCGGACTGCATACAAAACACCTATAGGGACTTCTCCCTATCACTTGGTGTTCGGTAAAGCATGTCATCTTCCGGCGGAGCTAGAGCACCAAGCATATTGGGCTATAAAAAAGTTGAATCTTGATCCTAAGCTAGCCGGTAGAATGAGAATTGGTCAATTGCATGAACTTGAAGAGTTTAGGCTCCATGCTTATGAGAATGCAAAAATTTACAAAGAGAAGACCAAGAGATGGCATGATAAGCACATAATCCCTCGCACTTTTGCTCCGGGGCAAAAGGTATTACTTTTTAACTCTAAACTTTGGTTGTTCCCCGGAAAACTAAGATCTAAATGGAGTGGACCTTTTGAAGTGGTGAGGATGACTCAACATGGCGCGGTAGAGCTTAGAGAAAAAATTGGCCCTTCGTTCTTGGTGAATGGGCAAAGGGTCAAACATTATTTTGGAGAGGATACGGATCGAGATCGTGAAGCTCTTGAGCTAAATGATGAATGATCCAAGCTGTGTCGTGCCGCGACGTTAAATTAGGCGCTTATTGGGAGGCAACCCAATTGGTAGTGTAGCTTTATATTTTTTTTTATAGTGTCATTTTTTTCTTCTTTTCTTTTGGTCTTGTTTTTGCAGATTAGGGGAAGTCTGAGTACCCAAAAATTTGGAGCTAAGGAGCATGTTTGAGCTTAAGGGTGGGGTAACGATCCTTGATGAACATGAAGAGAACATGCTACTAGCTAGGCCTAGAGGCCTCAGGGAGTTTTCCTAACCCTTGTTTTAAATTTTATTTGATGCTTTGGGGACATAGCATCTTTTTAAGTGTGGGGTGGAGGAATGAATTCCTAGTTTTTACTGCTTTATCGAGTCTTTTTGTATTTTTAGGTGGGTTCCTCGGCTTTTGTTTTCGGTACTTTTCCTGAGGATAGTCCCTTTGAACCGATAGGGAGTAAAATTTTTACTTTTTATTTTATTTTTTTAGAGAAAAGAAAAGACCCTATTGACTTGTGTGATACTTGCTATTTAGGCCTAATTTTGAATAATACTTTCTTGTGAATGCTTGATTGCTAATGAAATTGCAGACTCTTTGACACTTAGGCTCATGGTTGTGACTTTGTTTATAGCTTATTTTATTTTGTAGTTTGTTATGATCATGTCTCTCTTAGAAGTGGAATTGATCCATCTTGATTGATACTTGTGCCATGTGTGGTGAGAATTTGTTTATTCCATGTTTTGCATCTTAGTCTAGAACTTGCCCTGCATGTTATTGAAGCGAAATAAAAAGTGTTGCTCAGTTTAGGAGATGATAATAGGCTTTCTTTTATTTGTCTTGTAAATTTTAGCCTTTTCAGATATTATATCACTAGTTCGCCCTTTTGAGCCTGTAGCCTTTTGTTGGTAGCCATATTTTGCCCTTAACTATTTTGTTGAATCCCTAGTTTTTGCACCTTGCTTCCTTGAGCACTGTAGCATAGACTGATTATAATTGTTATATCTGGAAAAAGAAAAGGGGTGGTTGAATGAAAAAGAAATCAATGATGGCTACAAAGTGGTAAAAAAAGCCCTCTTCGAAAGAATGTGACATGAAAAAAAAAAAAAATCTTTGAAAAAAAAAAATTATTATTGTGAAAGAAAAAAAAATGATTGAAGCATTCTTGAGATGATGAGAATTACTTGTGAAATAATTGTTGAAGAGAGGGCTGAAAATAAAGAGAAGAAAATAATGGGTAAGGAAGTCTAAAAATACACAGTGCTTAGGGAAGTGTGAGTCACTATTATATAGTTTTCATACCCGTCCCCTAGCCTACATTACAACCCGTTAAAGTCCTATTTGATTCTATTCAAGCATGCTTAATTAGTGGAGATGTACATAATGGGCAAGCATATGGTTCTTTGAGCATACATGGGAATTTTCTTTGTGAGTGTGAGATTTGATCTTTAATGTGAAGTCCTTAATTTATATTCAATCTTTTGAATTGAGTGTGTGGACTATTTCTTCTTGTGAGGGCACTTGTTTCATGATAGATAGGTGATGTTATTAACTTTCTTTGATGGGAGTAGGTGAGCAAGCTTAAATTTGATGAGTTCAGAGTCTTTCCTTGAGGTTAGGAGGTTAGAGGTTTGTTGTTTATTTGGATGTCTTGCATAATGAGCGGGAATTGTACTTGATGTTTTCAAACTTCAATATGGCCTAATTGTTTGTATCAACCAAAGTGATGGCTTCCTAATATGATTTTTGAGATGAGCTTTAATGCTTGCTCGAGGACGAACAAAAGTTTAAGTGTGGGGTGTTGATCTGAGGCCAAAAATATATTTTCTTATCATTAATTGCCTCATATTTATTATTTATATTTGTTTTTTTTTAGCATGAATTTTATGGATTGTGCTAAATAGTGTATTTTATTTGTAGGATTAAATTGGTACAAAGTTGAAGAAGTTTGGAGCTAAAATGAATTAAAGATAGAAGATTGAAGAAGAAAATCAAGCAGGCAGCTTAATGGATTAAATTGAATATTATATTAATATTTATATATATGTATGCAAATTGCGCAGAAGTTGAAAGCCAATTGATATCAGCCTTGTTACCACGTGGCAAGCAACTAAAGACCCTCTGATTTGCATAATTGTTGAGGCGGTGCACGGCACAGAGGAAATCCAATTCCTTTTGGTTTTGGATTCCTACTTTGTTTTGGACTCAATTATTTTATTCAGGGTTTTCTACATCTATAAATAGTCCATAGAAATAATTATTTAGGGGGGGAGCTATTTTTTTGGTGATCAAGAGCAAGGGATTACAATTCATCTTTGGTTCCAATTCTCTATTTCTTCTTTATGTTTGAATTTTATGAAATTTATTATTTTTGAGTTTATGAATATTATGTGTGGCTAAACGCCCTTGTTCTGGGGCTGTAGCTACGGGTTATTGTTGAACGTCGAATTGCTTTGAATTGATTATTGGTTATCATATACATTACTTTTACATTCTTGTTTTAGTATTTCATGCTAGGCCACCATAGAAATAAATCTATTGTCTATTCTTGGACTTGAGAGATGAAGAGGTAGATAGACCAGAGAATGTAAAGAGCTTGTTCTAACTTTGATTAGATTCGTGTTTAGGAGTGACGCCCAGACGAACACCTAGCTTGGTTACGAAACAGGATGAAATTTAAATGCTCGCCAATTAGGACTGCCTATCCCCGCTCAACGATGTAGTTAGACAGCTAGTTGGAGTAGGCGATTAGAGGTCGAGAGGTCATGATCATAATATTAACCCTGTAAATCAGTAATGTGATAACTAAAATTGATTCTTTCATGAGATGTGATACATGAAACCCAAAGCATGCTGCAGCCCTGGAATTGTCCCTTAATTGATTAAAACACCGAAATTATAGTTATCCTTGTTAGTTAGTTTATTATTTAAATTGTTCGTAGAAGTAGTATTCAAAACCATATTGTTAATACTTTCTTTAAAGTTGTAGATTTAATTGAATTGATATACATTGATCATAAGTCCCTTGGGTACGACAACCCGGTTCTAAAAGACCCATTT